>CM073597.1:14367849-15567849 GCA_037074985.1 Solanum bulbocastanum | reverse complement strand
TGATTCTGGCCAGTCTAGTACCCTATGTTTCAACTTAAACTTGAAAGGGAAACAACAAAAATAGACTTTATAATCTTCATGAAAGATGTGGATACATCTCGTAAGATTGCAACGCAACAAGAATCACCGAAAAATACATTTTTTTCAAAAAGATATCATCCATACACTAACAGTGGTCCATACAGGATTTCCAAATTCGAAATCTGGACAGAACTTGTCCTGTGTTGCGTCCTAACTTCCACTGAGTTGTGAGTCAGGCTAAGGGTTCGCTTGTTGACCAGTGATGGTTCTCGAGTGCTGGTCACGTTCAAGGTGTAAGCTCGGGGCATTACAGTAAACTTATTCAACTGCCGGTAATTCATATACATCCTCATACTACCATCATTATTCTTTGATGTGATGCCAAAAATATATATTTTAATTATTATTTGCCTCACATTTATTATTTATATTTGTCCTTAATTAGCGTAAATTTTATGAATTGTGCTAAATAATATATTTTATTTATAGGATTAAATTGGTGGAAAAATGAATAAGTTTGAAGCTAAAATGAATTAAAGATGAAAGGTTGAAGAACGAAATTAAGCAGGCAGTTTAATGGAAGGATGGTAATAGAATATTAATATTTATGCATATAAGCATATGGAATAAAACGAAGGAAGAACAACGAACTGCAGCTGACACGTGTCACAAAGACCATGCATCAGCGGCAGAAATCAAAAAATAAAGCGGTTTAGTGTTTATGTGTACCGTGCGAAATCCAATTCTTGTGGGTTTTGATTTCCTAATTTCTCTTAAACTCAATTAGTTTATTTAGGTTTTCTATATCTATTAATAGGGCATGAAAAATTATTTTTAAGAGAGCAAAGAATCAATAAATAATACACAATATAAATTTTCTTCTTGCTTAGGAACTTTGCAAGAGCCGCTGTGTAGGTCGGAGAATTGTGGTTTATTATTTATTTGAATTCGTGATTAATAAAATATAGTTTATCTATTGTTCTTAAATTTTTATGATTACACAAGCATATTTATTTTAATAAATTTTGATTGTGTTTTTGAGATAATGAGTAGTTAAATTTCATAACTAGGGTTGTGGGAACCATGATGAATTATTAAAGTAAGTTTATGTACAAAGTGATTCTTGAATGATTTTTATGCAAGTTAATTCTTTCATTTAGAAGTCTTTTTAACGGTGCGCAATGTTAGAACTCACCTCATTGGTACTTGCCAGGTAAAGGAGATAATTAATGAGAAAAGAATTAAATAACAGAGATTTAGTGGATGCTATCTAATAGTCTAATGTCAATTGGTGCGAGCGTGAAAACTAAGTCATACATTGATGTGATGTCTAATATGAGATAAAGGTAAGGGTTAGTAAAGTATACACACGTAGCCGGACCAAGGTGAGGGGTGAAATTCCCTATTTGGAGGACCAATCACTTAGGGATATCTAACTTACCAACCTTTCATGCTAAAAATTGAATAGATTGCTAGTTCGATATTCTTGCTATTTTATGAAATCATGGGGAACACATTCTTAGTTATTTCTAATAATCTGAATATAAATAAATACTTAGTTCAAAGCTATTTTTATTCTTTTTATATTTTTCAATTTAAATCCCCCCAGTTTTATATAACGACTATCGAGTAAAATATTTTCTATTGACAATATTCCTTCATATTCTTTGTGGGATCAACCCCGACTCATAGTTGGGTAAATATATTGCATACAACCATTTATATTTCTTTTCAAGAAGTATATTGGACGTTACGAAGAATGGTGCCTCTGTCGAGGAATGTGGCTTAGAAATAGTCTTTAGTATTTTTTTTGACTTGTAGTCCTTTTTTGTTTCTTAGGATTAGTTTTAAATTTTTTTTTTTATTGTCATTATTATCATATTTCTTTTACTCTTCTTGAGATGTCATCTGAAAAAGTATGTAGTGATAAGTGTTTTTACAATTCTTGTACTTCTGATATTATGGATTCTTATAGGTTAATTTTTTCTCAACAAGATAAGTTGTATGGGGACATGGATGATTTGTTAATACTTTGCTATAAATAAATATGTAAGCGCATGCTTGAAGATATCTTTGGTTTTGATCTCTATTATTTAGATTGTGATTTGAGTGCAAAGATTGAATCATATGACACCCAACAATTTAGTAATAATACGTGTGAGGAAGAAAACATACGTATAAGTCAACTTGGAGAGCTAAAAGTCGAGGGCCAATTGCTTGATCATACTTTTATTGATGTTGTCATTGTTGAGAAGACTACACTAGAGTTCTGAAATTAAGTAGATAGTATTATTTTTAAAAACTCTAGAATGTGTAAATATGAGGGTGCAAATAATAATACAATTCATAAGTTAGGGCGCACTAGACCTCATTCTAATAATTTTTCCACAATATGTTTAGATGATGAAATATTAATCGAGCCATCTGAGTCTATAGAAGAGTGTATGGGGGAGGAACAATGTGTCTATATTCTTGAATTTATTGTTCCAATATCAGAGAATTATATTCCTCACTTAGGAACCAAGAAGTGCATAATGCGATATCTATTGCTTGGGACCTTTATTTTTGTACCACCGCCCCTTGAGCGTAATAGAAATATTGATGTAAAATTAGGGGTGCAATTCATATCTTCAAAATGGAAGAAAAAATAGTAAAATTGATGGTATCTTCTCGCGACGTTAAATTAAGCGTTTATTGGAAGACAACCCAATTAGTAGTGTAACTTCTTATTTTATTTTATTTTTATTTTATTAGTATCACTTTTTTTTTCTTTGGTCTTGTTTTTGCAGATTAGGGGAAGTCTGAGTACCCAAAAAAAAAATGAAGCAAAGAAACATGTTTGAGCTTAAATGTGGGGTGACGACCCTTGATGAAAATTTAGAGAACATGCTACTAGCTAGGCCTAAAGGCCTCAAGGAGTTTTCCTAACCCTTGTTTTAAATTTTATTTAATGCTTTGGGGACAGAGCATCTTTTTAAGTGGGGGGTGGAGGAATGAATTCTTAGTCTTTACTGTTTTATTGAGTCTTTTCTTCTTTTTTTTAGGATGGGTTCCTTGAGTTTTGTTTTCAATTCTTTTCCTAAAGATAGTCCCTTTTAACTGAGTGTCTTTTACTTTTTTAGGAATAAGTTTTCTTTTGATTTTATTTTAGAGAAAAGAAAAGATCCTTTATAGTTGTGTGATACTTGCTATTTAGGCCTAAATTTGGAGTAGTACTTTCTTATGAATGCTTGATTGATAAGGAAATTGCAGACTCTTTGACACCTAAGCTCATAGCTGTGAATTTGTATATAGCTTATTTTATTTTGTAGTTTGTTATGATCCCGTCTCTCTTAGAAGTGGAATTGATCAATTTTGATTAATACTTGTGCCATGTGCGGTGAGAATTTGTTTATTCCATGTTTTGCATCTTAGTCTATAACTTGCATTGCATGTTATGGAAGCGAAATAAAAAATGTTGCCTTGTTTAGGAGATGAAAATAGACTTTGTTTGATTCGTCTGGTAAATTTTAGCATTTCAGATATTATATCACTAGTTAACCCTTTTGAGCCTTTTAACCTATATTTTTCTTGTAAACCACATGATCGAGTTGAATCCCTTTTTATTGATACCATAATTCTATCTGATCCAAAAAGAAATTCTTAATGCACTATGTTGAGAAGAAAAGTTGAAAACATTGGTAGAAGTGAAAAATGGTGAAAATGCTTAATGTGTGAAGATTGAAAAAAAGTGTGAAAACTCTGTTTTGGCCCTGGTCCCTAGTGGATATTGTGCACCTCAACCAAGCTTAAAAACTTAAGTTGTGGGTGGCTAATTCAAAAATATGCTTAAAACATTGGCCTTGGTCCTACCAAGGATATTGTGTACCTTACTTGAGCGTCAAATCCTTGAATTGAGGATGGCTAGTGCAAAACCTTTGGCAAAAAAAAAAATAATTGAAGCATTCTTGAGATGATGACATTACTTGTGAAATAATTGTTGAAGAGAGGGCTGAAAATAAAGAGAAGAAAATAATGGGTGATGAAGTCTAAAATTGCAAAGTGCTTAAGGAAGTGTAAGTCACTACTATATAGTTTTCCCACCTGTCCCCTAGCCTACATTACAATTTAAGGGAGCAAAGAACCAAGAAACAATGCACAATATAAATTTTCTTCTAGCTTAAGAACTTTGCAAGAGCCTTCGTAGAGGCTAGAGAATGGTGGTTTATTCTTTCTGCTCTCTATTATTTATTTGTATTCGTGATTAATAAAAGATAATTTAGCTATTGTTTTTAAAGTTTTATGATTAACACAAGCATATTTATTTTAATAAATTTTGATTGTGTTTTTGAGATAATGAGTTGCCAAATTTCATAACTAGGGTTGTGGACCCATGATGAATTATTAAAGTAAGTTTATGTACAAAGTGATTCTTGAATGATTTTTGTATTCATGTATTGTTAATTCTTTTATTTAGAAGTCTTTTTAACGGTGTGCAACGTTAGAACTCGCCTTGTTGCTACTTTCCGGACCAAGGAGGTAGTTAATGAGAAAAGAATTAAACAACAGAGATTTAGTGGATGTTATCTAATAGTCTAATGTCAATTGGTGCGAGGGTGAAAACTAAGTCATACATTGATGTGATGTCTAATCTTAGGTAAAGGTAAGGGTTAATAAAGTATACACACGTAGCTGGACCAAGGTGCGAGGTGAAATTCCCTATTTAGAGGATCAATCACTTAAGGATACCTAACTTACCAACCTTTCATGCTAAAAATTGGAATAGATCACTAGTACGATATTCTTGCTATTTTATGAAATCATGGGGAACACATTCCTGGTTATTTCTAATAATCTGAATATAAATAAATACTTAGTTCAAAGCTATTTTTATTCTTTTTATTTTTTTCAATTTAAGTTCCCCCATATTTATACAAGGACTATTGAGTTAAATATTTGCTATTGAAAATATTCTTCCATATTCTCTGTGGGATCGACCCCGACTCATAGTTGGGTAAATATATTGCATACGACCATTTATGTTTCTTTTCAAAAAGTATATTTGGACGTTAACATACTTCCCAAACAAGAAAACAACATCCAAAGGAGAAGCACTAGGACATGCAAACCCTTTATCAAACAATTCCATAAGTTTAGTTTTAAGCGCTCTCAACATATGTCGTAGCTATTAGATAGGGATGAATAGAGATCGGGCGAGTGCTCGACTTCAAGTCAATACATAAGTCTATGTTTCTATGCAGAGACATATCGGGAAGATCAGTAAGGAAACACCTCTAGAAACTAAGAAACCATAGGAATAGACTCAAGGGAATGTGACTCAACATTAACATCTCAAATATGAGCTAAATAGGCTAAACCACCCTACCCTACTAGTTTCATATCTCGAAGGAATGATATGATTTTCAATGGCTTAGGCATATACACTCCTTGCCTCTCCAACCTTTCCCTCCCTGGGATAACTAAAGTCACAGTTTTAGTATTAAAATTTAACACACCAAAATATAAGAACAGCCAAGTCATACCAAAGATCACAGCAAAGTCGAGCATATCCAATATGATTAGATTGACCTAAGTCTATAGACCCATAAGCACAGAACAATTATGATATGCATGGGTTACTACAATCGACTCTTCAACTGGAAAGCAACATAGATAGGAGCATCAACGGTATTACAAATAAAATTAAAACCTAGAGCAGAAGTCATAAATACATAACAATAAGTAGAATATGAATCAGACAACACATAAGTCATCCAATCAAAGACAAGAATAGTATATGTAATAACCACATCTGATGCATCAGCCTCTGGTGTACCTAGAAATGTTTAACGTTGAGCTCTGTCATCACTACTTCCAACCCCCCTTCCAGGCTACATCGCTCATCTCCCTGCATTACCATTATCTTGGCCTTTACAACCTTCCTGATTTCCTCATTGCCGACCTTGTGGATGTCCTTTACCATATCCTCTCATTACAGGCTTAGTTGATTTCTCTGTTACTTGAGCTAATACCCTTCCATTGTTATGTCTAGTGTTAACCATCTGCAAACAGAAGAGTGAAAGAGTTAGATACTAATTTGGGTCACCAGATACAAATTGGAATCAAGTCATAGCACGGAGGAAGAAAGAAAAAGAGTTTCCTAAAGTGATGTATCCTCTTGCAAAAAGTATATACGTCTCCTTATCGTTCTATAGGACTCTACTAGACTCTTATTGGTATGAAAATATCAATGAACCTAGGGCTCTGATACAAAGTTTGTCATGACCCAGACCATTAAGAGTGACACCCAAACTAAAAAACCTGGTGGGAGAACCATCTACTAACCTGAATGGAAACGCAACATCACTTTTAAACCAAATCTATCATATAAAAGTAAAACAATTCAAGAACGAAAGGATCGAGTCCCTATAAACTAACCTAAATAAATCAAAACATTCAATGTGGAAAATAACCTCTAAGAACTGAAAGTCACCATAACCAAAACTCTAATACGATCAAAATGGGATGCGACCCGAAACTAATCATAAATCTAAAACTAATGTCTATGTCTGAAAAGATAGACAAGAAAAACCAGTGAAACTCATGGCAACTTGAAAGATGCAGCTCACCTTTTTATTCAACAATCAGGAGTCTCTCAATTAAGGTCTCAGATTAGCCGTTGAAAGATGCTCTATACTTAACAAGGAGTATCAGTACAAATCACAATGTACTGATAGGATCACATGGCCAGTTCAAGATACAAATGTAAGAAATTCAATATAGTATAGTAACACAGAATAATGTATACAACAATAAGTAACATACCACATAGACTCTCAGTCACATATCATAAAACAACAATACATGGGTCAACCAATGCATGACTATATGTCCCATATGATCAAAATGAAAATGTATTATACTCTCATGGGACCACAATCACAAATTGGTTCTCTCATGAAACCCAAACACAAGTTGTTAGTGTAGTGGCACGGTACCCGACCCATCCATACATAGTGTACCTACATGGTACTTGAGTCATCCATAGTTAGTGTACCGACATGGTACCCGAGTCAACCAACAATCACAAACAATCATGCACAATCAGATAGCACAATGAACAAAAGTACTTAAAAACAACAGGTCACCATCATAAGTTCATTGCATGGGATCACCTACATGATGTCATTTCATATATTTCCTACCATGCATTGCACAAATAATACTACAAAGAACTTGACATGCATACATACATAAATCGAAAACATACAACCATCACCTACCTCGACTCAAGACGCTTGGAAACTCTAAATAAACCAAGTTTTCCCTTTGCGAAATACCTCAACTTGTTCTTGCTCTAAAACAAAAGTATAAACAACAATCAATCATCAATGACCTATAATTTATCCAGAGTATCAACAAATCCTAACCTTACACAAATATATGATCATATTCTCCAACTTAGAGCTCCTTCCCACCAAGGAATCGTGTCAAAACCTTTTCCTACTAGTAAATAACACAAGTTCTAAGGCTTAAGAATCAATGCATAAGGTTGGGGAGTAGAATTCTTACCTTTACCAACCAAATTTGTGGAGAAATAGGTGCTAAATACCCAAAATCACCCCTCCCAATTCTAAGAACTCAAAGTGCAAAAAATAAGGTTTTGGGCTACTTTCACCACAAAATCTCAATTCAGCCTGTTACAACGGTGCCGCTAAAGCGACAACTAGCCCCATTATCGTGGTCTGCACAATCCACTATAGTAGGATGGTTCCCACTACAGCAGCCTTGATGAAACTTCAGAAACTCAATTTCAAAAAATGTCCATTGAAACCTCACAAAGTCTTCTCTTGACATCCTGACACATACCTTTCATGCCATGATCAATTCTGAGAGTTTTACTTACTCGAAAGACCTTATGGACTCTGTAATCCCTTAACTACAAGAATATAAAAACCAAACATCAAAATCACACCCCACTCATTCTAGGATGGCCCTAGAACTCACATAGTATAAATTCCTTCCGTGGCTGAACTAGCCAAAGATTTTTAAGTCACTACCATAAAGTTTTTTGGCCCAAATTCATTGAATATTGACTTGCTCATAACGATCGGTTTAGGTTGTTACACTTTATTTCGTACATTAATACACATGTATTACCTCACAACAATAAAGTGTTTCATACTTGGATGGGTTATTGTTTTTATTAAGCTATTAAACAATACAGGTTGGACGGACCAATAAAAGAACTTGGTTTTTTACATTACTACACATTTATTACCTCATAACAACAAAGTATTCCATACTCAGATGAATTACTAATCTTTATTTGAATTCTAAATTCCAGAAATAGCCCTACATAGGTTGGACAAACCCATAAGAGGACTTAATTTTCTATATTACTACAAATGTATTACCTTATAACAACAAAGTAATCCATACTCAGGTGGATTACTGTTATTTATTTGGCTACTAAATTCCTAAATAAGTCATACGTACACGTTGGACATACCAATAATATAACTAGACTTCTTACATTATCAAATGAATATTACCTCATAACAAAAAGTATTCCATGCTCGGGTGAATTATCAGATTTTATTTGGCTACTAAATCCCTAAATGCGCCATAAATAGGTTGGAAGGACCAATAATAGAACTTGATTTTTTTACATTACTTCAATTGTATTACCTTCTAACAACAATGTATTATATTCTCAGGTGGACTATTAGTCTTTCATTGGATAGTAAATCCTAAATGAGTCATACATAGGTTAGACGAACCAATAATAAAACTTGATTTCTTACATTACTACACATGTTTTACCTCATAATAATTAAGTATTTCATACTCAGATTGATTATTGATCTTTATTTGGCTTCTAAATCCCTTAAGAGCCTTACATAGATTGGACGGACCAATAAGAGAATTTTATTTTTTACATTAATACATGTGTATTACCTCACAACGACAAAGTATTCCATACTCAAATGGATTATTAGTTTTATTTAACTACTAAATCCCTAATGGAACTTGATTTCTTACATTACTACGTATGTATTACCTCGTAACAATAAAGTATTCCATACTCTCATGGACTATTGGTCTTTATTTGGCTTCTAAATCCCTGAATGAGTCATAGATAGTTTGGTCAGACCAATAAGAGAGCTTGAATTATTACATTACTTCACGTGTATTACCTCATAACAACAAAGTAATTCATATTGGGATGAGTTATTTGCCTTAATTTCGCTACTAAATCTCTTAATGAACTATAGATAGGTTGGAAGGACAAATAATAGAACTTGGTTTCTTACATTACTTAATGTGTATTACCTCATAACAACCAAATATGTCATACTCCAATTGATTATAGGTTTTTATTTGGCTACTAAATTCCTAAATGATCAATACCTATATTGGACGGACCAATAACAGAACTTGGTTTCTTACATTACTACATGTGTATTACCTTATAACAACAAAGTATTCCATACTTGGATAAATTATTTGTTTATTTGGCTACTAAATAAGCCATACACAAGTTGAACAGATTATTAATAGAACTTGGTTTCTTACATTTCTAAACATGACTACCTTTTAACAATAAAGTAATATATACTCATATGAACTATTTGTCTTTATTTTGCTACTAAATCCTTAAATGAGCCATACATAGGTTGGATGGACCAATAGTAGAACTTGGTCACTTTAATTACTACACTTGTATTACTTCATAACAACAATGTATTCCATACTCTGATGGACTATTGGTCTTTCTTCAACTACTAAATCTTTAATGAACCATACATAGGTTAGACAGACCAATAATAGAATATGATTTCTTATATTAAAACATGTCTATTACCTCATAACAATAAAATTATTCCATACTCTTATGGATTATTGTTCTCTATTTGACTTTTAAATACGTGAATGAGCCATACATAGTTTGGACAAACCAATAAAAGAACTTGATATCTTGCATTACTACAGGTGTATTACCTTATGACAACTATTTGGCTACTAAATCCTTAAATGAACCATACATAGGTTGGATGAACCAATAATAAAAGTATGTTTCCTACAATACTACATGTGTATTATCTCCTAACAACAATATATTCATACTCGAATGGAATATAGGTCTTTCTTTGGCTACTACATCTCTAAATAAGCCATACATAGGTTGGACTGTCCAATATTAGAATTTGGTTTTTTACATTAATATATGTGTATTACCTCCTAAGAATAATTTATTCCATACTCGGATGGTTTATTGGAATTTTTTTAACTATTAAATCCCTGAATGAGCCATATATTGGTTGGACGGACCAAATATAGAACTTGGATTCTTACATCACTACAAACATATTACCTTATAAATGCAATGTATTCCTTACTCAAATGGATTGTTTATATTTCTTTGGCTAGAAAACCCCTAAATGTGTCATACATAGGTTGGACGGACTAATAATAAAATAACGTTTTTACATTACCTTCTAATCACAATGTATTTCATACTCAGATGGATTATTTGATTTTCTTTAGGTTCTAAATCCATAAATGATTCATACATAGGTTGGGCGTACCTATAATTGAACTTGGTTCTTACATTACTAAATGTGTATTACCTCATAATAACAAAGTATTTCATACTTGGATGTATTATTGGTCTTTCTTTGACTACTAAATATTCAAACTAGTCATACATAGGTTGGACAGACCAATATTAGAACTTAGTTCCTTTTTTTGGTAACTACCAAGATTATATTAATCACCAGGTGTACCAATTAAAGAACCAATAGCTAAGCCACGACACAACTTGCTATTCTCAAAACAAAGACAATATGAAACAAAGGAAAACTACACTAGCAAGTAAAAGAGAAGTTGATGAATGTTTTGCATAGTTTTCTAGTTTTCCCTAACACAACAAATATAAGCGATCTCACTGGCAATAGATTCCCAAGTCATGCTTTTCTTCTCAGAGATCATTTGGTTTCTCTCAATCCAAATTACATAGACATTCTCAGTATACACCAATTTAAAGATTTGGGCAGTTTGACTTTTCCCCTGAGCAAAGCCTATGACTCCCAAGACATATTGGTCCCAATTATTGTAAGGAGCTTAAACAAATTGGATCGATTGTAGCAACTTGCACCAGACCTGATGACTAAAAAAACAGCTTGTATCCATATGATCTCTGGATTCAGGATGGAGTTTGCACAATACGTACTTCAAATCAACATCTAGCCACATTTTTGAGTCTATCTGTGGTATTTAATTTGCTTTGCAGTTGTAACCACACAGTGAAGATTGCCTTTGGCCTAGAAGAATGTTGAAGCCACAAGATCTTCCATTGAACTCTTTGTTGAGGCCCTAGAAAATGTAAGTATAGTTGTGTGATCATAGTTTTACTCCTCAAGTTATTAGGCTGAAACTATGAGTAAACTTGACTAACCTCCAAGAATTTCTTCACCATCCAATAGGCTTGTTAGGAGACGATCACCTTTTGGAAAGGAACCCTTTTAATATAGTACGAGTGCACCCACTTAATCCACAACTTGTCATGTTTATGCTCCAGGCCCACAGTGTTTAGCAATGGCAGCCTTATTCCATAAGTGAAGGTTAATCGAGTCAAGGCCACCAACTGATTTCGGAGACAGACTCTTTCCCAAGCCACCAAGGCTTTCTTGGTGATAGTATTAGTGCCTGACCATGCATAGCTTCTACAGTGGGCAACAATAAGCTTAAGCAGCTTAGAGGGAATAACAAATAAGTGGGCCCAGTAGGCTTAAATATCGAATAGAACTGATTGGACAAGCTGCATCCTTCCTACATAAGACAGGTTTTTGGTTGTCCATGAGGTAATTTTTGTTGTAATCTTCTCAATAAGTAGCATCCATTGCACAAGAGTAAGTTTTCTGGTAGACAGAGGAACCCCTAGAACTTGGTTTCTTACATTACTATGCGTGTATTACCTCATAACAATACAGTATTCTATACTTAGCTGGATTATTGATTTTTCTTTGGTTAGTAAATCCTTAAATAAGCCATATATAGGTTGAACGGACCATATGGGGACTAATTTTTTTAGTGACCAAGGTGGTTTAGTGTGGGTGTCACTCACGACGGTCATGATCGTGTCAATTTTAATATTATTAAGATATATGTCTCTGCTGTCTATATATTTAACTTGTTGAATAACGTCTGTGTGTGCACGGGCCTAATATTTATGTATATGTATGTTGAACCTAAGACCTATTCCTTGACATGAAGGGAGCAGTGAATGTGTGAATAGAGAAATAAGTGCAACGATACGGACCTTACTTTTGTCATTTACATAGATTTTTAGTTTGTAGCTGCTTTCTGATAGTAATGCTGCTACTTAATTGCAAATCATAATTAAGAATAATGAGCTAGTTTAAAATGCACTTTGTTCATATTCACTTGATCTCTATTTCAAAAATAAATTTTTATTTTTATTTGTCACTTTTCAAATATTAAGAAAAGATAATTATTTTTTTTATATTTTACCCCTACCATTAATTACTTAATTTTTCCAAATTATATTCTAAGATCTAATACTGAACATCAAATAGAGAAAGTGTGATAAAATAGTCATGATGATTATTTTTTTCTTAGTGAGTGTGTTAAGTCTAAATGTGAACAGAGAGAGTAGTTACCAAGATTTAGCTGAATATATGATTAGCACTTTCTACAAATCAATAATGTGATTTATGTAGTGGATTTCAATTCGATAATTTATGTGACACACAAGTAAATTCAAGAACCGCAAAAGTCAAAACTACCCTTACAAATATATTAGATCATATGAAGCATCATGTTGATGCCCTGAATAACTGGCTCTTCTATTATAGTAGAAATAGAAAAGAAAAGAAAAGAAAAAAATATGTTATTTATATATAAAGATGGCAGGCCTAATCATGATTTCATCGTCAAATCTATATATCATATTCACATTTAATCATATAAAATCTAATACTCATAAATCATAACCTATCAGACGTCAATTTGTTGTTGTATAGCACATGAATCTTTTTCCCTTGATCATGTTCTAGAGAGATTAATGAAGAGTTTTTGAAGATGAAATTGGAGACTCATTTTCTAGAGAGTTGTGCTTCTCTATTATCGAGTTTTCCCACAGAGTGTTTTTAGGAGGAGACAGCTTTTTTTAAACTTGAACCGGAAGAAAAAGGTTTAAATTTTGTTGGGGCTATTGCTTGTTTCCAGTACAGCTGTTAAGGGACCGCTGCAGAGGTCATAGGCAGTGCCCCATCCTTCTTCCCACTCATAGCAAATTTTTTGTTAACCCAGCGGAAGCTACTTAATTAAACTGATCGAATTGATATTCAAAGTTTCTAACTCGGGCATATTATCGAAGATATTTTTAATAATTGAATGGATCGTTATTATAACATGGTTGAAATAGATTCTCATAAAAATACTAGGAAATCTTCTTATTTTTTCAGGTGAAAATACAACACTATTTTTTTCTCCATTGATTCAATCAAAATATATGTGAAAATAGACCACAAATATTTTTTCAAATAAATAAATAAATTTAGTAGTAAATAAGTCCATTATCAGAGTTGTGATAAGACTTATAAATGCTCAATTTTAAAACTTCCTAGATTTAGGTACGTTGCAAGGAATATTATTTTATGTTAGGTAGCCAACAATATTTCTTTGAAAAAACTAAAAACATTTTTTTTCATTTTGTTAAAATATGAATAAATAAATTTCCGTGGAACTGAAACAACAAAGTCAAGCACCAAGATATTATATTACCATAGTTTATGCTTAAGTGTGATGCAAGTGTGATGCCCCATATTAAGAAAAGGAGAATTAAGTCATTGGAAACAAAAAAAGGGCAAGTTACAAAATAAAATAATGTCGATGGACTAAAGCCCACGAGAAATCTGCCAAGGTAAAGGAAAAAGAGCCTTAGGGTGTCCCAAGGAAAAAAAAACGCAGACCAGAAAAGTCAAAAAAAAAAAAAAAAAAAACAAAGAAAGCTGCATGAGAAAAGGGAAAAAAAAAAAGGGATTTTTAAAATAAGGATTTTAAGCGTAAGGTTTCGCTGAAGAAGAAGCAATACAACTTTTAGTTCAAAGCAGGAGAATTATATTATAGTATTGAAATCGCTAATTCGAGAAAGAGATTCAAGCTGCTGACAGCTCAAAAAGAAGAAAACAAAATATTTATGGCATCACACTGATCAAGCATTGCAGGAATTTTAGAAGAGATTTGGAATCTGCAGTTACTTCTAGTAAAGGTCTCACTTGGCAGGAAGGTCATTGTCTTTTTATTCGAGTTATGTTCTTTTGATTTTAAATTTTGTTGGGTACAAAACTAATTTTATGACGTAAGAAAACAGTAGGCAGTGATGGTATTTCTTAGTCCTAAACACCAATTTGGTATACTTCTTGGTAAGGCATTGAATGGATAAATGGTATGAATAGGTTGAAAAAGCTAAGCATATAAGCTTATTTAGTTATTCATAGATTAAATAGATATGATCCGATGAATAGAGGGTCTATCATGAAACCTCGAGGATCGGGTAGTCTGAATTTAGAATGAATTAGGCTAAACGAAGGAAGTAATAGGAGGTTATTATGATGTGATTATAGATTGAACGAGGAAGGCTTACGGATTACTTGAGGTGGAAAGTTTGGTATTTTAACATGAGTACTATGAGTAGTAATCTTACCACAATTTGTATTTCACAAATTTCATGATTTTTACATGATTTATAAAGTAAATTTGTTACCGACACATTTGTTTGAGAAAAAGTATTTTCACATGTGATTGTTAAACTTTGAAATAATATGATTTGATAAGATTTAAATGCTCTGTTCGG
The DNA here is from genome assembly GCA_037074985.1 of Solanum bulbocastanum. Classification (NCBI taxonomy): domain Eukaryota; kingdom Viridiplantae; phylum Streptophyta; class Magnoliopsida; order Solanales; family Solanaceae; genus Solanum; species Solanum bulbocastanum. The sequence goes on along the minus strand of CM073597.1, from coordinate 15,552,965 downwards.
TTTTGAAATGCTTCTACTGATTTCCAGAAAAGTATAAATGGGAGTAGACCATGGTGAATTCCGTAGCTAACGGCAAGTTCGTTAGACCTGGTGCACCTTTTAGTTACAGATTACTAATAAAGCCCTTGCTAGTGCGAAGGTAGAACTAGCATAATGTTACTAATATCCCTCGAGTAGGGATCCATTGATATGAATATTTAACTCCTTTATGAGGAGTTCACTATTATTGGTTACTTCTAAAAGAGAGGCAATACTGATTACATGATTCATCCTAGGAAACCTCACAACTATAAGATTCGATATGGAAATGTTTTTCTGAGTTTCTATTAAGTATTTACATTGATTTTTGCTTATATGAGGCAAATAAGATTGAATATTGTTGTTGTTTCTAAAAGGGCATTATTATATCATTTTGATTATTATACTAGCATGTTTGTTGACTTGGTAATGATTTCTTTAACTAGAGCTTACGAGTTGATAATTCTTGGTGAGACTCACACTTGTTCGCGTGGACAACAAGCTTATTAGTTGTTATAAACATTTCTTGGAATTCTTAGAGTCACTCCATAGTTATTCCTTTTTTTAGAAGTTATGAGTGTTCTTCCGTATTGTAAATTTGTGTCTAGTATGAGACTTCTTATGTTTTGGAGTTGGAATTAGTATTTTTACGCTTTGAATAGTCTATTGATGAATAAGGTGGATTGTTGATGAGATTGGTTGACTACGTTATTGATTTCTGATATAGGTAATTTCAGGATAGGCCCAAAAACAGAGGAACCTCCACTCGATTTTCTGTAAAATTTTGATTAAGGCTTGCTTTGGGATTCTTCCCCTTAGCGCCAGTCATGATCCTTAATTGGGTCATGAAGGCAAGTATGAGGATGAGCTTATGGGATGATCTCATTAATATGGGATTATCCATACCATGGTTGATTGGAGGAGACTTTAATGCTGTTTTAAATGAGGAGGAAAAGATCGGGGGTCTTCTTGTTCAGGAGGCAGAGCATGAGGATTTTAATGATTGTATTGCTGCTTGTGACTTATCAGAGGTTGAATATAGAGGAAGACCTTTCACATGGTGGAATGGAAGGACTGACAATGATTGTATTTTTGAAAGACTTGATAGAATACTTATTAATCAAGAGATGGGTTGTTGGTTCAATCACACTAAGGTAGAACATCTTCCAAAAACTAGATCAGATCATGCGCCATTATTACTCACTTGTAAGGCAATTTAACCAGTCAAAGAAAGAATTTCAGATTCCTTAAATTCTGGATGGATCATAAATCTTTTTATATGTGGTGAGGCAAAGTTGGGGTGTTAGTATTGCTTTTGAGAATGAAAATCCATTTTTATTATTCAGAAAGAAGATCAAAAATCTGAAAAATGATCTATCAAAATGGAGTAGAAGGACATATGGTGATGTATTTCAGCAAATTATTATCAGGGAAGACATTGTTAGAATAAAAGAAAAATGTTTTGAAGAAATGCCATCCCCTGAAAATAGATCTATAATGCAAAGGTCTCAAGCTGAATATAAAGGGTACTTGTATTCTGAGGAAATTTATTGGCAACAGAAGGCTGGTTATGATTGGTTTGAGAATGTGGATATAACTACTAAATTTTTTCATGGTCTAGTAAAGGGTAGGAGGAAGAAGTTACATGTACAGAAAATTCAGAGTAGACAAGGTGCTTGGCTGGAGGAGGAGAGTGACATTGCTACAGATGCCATTGATTTTTTCCATAAGCAATTCACTTGGGAAAGAGATGCTACTTCTTTCTCTTTGCTTAGGCACATTCCTAATATGATTAGTATAGAGGAGAACCTAAACCTGTGTAGAGTGCCAGAGCTTGAAGAGATCAGAAGAGCTGTTTTCAACATGAATGGGGACAGTGCTACTGGTCTTGATGGGTTGACGGGGAGGATCTATCGTAGTTGCTGGGATATTTTTGAGAATGGTGCAATATTTCAATAAGGGTAATTCCTTACCTAAATCCATCACTCATAGAAACCTGATACTACTTCCAAAAAAGTAAAATGTTCAGACTTTTTCTGATATGAGGCATATTAGCTTGATTAATTTTATTAATAAAATTAATTCTCTCAAGAATTGTACGTGATACATTGAAAATTATTCTTCCTAGATTGATTTCTAATAACCAATCAGAGTTCGCTAAAGGGAGAAGCATCATTGAGAACGTTCTACTTAATCAGGAGATTGTCACTGATATTAAGAAAAGGAGTAAGATTGTAAATGTGATTATCAAATTGGATATGGCCAAAGCGTATGATAGGGAGGCTCATTGCAAATAACTGACATTCTATTATGTTAAATAGTCAATCTCATGGTTTTTTTTCACTCCACAAGAGGTGAAATATGGAGATCCTCTTTCTCCTGCTTTATTCATTATCTCAACAGAGGTGCTATCTAGGGCCCTCAACTCTTTATTTGAGGATGATCAGTTTGTAGGATATGGCCTACCAAAATGGAGCTATAATTTGAATCATCTTGCTTATGCAGATGATACTATTATATTTGCATCATCTCAAAAGTATTTTTTAAAGAGTATCATGTCTACGGACGGGACCTACGGGCCATAGGTCAATCTACGATCCGTAGATTGGAGTCGTAGGCCAAGTCTGCCCAACAAAGCTTCATTAAAACGAGCATAACGTTTTACTTGAAGCTCGAATTTTAGAAAACTCGGTGGTGTTGGAAAGAGGATTAAATTATCTATTATATCATTGGTCACGAGAAACATAATTCCTTTATTGCTAAGAGTTATGATCATTTGAAGTTGATCCCATTTTCCTCTAAATGGCTACTAACCCTTACCTATGGTCAGACCTACGGACTGTAGATCGAATGATGGTCCGTGCTGGTCGGATGTTGTTTGCGTCAGAGGTTGGGTAAGAGGACCTCGATCAACGAATGCAGACCACAGATCATGGTTGGACCTACGGACTGTGGGTCGAGACTTAGCCAATTTTCTGAGCAAGGTCTGGGGAGGGGTTGCAGTGGTGAACCATGGACCACCAGCATGGGCCGTGGTCTGACCTACGATATGTTGATGGAAACTGTGGGTTGCACCTACAAATTCTCAAGATCTGCATTTTTGGTCTGTTTTGGATACGTGGTTTTACATTATCTCCCCCTTGGGACCATTCGTCCTTGAATGAAGACTAAAGTAGCTGAAATGGAGGGAGAGGGCTGCAATTCCTACCACTAAACACTGAGAACTAAATTTCTGACTGAACTAAGTTCCAAGAACATGCAAATACGTTGAAAATGCAAGTACAAACTGAAGGAACATGATTCTAAGATTGAATTTACACTAAAAAACTAAAGAGGAACTATTACCTCAAGCTGGAGTGGAATTTAAAGGAAAGAGGTGAGGATACTTGACTTTCATGGTGGCTTCTGCTTCCCAAGTAGCTCCCTCTATGGACTGACTCCTCCACCAAACCTTGATTAAAGCGACTTCTTTGTTTCTCAACTTTCTAACTTGACGATCAAGAATCTCAATTGGTACATCCTCATAAGAAAGGCTATCTTTTACAGCCATAGTCTCTAATGGCACTACGGATGCTGGATCACTCACACACATTTTTAAAAGTGAAATGTGAAAGACTGGATGCACTGCTACTAAATTTACTGTCAACTTTAACTCATAAGCCACTTTACCAATCCTTTTCAAGATCCGTTAAGGGCCTACATATCTGGGACTGAGCTTTCCTTTCTTGCCAAATCTCATCACCCCCTTCATAGGTGACACTTTTAGGAAAACCCAATCATCAACCTGGAACTCTAATTCCCTTCTTCTCACATCTTCATAAGACTTCTGGAAATTCTGGGCAGTCTTAAGTCTATCTCTAATGAGGTACACTTTCTCTATAGCATCAAAGATTGAATTTGGTTCTATCAAGGCTGCTTCACCTACTTCAAACCAACCAACTAGAGATCTACATCTACGCCCAACAATGCCTCAAAAGGGGTCATCTGAAAGCTGGAATGGTAATTATTGTTGTAGGCGAACTCAATAAGAGGAAGGTGATCATCCCAACTACCCTTGAAGTCGATCACACAAGCTCTTAGAATGTCCTCTAAGGTCTGAATGGTATGCTCTGTCTGGCCAACCATCTACGGATGAAATATTGTGCTAAGATTAACCTGAGTACCAAGACCCTTCTGAAATGATAGACAAAGGAACCGCATGCAACCTGACTATCTCATTAATGTAACGCTTGGCATAGCCCTTCGCCGAATCTGTAGTTTTGACTGGCAAAAAGTGAGACTTAGTCATTCTGTCAACTATCACCCTGTAATGAAATCCATGTTGATCACTTCCCACTTCCAAGTAGGAAAGTCAATCTCTTGAGTCATACCCCCTGGTTTCTGATGTTCTACCTTCACTTGTTGGCAGTTAGGGCACTTACTCACAAAGTTTGCTATATCCTTCTTCATGCCATTCCACCGAAAGACCTCCTGCAGATTGCAGTACATCTTAGTGGCATCTGGATGAATAGAATATCTGGAATTATGGGCTTCTGCGAGAATATGCTGCCTCAATTCACCCACATCAGGAACACACAGTATACCCTGATAGCGAAGTACACCATCTCCCCCTTGGGAGAAAACCTCCACTCTCTAATTGTGGACTGCACCCTTAAGTTCAAGAAAGATTAGATCACTCTCTTGATTTTCCTTAACCTTTACTACCAAAGAAGATTTTGACCTATTCTGAACTGTGACACCATAATCTGATATACTCATAAGACGAACTCCTAGGCAAGAAAGTCTATGAATATCCTTCGCTAGCTCTTTTCTTTCTTCCTCAACATGTGCTACATTACCCATAGATAGTTTGCTAAGGGCATCTGCTACTACATTTGCCTTACTAGGATGGTAATACACACTCATGTCATAATCCTTGAGGAACTCAAACCATCTTCTCTGGTGAAGATTCAACTCTTTTTGGGTGAACACATACTGAAGGCTCTTATGGTCTGTGAACACATCTACATGAACACCATACAAGTAGTGTCTCCAAATCTTAAGTGCAAACACCACTGCTGCAAGCTTGAGGTCATGAGTCAGATAATTCTTCTCATGTACCTTAAGATGTTTAGAAGCATAAGTTATAACTTTACCTCACTGCATTAACACACACCCTAGGCCGACCCTGGATGCATCGCAATAGATCACATAACCATCTGAACCTTCTGGTAGAGTCAATACAGGAGTTGTAGTCAACCTAGTTTTCAATTCTGCGAGGCTATTCTCACAATCATCTAACCATTAAAACTTGTCCATCTTCTGAGTCAACCTAGTCAATGGTGAGGCTACGGATGAAACTCCTTCCACGAACCATCTGCAATAGCCCTCTAGACCCAAGAAACTTCTAATATCTGTAGCAGAGGTAGGTCTAGGCCATTGTTTCACTACTTCAATCTTCTGGGAATATACTCGAATTCCTTCACTACACACAATATACCTAAGGAAAGAAACTGATTGTAACCAAAGCTCGCACTTGTTAAATTTTGCAAATAACTAGCGATCTTTGAGAGTTTGCAGAACAACTCTCAAATGACTCGCATGTTCTTCCTTATTCCTAGAGTAAATGAGGATATCATCAATAAAGACAATAACGAACAAGTCCAAGTACTACTTAAACACTCTGTTCATCAAGTCCATGAAAGCTGCAGGATCATTGATTAGTCCAAATGACATGACTACAAAGTCATAATGACCATATCGAGTTTAGAAGGCTGTTTTCGGAATGTCACTATCTCTGACTCTAAGTTGATGATAACCCGATCTGAGGTCTATCTTTGAGAAATGACTAGCACCCTGAAGTTGGTCAAATGAGTCATCAATCCTGGGGATGGGATACTTATTCTTGATTGTGACTTTGTTCAACTGCCTATAGTCAATGCATATTCTGAGAGAACCATCTTTCTTCTTTACGAACAACACTGGTGCACCCCATGGCGAAATACTAGGTTTGATGAAGCCCTTATCTAGAAGGTCTTTCAACTGCTCCTTCAATTCCTTTGCTCAGCTAGAGTCATTCTATAAAGAGAAATAAAGATTGGCTGGGTATTTGGAATAAGATCAATTCCAAAGTTGATTTCCCTTTCGGGAGGAACTTGGGGAAGATCATCTGGAAACACTTCTGGAAACTCACTGACTACAGAGACTGACTCAAGAGTTGGGGATTCAGAACTAGAATCCTTAACCCAAACTAGATAATAGAGATAACCCTTAGAAATCATCTTTCCGGCCTTAAGGTATGAAATGAATCGACCCATAGGCACTAAGCTACTACCCTTTCATTCTAAGATTGGTTCGTCTGGAAACTTAAAACGAACAATCTTAGTTCTACAATCGACTGAGGCATAACAGGAATGTAACCAATCCATGCCCAGAATGACATGGAAGTCTACCATTTCTCTACAAGATCTGCCGAGGTAAGTTTTTGAGAGATTGTGACAGGGCAGTTTCTGTATACCCGTCTAACTATAACTGGGTCACTGACTGGAATAGAGACTGAGAAGGGTTCTAAAAGAATTTCTGGGCTAACACTGAATTGGACTGCTATGTAAAGAGTTACAAAAGATAAAGTAGCCCCTAGATCTAACAATGCATAAACATCATGATCAAAGACTCGTAATGTAACAATGACTACATCAGGAGAATCTTCCTGATCTTGACGAGCCTAAAGAGCATAGAGCCTGTTTTGGCAATGTCCGCCAATTGTACCAAATGAGTTACCCTGCTGAGTCGGGCGACTTGCTGGTACTGCTGAAGTTGTAGACTGAGCTCTACCATTATTTCCTCCTTGACCCTGTCTAGAAGGACAATCCTTTAATCTATGACCATACTGACCACACCCAAAACATCCTTCCTTACCTGCAAGGCACTCGCCCAGATGGTTCTTACAATATTTTGGGCAAGTTGGGTAAGTTTTGGTGCTTGAAACACCACCTTGAGACTTAGAGCCTGACGCCTTACCTTTCTGATCATTACAGAACCTGAGGGATGGAACACTAGCTGATGAAGGTGCTGGAGTCGAAGACTTCTACTGAAACTGCGAGCTATTTCCACTACCCGATTTCGTTTGGCAATACTCGTCATTACGTGTTCTTGCTTTCTTAGTCTCCTTGGCCTGTTCCCTAAGTTTATCACCCTTAACCTACTGAGCTTGATTCATAAGCCTAGAGATGTTCATGTTTCCCAACAACATAGCATTCCTGCACTCTATTTTCACTAAGTCTGACACCCTATAAAGAAATTTATTCATAGAGCCATGGAGTTAGCAACCATGTGAGGAGCATACCTAGAAGTTGGTTAAACTTGAGCCCATACTCTTGGACATGTTACCCTGCCTTAAGTTCATAAATTCCTAGGCCTTTCCTTCTCTCAACTCTATGGGAAAAAACCTATCTAGAAAGGTTTCGCTGAAATAATCCCAAGTAATAGGAGCTGCATCTGTACCCCTATTATCCTTCCACTGAGTATACCAGATATGAGCCACATCCTTAAATTGGTAAGATGCTAACTCAACCTGATCATTCCAGTTACCTGTATCATTTCAAAAATCTTCTTGGCCTCATCAATGAAGTTTTGAGGATCTTCTCCAACCTGTAATCCTAAGAACGCTGGCGGATTCATTCTAACAAAGTCTCACACCCTGGCTATAGCTGACCTAACATTGGCATTTACCTTAATTGGAGCCCACTAATTGTTTTGGTTGGCCACACTCTGGGCCAACATCTTAATTGCGTCCCTGAACTATGCATTTGACACTTCATGATCAGGGACTGGAGGAGCTGCGTTTGTGTTCCTGGCATTTGCATTCCTAGTGTTAGCTCTACGATGAGGCATGATCACCGAAACGTAGAACGTCGTGTTAGAACCGAATTAGATCATACCTTACGCACGATAAGAGTAACAAGAAAATGAAAATTTTTTCCTAAGACACTTTATAGCCTCCCTCTCATTAAATGTGGTGCACACTACACATTCATGAAAAGGACTCTACCTAGTGCGGTTTTTCAGACATCCTAGGACACTTAAACCTAGTGCTCAGATACCAAGTTTGTCACGCCCTGAGACTACCCCCGAGACATGGACACGAAATCTAGGACCACAAGTGATCCCAAGCTAACCCTGCTGGCATGATCATGAGCATACTAAAGATAAGTTGAATAATAAACTGATGCAGAAGCTATAATCATAAATAAAATGAAAAAATGGGGAATACCCATATACTATAACTGAGATAAATAAAAACTGATGAGTTTAATACAAAGAATATATTAACTCAATACTAAGTTGAATCCAACTATGTCTGAAAATAGCCTCTAACTGACTAGAAATACTAGGACAAGCCATAGCTAAGTGTGCCAAAACTGAAACTAAATGACAAAAAATACTGAAAAGAAACTCATGACTATTGTCCTCGGAGAATGAGGACTCACCACTGATTTTGCTGAACTAGAGATCGGGAACCAATATAAGCCTGATCTGGATGCTGAGAACCTGAACCTACATCACGAGAAGATGTAGCGCAGAGTATGCGTCAGTACTTGAAAGGTACTGAGCATGCAGGATAAAATAAAATTGAAATAACATATAACTGAACAAAGAAAATAAGCAATGATATAATTTGAACATGATATAGATACTGAATACTGAGCTAACTGAATGCAATGAACAATTTATAACATGCAGAGATTGAATACTAAACATATTGATACATGGTCAATGCAATAGAATCTAACTGAACTGTGGGAGCTACTAATAACCTATAATAAAACCACATGAGCTAAATGTGGAGTCCGATGTATACGCCCCATCGAGAGGACCCAATATACCCTGCCAGAGGCATAGAGGCATAGCTGCGTGATCACTGAAATGATGCCCACAGAGGGGACTTACATCATATGTGGCTAGTAGATTTAGGACTATTTGGGTGCGCTGAACCCTAGTCCAACTCGGTATTATGCTACTCCCAATGGATTAAGTGATTAACACATTATAACTGAATATCTATAAGTTACTAGATTGCTCAAACTGGACATGTAAATTGAGTATGCAACAATTAACTGATATTAATGCATTAATAACTGAGGCATGTATAACTGAATAACTGAAATATCTGACCTATCATGTGTAATTTAAGAACTACAGAAATACATAGCTAGGGTTCTGAAATTAATGCAATAAAATGAATATTAATGTACTAATCTGATTTGGATTATTCTAACAGCTAAGAACCTAATAATTCTAACATTCAAGAAACCCTAAGTCTAGTCATAATAATGGAATCAAGAAACTAACTAAAAACTAGGGACCTAATGGGTGAAAGGAACCCACTAATGAAATCCCACATACCTGGTGATGAATTCCACAGAGAAATCTGTAGATTTCGGGGTTGGAATCGATGGAACCTCGTTGTATTCTTGAACTAGGATTCTTGACTTCTTTTTCCTCTTACGCTCTAATTTTTCTATGTTTTGATTAATGATTTGACTTAGGTAAGTTCTAGTTATGTTTCTAGGCTTAAACTGACTAAAACCTCATAATTTAGTGTCTAAACGACGTAGCTTAGGGGTCCAATAAAATAGGAAAAGACCAACAGACCCCTGACTTAACTGCTGTCAGAGTGATCGACGGACGGGACCTGTGGGCTGTAGGTCAATATACGGTCCGTAGATTGGGGTCGTTAGTCAAGTCTGCCTGATAGAGCTTTACTAAAACGAGCATAACTTTTTACTCGGAGGTCGGATTTTAGCAAACTCGGTGGCATTGGAAAGATGATTAAATTATCTATCGTATCATAGGTCATGAGACACATAATTCCTTTTTTGCTAAGAGTTATGACCATTTGAAATTGACCCAATCAACAATTTTCCTCTAATTGGCTGCTGACCCTCACCTACGGTTAGACCTAAGAACCGTAGATCGAGCAAGTATCCGTGCTGGTCGGCCATCATTTGCGTCAAAGGCTATGTAAAGAGTGCCTCGATTTACGGACACAGACCATGGACCGTGGTCTGACCTACGGACCGTGGGTCTGTCCATGGGTTAAGACTTAGCCCATTTTCTGAGCTGGGTCTGGGGAGGGGTTGGAGTGGTGAACCATGGACCACCAGCACGGGCCATGGTCTAACCTACGGTCCGTGGATGGCAACTGTGGTTGCACCTGCAACTTCTCAAGATCTGCATTTTTTGTCTGTTTCAGATACAAGGTGCTACAAGCAGGGGGAGGGGGGAGGGCGGAGGAGGAGGCAGAGACGGGGGAGGGGGAGGAGGAGGCAGAGATGGGGGAGGGGGAGGAGGAGGAAATAAAGAAAAATGACGTGGACAAAAATTCAAAGCCAGACGCAATTAAGTGTGTGTTTACATGCTTTTTGATTTAATCAACATTGAAGTGTTTCTCAAACTTATGAGTGATAATTTAATTGTGTTTGGCACACTATCAATAATTTATGTATGAAACTAAAAAAGAAATGATAATTTACATGTGTTTTGACATTTAACTCACTATTTTTGTAGCATCTGTATCCTTTCCATAAAAATTTGTCCGATACTCCAAATCTATCAAATAAGAATTTTAATATCAAAAGGTTGATAGTTTTGATTTTTCAAAAACATGGTTAAATATGTTAAAGCTGTAATACATAAATATGATCTTTAATTTGGTCTTAATTGATATTTATGTCCTCCAACTTTGAATGCCCATAATTAAACAATATATTTTGTATACAAATTGACATATGTATCCTATATGACATAATATTCGTAATTGGTTAGTTAATACCAATAATTAGAATATAATATTAAAGAATCAAAACAAACAAATTTGGACATCGATCAGAAAGAAAAAGAATCATCAAAAGGGACCAATAACAACAAGAATATACTCAGTAAAATCTCATTAGGTGAAATCTCAAAAGAATATAGTATATACAAACCTAATTAAACATGATCTCATGAGGTAGAGAGACTTTTTTCGAAAAATCATCGGTTCAAATACATTAGACCCAAGTAAAAAAGAAGAGTGGGCAAAGAAAGTCTCATTGGACACCAATTGTTTGACTATATATATATATATATATATATATATATTGCGTGCGTGTCTTCCTGTCCTTAATTTATCTAATGCTTTTAGGAGTGAGCTGTCAGATCATGCAAAGTAACTGACCAAATCAACTTTAATTTACTGCACAACCAACTTTTAAGACCACAATTGTGATTTTATTTTATTGGTCGAGTGCGATTTTCAAATGACGTTGTAGTTTACTTTGGTTGATTTCAATAAACACTTAAATGATTCTAGATAATAACCAATTTTAGAAAAAAATATTATGTATAAATATTAGTAAATTATATTAGGATATTTTACACGATAAGATTTCAAATTTTATGATTTGAGTCTTTGTATGGTTGATGATTATTCTTGATTTGGTGACCACAAATGTAAGTTGCGTAGCTTTAAAAGTACTTTTCTGATTTACTGTTTTATTTTACAAATGTTATAATAAAAATTAGAAATAAATGTGCAACACAAATTCACATGAACTAGTCATTACTAAAAAACGAATTTAGAATTTGAGTTTTACCTGATTCCTTCTTAGTCTCAGATCATCAACAGATCTCTATTTTAAATTCCATGGATAATATCTTTTATTCCCTCCATCCCATATTATAAGTCACCACTTTTTAAAAATAGTTGGACCACAATATATGTCATTTTATAAAATTTATGCATAAATTACCATATTTTGCCATTATACCCTTGATTGATTAATTAATTAATTTTGAAAATGTATTTACTTTGACTAACCTAGGAAATCTACAAGTAATTAATTTCATTGGGAGAGTACTTCATTCATTAATTAACTACTTTCTTTATTCACTACTTGTTCTCTAAAATTTGATTTTGAAAAAAAATTCAAAAATAATTTTGAAAGTTGAAGCTTCAACAAATTTTATCAAGGAAGATGACATTTCAAAAAGTTCAAAGGATGTAAAAATGGAAGATTCAACCAAAACATGTGAATGCCAAATTGAGAAAAATCAAGATCCAATTAAAGGAGTGATGCACCATTTAAATCAAAAAACAAATGATTTGTCGAACTAGAACTAAAATTCATTTGTTGTCTAATTTCATTATCATTAACATCAGATTCAGCAGGAAAATTTAGATCAATTTGAAGTAATGGAATTTGAATATTTTGTGATGTTGTCATGTTTGCTTTAAGAATTTATATATAAAAATATAAAAAAAAAACATTTTGCACAAAATATATAGGAAAATTGAGGTGGGAAAAACTTTATTTTAAAATTTTTTTGGATCGATTGGTGAAAAAATTTGGCTCCAAAAAGTAAAATTTAAATAGTCATCCAAATGCATTTATATTTTTGAAATCTAACATTTAATCATTTATTACAAAGCTGTCATAAGCAAACATTAAACAAGGGCGTAAGGGTAAAATTACCTCATTTCTTAATGCAAGTGCAAATGGAAAAGGTGACTTATAATATGGGATGGAGGGAGTATATATCTACAAAGTTTCACAATACAAATTTATGATCTAAATAAAAGTTATTGGGTTCTCGAGAACCCTCATTCATAACGGTAGATCTAATGCTGACAAACTGATCCCATATTTTGGTAACTCACCCATATATATTTTAATGTGTTGGATGAGTGATTTTTTATATAGGTAAAATATGGGTTGATATCGATATTCAACCCATAAAAATATGAGTAAAATATGGATTATCCAAATGAGTTAAGCTTCCAACTTTTACTCACTCAAAATTCATGATATCACTAAAAGTATAGTAATTTCTCTTCTTTTTTATGTCTTCTATAAAACTAATTATTATTCTCTATAATTCAAAAGATAAAATCTTTGGCCTTCCAAAAAATATGTTTTTTAAATATACATTTCTTTTCTTAATTATATACATTTTTATTTGTTTAATTTTATATTGGATAAAAAATAATAGTGTAAAATAAGCAAATCATGTATTAGTATTGGCATTGCTTAAAGTGCATTAAGCATGTTTTAGTCCTAAAATGCAAATATTCATTTGCTTTGAAATTAAAAATATTTTCCACTTGTTATTACATAAATTTATTTTATATTGAAAAGTTATAGGATTTTTTTTTGACTTTTGTGATACAATTTAACTAAATAAAGTATTTTCAACATTTTTCATAAAGAAAAAGACTAAAATATTTTCTCCATGTTAAATTCTTAAGTAGAGTACTATTTACTCTTGAAAATATAAGTAAATATAGGTAAATTAGTATTTTACTCAACATTTGTTGCCCAATTCATTTTTATCTATATCAAATATGAGCGGGTTGAAGTATTACCCATTTTATGTTGATCCGTTTTCAACCCGCCCAAATTTAACTAAACCCGCCCATTTACTACTAGGTAGATCCAACCCTCAACCCTGTCATTACCCCTCAAAAGAAAAATGACACAAGAAGGAAAAGAAACGTCGCCACTCAAATTTTCTAAATAGTTATTAAAAGATTCAACATCCCATAACCATAGTGAAAAAATTTATGTTAATACAAGCCGATGTCATACAATACTAAATATATCAATATATAATAAGAAGAATTCAATTACGTTAATCGAAAGTAAAATTGAGACATTTCATGATGCAGTTATAAAAATAAATACTAATTGAGGACAATTGTGTTGATGTACTCAAATGTATTTTATTAAGATGAATGATCATGCAGGGGTGGAGCTACGATGGTTTCAGGAGTTTAGCTGGACATCCTGCATAGAAAAACTATATATATTTATATATAAGTCAAATCATACTTTATATATATATATATATATATATATATATATATATATATATATTACTTTACACATCCTTAGAACCAATGGAGACCTGTAATCCTCAAAACATACATGACAAGTACGTTCGAATCCCGAGCATTGTTCACACAAGAGGAACCTTTTTGAGGAGCCTAATTAACTTTGAGACCATGTTTCACTTGAATGATAACAGAAGAACTTGGAGATATTATTTGATCTTCCACTTGGATATGATAATTGTGTATAATGGTAGCTGCCACTATTTTTATCTCAGTGAATGCCATTTCCTTCCCTATACAAGCCCTTGGACCTGCATTAAAGGCTGTGAATTTAAAAGATGGTTCATGTTTGATCTCTCCTCGTTTAAAAATCCATCTCTCTGGCTTGAATTCTAAGCAATCTTTTCCCCATAAACTTTCCATTCTCCCTATTGTATAGAACGATAGCATAACTCTCGTTTTTGGACTAACACGGTGACCACTCGGGAAAATTTCAAATTCAAGTGGAAGTTTATGCTCAATTGCAACTGATGGAAAGAGCCTCAAAGTTTCACAAAAAGCAGCATGTAGATAGACTAGTTTTCTTGTTTCTTGTATATTAAAAAAGTTGAGATTTTCATCTTCTTTTAGATGCAATTGTTGTTGAATCTCTTCTCTAATCTTTTTCTCTATTTAGGGAATTTTAGCCATAAGGGCGAAAAACCAAGTGAGAGTTGCACTTGTGGTGTCTCTACCACCAAGCATCAAATTCAAGAAAGTATCCCTTAGAAATGTTTGCAAAGTACCCAAATCGCCATCTTTACATTGATTGTACATTTTGATGAATGCATTTAAAAATGGGAATTCCTCGTCTTTGATTGTATTTTTATGCATCAACTCTTCTTGCTTTCGCGAAATGCAAGGATATAAGAATTAATCAAAAGCCTCCCATACTTGAATAAGCTTCTTTTCTCTACCAAATTGAAGTTATTTTTGCAACTTCTAGCAACATTCTGGTAAGATATATCTATAAAGACGTGCATCCACAGTGTCGTTGAACGCCTTTTCACATGGCACATTAGGTAAACCAATAGACAAAATTTTTGGATTATGATCAAGTAACAATTTACAGATAACATCAAAAGTGAATCTATGGAAAATATCTTGCAAATCAAACAGTGTGTCTAGTTCAGCAAAATCATCAAGAATTAGTCGTAGCCCATTTTCGATAATTTCCCATATGTTCCTCTCGAACAAAGTTTGGAACTTGGCATGTCCTATTAAGTACATTGTGGTCTACCTATGAATCTCCCATAGCTCATAATCAACACTGAAGATCCCATTTCCAAAAATATCAAAATATTTACGGAACTCAACACCCTTCGGATAGTTTGAGAAATTTTTACTAAGGATATAGTGAATATTTGCAGGATCACTAGCACCTAACATGTTGAAGTTTGCAAAAACAGGACCATGAAACTCAAAAGTTCCCTTACTTTCAATAAGAACTTCAGTTATTTTTTCATGGACACGATGAAGATTTCGAATAAGCTCAGGCAACATTCCAACAATAGGCCAATTTGTTGGCAATGAGCTTATTTTACACCATCTATTATTAAGGTACCACCATGTAGAATAAGTAAAACACATGATGATGATCAAGAGAGGGAAAGAAAATTCAAACACATACATTTCTTGGAGATGGAGAGAGGAGACTTTGTTTAAGTTGAGGACTATTTCTTCTTTTTCAACTTCACATTTTATAAATAGAGTTCTATCCCATGTTATGGCTTTCCACGTGATGGGGCTTGGCCATTATATGGCCCTTCACGTGAAGTAACATGTAGTCAGATCGACTCTTTGTCATCCACTCAAACATTTCGTCATTTCAAAGTCATACATATCTTCTTCTATAAATGAGAAGATGAGCTCTATGACGATCAACGAAGAACGAAGCAATTATTTATTAACAAAAGTTCATTTACCCGTCTTGCTGGTTTTGTAGTAATTATATTTTGTTGTTATTGTTTTTCTTATAGAGAAGAATTGTTTAATGTTATCAAACATTTCTTATAGTTGAAATAGTTTCTTAGGATAGTGTCTTGCTAGTCTGAAGCATCGCTTGTACGCACTTATAAATAAATATTATATTATTGTTGTTCTTATACTCATTTTCCCTAACAATTTTGTTGTCCTAGAGAAAGGTATGAGGCACACCTGAATTTCGTGCTTCTAACATGGTTGCTTTTATCATATTATACTTGACATGAAATCAACCTTGAATAAATATTTTACATACGATTCGTGAAGGAATTTTGAAGTCAAAACAACAAGATGTGTACCTTGTAACTTGCAGGGGAAATATGTGTTGTTGATTTTGTTGTCGAAAGAAATTACTCCAAATCACTCTTTGAATCTCAAGGAAACAAAGATCGGTTTTTGTTCACAAACTAATAGTCTTCTTTGAGTGTTGATTGATTTGTCTAAGAAACTCACTTCTGCGTTTCTTAACTGATCGCTAGGTTTCCTTTTTCTCTGTTTCCCACGTTTTCCTCTCCACTTTTTCACGTTCCATGTTACTAGAAAGTTACTCCCACTAGGAATCTTTTAAGGAGAGGTTGAACAGTTATAATCTAACTGCTCTGCCTTATCCTTTTAAAAGGAATTATCCATATAATTAATTAATTAATTAATTGAATAGAGCATAAAAACATGTTAGGTCGATCGGTACACATTGACGACCCACGACCCAAAACTTACATCTCCCACTTTTCACATGGTGGACAAGACCCAAGTCAACACAATATCAATCAGACACACAATTCATACGACAAATAGTTCGTGCGACCTGTGAGCATGAAGAACCTACCTTTAAGGTTTTACAAGCTCTATATAGGAATCCAATCACTTGTGGAAAGAATTCACTTCTATTTTAAGGACAATTTTACTCACAATACTCCAGATGTCATTCACTACTTCCAGTAGTTACTTATGCAATCCCTCAATCTCTTAAAGAGGTGAACTCGAGTTTATGTTTTAACTTTATACACACAATTACACTTGAGTGTAATAGTCGGCTTATGTATGCAAGTTAAATTGTTCATTTTAATCATCTTGCCTTTCTACTCGAATCTATTTGTTCCATATCAACTATTTTCCTACATATGTACTGCATTGACAAATCACTCATGATTATTAATAACATGCTAAAGTAGCAACACCGATCGAAACATCATAAAACAGTAAAGGTCAAAGGGTATTAGATTGAAAAGTCATTTTAACTTTTTGGGGTAGGTCTCACACAATGAAGAAGCAGGGAACCATTCTTTCATTGACCTATTGATCGGCTGAAACACGTGCTACGATGTTTACACCTTAGATTAGCATATGTGTCTCATTTTTTCGATTAGTCAACATCGTACAGACCATGGTCTAAACATCTCCAGATGTTTAACCCTAGTGTCTCTCTTCAGTGATCCTTAAACTCATTTTCTTGGAGAAATTTTTGTCTGGATCATAAAACAAGTCATAATATGGTGGTGAAACTCATCTCTTCATGTTCCCCGATGTAAGAGGCGATAGTTCTTGTGAGATAGCCAATTTCGCGACTTGTTCGACACACTTTATATCTTACAAATCATCACATGCATATCATATAAATCCAATAGTATTATATAGAAGAAGATATTATAACATTCAAGTTATTTTACAATACAGAAATATCATTATATTCTATACAAACCTAGAGCGTTAACATGTTTTTCAAACAGGTCTCTAGAAATGGCCTTCATAAAAGGATCAACTATCATTTCACATGTTGGAAGGTATTGCAAAGTTATTTCTCCACTTGCCACTATGTCTCTTAAAAAGTTATACTTGATGTCAATGTGTTTGGTCTTACTGTGATATTTAGTATCCTTAGTATGTGCAATAGCCGCTTAACTATCACAATATAGAATCAAGGTACACTTAGAATCCTTTGCAATACTCAAATGCTCAAAGAATCTCTTTAACCAAACAACTTCTTGTACTGCAGACGCACATGCCACAAATTCAAATTTCATGGTTGAAAGAGTTGTGCAAGTTTGCTTCTTACTTTTCCATGAAATAGCACCACCATTAAGTAAGAAAGCATAACCGGATGTTGATTTTCTATCATTCTGGTCACCAGCCCAATCAACATATGTATAACCTCTTATGAACAAATCAGATCCACTATAACAAAGTGTATGATCTGCAGTTCCTTTCAAGTATCGAAATATTCTCTTTAATGCTTTCCAATGATCTCTTCCAGGATTGGATTGATACCTATTAACTAGACTCACATCATAACAAATGTCGGGGTGAGTACACATCATAACATACATCAAACTCCCAAAAACACTAGAATAAGGAACTCGAGACATATCTTCCTTTTCTTTTTCAGTCTTTGGACACATTTCAAGGCTTAAATACCCCTAGATACATAAGTATCCATGGATTTGCAACTATTCATTCGAAAATGTTCCAATATTTTCTTTATATAAGTTTCTTGAGATAAACTCAAAAATTTCTTGAAACAATTTCTTTGGATCTTAACACCCAATATATAGTCTGCTTCACCCATATCTTTCATATCAAATGATTTTGAAAGCCATGACTTGACAGTTTTCACATACTCCAAATTATTTCCAGCTAATAAAATATCATCTACGTAAAGAGAAAGAATTACAAAATTTCCATTGGAATTTTTCACATAGATGCAATTGTCTTCATCGATCACGGTGAAATCATATGACATCACCTGCTTATGAAATCTCAGGTACCATTGCCTTAAAGATTGCTTTAGGCCATAAATTGATCTTTTCAATTTACAAACTTTATTTTCTTAAACTTTAACAATGAAACCTACTGCTTGTTCCATGTAGATTTCCTCATTTAATTCTCCATTGAGAAAAGCGGTCTTCACATCCATTTGGCGAAATTATAGATCTAAACGTGCAACAATAGCTAAAAGTAATCGTATGGAGGTAAACTTCACATAGGTGAAAAAATTCCCTCATAATCTATTCTAACTTATTGAGAAAAATCTTTTGCCACCAATCATGCTTTGTGTCTTTCTATTGACCCATATGATTTTCGTTTAACTATGAGAATCCATTTATTCCCAATAGCTTTACATTCCTTGGGAAGTTCAACTAGATCCCACAGTTTGTTGGTTTTCATGGACTCTAATTCTTCTTTCATCGCTTTTAACCATTCATCCCTTTCAGCGCTTGATAAGCCCTCAATTACAGAATTAGGTTCACCCAATTCTGTAGGAGATACTAAGAAAACATAATCCTCAATCTCATAAGATCGTTTAGGTACCCCTTTTCTTGTACTCTTACGTATTTGAAGTTCAGATTTCTCTATAGGATTTTGAGATTCATAACTCCCACTTAGACCAGGAATCATTTCTTGATCCATTGAATTATCAAGTATGTCTAACAACATTACTTGATCTTCTGAATTCAACATTTCGTAGAGAGGCTCAACTTCATCTATTTAAACTTTTTTGGGAAAATCATTTTCCAAAAATCTGACATCTCATGATAAAATTTCAGTAATACTTTCATCCTTCAGTTCATCGATGAACACATACCCTTTGGAGCATTTAGAGTACCTTATAAAGATACATTTCTTTCCTGTTTGACTTAGTTTACCAAACTCACCAAAGCAATATTTAATATATGCTGCACAACCCCAGGGTCGTAGATCATTCAGGTTTGTTTTGTAACTAGTCCAAATTTCATAAGGAGTGAAAGAAATTGATTTAGAAGGCCCTTTGTTCAATATGTAAGCCACAGTCAATAATACATCTCCCCAGAAAGAGATGGACAAATTTGCTTGTGCCATCATTGATTTTGTCATGTCCAATAATGTTCTATTCCTTCTTTCAGCTACACCATTTTGTTGATGCGTATAAGGAGTAGTTAATTGTCTGATGATACCCTTTTTAGCATATAATTCTTCAAATTGTTTTGACAAATATTCACGTCCTTGGTCAGCTCATAAAGACTTTATGCTTTTATCTAATTGATTTTCAACTTCATTCATATATCTTTTAAAGCACTCAAGTGCTTTAGATTTATGAGAAATCTAATAGACATAACCAAAACGCGTGAAATCATCAACAAATGTAATGAAGTATGTAACATCAGACCTTGCCTTCACATTTATTGGACTAAAAATATCAGAATGAATTAAATTAAAGCGGGAACTCGGGTCTTTTAGCCTTCCCAAATGGTTTACACGTAATCTTTTCAGCAAGACAATTTTCACAAGTTGGCATCTCAGTTTTGGTGAAAGAACCTAAATGTCCTTTTTTTCCCAACCTATTCATTTGATCTTGCCCTATGTGACCTAATATTTCATGCCATGTAATAATATCAATATCATTGTTACTTGAATAACATGCTATTACACATCGGTCAAAATAATAGTCATAAGTTGAAGGATTACAATCTAAAATGATAAAACGATCATAAAGTAGTCCAAAACCATATAAAATATTATCTAGAGTTATTCTAACACCATTACGACTAAAAAACAAATCAAAACCAATGTCCAAAAGAGCAAACACAAATACTAAGTTTCGTCGAATTTATGGTGTATATAAGATGTCATGCAACATCAAAGAACGGCTACCATGCAAGTCTACTTTGCAGTGCCTATCCCTTTGACTTCTAGTTTTGCATTATTTCCTATGTAGATCCACCTTTATTTAGATGAAACTAGATGAAACTCCACAAACGCTTCTTGATCTCGACCCATATGGTCGGTGGATATTGAGTCTACAATCCACATAGAATAAGATTCAGTTAGTAAAGAAGTGCTAGAAACATATGTTGCACTTTGAGATGCGTTTAGAAATGCTACCTTTTTCGGCTTAATGCATTCATGAGTGAAATGCCCCAACATTTGGCAATTGTAGCAATTCATTTTGCTCCTATCTCTCTTCTTGAAAAACCATTTTCCTTTCTTGGAATTTGGATTCTTCTTTTTCTTAGAGGGTCGTTCTCCAGTCTCTTTGTCTTTCCCATTTCTTTTCCAATTTTTCTTGCACTTGAAGCCTGAAGATTTTGTACCACTTGACTCTGCCACAAAGGCATTAGAAGTAGCTTTAGCATCATCGAAGGCCCTCATTTTCAAGTTCAACATAGCCTGCAACATCAGAAAAAGTTTTAATGATGTCATTATAGGTCAAGTTAACCTTCAAGTGTTCCCAATTATTGGTAAGAGACCGAATTACTGCCTGAACTTGTTGCTCATCTGAAAGAACATGGCCAGCACTCTTGAGTTGAGCTATCATGTTTGACATCACCCTAAGGTGTTGTTTGATATTTTGATCATGACTCTTTTTGTAAGTGTAAAATTTGATAGTCAACTGTCGGAGCTAGGTTACAGACGTACCCCCATATGTTCCTAGCAAATGTACCAACATTGCATGAATAGTTGGGAATTCCTCACATTCATGTATGAGGTCATCAACCATAGAACTAACTATTATTCCATGTATAGTGAAATTAGCTTTATCCCAAGCTTTGTAAGCTTCAAGATCCCTTCTGTGTTATGCAGTATTATCCTCTGTTGGTTGATTCAAAAGATGATTTATACCTTCTAGAGCATTTTGCTCTTCCAGTACATATCATATTTTACGACTCTATATGTCGTAATTGTCACTGTTAAGTTTTTCACCTTTGTTTAAGTCAGCAATGATACCTTTTGATGCCATGACTGTTATAATATATAGTCAGGCAAGATTTTTTTTTAATCAATTATGTATGCGAAATACACATTCAAGCAAATTAATTCTCATAAAGGTTTCATATTTAAATGTAAAATTGAAAAGACACGTAAGCATCCATTCATCATCTACGAATTAAATATTTAACCAAAATTTGAAACTAACTTCTTAATGTGTACACTAATTTATTTTAGACTATAATCACACCTTTTGCATGTCTAATAATCAAACACCATATAACATTGTGCAATAGAATAATAATCCACTTATCCAAAACAACAGAGGATAAAATTCATATATTCATATTAAAGAACAATCAAAGATGTTCACTACAAAGTTTTATAAAAACAAATAACAAAAAAAAAAAAAAAAACTAAAAAAGGAGTATGTTGTGAAGTTTTACCCACTTAACTCCTATTTTTACCGTATACACCCATATTTCTTCATTATCCCCAATTTCAATACTAGTTTCATTCAGTTCATTCTTCCAGTATTCTGGCAAGGAATGATACAAAACATCGTATCCTTTCCTCTCTACAACTTGAATATCATTTTCATTAAGCTTTCCAAATTTCATGGCAAAGGTTCTGAGGAAGTCTATTAAAGAGTCAAGAGGATCCATCTTCAAAGACCTAAATTCTCTTAGATCTTTCTCTCTTTTCCTTCGAATGGTCCTTTCATTCCTTAACAAATTTTGTGTCTCCTTTGGGACACTAATCTGAACGATTTCTCGCCCTCGGAAACATGTCTTACGGCGGATTGCTCTTCTACCTCGTCCTTTTTCTTGACTTTGAGAAATCACACTTGGAGTAATTTGAGCATGTTTCTGTTCAGCCATATCTGAAATGGGAAAAAACGAAAGTTAATACCATTTAATGCGAAAACATATGTCACAAATTTCTCATAAAAGGCAAGCAACTGTTTAAGGAACATAAGGACTAAATGAATAAACAAGACCAATAAGATCCTAAAAAAGGACATATATTCTTTTTCCAAAAAAATAATCCTAAATAGGACACAAATCTCATCCAAAAAAATTCTTAACTTTTTTTATTTTTTTTTATTTTGAGTCCAATTTTAAAAAAAACCATATCTCACTCATTTTAAGTGTGTTTTTCTGTTATAAAATATTTTTGGAGACCTACAAACGAGTAGATCTTGAAAAATTATGTTTCAAACCAAAAAAATGTACACCCAATTTCCAGAGTGCTATAAACAAAAGCAGTTTTTTTCGGAAAACAGTAAAAAAATAGCCAACTTTCAAAAATTCATATCTCAATCGTTTTAAATCCATTTTTTCATTATAATATATTTTTGGAAAGTTACAAATGAGCAGATCATGAAAACATAAGTTTCGACAAAAAATTTGTACAACTAATTTTCAGATTACTACAAATAGAAGCAGTTTTTTTAAAAAAAAATCTAAATTTCTTTCTAGTAGGAAAAAAAGGAATCCTACCTAGAATATGAGTCAAAATCAAATAGGATTTTGATTCCTATTTACCATATGATTAATCCACATTCAAACGTCCTAAAAAATCTTAACATCTTCCAATTTTTTGTATTCATTGACTTTCAAAAAAACAAAACAAATTTTCTTTTCAACTTACACAGTGAATACACAAGGAAGCATCACATAATGGGATCAATTAACGATGACTCTACTACCAATGAAGGAATTTTAAAGTCAAAATATCAACAAGATGTGTACCTTGTAACTTGCAGCAGAAATATTTGTTGTTGATTTTGTTGTCCAAAGAAATTGCTTTTGAATCTCAAGGAAACAAAGATCGGTCTTTGTTAACAAACTAAAAGTCTTATTTGAGTGTTGATTGATTTGTCTAAGCAACTCACTTCTTTGTTTCTTATCTGATCGCTAGTTTTTCTTTTTCTCTGTTTCCCACGTTTTCCTCTCCACTTTTTCACGTTCCACGTTACTAGAAAGTTACTCCCACTAGGAGTCTTTTAAGGAGAGGTTGAACAGTTACAATAATTAGTTAATTGTAACTTTTCTGCCTTATCCTTCAAAAATGAATTATCCATATAATTAATTAATTAATTGATAGGGCATAAAAACAGATTGGGTCAGGTCGGTCTACATGGACGACCCACAACCCAAAATTTATAGTTTGCTTAAAATTGTCGAATCAACTTTAGCATACACTTGTCAAGATGCCTAAACGTGATATCTTCATTCTTGTGTATCACACCTACACAATGAGTCTATTTGTTCATGAATCAAATATTTATTATTTTTTAAGAGATATTGGGTCAAGAAGTGTACACGCGACCTTGCCTCTTTACTTATGTTACACCCCGAGACTACCCCTAGGCGTGACACGGTGCTTAGAGACACAAGTAATCCCAACCTAACCTCATGGCATAACATGACACTAGGATAACATAATTTGACAAAATTGTTTAATGTGGAATAATGTCTGAAATATACTAATGTAGCACTAAACAAGAATCTAATAAGAACAACATAAACAGAATCTAACTATCTGTAGGAGAGCCTCTACTAACATGAGGAGCTAGGAAAAACTCCTTGCTCTCTATACTGTCGGAAAACTGAAATATAGTATTGAGAGAAAATCATAAGTGGTGTCCATGAGG
The DNA here is from genome assembly GCA_037074985.1 of Solanum bulbocastanum. Classification (NCBI taxonomy): domain Eukaryota; kingdom Viridiplantae; phylum Streptophyta; class Magnoliopsida; order Solanales; family Solanaceae; genus Solanum; species Solanum bulbocastanum. Next base: position 15,528,732 of record CM073597.1, on the reverse strand, counting down.
AGATGAGAACCCAAGGGACTGCAACAGACTAGATTTTCACTAACTGCATACTTGATAATGTGTATCAGAGCCTATATTATCAAACAATAGTAATAATGTATGCGATTAGTAGTTGGAATGTACTAAGTATGAGGAAATGCATGAATAATGTGGTATCTGAACATACTGAATATGTATAATATGTTGATGCAATGACAAAGTAAAATAACATGAAACTACGATAATCTGATCTGAAATACATATATACAAGGTCACACAATATGTGAAATTATGATTGTGGGAGATCCTAAACCAACATAAACCATGTGAGCTATTACATGGAGTCTAGTGTACTGCTCCCATATTGAAAAGAGAGTATCCTAATTTCCAAGGTAAAGACCATGATATCTGAGCTAAGATGGGTCCACTAGCTAATGTATGTTCGCGACATAACCTACGGGGCCATGTAATTTTGGGACTTGGGTAATCAACCCTAGTCTAACTCGGCTAACTATACTCCCAACGGAATCAGGCATAAATTTGGAAATGGTAATTATTTGTACTACTGAATCATATTGATAATGTGATAAATAATGAGTAGCTCATAAATCATGATAACTTGAACATAATCTGAAAGATACTTTAATAGAAGAAAATCTAAATTCGTGATATAAGTATATGCCGGGTGATACATTATTCAAAAGCATCATAGTTCATGAAAATCTGATAATCTAATACATGCATACGAAAATATCATAATTATGATCATGGAAATACTTGCATGTTTGGATTCATGAAAATATCATTGAAAATATGGAATTATAATCAACTCATGCAATTTAGGATAAATCATAAAGAAAAGTTGAGCTTCATTAACAACCTATGAAGATCATATACACCCCAGTTTTTTGGAAACATAATTTGAGAAATTGAGGTTTCTATGGGACTCAATCTGTGAAAAAGAACCCTTTGATGAGTTTTCCACATACCTTGAATGAATTCCTACTTGAATCTTGGGTGGAAGGCTTAAAGTTTGAATCCCTAGCTTGCTTGAAGGAAAAGACTTGAGAGAGAAGAAATTTATTTTAGGTGTGTTATGAGAGAATGAGGGGTTAAAGTTGTTAAGAATCCTTTATTCCCACATAGAATAGGCCGAAATGGCGTAGTATAGGGATTAAAAGAGTGGAAAAGACTAAAATACCCCTAATTAAAATCTGTCAAAAGTCATCTATAGATCTAGTCCCTTTTATAAACCATAGATGCCTTCTCATAGAAAAAGAGTGAAATTCCTGAATTTTGAACTTTGAAATATGAAAACCTTCTACAACTCGTAATTAATTATATGATATGTATTGTCTCTTCGTAGAAAGTAATGTACTGAAATATATATTTTCTTAATTCTGGTCTATGAGACCCAAACCATGACTTGTGGTCCCTTTTACTAACCATATTGTTCGATCGTCAATCTAACATACTAAAGGCTCTGAAGTTTTAGGCCTTAGAACTACAAAAATTGTTAACGAACCGTGAACACTTCAGCTAATCATATTAAGGCTCATCTTGTCCAATTCAATTCTTCCAAGTTTTAGAAGTTTCATCTACGGATGGCTTCCACGAGTTGTAGTTCCACAGATGACCCATAAAGACTTCTCGTAGTTGATAAGAATCTATAGACTTCTGATAATTTCTACACGTTTCCTGGTTTTATCTAAGTTAGTGTCACGACTTGATAACCGGGTGTAATGGCACCTGCCTCTTCCTACCAAGAAAGGCCAATCTACATAACCTTCGACAAGGGTAAAAGTGCAAGTAAGAAAAAAATTAAAGAACTATACATATTATATATATATATATATATATATATATATATATATATATATATATTAGAGTCCATAACATAGCAAGACCTATCAAGAACCTATTGTCACATGTAGAAGCCATTAGATAATCATACCGATCTTTGTAAAATAACAAGTTTGAATGTCTCCAATACTAGAATAGTATAAGAACATAATTAAAAAGTAAGTGACGTCTGCCAAGATAACTAACAACTACCTCACAAACTCCAATGAGCAAGCTTCGGGCAATGATGTAGGAAAATGGTCGAATAATCGAGGTCTGTAACCTACACAAGTGTAGAAGCCAAGAAAGTGAATACCAAAACAATAGCAGTACACACCAAGTATCCCCAATAGCCCTTAAACAAGGTGATGTCGAACACACTTGTAACACCTCAGACTTTGAGAAAGGCTTAAAAGGGTTAACAGGCGAGTCCACGAATTTAGGACAGACCATGGACCCTTCACGAAACCCTAAATAGTCCCTTAAGAGGTCTACGACCTTTTTAAGGGTGGTATCCCAACCATCTAGGATTGCCAGGATTTGAGTCATCTGGATGGGAATCTAGATGGCCCGTGGTGACTTGTACGACATGTTTAGGGGTCATTACAGGTCACCTGTTAGCTTTTAAGTTAAGCTTAATTATTTAAATGTGGGAATGAATTTGTTTATGAACTAAGGTCACTAGAATCCCCTAGCATAAAGTTGAGTTGAATGCTTTCTTAGTGATTGAGTTTCAATATGAGATTTTAATTGGGTCAACTTCAAATGATTAGATCTCTCAACATAATGAATTAAGTGGCCTATGACCTATCCAATTAAAGGTCTTTGAGTCCTTTTTTCCAATGCTACCATGTTTTCCTCTTTTCAAGTATAGAGTAAAAAGTTATGACTATTTTAGTAAGGCCCTATCAAATAGGAAAAGGTTCACGGATAGCTATACTGCCAGTGAAGTGTTTCACGGACCGTGGATCCTTAAACTGTCCGTGAAGTCTTCCTTGAAGGGCACTCCATCATTTTTTTAAGCTGAGATCGTTTTGGTCTTTCCCCCTATGGGTTTGGTATTTAAACTACTTTGTGTTAACCCCTATTTTAAGCCTAAAGCACGACATTTTCACCTACTTAAGGGCTTAAAAAATGTTAATAAGTTCTTTTATGTTCATTAACACTTCAAAACATTAGTGCAATACTCCAAGAGGAGAAAAGCTAGGGTTTCAAGCGTTCTTCTAGTTTCGTCGATTTCACAAAGAACTTTGTTCTTCCAAGTATGTAAGACTATCATAATATTGGACTAGTTTATCCTCACGGCCTACATCTAATTTCAAATCAGTAAAAGAGTAATTTAAGGTTTTATCCTTATATTGGAGTATTCTTGAGATGAGTTGATATTATGTTATAAGTTCTTGAGTTACTGATTTTTGAATTCTATCTCAAAATTATTGAGTTGCTATATCTAGCATTGAGATTCTTGAGTTGATTGTTCATGTCTATTTTTTAGCAGGAACCCAATTCTCTGAGTTTATATTAGGATTTTTTGAAACAAAATATAATAGTTTAAACCGAGTTTTGAGAAAGTAATGAGGAGTTTGAGAAAGAGCTTAACCAAGATTTAAGCAAGAATAAGCGAACTAAGTATTTCCCAAAAGTTTCATTTTTACATGAAGAAATAGAATATTATTTTGAGAAAAGTTAAAAGATTTCTAACAAAGATATAGTACAGAGTAGTTACCTTTTAAAGAAGCCCCTTTTGAGTAATTATCTCAACGTAGAGAATGTATTTTTACATTGAGCAAAGAGAAACCTTCTTTTCTAAATGAGAAATGAGTTCAGGGATATTTCAAAGTAATTACCTCTTTTATGACGATAATTTGAGCAATTATCCCAAATCACATAAAGAGTATGTTTTATTCATTTTATTAAGAGTATATATTATTGGGACTAGTACTGAGCACCAATATTAAGGAGAGTTCAGACAACCCACAACCCCCATAACCCATGTCTTGTCAACATGGGTATAGGATCATACTTTTTAGATAAATCCTTATTGCTAAGTGGATCAACTTAGTTGAGAGGTTCTATACCTCATATCGATATAGGACAGTTTTGGCAGTGTGGGCGAAACAATGTATATCACGCAGCTCATAGTAATGGTTGCTGGTTAGAAAATCTCCTAATAGAGTTAGAGTGTATTTTCATATAACACTTATTATATTGAGTTCAGAGATGAGTAGGTATTTTTTAAAGCTTTAAATAATTTAACTCCTTTATTTCTTTACATTCTGCTTGAGTATATTTTATCTATTGTAGTATTTCTGTCTAGTTATTTTGCTTCGGCTATATTACATACTTGTACATTGAATGTGTTGTTGTCATTCGGCCTGTATATTTTTATGATGCAGATACATGTCTTTAGGATCATCAACAAGTGCTTCGTTGAGATCACTTTACACTTCAGATAGCTTAGGTGATCCTTCTTGCATTCTAGGGGACTTCATATTTATTTTCCAATCAGTTGTCTTGAGAAGTCGTGGGTCTTTTCCCGACATCCATCTTGAGTAAAAAAGGCCTCATAGATAGATAGAGTTGATGAGTCTCTCGGTATTTACTTTTTCTTAAGATGTTTTTTGCAAATTTTGAAAAATATTATTGTATTGATTTAGCATGATTTTAATGGTTCCTTAAACATTTATGACTTTTAAAGCATGAAGACTAATATGATACGAAGTTTAACCTAAATTTATGTTACTTTAGAGATGACTTTTGAGCGTAGTCTCACATATGGTTCAAACTGATAAATAGTTTTCTTACATATGAGCATTATATGAATATATGTTTTTGGGAGAACTATTTAGTACCAAGAGGACATGGGGTTAGAATACCCAAGTCCCATAACTTTGTGCCACCATAGGATTGTATTTCACCGCTTTGTAGGTTGACCTTATAGCCCTAAGAGGCTCAGATTAGTATATCCACATAGATATTATATGATCCTATACTCTGGCATGGTAGAGGGAAGCCATCCCAACTCAGTTAGCTGTTGTTCATCTTGAGCTCACACGGTATATGTTGGTTCTAAGAAACTCATTATTTTTTACACCTTTTTTATGACATAATCTAAGCTTTATTTGATTCACTTGGATTATGCTCTTTACAACTATGATTTTTTAAGGCTAATGAAATAGACTCATCTCTTTATATGCTTTTGAAAGAATATTAGTTCTATTTCTAGGAAGGAAGAGACTATCGGGAAGCTCACTCTCAGTTGGGCTCGAAGCAGAGGGGTAGAACGTAATATCTCTTGCTGGTTATTACAAAGTAGTCCTCGAAGAAAGAAACCATTTTACGGTATTTTCGCTTCTGGTCCATAGTTAGATCTTCAAGGCATCTTGTTCGTTCATTCTTCATTCAGGGTGATTCGAACTAGGGGAGGATCTTCCACCTTTAAGGTCATAGCACCAGTACTTGAATGATTACTATTTAGACATGAACTCCAATGATTTTGTTCTTATGTTCTTTCACTATGTATTTGATTTTAAAAACCTTATCTTCTTGTCCTCGTTATGCCATTTTACGATTATGCTAGTGCCTCTTTCTTACTTAGTATATTTCACATACTGATGCATACATTTCTCTTTATTGCATCCTTTTATGATGTAGATTGCAGTGCCCATACCTAGACTCATGGCTAGTGAGGTTGCAGCAATTCCAGCCAGCAGTTGATGAGTCTTCCTCATTCACGGAATTCCTATTAGTTGTTAGTCAAAGTTTAGAACTTTCTTTGTTTATTTGGTTTTAAGTAACTGGGAGCCATGTCCTAGTGAAATTATTTCCTTTAGTCTATATGTGAGAGTCTTAATTCAGACATTAGTTGCTCAATGATTATGAATTTATTGATTTCCTTATTAAGACTTACTAAGCATATGTTTCAACTTTCTCATTAGTTTCATATGATATGATTTGATATAATATGTCAAGGGTTTTCTTAGGGTTGTTTATGGTTTTGAATACCATGTATTGCTTGGGGTGTGCACTCAGGTTATGATTGCCTACCACCAGATAGGAGACGCCACCTTTAAGTGGCAAGACTGATGCTTTATTTGCTACAAATAAAAGGATTATTTGGTAGAAAAACGGTGGAGGATGAAAATCAATATTTGCAAAACTTTGTGGAAGTATATATCCCATTCAAAATAAGGAGCATGAACCAAGAATTAGTGTTATTATGATTATTTCCCTTTTCATTAACAGGGGATGCAACTACATGGCTCAAAGAACTACAGCAAGGATCAATCACCAAGTGGGAAGAATTAAAGGTTGTTTTTTTCTAGAAAGGTACTTCCCCATATCCCTTGCTGTGGAATGGCAAGATGAAATTACAAAATTTTGGCGAAATCAAGAAGAGCATTTTCATGAAGTTTGGTTGAGATTTAAACAAAGGGTTGCAAGGTGTCCAAGACATGACCTGCCCAAGGCTATTTTGCTACAGCATTTCTTTTGATCTTTGAGTAGTCGGAACAAAGGGATCCTTTATGGATTGGCATATGGAACAATTATAGATCAATCATTTGATAGAGGAAAGGATCTGCTAGAAAAAAGTTGTGCGAACAAACCTTGATTGGCAAGTAATGGGAAATGAGGCGATAATGGGTTTCAGTCCTCTAAAACTATGAGGGACAAGAAAGAAAAACTGAAGTGAGAGATAGGAAAGTCGCAGAAGCTACCAAAAATATTGGATCCCTTGCATCTTGTCCAATGGAGAAAAAATTACACAGTTTAAACATAGTGAATACATATCGAGACTTGGGAACAAGTAAAGCCGAGGTTTATTCCCTCAAAAATCCTGTGTCAAGCGATGAAGAGGTCTACATGAGAGGTTCAATCTCTTACTCCCTGAGAGCACGATAAAATTCTCAAAGAAACGAGAGAGAGAACCAAGGTCAGAACAAAAGAGAGTTTTATGAAGAGCCTAAGCAAAACTCATTGACTAGAGCTAACATGGAAATAATGCTAGAGCAAGTTTGGGAAAATGTTATTTCTACCAAAGAGTGAGTAAAGGAATTGAAACATTGCCTTGTACTCCTTACTAAAAACGTAGAATCATTACCTTATTGATTGAATACTTAGAACAAAGGATGAATCAACTCTCATAACAATTGTGTTCTAATCATAAAATGGAGCTATATGAGCAGAGTAAGGATCATTAATTTACTTTGCTCAAGCACATGGACGGAGAACTAAAAGAAAGCACTTTGAAACAAATAAAGGAAGATTTTTGGTTGAGTAAGCCTTGTACAAGGTACGGTCACTATTCCTTAGTGCATTCTATAGGATTCAATGGAAACACCTATTATAAAAAATTCTCAATGATGCTAAGCTTAGTCAATATCCATGTTCCAAGCATCAATGAATATGTCTTTGCAATAACACTTAATTCATGAAGACTTTGTGTACACCTTTGAGTTTTTATGACAGAGAGAGAATCAATTCCACAAGCTTTTGTAATACCATTTTCACAAAAGGCGGGATGAGGATGCACAACGAACATCAACATCTTGAAATTCCATGTCAAAGTGGAGAAGGGGAATGGAGAGGTGCCTTGATTGATAAGGATGCAAATTTCAACATTATGGCTTTGTCAACATTTCCTAGGTGTAACATTTCACCCTTTAACCATATCAAATAAAGCTAGTGATGGGTGATAGGTCAATCAAATAAATTTTAGGAGTCATTCAAGATGTGTTGGCAACTATCAAATATATATCCATTTCGATGGATTTTGAAATAATAGACGGGGAAAGTGAGAAAGAAGTACCAATTGTATTGGAGAGACCATTCCCTACCCTTGGAAAAGCTCTTTTAAACATGCAAGGAAAAAAGTGGAACCTTATCTTTAGCGGAGATAAGGTAAGGCTTAATGTACATCATGCTATGTAACATCCCAAAATTTAGTGAGTTGAAATAGTGAGTTCTAGAGTCTTTGGTTAGAGTTTTGGAGTGTCGTATGGGGGTTAAAACTTGTGAAAAATGGTTCCCATACTTAGAATAGGGGTTTTAGGGGTTAAACTTCCAGTTACGACTCCCCAAGGACCACCCAAGGGGTCCTTGAGGAGGACCCAAGACTGCCCAAAAAGCTGTCAAAACAGCTTGGTTCACGGTTGCAATTCATGGTAAGTAGGTTGGTTTACGCCCCGTAGATCATGGGCGTAGGTCAAGTATGAGTGGCCTGCAACATGAAGGGTCTCTGACCCAAACCATGGACTCATATCACGCCCAATCAACCCATCCACGGTTCGTGGATGGGGGTCTCGTGAATGCTGCCAATTTTTAAATTTTAGTTTTAACTAGGGGGTTTGGGAATTGATTATTTATTTAATTAGGGGTTAGTGTAGGTCGTTTAAGTAGTTAAATAACCTCCTATAAATGTTAATAGACCCCTAAACTAATCACTTTAACTCATTCACCTAAAGACCCCAAATCACTCTCCAAAAATCATCTCTCTAGAATAGAAGAAGAAGAAGAGAGTAGGGCAGAACCTTAGGGCGATTTTCCCCATTGATTCAAGCTTTGTTTAGGGATTTGATTGAAGGTATGTGAAGCTTAATCATCCATGGGTTATTCCCCCATGGCGCCCCCTTAGTATTCCCCCAATTGGAAGTCAAAAACCCAAATTCTAGTTAGGGTTGTGCTTGCATTATGGGTTTTTGCCATTTAGAGGCAAAGTTGAAGGGTCAAAAGTGATCTTCCTAAATCAATGTCTTGAATACTAATTGATCATAGTTAGGATCATCTTATCATGAATTGAACTAGAATTGATTGAATAGGAAGGATCTTGACTTTGAAAGTTAGAATTAAACCTTTATGAATCAATTATGACTAGAATTACTTAGTAGTAAAGAATGTCATTGAATAGTTTATAATTTAGACATTGATCATGATAGAATGAAGTTAAGCTTGAAAGTAGGGCTTGTAGCCGTCATTGTTAGATCTTTGGGGGTGAAGTAAATGTGATGTGATCTTGTTGTGTATTCTCCTTCTCTTATACACTTAGACATGAATATGCTAGGGGATTCAAGTTCTGTCACATAGAAGGATTCTAGGTTTGCTTAATAACCTAAAATGAATCAAATCTTGTTAGACTAGAATAGCTTGAAGTTGAGACATATGTTCCCTTAATGTAGAGCTTGGTTTAGTAGGATAAGACCAAGGTTGATAGCTTGGGATGGAGGATTTCTCTCCTAAGGATATCTTGACTTAGCTTTGTAGGATGTATGTCATGGTAGCATGAGATAGTAATAGTCATGGTACCCTAGGATTGAGGATTTATACTCTCCTATGGGTAGCTTGAAATAGCATTTTTATGATGCCTTCATGGTAGCTTGGCTTGGTTTGGCCAAGACCATTTCTTGGTAGCTTTGGGATAGAGCACTTATACTCTCCTAAGGGTAGCTTGACTTGCATTGTAAGATGCATTTCAAGGATAGCTTGAGTTAGGATTAGTCATGGTAGCTTGGGATTGAAGACTCCTACTCTCCTAAGGATTGCTTAGGGTTGAGAATCACACTCCCTTATGGATAGCTTGCATTTGTAATCTAGTACACTTGTAGGGGTATAATGACTAAGTTGGTTTATGACTATTTCATGGTAGCTAGGATAGGACACTTGTACGTTTCCTAGAGTAGCTTGGACTTGCATGTAAGTGCGTCTTCCAAGTTAGTTAGCTTAGCTGAACCTAGTTATGTTTGTAAGATGATAACATGGTCTAGACTATTAGGGGTTTATTCCTTGGTAGCCTTGAATAGAGGTAAATAGAATAGAGGGATTACTCCCCAACTAGTGAACATTCATGCTAGTCTAAATGACTACTTAATGTGGGTAGTAGCATGGGATGCTATCCATACATTGCACAAGTATGGCTTAAGGCTAGGTATGAAGGGTTCCCACACATAGTATGACTTAGCTTGGATTGTTTCCATAGTTTCCCTCCAAGATATGATTGACTAAAGTGGTAGTTCCCTTGTCTTTATGAAGTAAGCTTATAGTAAGACCAAAGTAGATTGAATATGACTAAGATGACTTCAAGGTTATGCTTAGTGTGAAGGGTAGTATGTGATGCCTTTCATGTATTGCACAAGTGTATCTTGAGGTTACTTGGAAGTATGGTGCCCTTATGGTAGAAAGACTTATGATTTAACCATGCACATAGACTGATTTAGATGACTAAAAAGGGATACTTGTCTTGGGTGGTATTATGGGATGCTATTCATGATTTGCACTTGTATGCTTTTGAGGTTACTTGAGAATGGTGCTATTATGGTATGGATGACCAAGGGTCTATTATTATGATTATGACTTGTCTCCTTTGCTCATTAACTATGTCTTATGTTGACTTATGTTTATATGATGCTTATGTTGGAGACCATGATGTGACTATGGTGATTATGCTATGAATATGTTATTATCTCTTATGCTTATGTCTTATGTTGACTAACCATTTGAGATGCTCTTATATTGTATGTTGGATTTCATACTTGGTACATTTTGTACTTAACGCATATTGCCTACATTCTAATCAAATATAGGGTTGAGGATATTGAGTTGCTTTGAAGGCTAGGTTTCTAAGGATCAAGAAGAATTGAAGAATTGGCGAGTCCTCATAGTTTCGAGGAAAAACCCATCATGTTCCTTTATGTCATTTCTTTATGTTTTAGACTTTATATGGGCTGCGTCCCAAGAGTTTTATTCAAGTATTGTGTTAGATGGTTTAAGACAAAGGTTTTGTAAAGACTTCTGCTTCTTTTGTTATGAAAATAACTTCGATTGTAAAAGTTTTAAATTTTCCCATATTTCCTATATATCCTATGTTATGATTATGCTAAGGGCTTGTATGAGACCCCTTCAGGGTCAGGTATGCCATGCTACTTCTAAGGGGGAACCCCGGGTCATGACAAGCTATGAAGTGACCTTTTGAATTAGCAAAGTTCTTTCGAATAGACACCATGGTTGGAATTGAAGAGTGGAACATGGAAGAATTTCTTGCTAGAGAACCATTGAAAGAAGCCCTCTTGAATTATTCATACATTTATGAAGATGAGTTTGATGAGCTTTGCAATGCATTGGCGGGGAAGGTTACTCACTCATACAACCCAAACAAGCTTGATTTGGATTTTAAAATAGGCCAAACCCTTTGTCAAAACCATCAATAATTGATCCCCCAACTATTGAATTAAAACTGCTTCCCACGCATAGTTAATATGCTTTTCTTTGGGATAACAAAACTTTTCCGGTGATTGTCTCCGTTTAATTGAGTGAAGATCATGTTGACGCAATTTCAAAAGTTTTGGAAAAGACAATGGGGTTAGGAAGATCCCAATTTTATAATAGAATATTAGAGTACGGAAGCAAAACTAAAAGAATCAGAAAACTAGAAATAAAAGTATGAGAAATTCAAAGGAATGATCGAAGAATTTCAAAGCATTTACTTTTCTAAAGCTATGAAAATATTCAAGTAACAATTTATAGATATATGGATGAAATCTAATGTCTTTACTTGAGAAAATGAATCAAAATAGTAGATATAGATTTTGACCGCCTTATGAGTAACTTAAGATAATGATTAGTATATTAAACTAATCACCTTCTAAAGAATACCTAAAAGGAATCAAAGATATCAAAAAATTAAGTTACCTTATACCCTAAACTGTGAAGCAATTAAACGTTAAAGATAAATTCTCAAAATAAGAGAACAAAGATTCAATAAAACTCTCAAAATATGATTAATATCAACCTCATTGTTTTAAGTGAATGAAAAGGGATTCATATTTATAGGAGAAGAGGGGAGGACGTTCAAGACCCTTTAGAATAAGCTAAAGGGGCAGCCAAACCCTAGAAATAAAATTAGAAGGTATATCTTACGTTACAAAGAAAATAAGTAACCTAACTAGGAAAACATTTAGTAGTTCTAAATAGTACTAGGGAGTCCATAAATCAAGGAAAATATTATATAATCTATAAATAAATAAATAAATAAATAGGATAAAACCAACTAGTAAAAGAATCTTGACAATCTTGCAATGTTTGACTAGTCTTCTCTCCAAACTTAGGCAGAAAACAATCTTTTGTGGTGCTTGGTTCTTGAACTCTTCTTGAACTAGTTTGCACAAAATTGGACCTCATTATTCCTCCTTTTGGACTTTAATTTGGGCTACCAAATAATTGTAACATTTAAAAAATTCATCTTCCTTAGGCTTTATCTCTTCTTTCCCAACACGACACCTTTAGATCAGCGATTGATGCCCATTGTGCTTGTCATTGGAATATTTGGTTTGAGATCTGGTCCTGGGCCTCCTTGGAGACTCTAAAGCTTCGTCATTGTTCTTTCGTGGAGTAGTCTTCTATGGATTCTGTCATCCCCCTCTTCTTAAAAGAATTCATCCTCGAATTCAACTTTAATGGGGTATTCCATCATGGATGCTATCATTTCTCTCTTCTTGATAATAGTTCGCACTCGAATTGGAATCTCACAAAATCAAGAAGATATGCATACATAATTAAACAACATCCATTAATTGAAAGGCACAATGGTAGAAACAAAAAAAGATAGTGACCACATGTCCACTTAATCCAATTAATCATAGCATGTATAAATACAACTTTATAAAGCATGTGGACATTATCATCCCAATAGAAAATTCTCCTACTTATATAAGCACTACAAAATTCTCTTCTCGATATCATTCTGAATGATACATGCAACTCTAAGTTAGTTCTATCAATAAAATAATCCAATGGGCATGATAAATACAATATAAAATATGCATCAAATTAGACACTTTTATCGTATAGTCATCAATATTACCCTTCACCGATTCTTTAATATAGGAGCTATTCATATATGCGTTGAAGTGACCAGAGTCATGTGTCTCCTCTTCACTAGTAGCAAACACCTTTTTCAAACTCACAATCACAAACATTTAAAGAATTATGACTCATCACACATAAAGAATCATATTCCAATAAATTATTACACAAAAACTCATTTGACAATAAAATAAAAGAAGAATCATCCAACTCATTTTACAATCTCCCTCACACAAACATCTTTCCTATTTTCAACAAGTGAGAATCCACAATCAACTATGTCATACTCCATGTTAAATAATAATAAATATCTCTTAATGGACTTGGAAATTACAATTAATTACTTAGTATATAAAAAATATCATCATCCTCAAAATTAATGTACTTACCTGCATAATTACTAAGAGTGTATTTCATTACCTCAAAAAAGACCTTAAGTGTTCTAGGAATATCAAGAATGTGAAAAAACAATTATACATATCGTACTTAGTCATATGTAGCACATGATTAACATCACCTCATTTTTTCTTGCTAATTGGTATTAGATCCACAATTTTCTTATTGAACTTTTTATCATGAGTTTTATCTTGGACAGACCTAGAATAATTCTCTTTACCTTTATCGTTCTTATCAATGTGCACTTTTTTAATGAAACATGTAGTATCGACCACCTTAGGGTTATGTTCATCCAATGATGGTTTTTAATCCAAACTTTTCCAAGGGTACCTATAAGAGAGTTCAAACAATTAGAAGAAGTATGAATGTTAGTATAAGAAATAATGTCACTCAAATTTGCTTGTTTTTCTCTCTCTACCTCATAACCATCCTTCTCCTTTATGTTCTCATGGTCATCTCTCTTTTGTTTTCCCTTGATATCACTTTTTTTCTCACTTGACTTCTCATTCTCTTTACACAACACAATCTCTCTTTTTTCCTCTCTTGGGATGTCAACATGCACTCCCTTAGTCCTCTCAATTTTTTTCTCTCTCAAAATTTTTCATTAGTTCTTTCACACATTTTTTATCTTCATAAACTTGAGATGGAGTTAGAGGTGCAAGTACATATTTCCTTTTGTTTAGCTCATCACCTATCATAATTGTATTCCTATATAATTGTCATAGACTCCCAAGCATGATAAGGTGATATTGAATTGGAATTACACCACAAAGAATATTATCATAATACCTTCTAATGAAGAAAGAAATCATACATTGGTTAGTCACCTTAAGCTCACCAAAAATATTTAGTCATTTGCATTTATTGGGAGTAGTATATTTGATGCATGTAAGTTCCAAATTCTATACCACGTATGAACATCCCACATTTCACAATCAATAATCATATATAAAGTATTATTCTTTATCCCACACCTTGTATGAAAAATATTTTTCCTCCTCAATTCATCAAAGGTGACATTCAAATTCATCAATTGTGTGATCGGCACTTCAGCAAAGTTGATATCATTTTGAAATCTAGCTTTAGTTTCATTATGGTTGAGACATCTAAAAAAAATCAAGTATCGCATTTTTGATTTTGATTTTACCCTCTTTTAAGCTCACCCACACTTGCCTTTGGCCCATAAAAATAACCTTGAACAAATACCTTGAAGATTTATAACTTAACCAAAATAAGTATCAAGTTCTTAGTAATAAAGTGTAAATTTTTGGGAGAAAAAGAAAGCACATAACCAATCCTATAACAAGTAAGACTTGGTTTTTAAAAAATACAAACAAAATGAAAATATTTAGAACCAAATCATAAAAATAAGAAAATTCTCTTATCCTTAAATATTGTGGAACTTCCCTATTTATTTCCTCTTTATCTTTAAATAATTCTCTTAGAGAGTAAGTAATCAGATATCTTAGACAATAAGAAATTAGATATAATTACCCTCGAGGTCATTTTTTTATTTTTGGCATGTTTTTTCTATTTTTCCCGTTCTCGTAGCTCTCTCCTAGATTTTGTATGCTCTTAGGTTGGTTGTTCTATTGAGTTTTTTTTAAGTTTGGAGGTTTAATGCATGAAAGAGTTGACTTTAATCAATTGGAGATTCTAACATTAGATCATAATTTCGTTGGTCCCATCAGTTCCAGAAGTCTATTGTGATGATTGGTTTGGGATTTGAGGTTTATGTTTAGATTTGGTGTGATTAGGCATTTTAGTTTTTCCTAAAAATTTGACTTTGGTAAACTTTCTTGGTAAGTACGCTTAGAATCAAATTTTGTTAGTGCGATTAGCTCTAGAATGTCAAATTTGGTCTAGAAAAAACTTTGGTTTGGTTCCTGAGGGTATTTGGATGAGTTTTTAGCTTTTAGTGTTTTGTTGTTACGTGTTGACTTTGGTAAAAATTTTGATGAAACGATCTTGGATGGTTGTTTCAATGATTATGTTGAGTCCAGATTTTTATTTCCAAGTAGTTTGCACTTTTGGTTTGCAATGTTTGGACTCAAAATGAATTTGGAAGGCTTGTTCGAAGTTTTGGAACATTTGGCCTTTTTGCTGGTTTCAAGTCTTTGGTGCCTTGGCTTTTGCAAACCCTTAATAGCTAAAGAGAAGTTGGCTTAAACGACCAATGCTTTGACTAAGTGACCAGCCCGTGGCTTTAGCGAAGGTTGTTTAAGTGACCATGAGCTCTCATAAGCGAAGACCGCCTTTTTGGCGGGGGTCACTTTTGTGAGCCTATGTTGGCTTAAGTGAACATTTGGTGGCTTTTGTGAAAATTGCTAGGATTTTATCCCCCTATCCCCATTAGTTATTCCAAAGTTGAACACCATCGAAGTTAAGCTTGATTCTTGGAGATTTTACGTGTTTCTTGACCATTTTTCAATGCTTCAAAAGTCGTGACCTTGGACTAGCAGGGGTTCCAACTTAGTACTCTCGTGGTGTAATAAGTATCCTACCTGTTTCTTTGTAGGATATGATTTGATTGTGATGATGTTTTTGAGGGATTAGTACTTTTTAATGATTTTAGACAAAAATGACTTGGTTTGTGAAAGGAAGTTGTTCTTAATAAGTTGGAATCCCTTGGGACCATTTTTGGCTTAAAATTTGTAAAAAAGTCCCTTTTACTTGATTTACAGCATCTTTGGTGTCACGATCCAGGGGTACCCTCTAGATGTAATAGGACCTCGAAAGACCCATACAAGCCACTTAGCAGTAATAACATAAATAGAACAATAGAAGTAAAAACATTTCAAATCAAATATTTTTATAAAAGAGAAGCGGAAGTTTAAAATACTTGTCTCAATAGCCATCTAATACAATAAAATAAAATTGGGCCTAGCCCATACATCATGTCCAAAACTGAAATACATGAAAGAAAGAGTAACAATGAACATCCGTCCTCAAAGAATGAGGACTCACCAAAGCTCGAGAACCTCAAAATCAACCATTAGCCACGAAATCGAGAAGCTTGACTATCAGACCCTACATTTGGTGAAATGTAGGCAAGAGTATGCGTTAGTACAAAACAATGTACCAAGTATAATAGTTATGCATAAAACATTTAAATCATGCTAAAAGAGAACATTTCATTTAATGACATGCAATTGACCAAGCTAAATCATGATATAAAAGGGTTAGAAAACAGAAGTCATAAAACCATGGTCAATGCAAGCTAACGTCAACCTTTGAACACATATGAGATACTTTTGGAAGTAAACCTTAGTTCAGTATTAATGTAGGAAGTAGGCTTAACCAACATAGAGACCATTTGAGCTATAACATGATCCCCACTCTCTCCGACATCAAAAAGGGTTGTCCTACTTGCCAAGGTAAGGACCATGAAATTTTTGGTTAGGTGGATCCACAAGCTAATGTCTATCTAGACAATCATCCTATGAAGATTGCTACTAGAAAACCTGACCTCTACTGACAGGAGCTCTTCCATATTAATATCCTCTTTATGCTAAACATAAATCGCACGAAATAGTCATTTCTTCTTGTTCTTATTATCCATGGAAAGGCACGTCATCTTGCCAATCCAAGCAAAGTCATCATCCATGGAAATGTATCATTCAATAACCGATCAAAAGGTAGGTTCATTAAGATGACTTTTAATCTTTGATTCAATTAGGTGAGAAGATCTTTCATCCTTATAACCCTTTATTATGATAAAATCTTTCACATCATGCTTCTATGTGTATATGAGAAAATCCTTTCAATAACACATCAACATCATCATCATTGATGCTTTACTCTCAATGCATTCTTAAAACATTTGCATAGATTTCATAAGAATATGCATAATTCCATAATTTACCTTTCAAGTTTCAAAACCCCCTTTCAATCATCAATATTTAGAAAATGAGGGTTAGATAAGTATGTCGTCATAAATTCATGTAAAGCTATCAATACATGCTTGATTTCATAAAACTCTTCCTTCATTATCAAAATCTCACATCATATGATCATAACTTGAAAACATGGGGATTTCATGGGTTCATGGGTAAATCATCATAAAATAATAGTATTTCATCAATTCATGCATAAGAGATCATAATTCAATCATTTAAATCAATAACTAAAAGAACACATGATAATTGAAGAAAACCCTAACTCAATTGGGGAATTCTAACTTTGAAACAGAGGAATCCGGGAACTCCATGAATGGAAGGAATCCATGGATGAAAACTATCATACCTCAAAGCCAAATATTTATCTTCAATGGAGGAATTGAGACTTGACTTGAAACCCTAGGTTGAATCCTTTTTCTTCTTTTGAGTTCTAGGGAGAGAAATATTTGAGATAGTTTTTCTTTTTGGTGAATTGAGAGAATGATTTCTATTGGGAAATTTGGGGGTTAAAGTAATTATATAGGGGTCTTAGTGAAGGGAAAAATGACGTAGTATAGGAATAAAATAATTAGGACAAGACCCACCTACCCCTGAACTTAACTGTCGACCCACAATCTATGGATCACTGTCGATGGACTAAGGACTGTTCCACGGCCCGTCCTGGTAGACCATCGTCTGGATCAGAGACTCACTTTTGGGCCAGTGAACGACGGGCCCCCAACCACGAACCGTGGTCTGACCAACGGTCTGTTGGTCAGGCTGTGGTCCTGAGCCTTTAAAGAGTCTGACGGTGAACAGTCTATGAACCCCTCCCACGGTCTGTGGTCCCTTCCATGGGCCGTGGTTGGCCCCTCGTGGCTAGCACCTGGAATTAATGAAAACTGCTATGTTGTCCTTTTTGATTCCGGGGTGTTACAATATCTCCCTCTTGGAATCATTCGTCCTCAAATGAGATTCAAGCTAGTACAAAAAGAGTAGGAGAGGAACTAATAACCCAACCTACAATGGAACTTCATTTAAATGCATACAACCAAGGAGGAACTATCAACTCCAAGCTAGGATGAAATCAAAACATAATAAGAGGGGTAAAACTAAATCTAACAGTCCATCATGCATGCAATACACATATCTGAGGAGGAAACATCAACTCTAAGATAACATCCAAGGAGGAAACATCACTCCAAGCAAACAACATACTCTAATGCATATATCTGAGGAGGAAACATCAACTCCAAGATAAAGTCATGCTCATAACATCATAGCAAGTAGTGTACATGCAATTCATACTCATGTGCACATAAACTTGTAAGAGTAAATCAAATAAACTCATTTTCTCAAAATTTGAACTTTTCATAAATCATGCATAGTAAGGAAATCATGGAAACACATAAGACACATGGCTTCAAAATAAAGTACAAACCATGAGGAACTCATTACCTCAAGCTTGAGTAGGAGTATAAGGAAAGATTTGAAGATATCGGGACATTATATTGGCCTTGGCCTCCCAAGTAGCACCCTCAACTAACTGATTCCTCCACAACACTTTCATGGAAGCTATTTGTTTATTTCTCAACTTCTTGACTTGCCGGTCCAAAATCTCAATCGGAACTTCCTTATAAGAAATATTTTCCTTAAATCCCAAACCTTCTAATGGAACTATGGATGTTGGATCACCACCACATTTGTTCAACATAGAGACATGGAAAACTAGATGCACCGATGTCAACTTATTTGGCAAATCTATCTCATAAGCAACCTTACCAACACATCTCAAAATTTGATATGGGCCTACATATCGGGGACTAAGCTTCCCTTTCTTTTAAAACCTCATTATACCCTTTATGGGTGAGATTTTCAAGTAAACCCAATAATTAACATCAAACTCAAGATCCCTTCTTCTTACATCAACATATGACTTTTGTCGACTTTGAGTTGTTTTCAACCTTTCTCTAATAAGTCGAACTTTATCAATGGCCTCATGTACCAACTCAGGATATATTAGGGAAACTTCACCCACCTCAAACCAACCTATAGTAAATCTACACCTCCTACCATATAATGCCTCAAATAGGGCCATACAAATACTTGAGTGATAGCTATTGTTATAAGCAAACTTAGTCAATGGCTAATGGTCATCCAATTACCCTTAAAATCAATCACATAAGCCCTTCACATGTCTTCCAAAGTTTGGATAGTACACACCGCTTGGTCATCGGTTTGGGGATGAAATGTTGTACTAAGCTTAACACGAGTACCAAGACCCTTTTGGAAAGACTTCCAAAATTGAGAAGTGAATTGGGTGCCATGATTGGAAATAATGGATAAAGGAACTCTATGCAACTTTACCATTTCTCTCAAGTACAATTTGGCATAGTCCTCCGCCAAATAGAAAACCTTGACGGGAAGGAAATGAGCCAATTTCATGATCCGATTTACTATAATCCAAATAGAGTCATGTTGTTGATGGGTGCGAGGCAAGCCAACAATAAAGTCCATATTTATATCTTCCTACTTCCAAGTAGGAATAATAATGTCTTGGGATAAATATCCCAATTTCTGATCCTTGTTGACAATTAGGAGACTTAGTCACAAATTCGGCAATATACCTCTTCATCCCGTTCCACTAATAGACTTTTTGTAAATCATGATATATCTTGGTGGCTCCCGGGTGAATTGAATACCGCAAACTATAGGCTTCTATCAAGATTTGTTCCCTCAAGTCATCAACATTTGGAATAGATAAACGACCTTAATATCTAAGTATACCATCTTCCCCTTAGGAGAAAGCCTCAATGGATTTCTTAAGCATTATTTCTACTCATCATTTCCCTTAAATCAACAACCATTGTTGGAGCATACTTAGACAATTGTGCGAACTTTAGAGCATATTCCCTCACACTTATAATCCCTTGTCGTAGGTTGATAAAATCAAGCACCTTGGCTTCCCTCATCTCAAGGGGAAAGAACCTATCAAGAAAAGTGGCCTTAAATTTCTCCCAATCAAGAGGATCCGCATATTTCGGTCTCCCTTCTGTCCATTGGTTGTTCCATATTTGAGAATCACCTTTGAGTGGATAAGCGGCAAACTCCACCTTTTCCACCAGTGTCACTCCCATGATCATCAAAACCTTATAGACCTCATCAATGAACTCTTGAGGATCTTTCTCAACTTTGAAACCATGAAACTTTGGAGGATTCATCTTAATAAAGTCCCTTACTCTAGAAGCCATCATACCCACATTTGGGTTCACGAGAACCACAACCTCCCTATGGTGTTGGGCCCTTATGGCTTGATCCAACACTTGAAAAGCAGCCCTAAACTCCGCATTAGTCACTTGTTCGGACAAAGGATAGACCGAAACTTGAGGATCTTGGGAGAGGAGCTTCTTGTTCCGCATTCTCCCTCACAATCCTTCTAGCATAAGCTCTTTGAGTAGCCATATCCTGTAGAGCATTAGATAAGGATTGGGAGAGAGACCTTATAGAGTTAAACTCTATCGCACGACTTTAGAGTAATGAAAGAATTGGAGTTTCCAAAACATCATATAGCCTCTCATTCATAAATGTGGCTCACTTCACACTCATGAACAAAACTCTACTCGACGTGGTTTATGAGACATCTTAGGACCATTCTAAACCTTGTGCTCTGATACCAAGCTTGTAAGGACCTAAGGGTACACCTTAGATGTAACATGGCGTATATGACCCCGAGAGACCCCATACAAGCCACTTAGCCTTCATAGCATATGAAATAAAACCATCGAAGTAAAACAACATTTCAAGTTCAATAGTTTTATAAAAGAGAAGCGGAAGTCTAAAACACTTGTCTCAATAGCCATCTAACACAATATAATGAAATAGGGCCTAGCCTATAAATCATGTCCAAAACTGAAACACATGAAAGAAAGGGTAGTAATGAACATCCGTCCTCAAATCATGAAGACTCACCAAAGCTCGAGAACCTCCAAATCAACCACTAGCCATAAAGCAAAAAAACAAAACTGTCGAACCCTACATTTGGGGAAATGTAGGAAAAAGTATGTGTTAGTACAAAACAATGTACCAAGTATGATAGCTATGCAAAAAACAAATGAATCATGCTAAAAGAGGACATTTCATTTCATGACAAGCAATTGACCAAGCTAAAACATGATATAAAAGGGTTAGAAATTAGAAGTAAAAAAACCATGGTCAATGAAAGCTAACATCATTTGAAACCTTGTAACACGTATGAGATACTTCATAAACTAACCTTAGTTCATTATTAATGTGGGAAGTAGGCTTAACCGACATAGAGACCATGTGAGCTACAACATGTTTCCTTGGTGTCTCCCTCACCGAAAAGGGTTGTCCTACTTGCCAAGGTAAGGACCATGAACTTCTAGCTTAAGTGGATCCACTAGCTAATGTCTATCTATATAATCATCCTATGGGGGCACATAGGTAAAGAATAAGGACATTGCTACTAGAAACCCGACCTGTACTAACGAGAGAGCTTCCATCTCAATATTTTATCAGTGCTAAGCATAAATCCCACTGAACAATCATTTCTATTGGTTCTTATTATCCACGGAAAGACAGATCTTCTTGCTAATCCAATCTAGGTCATCATTCATGGAAAGGTATCATTCAATAACCGATCTAAGCTATGTTCATTAGGATAGCTCTTAATATTTGATTCAATTAGGTTAGAAGACCTTTCAACCTTAGAACCCTTTATTTTGTGAGAAAACCTTTCACATCATGCTTCTATGTGTATATGAGAAAATCATTTCAATACCACATCAACATTATCATCATTGATGCTTTACTTTCAAAGCATCGTTAAACATTTGCATAGATTTCGTATGAATATACATAATTCTAGATTTTACCTTACAAGTTTAAAACCCCCTTTAAATTATCAAAATTTAGAAAACAAGGGTCAGATATAAATTTCATAATAAATTCATGTAAAGCTATCAATACATACTTGATTTCGTAAAACTTATCCTTCATAATCAAAATCCCATATCATATGATCATAACTTTAAAACATGGGGATTACATGGGTTTAAAGGGAAATCATCATAAAAATCACAGTATTTCATCAATTCATGCAAAATAGATCATAATTTAATCATTTAAATCAATAATCAAAAGAACCTATGATAATTGAAGAAAACCCTAACTTAATTAGGGAATTCTAACTTAGAAATAAAGGAATTTGGGAACTTCATGAATGGTAGAAATCCATGGATGAAAACTATCATACCTCAAAGCCAAATGTTTATCTTCAATGGAGGAATTGAGACTTGACTTGAAACCCTACGTTGAATCTTTCTTCTTCTTCAAGTCCTAGAGAGAGAAATATTTGAGAGAATTCTTCTTTTTTGTGAATTGAGAGAATGATTACTATTGGAAACTTTGGGGGTTAAAATACTTATATAGTGGTCTTAGTGAATTGAAAAACGACGTAGTATATGTATAAAATAATTACAAAAAGACCTAACACATACGGATTTCAGTCAACAGACCGTGGACTGACCCACGACCCGTCCTGATGAACCGTCATTTAAATTAGAGACTTGCTTTTGGACCAGTGAACCACGGGCCCCCAACCACGAACAGTGGTATGATCAACGGTCCGTTGGTTAGGTTTGTTGTCTTGAGCCTTTGAAGAGTCTGAGGGTGACTAGTCCACGGACCCCTCCCACAGTCCATGGTCCCTTCCATGGGTCGTGGTTTGCCCCTCGTGGCGGTAATCAGAATTTCTAAAAACTACTATATTGTCCTTTTTTGATTTTGGGGTGTTACATTTTGGCTACTTTTACTCTGATGAACTCGATGTACTATTTCGGATGGCCCGTTACGTTAGGCTAGAGCTACATTTTATTATTTAGATATACATTGTTGATAATCTTGATGCATCATTATGGGCGACCATTGATATATTTATCAAGGTTATCAGTTATAAGCTCTATGTACGATCTCGGGTCGCCTTTGGTTTTATCTATCCTAGTTACTGGCATTTTGTTAGGCTTCAGATATCATTCCAGGCAGCTTGATGTTCTTTTTGGGTTTATGACTTTTCTTTATTGGTGTTTTATATTGTATTAATGTGGGAATTGGCCTTAGAATGTGTTGGTTGTTATGCGGTTTGAGTGTAGCTTGTGACTTAATTGTGATATTATCTGCCTGCTCTCTATCGTATGGTTAGTGTGTCTTAGATTTTTCCTTGACTTGCTAGTAATATCATGTTTATTATATATATTTGATCTCTATGAGTTATGTCGGCCTATGATGCCTACTGACTACCCTTTGTTTTGGTACTCATACTACACTTCTTCATCTTTTTTGATGCAGCTCTAAGTTCAAGCCATACTTAGTGAGTGTTGGATCTCCCGTTGATGTCACTGACTTGGATTGTTGTGAGCTCCCGACGTTCGCAGACTTGCTATTGTCCTTCTTTTGTACTGGCTCTCACTTTGTATTTTAGATTAGTCAGTTCTCTGTATATATGACTTTTTGTATCTAGTAGCTCTTACATAGGTGACACCAAGTTCAGAGGATCGGTATCTTATGCTAGTTTGTCTTTTGGTCACTTTTGGGCCTATTATGTATCTTTTATATTGCAGTACAGATATATCACATCGCCCAGACTTTTATATATTCTATTCGACTTTCACATATTATTATTATTATTATTATTATTATTATTATTATTATATAAATTGTGGCAAATTGAATCTTGTGTTTTGGTTTAGTCTTGTCCACTCGGTGGGTGGTAGTGGATGCCATCATGTCCCAATTTTGGGTTGTGACAGTATGGTCTCAGAGCTTCAGGTTTACTGGTCTCACAAGTATAGGAACACTTGTCTAGTAGAGTTTTGTAGATCAATAAGATGACGTAATTATGCAATCTTCGAGAGGCTATTGAGCATTCTTAGGAATACTTCACATTTTTTAATTTCTTTTCATACATTGATGATTGTAACAATATTTGAACTCCATTTGTTTCACCATTTCTTAGATGGCTAGAAAAAGGTCGATACGAATGGGTGAGATCCTTCTAGGCCTCCAGGTCGAGCCCCAAATAGGGGTAGATATTGTGGTTTCACTAGAGGTTGAGGGAGAGCACGAGCATCAGCACCAGAGCCTGAGATAGAGGTTGTTCATATTCAGTGTCAAGTGGATAGTATGGGGCCAACCCGTCCTCCACCAATATTCTATGACGTGCTAGTGCTTCAGGATTCTTTGGTTAGGATCCGCACCTTCATGGAGGGCAAGTCTCAAGAAGGTATTATTCCTAGCACTTGAGCTAGACCCCATATTAGAGATAAGGCTTATACTTCAACCCAAGAAGGGGCACATGGTGTTTAAGCCCCAAAGACGCATCATGTTGTTGTAACTCCTCATACAGTAGTTCAGCAGGTTTTAAACTTTGCTCCACTTATGACTCATTGGACAACTATGAATTTTAAGGAACAAAAGATGTTGGGGCACTTTATTAGATTGGGTCCTTCAAGGTTCACTAGTGCTATAGACGAGGATGCTTACAAGTTTCTAGTCAGTTACAAGGACAGGTTGCATAACCTCGGGTTAGTGGAGTCACAGAGGGTTGATTAAACTTCATACCAACTTGAGGGTCTAGTGAAATAGTGGTGGAGATCTTATTTAGACTAGAGACCAGTCCAATCACCTTTGATGACTTGGGCATAGTTCTCTAAGGCATTCATGGAGAAGTATTTACCTTGTTGCCTGAGGGAGCGGTTGCAGGATATGAGTTCACAAGCCTTATTTAGGGATTAGTCTTAGTTACAGAGTATGAGGTATGACGCTACGTGTTGGCGATACATACGGCTATGCTCATGCCAATAGAGCAGGAGAAAGTTCATAGGTTTGTCAAAAGGTTGTCATTTCCATTTCTTTTGGCGATAAAGCAAATAGTGGTGATAGGATGTTCTTCCTGTAGATAGTTAATAATGCTCAAATCACCTTCCAAAACCAATTAAAAGACTGAGCGATCATAGTCAGTATAAACCCAATGAAGAGTTGGGATTGAATCCTACAGGGAATGGTATATCGTAGAAAATTCCTTATCAAGAAATTTAGACATTAAATTAGCTCATTTGTATTAGCAAGAACAAATGGGTGGATGGTACCACCAACTTAATATAATGATTTGATTATCAATTTTTGCACTTAAACTAAAATATCAAAGAAATCAAGAGTTAACAAATAATCTAGGGGTGTCGAGATTCGAAATCAATGTCCCATAGGGGTGATTTTGTTTCTCTATAGTGATGAAAATTCATGAATATGCTAAGTCATCTTCATTCATGCTAATCATCTTTCGATCTCAAAACATCTATACATAGAATCTCTTTTCGATCTCATCTATATACCAATCCTAAACTATCCAATACGTTACTATATTCTCTCTTTCAAGAACAGGGCAAATAGATCTGATCCATAACCTCCTTACAAGCAAGCTATAGCCATCAAATATAAATTGCTAGTATTGAACTAATTACCCACTCCAATTAATCTCTTTCGAGCATCAATCGAAGAACAGAAGTAGGAATTAAGTTTGCAACCTTAACCATTAGGTTAACCTCACGGTAATTAGACCAAATTCATGCATGAACAGCAGCAAAACAGAGCACAACACAATACCCACTACATTAAATCAACACCCAACCCATTTAGGCACCCCTACATTTTGGGGTTTTAGTCAGCCATCACAAAGAGTAAAGAAATTATACATTCCATGAAAGCAGCCATGGGTAACTTGAAATAAAGCAATTAAGAGTAAACCCACTTTGGATTCAACTTAATTTTAACAAATTCAAACTCCCAATTGTAAAACCCAAAAATCTAGGAAAGTGTTCTTCAAAGGTAAAGTTGTAAAACTATATATTCCTCTATCTAAAAACTCTCTTTCTCCAACTCTCTCTCTCTCTCTCTCTCTCTCTCTCTCTCTCTCTCTCTCCCCCTCTACAAACTCTTTTTTGGGCTATTTATACTTTCCCAACACAAATCCACTTTGCGACTGATTCACCGACATTAGTCGGGCTCAACATGTTTAGAGGATCACCCTTCATTCCTCAACTTGCTCTATGATGCTCTAGGCTTCAAGTGTTAGAACCTTAGTTGGAAAACTCAATTGATTTAGTAATTGAAAAAGGCTTTCTAGTTTCAAAGGAATCACAAGGAATTGAAAGAGGCTCTCTAAATTCAAATGTTTTCATTAATAAATTTGAAAAATTCATTGGCCTTTTAATATTAGGCCCATTCGGTGATCTTGGCTAACATCACCAAACATGTTTGGCAAATTGCCCAATAGAGCTTAAGCTCGTTGAACATGCCCGAACTAACACCGAACCTAAAGGTTGATTCAGCAAACTCGATAGAGTAGGTGTAGTGCACTTCAGGAAATTTCCCTTTTGAGTTATGATTGCCGATCTTGAAAATACACTTTTTCCTCTATTAAATCTCAAAAGTCGGATAAAGATAGTCCGCATAATGCCTTCGGCGGATCGCCATTTGTGTTTTACTTCGCCTATTTGTCCCTTTTCAATCTTCCAACCTCTTCTCAATCTCTACTCACAATGCATGTTATTTGAAAGCAATAAAAACAAAAATAAAAACTTAGGTTGCCTCCCAAGAAGTGCTTTATTTAACGTCATGGCACGACATAGTACTCAATAATCATTCTTGGAGTTCGGTATGCAATTTTTCTTTGGATTGAGATGAGTGGCAATTTGGCCTAGTTGGATCTCCAGTTGCTTGATAGAAATTGAGTGTGAAGTCACCGTCTAGGTTAAAGTGGAGAAGTCATTTTTCAAATCCTTCAACACCTTATCGGACCCTTCTACCTTTTTGTAGATTCTTACAAGCATGTCTTTAGTCCAGCTTGCTTCTGGCCCAAATGGTTCTTTTGGGCATGGACAATCATGGGGAGGCACATTTCTATCTTTTTCCATCTACTTATCTCTGTAGTTTCAACCCCGCTAGTCTTTCCAACCTCCATCTCTATCCTTGTTCTAACCTTGGTTCCTACCTTGTCGTTGATAATTTTTGTGAGAACCCCCCTATTTGATTTCCTAAGTATTGAACTTCATCATTGTATAATGCCTCAAATTTGGCATCAACCAGGCATTGCCCACTATTGGTTCTAACTGCATCCACCGACTGGGCTCCACCTCTCATGACATGTTTAGATAAGAAATCGATTTGGGTCATCATTTAGACCATGTTTTCATCTGTTTCATGGTTCTTCTCAAATTATTATTTGCTCAAACCCGCTTGTAGAATAGGCACTTGGTCCTCTTAGTATGCCATGATCGGTTGACCTTAGTCCTATCATCTAGAAACAATGTAGCCACATCATACGGTTGTCTCATTAATCCACCTTGGACCAACTGATCACCCAAACTTTTGTTGACCGAATTAAGGATGCAATAGAAGTAAGCAGAAAATTATTTGGAACGCCATGTGTTGTTCATTGCAAGAGAAAGTTATTGAACCTTAGTCATGTTTCATGCAAAGGCTCACCTCCAATATGCTTGAAAATTTGGATTTGGAGTCAAATTTTAACTATCTTCAAGGGTGGAAAGAATCTCTCCAAGAAATCATCAGTTAGCTCTTCCCACAAAGTGATTGAATCATTTGGCAACTCTGTCAACCATCATGTAGCCTCTCCTGTAAACGAAAATAGGAATAACTCAACCTTACAGATTCTTGGTAGATATTCTTGAACACAAAGAGTCCATATACCTCCTTGAAATTCCTAAGATGTTCATGGTGATCCTCATAAGCTATACCCCCAAAAGATCCTTTCATCCGGAGAAATTGTATCATAGTTTCGTTGATGTGCACACAGTCATCCCAATTGTCAGAGGTAGCCAAATTGCTCCTGTCGTTTGAATGACATGAACGGGCATGTAATTTAAATAAATCATGTTGTTGTTTTGAACATAGGGAGTGTCATTATCACTCCCATGGTCACTCATTTTGTCAACTTGTACATCAACCAACAATACCACCAAAACAAATCTATAACAAATAAATCTAATTTATAAACAAGAATTCTCAACCACCACTCCCCGGCAACGACGCTATTTTTGATAATGCTCAAATCACCCTTCAAAACAAATTAAAAGAGTGAGCAACCATAGTCAGTAAAACCCAACGAAGAGTCGAGGTTGAATTCCACAGGAAATGGTATATCGTAGAGAATTTCTTATCAACAAATTTGGACTTCAAAATAAACTCTTTTTATTAGTTAGAAAAATTGGGTGGATAGTACCACCAACTTGATAAAAAGATCTGATTATCAATTTTCACTCTTAAACTATAATATCAAAGAAATCAAGAGTTAAAAAATCAAGGGGTGAAGGGATTGAAAATCAATATCACATAGGGGTCATTGTGTTTCTCTATAGTGATGAACATTCATGAATATGCTGAGTCATCTTCATTGATGCTAATCATCTTTCGATCTCAAAGCATCTATGCATAGATTCTCCTTTCGGTCTCAACTGTATGCCAATCCTAAACAAACCAATACTTTAATCTATTCTCTCTTTCAAGAACATGGCAAACAAATCTGACCTATAAGCTCTATTTCAAGCAAGCAACAACCATCAAATCTAATTGCTATTATTAAAATAATTACCCACTCCAATTAATCTCTTTTGAGCATCAACCAGAGCTCGAAAGTAGGAATTAAGTTTGCAACCTTAACCCATAGGTTAACCTCACAGTATTTTTTAGACCGAATTCATGCATGAACAACAGCAAAATAGAGCATAGCACAATACCCACTAAATTAAACTAACACCTAACCCTATTTGGTCACCCCTAGATCTTGGCGTTTTAGCCACACATCACTAACAAAGTATACCTTCCCTAAAAGCGGGCATGAGTAACTTGAAATATAGCAATTAAGAGTAAACCCACTTTTGATTCAACTCCAACTTAACAAATTCAAACTCCCAATTGTAAAACCCCAAAAGCTAAAATAGTGTTCTCCAAAGGTAAAGGCGTAAAACTACATATTCCTCTATCATAAAACTCTTTATATCCAGTTCTCTCCACGAACTCTCTTTTAAGCTATTTATACTTCCCCAAAATTTGACGCACAAATCCAATTTGTGATTGACTCAGCGACATTAGTTAGGCTCACCGACCCTGTTCGGCGGATTGCCCATCGCTCCTCATCTTGCCTTGTGATGCTCTCGGCTTCATGTGTTTGAACCTTAGTTGGCAAACTTGATTGACTCATATTTTCACATTTAGTGAATCACTAAATACCACCTTGGTTCACCTTTCAACCACTAAATCTTTGCACTGCACACTATCACTTTAGGCGATGTGCATCAGAACCATCGTTCTCTTTCGGTGCATCACATTCTCTACTGGAGTTCGCCAACTTTCTTTGATACACAAAGTGTTATCCAATATGCGTTGTTGGGGATCCACCCTTCATGTTAGGTGATCAACAATGTTCACTTTGCACTTGTTTTTTGTAGTTTAAGCCATTCTTTCGGACATCATTCCTTGCCTTGTCCAATTGTCTTCATGGCTGCAAATCATCAATATTCTATTAGAATTGGACAAAGTTTTTCATTGAGGACAATAATTATTGAGTTAAATAGGCCTTAAATGAGTGCAAATATACCACTCATCAATAGATGACCATATACTTACCATTGAGAGGATCCTTCATGAGGCCTATTGAGGCAGCAACAAGTCGCCCGTCATCAGGCTGGTTTCGACGGATTTGAGTTGTGTGGTAAAGTTTCTAGAGCCGAGGTTATCCATAGAAGTTGCAGTCTAGTAGGGTGGTTCATACAACGTTACAACCTATAGATGGTGTCACTAAAGGTGCTAGTAGCCAGGCGGTTATCACGCCCCGAGGCTACCCCCTTGACGTAACACGAGACCTAAGATCACGAGTGACCCCAGTCTAACCTTGTATCTGGCATATCATGAACAACTGAAAAATAGCTAAGTAAAATAAACTAATGCGAAAGCTAAATCAATAAATATCTGATCTGGGGACGAAACCCAAACAGTATGAATGGCATGATACTAAGAGTTTAGTGATATCTAGAACAACCACTTAACAACTCAAGCTGAATAAAGGCCTTTTACTGATTTGAGTTGCTGAGAAATGCTCCCCACTAAACTCTAACAAACTAAAAACTAAATATAAAGACTAAAATGAAAAGCATGTCTATTGTCCTCGAAGTAAGAGGACTCACCACTGAACCTATATCATGGAAGGAGTAGCTCAGAGTATGTGTCGGTACTTGGAATGTACTGAGCATATATGGTATAGATACTAAGCTGAACAAATATATATAAGTTGAACAAAGCATAATTGAGCAATGACATAAACTAAGTAATAATGTAAATACTGAAACATTACTAAAAAGCAAGTACTAATAATGAAAATAACATGTTGAACTTAATGCTGAATTATATTCTCAAAACCTGATCAAATGCACTAAAAATGTGACTATGGAGCTACTATTAACCAACATAAAACCACGTGAGCTAAACGTGAAGTCCGGTGTATACGCCCTATCGAGAGGACCCAATATACCTTGCCAGTGGTATAAAGGCATGGCAGGCATGATCACAAATTTTGATTCCCAACAGAGAGGACTTATATTCCTATAGGGGCACGTAGTTTTGGGACTATGAGGGTACATTGAACTCTAGTCCAACTCGGTGCTAAGTCTACTACTAACTGAATATGTATATGACACAAATGTAATCAAAATACTGAATAGCTCAAATACTGACATGCAATATGAGAATGAAACATTTATGTACTGATAATGTGACATTAGAAATCTGGAGCATGATAATCTTTTTATCTAACCTAGCAAGTATAATTCATGAACTAAGAGAATTGATAGTAACTAGGGTTCTGAGTTTCATACATGGAATTAAGCAAACTTCCCAAGAAAAACTGATATTTAGACTATGGATTATATAGCAGCTGAAATCATAATAATTTAGCAAGATTTTAAAAACCCTAGGTCTAAACAAGCTATGTAGAATCAAGGAATTGATTGAATTCTAGGGACCTAGTGGATGGAAGGAACCCACTAGTGAAATACCACATACCTGATGTCGAAATGTATGGAGAAATCCTTTGATTTCGGAGCTGAAACTTGAAGTAAACCTTCTAATTGTTCTTGGGAAACTGACATCTCTTTCTTCTCCTTTTTGCTCTAAGTTTGGATAATTTTAGGTGAATGAGGGTTCTGGGTATGTCTAACTAAGTTATTAGGCTTAAACTGAGTAAAATGATGTAGTTTTGGCATCAAAATACATAGTTTAAGTGCCCAACACATAGGAGAAAGGACCCAAACGACCTTGACTTAAACTTGACGAGTGCCACCTACTAGAGGACTGACAGCCCTTCGGTTGACCTACCAACCATCGATAGGAGTCATCATTCAAGCTCCACCTAACATGGCTTCACTAAAATGAGCAGAACTCTTTACTCAAAGATGGGATTTTAGTAAACTTAGTGGCGTTGGAAAAAGGATTCAATTATATCACATTTGGTAGGCCATAGGCCACCTAATTATTTCTATACTTAAAGATATGACCGTTTGAAGTTGACCCAACAGCCAATTCCCTCCAATTGGTTGTTATCCCTCACCAATGGTCAGACCTACGATCTGTAGGTCCAACCACGGGACTGTACTGGTCAAATGTGGGTGGGCTCAGAGACGAACAACATTTTAACCTTAGCGATGGAACCCCACCTACAATCGGTAGCTCTACCTACGGTTTATGGGTGGTTCTGTCGGTATTGGCACCAGCTTTTTGAGAACTAGGATTTTCTTCATTTTGAGATCTGAGGTGTTACATTATATCCCCCTCGGGAACATTCATCCTCAAATGAAGTCTAAACAAGCTAAGTATGGAGGGAAGGATCTGCAATCCCTACCACTAAGTACTAGAAACTGATATGTACCTAAACTGAGTTCCAAGAACATGCAAATATGTTGAAATGCAAGAACAACTAAAGGAACAAGATACTGAACTGAATTTACAAAAGAATAAACTGAGGGACTGGAGAGGAACTATTACCTCAAGAAGAAATGCAATCGGAAGAGAATAGGTGAGGATACTTGGCCTTCATGGCTGCTTCTGCTTCCCAAGTAGCTCCCTCTATGGACTGACTCCTCCACAAAACCTTCACTGAAGCGACTTGCTTATTTATCACCTACGAACCTGAAGGTCAAGAATTTCATCTATCACTTCTTCATAAGCCAGACTATCCTTCACAGCCACACCCCCTAATGGTACTATTAACGTCGGATCACCCACACACTTCAACAAGGAAATGTGAAAGACTAGATGAACCCCTGCTAGTTCTGCTTACAACTCTAACTCAGATCTAGAACTGAGCTTCCCTTTCTATAACTAATTCTGTAAAGACCTACATATCTAGGACTGAGCTTCCCTTTCTTGAAAAATCTCATCACCTCCTTCATAGGTGACACGTTTAGGAAAACCCAATTATCAATTTCGAACTCTAAGTCCCTTTTCCTCACATCTTCATAGGACTTCTGACAACTCTGAGTTGTCTTTAACTTATCTCTGATGAGTTGAAATTTTTCCATAGCCTCATGAACTGAATACCTATCGAGGCTCCTTCACCTACTTCAAACAAACCAATCGGGGACCTGTATCTATGCCCATATAGTACCTCATAGAGGGTCATCTAAATACTGAAATGAAAGCTATTATTATAGGCGAACTCTATGAGAGGTAAGTGATCATCCCAACTACCCTTTAAATTGATTACACAAGCTCTCAACATATCATCTAAGGTCTAAATGGTACATTATGCCTGGCCATCCGTCTATGGATGAAATGTTGTATTGAGATTTTCTTGAGTACCAAGACCTTTCTGAAATGATTTGTAGAAATAAGAGGTAAAATGAGTACTTCTATCTGAGATGATAGACAAGGGAACCCCATGCAACCTGACTATCTCACTGATGTAGAGTTTGGCGTAGTCCTCAGCTGATCCTGTAGTCTTGACAAACAAGAAGTGAGCGGACTTAGTGACTTTGTCTACTATCACCTAAATGAATTCATGTTGTGTGTAAGTACAAGGTAAACTCGTAATGAAGTCCATATTTATCACTTCCCACTTCTATGTAGGAATGTTAATCTCCTGAGTCATACCTCCTGGTTTCTGATGTTCTACATTAACCTATTGACAATTAGAACACTTAGCCACAAAATTTGCTATGTCCATCTTCATGATGTTCCATCAAAAGACTTTTCATACATCAATGTACATCTCAGTGGCACCTGGATAAATGGAATACCTGGAGTTATGAGCTTCTGTAAGGATCTGCTACCTTAACTCACCCACATTAGGAACACATAAACGACCTTGATAACGAAGTACACCAACTCCTCCTTGGGACAAAACCTCAACTTTCTGTCGATAAATTGTACCTTTCAACTGAAATAATATAGGATCACTATCCTATTTTTCCTTAATCTCCGCTACCAATGAAGATTCTTATCCATTCTGAACTATTACCCCACTATCTGATGTGTTCATAAGGCAAACTCCTAAGAGAGCAAGCCGTTTAACATCTTTGGCGAGCTCTTTTCTTTCTTCATCAATATATTCTACACTACCCATAGACAGCTTGCTGAGAGCATCAACCACAACATTGGCCTTACCATGATAGTATTGCACATTCATGTCATAGCATTTGATGAATTCAAGCCATCTACTCTAACGAAGATTCAACTCTTTCTAATGAACGCATACTGGAGTCTCTTATGATCTATGAATAGATCAATATGAACACCATAAAGGCATTGTCTCCAAATCTTTAGGGTAAATACTATGGCTGCAAGCTCAAGGTCATGACTCAGGAAGTTCTTTTCATGGACCTTAAGTTGTGTAGAAGCATAAGCTATGACCTTACCTCGTTGCATCAACACACAACATAGGCAAACCCTGGATGCATCACAATAAATCACATAACCATATGAACCATCTAGTAAAGTCAAGATCGGAGTTGTAGTCAACCTAGTCTTCAGTTCTGAGAAACTTTTCTCACAATCATCTGACCACTAAAATTTGACCTTCTTCTAGGTCAACTTCGTCAATGGGGAAGTTATGGATGAAAATCCTTCAACAAATCTCTTATAATAACCTGCCAAACCCAAGAAACTTCTGATATTTGTTGGAAATGTGGGTTTGGGCTAGTGTTTCACTGCCTCAATTTTTTGAGAATCCTCTCTGATCCCTTCGCTAGTTAATACATGACCAAGGAAAGCAATGGACTGTAACAAGAACTCACATTTGTAAAACTTAGTGAATAGCTGGTGATCATTGAGAGTTTGTAGAACAACTCTTAGATGAGTTGCATTCTCCTTCTCACTTCGAGAATAAATTAGGATATCATCGATAAAGATGATACCGAACAAGTTCAAATACAATTTGAACATCTTTTTCATTAATTCAATGAAGCTGCAGGAGCATTTGTTAGTCCAAAAGACATAACTACAAATTCATAGTGACCATACCGAGTTCTGAAGGTTGTTTTCAAAATGTCACTATCTCTAACTCTGAGTTGATGATAACCAAATCTAAGGTCCATCTTAGAAGAATAACTAGCACCCTAAATTTGGTTGAACAAGTCATCAATCCTGGGGATGGGATACCTATTCTTGATGGTGACTTTTTTCAACTAACGATAGTCAATGCACATTCCAAGAGAACCATCTTTCTTTTTCACCAACAACACTAGAGTTCCCCATGGAGAGATACTAGGTTTGATGAAGCCCTTATCTAGAAGGCTTTCAACTTCTCTTTCAATTCCTTAAGCTCAACTAGAGAAATTCTCTTAGGAGGAATTGAAATGGGCTGGGTATCTAGAAGGAGAGTTACTTTGAAGCCGATTTCCCTTTCGGGAGGAACTCTGCGAAGATCTTTTGGAAACACTTCTGGAAACTCATTCACTACTCGAACTGACTCAAGAGTTGAGGTTTTGGAGTTTGAATCCTTAACTGAAATAAGATGATAGATATACCCTTTGGAAATCATTTTTCTGGCCTTAAGGTAAAAGATGAATCGACCTATAGGCAGTGAGCTACTACCTTTTTACTCTAAGACTGGTTTGTTTGGAACCTAAAACTAAACTATTCTAGTTCTATAGTTGACTAAGGCATAATGGGAATGTAACCAATCCATGACTAGAATGATAATAAAATATATCATTTCTAACTCTACAAGATCCGTTGAGGTGACTTTTTGATAAACTATGATAGGTCACTTTCTCTATGCCCATCTAGATACAACTGGGTCACCAACTGGAGTAGAGACTGAGAAGGGTTCTGAAAGGGTTTCTAGACATGCATTAATGCCACAAGATTCCTTCCACTATTTGTACCAAGTGTAGGCCACTCCCTTCAAATAATAGGTGGCCAAATCTACACTCTCGACTTGAGTGACGCCCATAATAATATTACCTTTTAGATGTCGTCGAGAAACTCTTGTGGATCTTATTCTGACTTAGACCCATGAAACTCTATGGGTTTTATCAAAGTAAAGTCTTGAATTCTTACTATAGTAGTGTTAGTCAGTGGTAGAGATGGGGCCATAACCTATTGATTGACCTGGGTAGTCATGGCCTAAGCAAGTACTTGGTAAGCAGCCCTGAACTCGGCATGCATGACTTTCTCCTTCAATGGGTCTTTAGGAGCTGCTAATTGATTCCTTGCGATAACTCAATGTGAAGAGCAGTAGTTAGATGGAGAATAAATATAGTTCATACACATGCACGATAAGAATAGCAAGGAAAGTGATTTTTTTCTTAAAACACTATGTAACCTCCGTCTCATAGATGCGGTGCACTTCACACCCATGAAAATGACTCTATTTGGTGCGGCTTTTAGACATCCTTGGACTCATGAACCTAATGCTCTGATACCAAGTTTTTCATGCCCCAAGGCTACCCCTTT
Source organism: Solanum bulbocastanum (assembly GCA_037074985.1). NCBI lineage: Eukaryota > Viridiplantae > Streptophyta > Magnoliopsida > Solanales > Solanaceae > Solanum > Solanum bulbocastanum. Next base: position 15,492,745 of record CM073597.1, on the reverse strand, counting down.
AACGTAACATGGGACCTAGGATCACGAGTGACCCCAAGCTAACCCTGAATCTGGCTTATCATAAACATACTGAAAAATAGTTAAGTAAAATGAACTAATGCATAAGGTAAATCAATAAATATCTAATGTGGGGATGAAACCCAAATAGTTTGAATGTAACGATACTAAGAGTTTAGTGATAACTGGAACAACCACTTAACAACTCAAGCTGAATCTACTGCTATGTCTGAAAATCCTCTAAATGAGTTGAGTTATTAGGACATGCTCCCCAGCTAACTTTAACAAAACTTAAAAACTAAATGAAAAACATGTCTATTGTCCTCGAAGTATGAGGACTCACTACTGAATCTGCTGAAGTCAGACTAGGAATTAATCTATGCATGATCTAAATGTAGCGCAGAGTATGTGTCAGAACTTAGAATGCACTGAGCATGAAGGATATAGATACTAAGCTGAACAAATATATATAAGCTGAACAAAGAATAATTGAGCAATGACATAAACTGAGTAATAGTGTAATACTGAAACATAACTGAAAAGTTGAGCTGAATGCAATGACCACGTACTAATCATGAAAATAACATATTGAACTCAATGCTGAAGTATATACTTAAAACCTGGTCAAATGTACTAAGAGTCTGACAGTGGAAGCTACTATTAACCGACATAAAACCACATGAGCTAATTGTGGAGTTTGATGTATACACTCCATCGAGAGGACCCAATATACCTTGGTAGGGTTATAAAGGCATGGCTAATGTGATCACTGATTCTGATGCCCAACAAAGAGGAACTATAACCCTACGGGGGCAAGTAGTTCTAAGACTATGATGGTACATTGAACCCTAATCCAACTCGATGTTAAGTCTACTCCTAACTGAATATGTATATGACACAGATGTAACTAAAATACTGAATAGCTCAACTACTGACATGCAATTTGACAATGCAACATTTATGTACTGATAATGTGACATTCGAAATTTGGAGCATGTTTATCTGTTTCACTGATCTAGCAAGTATAATTCATGCACTAAGAGAATTTATACAAACTAGGGTTCTAAGTTTCATGCAGGGAAATAAGCAAACTTCCTAAGAAAAACTAGTATTTAGACTATGGATTATAGAAGAGCTGAATTCATAATAATTTAGCAAGATTTTACAAACCCTAGGTCTAAACAAACTATGTTTAATCAAGGAACTAACTGAATTCCAGGGACCTAGTGAATGGAAGGGAGACACTAGTGAAATCCCACATACCTAGTGACGAAATCTACGGAGAAATTGTTTGATTTCAGGGTTGAAACTTGAAGGAAACATTCTGATTGTTCTTGGGAAACTAGTGCCTCTTTCTTCTCCTATTTGCTCTAAGTTTGGATTATTTTAGGTGAATGAGGGTTCTGGGTATGTCTGACTAAGTTATTAGGCTTAAACTAAGTAAAATGACATAGTTTAGGTATCAAATGAAGTAGTTTAATAGCCCAACGCATAAGGGAAAGGACCAAATGACCCTGACTTAAATTTGATGAGTGCCACCTACTACAGAATTGACAGGCCATCGATTGACCTACCAATCGTCGATAGGTGTTGTCGGTTAAGCTCTGCCTGACAAGGCTTCAATAAAATAAGCATAAAATTTTACTCAAAGATGGGATTTTAGTAAACTCGATGGCGTTGGAAAGAGGATTCAATTATCTTTTATTTGGTAGGTCATAGGCCACCTAATTCATTTTGCGCTCATAGTGACCCTCACCAACGGTTAAACCTATGGACCGTACAGGTCGACCGTGGGTTGGATCAGAGACACTCAAAATTTAGACCTTAGCGATGGAACCTCACCTACGTTTGACGATTCTACCTATAGTTCATGGGTGGTTCTGTCAATACTACCACCAGCTTTTTGAAAACTGGGATTTTCTTCATTTTGAGATCTGAGGTGTTACAATGGTTCAGGCACCATTTCAGACTTCTCAGGGTGCACATTCAGGATATTCAGGTCATGGTGGTCAATCTTGTTTGTTATCTAAAAGGGTCAGTTCTATTTAAGTTTTCTATGAGTGTGGTGTAGTGGTCACTTTGCTTGGGAGTTTCTACGATTAGTCATCACAAGAGGAAAGGTCAACTAGGCCAATAGGTTCAAGCCCTTAGGACTCTCATTTAGTTGACTAGGGTTGGTCCTCAAGGTACTCAAGGTGGTTTTCAGGCAGGAAGATCGAATGGTTGAGGTTGACATAGACATGTGTATTCTTTTCTATAAAGGCTAGAGGAAGATACATCAAATGTTGTTATCACAGGTACGATATATGTCTCCTATCGGCCTTCTTATGCTTTGTTTGATTTGGGGTCTACCTTTTCATATGTGTCTGCTTATTATACTACACAATTGGATTTATCTTGTGAGTCAATGTTTATGCCTATGCATGTAGCTACTCATATAGGTAATTCTTTGGTAGTAGATAAAGTATATAGAGCTTATATGGTGACCATCTTGGGGTATGATACTAGGGTAGAGCTTATTCTGTTAGACATGGTGGATTTCGATGCGATAATAGGAATGGATTAGTTGTCTCCCTATCATGTAGTCTTGAATTGGTTCTCCACGACTATTACTTTGTACATGCCCAAAGTAATATGTCAAGGGGTATGATATCCTTTCTGACGACGCGACAATTAGTACAGAAGGGTTGTATATCTTATCTTTCTCATGTGTGTGAAACTTGGTCGGACACTCTTACTCTTGAGTCAATTCTAGCTGAGTTGAGGGAGCTTAGGGAGCAGCTCAAAGACCTCTTGGGAAAAAGATTCATCAAGTCGGATGTATCTCCTTGGGGTGATTATGTTCATCAAGTAGAAAGTTAGTACCCTGCGTGTGTGCATTGACTACACGTAGCTGAATAAGGTGACTATCATGAACAAGTATTATATTTCATGGATTGATAAATTATTTGACTATTTTTAGGGTGCACTAGTGTTCTCGAAGATTAACTTGATATTGGGCTACCACCAATTGAGGATTAGGGTACCAAACATCCCTAAGACTGCCTTTATAACTCACTATGGCCACTACAAGTTATTAGTTGTGTCTTTTGGGTTGACTATTGCCCCAACAACATTTATGGAGTTGATGAACCATGTGTTCAACTCCTATTTGGACACATTTGGGATAGTGTTCATTGAGACATCTTGGTTTACTCTGGATATAGAGGAAGTATGAATAGCATATGAGGATTGTACTCTAGAACTTGAGAGATCAACGGTTGTATGCCAAATTCACTAAGTGTGAGTTTTGGATTATGTTTGTAGCATTCTTGGGGGAAAATTGTCAAAGAATAGAATTATAGTAAATCCAGTGAAGATTGAGGAAGTCTGTGATTGGGCCAGACCTACTACTCCTACTGAGGTTTGTAGTTTCATCGGTCAGCAGGCTACAACAAATGATTCATGAAAGGGTTTTCTTCTATTGTGGCACCTTTCACTAGATCAACTCAAAATAAAGTTTCCTTCCGGCGTTTTGATGAGTGTGAGGTGAGCATTCTGAAGCTCAAGGCCTTGTTAACTTCAATATCGATTCTGATTCTTCCTGTTGAGGGGTAGGGGTTTATGATTTACTATGATTGTTCAGGTGTTGGCCTAGGTTGTGTCTTAATGTAGAAGGGTAAAGTTATTGCCAATGCTTTCAAGCAGCTGAAGCTTCACGAGAAGAACTACCCCACTCATGAGTGGAATTAGTGTTGGTAATCTTTATGTTAAAGATTTGGCGGAACTATGTGTATGAAGTTCACTATAAGGTATTCATCCATCATCATAGTTTTTAGTATATCTTGAGCAAGAGGATCTTTAATCTAAGATAATGCAGGTGGTAGGAGTTACTGAAGGACTATGACATTTCTATCCTTTATCATACGGGCAAGGCTAGTGTGGTAGCAGACGCTTTTAGCCAGAATGTAGTGAGCATGGGCAGTTTGGCTTTCTTAGTTCTGGAGGAGCGACCTATGGATTTAGACATTCAGTCCTTAGCAACCCAGATAGTTAGACTTCATATTTCTAAGCCGGGAGGGTGCTTGTGTTTGTTGAGGCTAGATTTTCCTTGATGGAGTAGATTTGGGTAAAATAGTTTGAGGATCTACATTTGAGGGTAATTTGGGACAAGGTTCTTAGCGGCAAGGATGGGAAGGCGATGTTAGATTTGGAGGGTATTTTACAGATTGGGGGTCGTATATGTGTTCCTAGATTTGTTAAAGTGAGTTGGGATAATTCTTTAGGAGTCCCAATGTTCTAAATATTCTATTCATACTAGTGTTGTGAAGATGTATCGTGATCTGAGCTAACACTATTAGTGGTGTAGGATGAAGAGTGACATAGCAACATTTGTGGCTAGGTACTTAAAATGTAAACAGGTGAAGTACAAGCACCATAGGCCAGGTGGTTTGACTCAAAGGCAACCAATTTCGAAATGGAAGTGGGAGTGTATAACCATAGACTTTGTGGTAGGCTTACCATGTGCTTTGTGAAGTTTTGATTTTATTTGGGTCATCATTGATTGATTGACCAATTTAGCTCACTTTCTACAGGTTCAGACGACCTATAGTTTGTAGAGATTGGCTTAGATCTACCTTACAAGGATTGTTCATTTGTATGGAGTGCCGGTCTCTATCATTTCAGTCCACGGTACTCAGTTTACTTCACATTTTTAGATATCTATTCAGAGTGAGTTGGGTACCCAGGTTACTCTTAGTGTAGCTTTTCACCCTCAGACCGATGGCCAGTCTAAGAGGACTATTTAAGTTCTAGCGGATATGTTATGAGATTGTGTGATTGATTTTGGTGGCTAGTGGGATCACTTTTTGGCTTTGGTAGAGTTTTCACATAATAATAGCTACAATTCGAGCATTCATATGGCACCATTTGAGGTATTATATTGTAAGTGATCTCATTATCTGGTGGGCTAGTTTGATGTTTTTGAGGTTAGGTCATAAAGCACCGAGTTTTTGAGAGATTACTTGGCTAGTGACCGTGCAATCCAGGAGTGACTTCGTACTACCTAGAGTAGGAAAAATAGCTATGAAGATCGAAGGCAACCGTCTTTAGAGTTCATGGTTGGTGATTGTGTGTTCTCACGGGTGTCACCCACAAAGGGTGTGATGATATTTGAGAGGAGGGGTAATCTTAGCCGAAGGTCTATCAGCCCATTTCAAATTCTAAGGTGAGTAAGAAAGGTGGCTTATGATATATCCTTGCCTTCATCTCTTCCAAGTGTTTATCTTGTGTTTCATATCTCTATGTTGAGAGAATATGTTCTCGATGAGTCTCATGTGCTACAGTGGGAGTCGGTTGAGCTTGATGAGACCTTGAGTTTTGAGGAGGATCCTTAGGCCATTTTAGAAACGTAGGCTAGGTATTTGTGTTCTAAGGAGATCCCATCGGCGAAGGTTTAGTAGAGGAATCATCTAGTCCAGAAGGTTACTTGGGAGAAAGATCTTGATATGTGGACATGGTATCCTTATCTTTTTGAGTCTACAGGTACTGCTTTTGTCTTACTTTCGCAGATGAAAGTACTTTTAGTGGTATATATATTGTAATGACCCTTGAGGTCATTTTTTGGTTTTGGCGTGCTTTTTTTAATTTGCCCCTTCTCGAAGCTCTCGTATAGCTTTTGTGCAGTGTTGGATTGGGTGACATGCTTCCCAAAGTGCTCGATTGAGTTTGGTGTGATTTTTTGAGTTTGGAGGCTTAATGCTTGAAATAGTTGACTTTAGTCAACACCCAGAGATCATGTCAGACAATCAATTCTAAATACATATTAAGTTAATTTTTAGTCCATTATGTTTTGATTACTTTTGAGAGAGAATACTCACTAGGACTTCCTGCAATCATACAAGGTGAGTTTATACTCAGTATCCATTATTATAATATCAATCTTATCATGAATTAACACGTAAATCCTCATTCAAACTCATATATTCAAGAAATTCAATTGAATATCTTCGAAGAAAAAAATAAGGTAAAAACTTTAGAGTTGGATTACAATCTAAAGTATATTGGTGGAAGTCTCGGTATGTATGTTTTTCATGTAGTTATACTTTTTATGTATGTCTATTTTTCTTTTATTCGAAGAAACTTCTTTTAAAGTATGGCTACTTTCTAAGTATGTCTCATTTGAACATATTTTTAACTATAAGGATTGAATATGGCATTATACGGGAATGAAACAAAATCTCATCAAGACTTTGTATTTTGATATCATACTATCTTCTAAAATATGTATATGTATGTAGTTTTTCCCATAAATGGTATTTTTTTTAACTTGATTTCTCTAGAGATGATTATCCTATGAACGGATTCTTGAGTTGATACGCGACTTGAATTGGGAATGTGTTTTCTAAATAAATGTGTGACTTGTAAACATGTCACCACCCAAATTCATATGTCATGATGGCACTTTAGTTTTCAATCGATAGGTAAGTCAACCCACTAGTTTTACCACTTTAGTTAAATAAATAAGGTGAAAAGATAAACGACAAGTAGAATATCTTAAACATTAAGTTTTTGATAATTATGAAGTACAAAAAGCTAAAATACCACCCAAGATTTTGGTGTTATAAGTATAAGAGATTCTAAATACGGTGCAAGTCTAAGAAGTTGTAACATTTCTGAAGGGTTGTAACTATTCTGATAAGGCAAAATAAGCACATGGTCATATTATTCTTTGTTAGTTATAAATAGAGAGTTTTCTCACATTTTTAAACTACGATTTTTTTAAGTTTTCTATTCTTCTTTTTCTTCTTCTTAAAAAAATCCAATTTTGTACACATACTATATTTCATATTATATTTATTATTTATTTATTTATTCAAATTATGTTATATTAAAAGCCCATACCTATTTAGTGGATTTTGGCTTTTAAGCTATTTTTTAGTTTTGAAAGTGTTCAAAAGGGGCTTTAAGCACTTTTTAAGGCTCAAAAGTACCAAAAAAAGTCAAAAGTTAAAAGTTGGGTGTCAGTCTGATTCAAATCACGGATTTCTTGCAGAAAAAATCCTCGACAAGACTTCAAATGTGTTTCCTTAACTTATGACTTTTAACTTTTAATTTATAAGTCACTTTTAAAAAAAAAAAAAAAAACTCATCCAAAAACCCCCCCTAAGACTTAGCCCTCCTTGTATTTCTCCCCTTTTGAGGATCTCTTTACTATCAATAAAAATATCACCACACACACTCTGTATGGTATAAATTCACTTTAATAACATATGATTTGGGGGGGGGGGGGGGGGATTCAGAAAAATAAAAGGATAGTAGTCAAATAAATATCAATATCTTTGTCTATCTTCTATACTACCTTAAAAGCAGGAACTCCTTAACTAGATGCTAAATTACTATGACACTCCAACTTAAAAATACATATTTAGTATATATTTTATATTTTATGTTATATTGTATTTATTGAAGGGTTGTGACTTTTTCATATAGTTGTGACTTTTTCAATGGTTGTGATCTTTTTAAAGGGTTGTGACTTTTCTAAAGAGTTGTGTCTTTTCTAATAAGGCATAATAAGCACATGTTCATACTACCCTTTGTTATCTATAAACAGAGGGATTCCCTCATATTTTTAGACTACAAATTTTCTTTTGTTTTATATTCTTCTTATTCTTAAAACTCCCAATTAGGACATCACATTTTTTAAGTTACAAATTTTCTATGTTTTCTATCTTGTTCTTCAAACACCCAATTTAGTACATCTACTATATTTTATATTATATTTATATATTTATTCATATTATATTATATTGAAAAGCAAACACACTTTCATATTGAAAGATTGTGACTTTTCTGAAGGTTTGTGAATTTTTCAAAGAGTTATGACTTTTTCGATGAGTTGTGATTGTTGCCAATGTGTATTCTAAACAATACTGATGATAAGAAAACTTTGAAAAAACACTAAGTAACGAAAGTTTAAATCACACAGTGAAGAACATAAATTAATTAATAAAAACTAAAATTTGTAAAACCTACTAGAATTTGTAAAAAAGGAATGGAAAGAAGATCAAGCCCACAGAATGCACAATATCTCCTTAAGGAAATTATTCCCCTCTAGTATTCGAGGTTTGATTTGGAATATGTCCTACTAGGATAGAATGATCTCAATCACCAGTGTATTGATACCCAAAACTCTGGTGTCAGAGAGCCACTCAACGGCAGTAAAGTACACGAATAAAATTTGTAAAGAAGAAGAAGAAAAAATCATAAATTTTCGTAAGTTGAAAAGTCTGAAGAATCATTAGTATTTATAGCCAAGAGAAACTAGTTCTGAAAGGTTGCAACCTTTCAATATCCACATGACCATTCATGAAAGTTTGCAACCTTTCAAACGGTAGTGGTTGTTCCTGAAAGTTGCAACCTTTCAGAACAGCCATCTCCAACGATGGGAAATTCAAATAAAACGGGAAAGTATTTTAAATAAAACGGGTTGCACGGATCCGAGTCAGGTCAGAACGTTTCAGCTAAATAATTGAAACATTTTGGCCATTTAATTTAATTTTATTAATTAAATAAATAATTAACTAAATAATTAAAACAAAACTTTGTTCGAAAAATAATCTCTCGATCGATCATTTTCCAAAGCCAAAGCCGAAGCTGAAGTCAAAGCCAAAGCCGAAGTCAAAGCCGAAGCCGAAACCAAGCCGAGCTAGCGACGACGATGACAGCACGAGGGGGTCCCTCTTTCCAACCCGTTTAACAACTAATAGAAGTGTTTCTCTATTTAAACACTTCTATTTTTCTTTCCACCACCAATTAGGGAGAAATGTCTTTTCTTAAAGCATAAGAAAATCTTTTCCAATTCCCTCCATTTCCCATTAACTCTTGCTATACCCAACAATCACCTCAAACCGTAAAGTCAAACTGAACCGACAAAACAAATCAAACCCAAAAAAAAATGACTTGTGGTTTGGTTTCATTGGTTTGGCGGTTGAAAAAAAAAAAGTCAAACCGAACTCAAATCAAACTGACATAATATACTTTATTAATATATTTTTAGTTAGTTTATAGTTTTCAATGTTTATATATTTTATTTCAAATTTAGGCTTGTAAAATTTGTAAATATTTTATTGTATTAAGATCCGAAGTTACAATTATATTGTTAAAGTTTTTCAAATTCGAAGTTGAAAATTTACTTTGTAAATATTACGTTTTGTATTCAATTTGACTGTATCATTTAGTCTTATTAATTTAACATGATATTTCAAAAAAGAAAAATCGTACTCATATGAATTTTACCATTTTTACGAAAATTTCTATTCATTTAACATTTCTTAAGTTTAGCTTAGGTAAGTGAAAATATATTTGATCTCTTTTTCAAACACCGTATAGTTGTAAAAAATCGAAAAAACTAAAAAACCAAAAAAACCCGAAAGAACGAACTAATACCGAAACCGAAAAAATTGACTTTGCATGGTTTGATTTCGTTTTTAAATTTAATAAACCGATATAACTGATTTAGATTTTTTTTAATGAAAAACCAAACCAAACCGGCCTATTGTCACAACCCGATTTCTTGAGCCATGATGGCACCTACTATAAACCCACCAGTAGGTAAGCCAACCCGTAACCCGGAACAACAAGTAATGGGTCTGAGGCCAGAAACTAAACAAGAGTAGGCAAAATTTAATATAACAATAAAGCATGCGGACGCAAACCAAAATATATATACAAATAAAGATCCCTCCCAGAACCTGAAAGTCACTAGTACAGAGCTACTAACAAAAAGAGTACAAGTCCAAAAAGTGGACCACAGAGACTCGACTATTTCAAAAGGCAAAAGACAAGTCTATAAATACAGATGGAGATTGAAATAGTACAAAACACCATGTGCTCACCCCCGTCTCTGAATCCGACTACTCCAAACTAGATCAATGCTGGCCACTAGTGCTCGGACCTACATCACAAAACAGATGCAGAGTGTAGCATGAGTACCTAAACAGCAGGTATCCAATAGGCATCATAGACCGACTGAACTTGAGAAGTAAAGGCAATATAAAAAAAAAGGAATAACACAAACAGAGGTCAAGAACGGAAATCTAAGTAACAATGAAATGTACACGAGCGTAGAAAGAACTAACTAAAGTAATCTATACACTAACTACACCTAACTGGACCCCCATAAGCCCAGAAGGTACACTAGTGTGGATGTTTAATTAAAAACCCGAACGGACCCCCATAAGCTTGATGAGTACACAAAATAACTATAACTAAAAATAATTACATATGAGAACCCAAGAATGGAGAACATCAAACCATAACCTCAACCCCAATAGCAGAATCAGTACGAAGGTCGGACCTCAAATCGGATGCTCAGTAGAAGTACCCAAATAATCAATCACAAGTATCAAGTAACTGAGGCCAAACCTCTAACCAGATGCTCTATATAAGTATCTGGGCGATAGATGGCGGACCTTAAAATGGATGCTCTATATAAGAATCTAGGCAATAGAGGCCGTACCTTAAACCGGATGCTCTATAAATGTCCGTGGAACGCCATCCACACTTAGAGAATCAATGTAAGTCCTTGGAATCGAATTGAAAAACAAATTCAAATCGCGAAGTAGAATTAGTGTCGCCGATGTAACTTATGAAGCCGTAATGTAGGGGAAATAAGGACAACTATCGCTCGAGTAAGCGTATCGCCTAGCTAAGGCCCAAACTATCAGACTCCAGTCTGCTACACCAGTTTACAGGGATCTAAGCGGGCCGAGCGACGTTGGGGATAAACTAAGGCCTATCGGTTCCGAATCATGATTTCTAAGGCAAGCACTAGTCAAACCTAAACTAAGGCCCAACTAATCAACATGCATTCACACTCTCGAGCTCAATCTAAGAGAGGGAAGTCGTAACCTACCTGTAGGCCAGCCACGCGCGCTACAAAATCATTCCTCCGGAGCTTTTTCTTTCTGAACATCCTCGAAATGCATCCACTCTATAAAAAAAAGTATATTAACAATGATATTACAGTCGATTAGACACTAAAATCGCAAGAAACGAAGACAGACCAATTTCGGGGTCAAAACTGGAAAAGTGGGACCCACACTTGAAATTCCATAATTAACCCAAAAAATAGGTTCTAAAAACCTCCCCGAACTTGTGTTCCAAATTGGAACACAATTCGGGGCTCGGAACATTCCAACTTGAACATGCAATGAAAAACTCAAAGCTACACTAAAAAGGAACAACAAAAATAGCAGTTATTTACGAGAAAATACCAGAAACAAGGGTCCAGATGCTAAAACCAATTACGCCAAGATGATCCTCATGAAAAATCCCACAACCTAGGCTCTTGAATCACCAGATTCAGACCTAAAATGACAAGAAATCATCTTCTAAAATTTCCCAAAATATTGAGCTATGGCAGCAACTAAAACACAACCTTTTACCCCCAGAAAAGCTTTAAATATAAAATCTAACCACACCAACGCATTCTCCTCAAAAAGTCACTCAATTTAGCCTCTTGAATCGCTCAAATCGGACCTCTGTAGCTCAAGGTATCGCACTTTTAAAATGAGGAATAAAGTTAAGTTGGGGTTTAATAAGGGCGACATTGATCGCTAAAAAGTCCACAAATATGGTCGTTAAAAGCCCAAAATCTGGTCGCTAAAGAGCTGCACCAGATTTCAGCTTTGGCTAAATACTTCAAAGTCTCCGAAAGGGTGCTTGGAATTCGTTTGAAACCCGATAAAAATAAAACAGATATTCTACCCTACTAAATTCGACATTCCAAACTCAACGACACTGTCAAAACTTCCATCAGATGTCATATTGATAAAAAGTGGATCCCACTTTCAAAGGCCATTTTTTGCCAAAAACCACGAGGGCTCGGAATGACTCTGAAGGCCTCGTGAGTCGAACGAAAGGCCGTTCTAGACCAAACTCGACATTTCGGGGCTAGCCATGCTGATAGAATTTTCATTCGAGCATGTTTTCCAAGAATGTTGACCAAAGTCAACCTTAGGCCAAACTTCAAAGGCTAAAACGCCTAATGATCCAAACTAGCATCGAAGGCCTCGATACTCGTGCCAACTATGCTACTAGCCTAATATGGCCATTCCGAAGCTTATGGAATGGTCAGAATTCTATTCTGAGGTCGTCTTCTTGAACTTTTGATTGAAAATAATTGTTCAAGGTTCATAAGCTCCAAAACACTAAAACTCGCACCAAAACCAAATGAACGACCAGGTGACCGAATTGTCAATCGCAACAAGTCATAAATGACTTTGGGCCGCTACATGAATGCTCTAAATGACACACAACATGCAAGATATAGAAATGACCGGAAGGGTCATTACACCTATGTTCACCCCTAGTCACAACATAACAAAATGCACGAAAGAGTGTACTTTATGTAACACCCCGAAATGCTAACAGGAGTCACATGTCGATTTACTGTTGCTTAATTACTACAATATGTTTTATTCACATTTTGGAAACTTGAAATTTTGTGATAATTGATAGCTTGTTTAGCATAAATTGGATCGTAATTTATGGGATTGTATTGGGGTATTTATGTGTGAGTACAATTAGAATTGTGTGACAGCTGTCCAAGTGATAAGCATCACTTGTTTGACTATATATTTTCACTACTCTTTGAGATAATTTTAGTTCCTTGAAGACTTAGAACCATAGAACCCTAGCTTACCAATTGTTCTTCAAATCGAAAGAAAAAAACTTGGTCTTTTGGCTGGAATTCGAGACACACACAGCTTTTGGTAAGTAGTTGAAATCTGTTTTTGTAGTTGAGTAATGTGTATTACATTTAGAATATCTCGTTCTCTAGAACTCCGTTTTGGGTGAATAAATATGATTTGGAAAGATAATTCATATACCTACAACTCTTTTGTTTATGTAAAACTCTAATCTAGCTATTATGGATTCGAAATATGGGACGCAACACAGGACAAGTTCTGTCTAGATTTCGGATTTAGAAATCCTATATGAACCACTGTTAGTGTATCGATGATATCTTTTTGAGAAAAATGTATATTTTAGTGATTCTTGTTGCGTTGCAATATTAAGAGATGCATCTACATCTTTCATGAAGATCATAAAGTTTAGGTTTGCCATTTCCCTTTTCAAATTTAAGTTATAACATGGGGTACTAGACTAGCCAGAATCACTGTTTTGGGAACATAGTTGTATTTGTGCAGGCTGAGCTTACTTGTGAAGATAATCCTATTTTATTTCGATATTATTGAGATATTAGGAATTAAAGAAGTTATTCAATTGCATTTTTAAGGTTGTAGATACTTGTGAACAAGTTGAGGACCTTGACATGTTGGTTGGTCTACGGTTTGAACTCGCAGAGTTGTGTTGGACTGTTGCTACGCTAAAGTATTGAGGTTTGTGTATAAAATTGTACTTTCACTCTTTTAACTATTGGTATATCTGAAAGTTGATCTTGATACCTTGGTTACTTCTTGTCACTTTGCATTGTTGTGATGGGTATGACGCTTGTGTAACTCGCCCACTTGTACGGATTGTTTGATCACTTGGCACTCTTGTTGGGACCTTGTCCTTCTTGTGGCTGTGACTTTGTCACTATTGGAATGCCTATTGATTCAGATCATTTGTCATCTTGACTTTGGATTTTTAGTCCGTCTTAAAAATGGAAGTTGTCCATTTTAAGTATGAACTAGAAAGCCATTTTTAATATGGTTCTTGGTTCTTTTGATTATTGGGCTGTGACCCTTCTTAATGCAGGGCGTTCGCCTTCTTGATACTTGTTTGTGCCGGGTGTAACGGCATGAAGTATATATCGGACGATCCTTGTTATTAAATATCTTCGAAAAGGGTGCTATGAGCGTTCTTGACATTTGTATCTTTAAATATCGAACTTGATACTCGTTATATATTGTTACTTGATTTATTTATTATGTTTCAAGTATGCTGCTCATTGACTTGAAAAAGGTAGCTTGGTGAATTTCGAGGACTCGAAACTATAGTTTTTACACCACCAAGCTATATGCTTAGCGATAGTTGTTTCTATCGTAAGGGCAGATCGAAGGGAGGCTTGAAGTTGGCCATTGGAGATGGAAATTTTGAGAACTTTAAAGAAGATGGCATTTGCATATAAGTATCTAAATTTTATATAAACTTTGGGACTTACACATGATCTATCTGTTGTATAATGACATGTAATTTTGAGGGCTAATCAGATCATGTCACCATGGGTTGTAAAATAAGTACGGCTATATGTTTTTTTTTATTTGGGTTGTGTAAACCCAAGTTTTGTAATATATTACATTTTCTACTTGTTTTGAATGATCGTATGAAGCATGAACCCATTTAGTTTGGGTACTCGGAAGTTGATGATATTTTTTTATAGCATCATTTACTACCATGAGGATAATATATGCATAAAAAACTTGTGAGTTATTGGCACATATATTAATTGGAAAGGGTCGTTACACGTTTGGTATCAAAGTCTAGATTTGTGGTTCTAGGACTTTTGTTGTGAATTACTTGTATACTTGTTCGCTTTCGAAAAAAAGGTTTTATTTGGACTATTTGTTCACTTACATGGTTTATAATATTTTATCACATGTAGAGTGCATATACATCATGTACATGTCTATAACGCAATGTGATCTTCCCTTTTGAAGGAATTAAGTTATGGCCTCTTCTGCTGACCAACCTTTAGAAGCTGTTCGTGAAGGTTCGGGTGCCTCTGTTTCTCAACCTCATGCACTAGAAGAGGTTGGAGAACCTTTCTCGGATCATTATGTTCCCCATACTAGTGGGTCTGAAGTGGGAAACCATCAGGGTGTCAAAGCTGGTTCACATCCTCACATGAGTCATGGTACTCATGCCATGAATCCTCCTTTTCAACAAATGGTTGAATTTATCCACCACATGGCTGAAGCGATGCATGATCCAAACATGCTTAACTTTGAGAAAATGAGGAAAATAGGTGGAGTGGAGTTTAAAGGCACCATTGATCCCACAGATGCTGAACAATGGCTGGAGCGCATGGAGGAGGTATTTGAGCAGTTAGAGTGTTCAGAAGTTGCCAAATTGAAGTATGCTATTTCACTATTACAAAAGGATGCTTACGATTGGTGGGTAAGTGCTCCGAATGCCAAGGTAAAACCTCCTGTTCTTACTTGGAATGATTTTTTAGGAAATTTCGTATGAAGTATGTCCCACCTGCTTATTGTGAAGCAAAGAGAAATGAGTTTTTAAATTTAAGGCAACGAGGCATATCTATTGCTAAGTACCAATAGAAGTTTCTAAGGCTCTCTCATTATGCTGGAGGTAATATTAAAAAGGTAAAGACAAGTGTAGGAAATTTGAAGATGGTTTAAATGATTCCGTTAGGAAGAATGTGGCAATCCTGCAACATGAGAACTTTTGTAAGTTAGTGTCTGCTACTTTTACTTGGGAACGACTTGATAAAGAAGAGGCTAGTCGAAATGAAAACAAATTCCGAAAGCCTAGACCAGATTTTGGAGGTCCATCCAAAAGGGGAAGGTTTGATGATTCTAAGGCTGGTAGTGTTAATAGGCCACTTCAGCAAAAGCAAAATAGATCAGAATTTTCAACAACTAGCACTCCAAATTATGGCCAAGGCTGGTCTCGTGTTCCCACTTGTCCACAATGTGGAAAGAATCATTATGGTACTTGCAGGAGAGCTTTTGGTGCATGTTTCAATTGTGGGAGCTTTGATCATAAAGTGAAGGATTTTCCTAATCCTAATAATGCTCCTTCCTTGAGAACTGAAGGCTCAGTTCATATGCCTTCCTCCTCGATCTAATGAGCGTACAAGACCTAAAAATACTCAAGCGGTAGGGGAAAGTGGAGCGAATAAAGCTAGTGGACCAAGGGCTACTATAGCACTTATGCTATGAGGCTGAGGGAACATAAAGATGTAAAAGATGTGGTTGTCGGTAAATTTCACTTATTTGGCTTATGTGTGTTTATATTGTTTGATCTTGGTTCTACACATTCCTATCTTTGTTCATCACTTGCTCTTCCTGAAAACGTGAAATATGTGAGACTTAATTTTGATATGCTGGTTGAAAGCCCTTTGGGTTATCAAGTTGTGTGGAATCGAGTTTATGAGATTGTCCTTTCATAATTCAAAATCTAGTCTTCTCTGCTGATTTGATTAAAATGCCTTACAAGGATTTTGATGTTATTATTGGGATGGATTGCTTTATAAATATCATGGAGTGGTAGATTGTAGGTCTAAGCATGTGACTTTTAAAGATCCCACATTTTCACACATCATTGTACAAGGTGAAAGATCATTGACATCTAGTATTATTTTTGCGGCCTTGGCAAGAAAGTTGATGTGTCAAGGTTATGGGGCATACCTTGCTCACATAGTTGATACACGGTTGGAGAGTCTTGGTATCAAGGACATACCTGTTGTACATGATTTCCCAAGAAAACCTTTCGGGATTACCCCCGAAAAGAGAGATTGAATTTCCAATCGAGCTTATTCCTGGATCTACCCCTATTTCTATCACTCCTTATAGATGGCTCCGGCAGAATTAAGAGAATTGAAATCTCAATTGGAAGAACTTCTTGAGAAAGGTTTTATTCGACCTAGTGTTTCTCCTTGGGGATCCCCTATTTTATTCGTAAAGAAGAAAGGTGGCACTCTCAGGCTTTGTATTGATTATAAACAATTGAACAGAATAACAATCAAGAATAGATATTCACTACCAAGGATCGATGATTTGTTTGACCAACTAAATGGTGCTAAAGTATTCTCAAAGATTGATTTAAGGTCTAGATATCACCAACTGCGGGTTAGAGAGAACGATATTCCTAAAACTGCTTTTAGAACTCGGTGTGGTCATTATGAATTTTTGGTGATGCCATTCGGGTTGACAAATGCTCCTACGGTATTCATGGATCTAATGAATCTAGTATTCAAGCCTTATCTTAATCAGTTTGTGGTTGTTTTTATAGATGATATTTTAATATTTTTCAGAAGTAGTGAAGATCATGATAAACACCTCAGAATTATTTTGCAAATTTTGAAGGAGAGAGAACGTCATGCTAAAATTTCCAAGTGTGAATTTTGTCTTGATGAAATGACGTTTTTGGGACATATTGTATCGGTCAAAGGCGTGAAGGTGGATCCTAATAAGATACAAGCAGTTGTCGAGTGGAGACCTACCAAAAGTCAAACCGAGGTAAGAAGTTTCTTAGGCTTAGCAGGATACTACAGAAGATTTGTGAAAGGCTTTTCCATTATCACCTCTTCATTGACTAAACTCTTGCAGAAGGAAGTGAACTTTAATTGGAATGAAAAATGCCAAGAGAGCTTTGAAACTCTCAAATCCTTACTGACTCAAGCACATATACTTACTCTACCAATTGAAGGGAAGGAGTATGTAGTATACAGTGATGCCTCTCATAATGGTCTCGTATGCATTTTGATGCAAGAAGGAAAGGTTATTTCTTATGCCTCTTGGAAATTAAAACCACATGAATTGAATTATCCTACTCATGATCTTGAACTTGCTGCGGTAGTGTTTGCTTTAAAAATATGAAGGCATTATTTGTATGGAGAGAAATGTCATATATTCACTGATCATAAGTCCTTAAAGTACTTGGGTACTCAGAAGGAGCTAAATCTTCGATAGCGTAGATGGCTTGAACTCATCAAGGATTAAGACTGCACGATTGATTATCATACAGGTAAAGCTAATGTGGTTGCAGATGCCTTAAGTCGAAAATCCTTTGCAAGCATTTCTTTGAATCCTTTGCCCTTGCTTCTTGAGTTAAGAGCCATGAATGCTTGTTTCACACTTGATGCAAATGGTTCAGTTATTGCTAATTTGCACGTAAAGCTAATATTACTTGGACAAGTTAACGAAGCACAAAAGTTAGATGAGAAACTTGTAAAATTGACCATAAAGGTTCAATATGGGAAAAAACTTGATTTTACTTTGACAGAGGATGGTGTTTTATTTTAACAATATAGAATATGTGTCCCTAATGACGACAAATTGAGGAGAGAAATAATGAGTGAAGCATATACCTCACCATATGCAATGCATCCTGGGAGTACAAAGATGTACCAGACCATCAAAGAAAATTATTAGTGGAATGGTATGAAAGGAGTCATTGCGGAGTTCATTTCTAAATGTTTGGTTTGTCCACAAGTAAAGGCAGAACATTAGGTCCCAGTTGGTTTACTACAACCCTTGTTGATGCCGGAATGGAAATGGGAGAGAATAACTATGGACTTTGTTTCTGGACTTCCTCACACCCAAAGAAATCATGATGCAATATGGGTGATTGTGGATAGGCAAACCAAGAGTGCTCACTTCTTAACAATCAGAATGGATTACTCACTTGAGCGTTTAGCTGAATTGTACATTAATGAGATCATAAGACTACATGGGATCCCTATGTCTATTGCATCTGAACGAGACCCACGGTTTACATCTAGTAGCTTGTAGGAAGCTTTGGGTACTAAGCTGAAATTTAGCACTTCGTTCCATCCTCAGGCAGACGGCCAGTCGGAAAGAGTTATACAAGTTTTAGAGGATATGCTTCGAGCTTGCATTATGGAGTTTGAGGGTAGTTGGGACAAACACTTGGCTTTGATAGAATTTGCTTATAATAACAGTTACCAATCGAGTATTGGAATGCCTCCCTATGAAGCTTTGTATGGAAGGAAATGTCGGACCCCTCTTTGTTGGAGTAAAGTTGGTGATAGGAAACTCATTGGTCCTGAAATTGTGCAACAAACAGAGGACAAGGTAAAAATTATCAAGGATCGTCTAAAGATTTCTTCGGATAGACAAAAGTCGTACACTGATCTTAAAAGGCGTGACATTAAATATCAAGTGGGAGATAAGTATTTTTAAAGGTGTCTCCATGGAAAAAGATTATGCGATTCGGTAAAAAGGGAAAACTTAGTCCCCGATTTAGTGGACCTTATGAGATACTTGAAAGGGTTGGACCATTTGCATATAAATTGTTTTTACCATCTGAGTTAGACAAGATCCACAATGTCTTCCATGTTTCTATGCTCAGAAGATACCGTTCTAATCTATCTCATGTTCTTCCAGTTGAATCTATTAAGGTTAATCCTGACTTGACGTATAATGAATAACCAATTTTAATTCAAGCTCGGGAAGTGAAGCAACTTAGAAACAAGAAAATCCACTTAGTAAAGGTACTTTGGAGGAATCACTCAGGAAAAGAAACTACCTGGGAGAGAGAAGAAGACACGAGGACCCAGTATCCGCACTTGTTTCGGGACTAATGTAAGGAAAATTTTGAGATGAGATTTCTTTAAGGGGGAGAGAGTTGTAACACCCCTAAATGCTAACAAAAGTCGCATGTCGATTTACCATTGCTTAATTACTACAATATGTTTTATTCACATTTTGGGAACTTGAAATTTTGTGATAATTGCTAGCTTGTTTAGCATAAATTGGATCTTAATTTATGGGATTGTATTGGGGTATTTATGTAATAGTACAATTAGAATTATGTGCCAGCTGTCCAAGTGATAAGCATCACTTGTTTGACTATATATTTTCACTACTCTTTGAGATAATTTTAATTCCTTGAAAACTTAGAACCTTAGAACCCTAGCTTACCAATTGTTCTTCAAAATCACAAGAAAAAACTTGGTCTTTTGGATGGAATTCGAGACACACACTGCTTTTGCTAAGTAGTTGAAACCTGTTTTTATAGCTGAGTAGTGTGTATTACGTTTAGAATATCTCGTTCTCTAGAACTCCGTTTTGGGTGAATAAATATGATTTGGAATGCTAATTCATATACCTACAACTCTTTATGTTTATGTGAAACTCTAATTTAGTTGTTACGGATTCGAAATATGGATGCAACACAAGACAAGTTCTATCCAGATTTCGGAATTAGAAATCCTATTTGAACCACTATTAGTGTATCGATGATATCATTTTTAAAAAAATGTATTTTTCAGTGATTCTTGTTGAATTGCAATCTTAAGAGATGTATCTACATCTTTCATTAAGATTATAAAGTCTAGTTTTGCCGTTTCCCTTTTCAAATTTAAGTTGCAACATTAGGTACTAAACTGGCCAAAATCACTGTTTTGGGAACATAGTTGTATCCGTGCAGGCTGAGCTTACTTGTGATGATAATCCTATTTTATTTTGATATTATTGAGATATTAGGAATTAAAGAAGTTATTTAATTGCATTTTTAAGGTTGTACATACTTGTGAACAAGTTGAGGGCCTTGATACGTTGGTTGGTCTACGGTTTGAACTCGCGGAGTTGTGTTGGACTGTTGCTACGCTAAAGTATTGAGGTTTGTGTATAAAATTATACTTTCACTCTTTTAACTGCTGGTATATCTGAAAGTTGATCTTGATACCTTGGTTACCTCTTGTCACTTTGCATTGTTGTGATGGGTATGACGCTTGTGTAACTCGCCCACTTGTACGGATTGTTTGATCACTTGGCACTCTTGTTGGGACCTTGTCCTTCTTGTGGCTGTGACTTTGTCACTATTGGAATGCCTATTGATTCGGATCATTTGTCATATTGACTTTGGATTTTTAGTCCGTTTTAAGAATGGAAGTTGTCCATTTTAAATACGAACTAGAAAGCCATTTTTAATATGGTTCCTGGTTCTCTTAATTATTGGGTTGTGACCCTTCTTGATACAGGGTGTTTGCCCTTCTTTATACTTGTTTGTGCCGGGTGTGACGACATAAGGTATATATTGGGCGATCCTTGTTATTAAATCTCTTGGAAAAGGGTGTTATAAGCGTTCTTGACATTTGTATCTTTAAATATCGAACTTGATACTCGTTATATATTGTTACTTAATTTATTTATTATGTTTCAAGTATGTTGTTCATTGACTTGAAAAAGGTAGCTTGGTAAATTTCGAGGACTCCGAACCTATAGTTTTTACACCACTAAGTTATATGCTTAGCGATAGTTGTTTCTATCATAGGGGTTGATCGAGAGGAGGTATGAAGTTAGCCATTGGAGATGGAAATTTTGAAAACTTTAAAGAAGATCACATTTGCATATAAGCATCTATATTTTGTATAAATTTTGGGACTTACACATGATCTATGTGTTGTATAATGACATGTAATTTTGAGGGCTAATCGGATCATGTCACCATGGATTGTAAAATAAGTACGGCTACATGTTTTGGTTTATTTGGGGTGTGTAAGCCCAAATTTTGTAATATATTACATTTCCTACTTGTTTTGAATGATCGTATGAAGCATGAACCCATTTAGTTTGGGTACTCAGAAGTTGATGATATTTTTTTATAGCATCATTTACTAGTGTGAGGATAATATATGCATAAAAATCTCATGTGAGTTATTGGCACATATATTAATTGGAAAGGGTTGTTACACTTTACAAGCAAGGTTCAATTGTATCTGGATAAGTAGATTCCCCTTGGACTTTCTGTAGTGAACATATATCGGATATACTCAGTCAATCGGTAGATGCGATATCTTTGAACTATCGAGCTCTGGTGTATACCTAGACAACCATATGTCACACAAGCAACCCTTTACCATTTATGGTTCTTATGGTTATGTTTGTCTCAGCCATGAACACCTCTTGGTTTCATGAGTGTATAGAGAATAGGCTTTTGACGAAATATTCTCTTTGAAACAGCTTACACCTCACCCTCACATAGGTGATTTCTAACTGTGTCATCGTGTAGATACACTATTTGGTCAAATCTACCAAACTTAGCAAATCATTTAAAAATTTAAGCTTTATTAACTCATTAACAAGCCTTAATGTTTTAACCTCGTTCCTGAACATTGTCTTCATCATGAGAATGGATTGAGTTAATTGACAATGTTGAACCATCAGTCACAACTTTGTTTTTCTCCTTGAATCTAGCTCTTGGGATCTCCAGTCTGCTAGATAGAGTTACCGCCATGATGACTTGTCCTAAGCCGTAAACCCATTCCCTTAGATGATCTTTCAACTTCCGCTCTTACTAGACATTTTGTTAGTGGATCTGACATATTATTGCTTGACATCACATAGTCAATTGTGATAATTCCACTAGAGAGCAGTTGTCTTACAGTATTATGTCTTCGCGTATATGAAGAGACTTCCTGTTGTACATGACGCTCCTTGCCTTACCTATTGCTGCTTGACTATCAAATAACTCAGCATTATATGACTCAATTACCGTATTAACATGAATTTCAGGATTATCATATTTGTGAACCAAAAATCGACAGGACTTACTATTCAAAACATATCCAATAAATACACAATCCATTGTTTTGGGTCCAATTTTCACCCTTTTGGATAAAGGAACCTCTACCTTGGCTAACCACCCCCACACTTTGAAATATTTCAAGTTGAGTTTCCTTTCTTTCCATAAC
The DNA here is from genome assembly GCA_037074985.1 of Solanum bulbocastanum. Classification (NCBI taxonomy): domain Eukaryota; kingdom Viridiplantae; phylum Streptophyta; class Magnoliopsida; order Solanales; family Solanaceae; genus Solanum; species Solanum bulbocastanum. Next base: position 15,470,355 of record CM073597.1, on the reverse strand, counting down.
TCATATGGAATCGATTGCGTTTTACTATGGGGTACCCTATTGAGTATCTTGCTTCCCCCCATAGGTTTCACGATGAACCAGAACTGATTATCAAGGCATTCATCATTTCCTTTAATGTTCTATTCTTCCATTTCACCAAACCATTTGACTGTGGTGTATATGGTGCAGTAGTTTAATGAATAATACCATATTCCAAACATATCTCTACAAAAAGAGATTTGTATTCTCCACCCCTATCACTTCAAATCATTTTTATCTTTAGATTCAATTAATTTTCCACTTAATTTTTGTATTGCTGAAATACATCAATTGTTTCATCCTTACTATTAAGCAAATATACATAACAAAATCGAGTGCAATCATCAATAAAAGCTATAAAATACTTTTTCCCACCACGAGATGATATTGACTTCATATCACATTTATCTATGTGAATTAAGTCTAAAGGTTTAGAATTCCTATCAACAGACTTATAAGGATGTCTATTAAACTTACATTCCACACAAATTTCATATTTGAAATCAGACAATACTTCTAAAGTAAACAATTTTCGCAAGGTTTTTGTAATTTACATTTTCCAAATGGGCATGCTATAAATCATTTGACTCCAATAAGTAAACAGAAGCAAAATTCTTATTAATAATGTCAACAACCATTATATTTAGTTTGTAGAGACCCTTAGTGAGGTAGCCCTTTCCTAAAAACATCTCATTCTTACTTATTACAACTTTGTCACTAATTAGAACATAGTTAAACTCGTTCTTAACGAGTAGTGCAACAGAAACTAAATTCTTCCTAATAGTGGGAACATGCAGAACTTTTTTCAATGTCAAAACTTTGCTCGATGTCATTTTCAACATTAATTTTCTAGTTTCTGCAATCCTTGTTGTTATTGTGTTCCTTATGAATAAATCTTCATCGAACTTAGCAAGAGTATATGTTGCAAAGGATTCTTTTGCAGAGGAAATATGTCAAGTGGCACCTGAGTCAAGAAACCACTCCTTGGGATTTCCAACTAAGTTGTACTCCGAGATCATTGCACAGAGGTCATCTTCATCTTCCATCTTTTCCACGATGTTTGCTTGACTCTTGCATTTTTCCTTGTCCTTTCTTGGAGCACGAAAGTCATAAGACTTGTGACCAACCTTACCACAATTGTAACAGTTGCCCTTGAATTTCTTCTTGGCCTGTTCTGACTTCTGTCTGTTGGACTTCTTTCTCTTCTTGCCTTTGGTAGGAGCTTCTTCAACAATATTAACTCCCATTATTGTCGAATTCCCACGAGACTTATTTTCGGCGGTCTTATTATCTTCCTCGATCTTGAGCCGGATCACAAGATCTTCAAGCTTCATTTCCTTGCGTTTATACTTTAAGTAATTCTTGAAGTCGTTCCACGAAAGAGGTAACTTCTCGATCATTGCAGCCACCTGAAAAGCTTCATTTACTACCATATCATCAGAAATCACATCATGGAAAATAAGTAGAACTTCTTGCACTTGTGATCCAACAGTTTTACTGTCGGGCATTTTATAGTCTAAAAACTTTGTGACCACAAACTTTTTCAAGCATGCATCTTCTGTCTTATATTTCTTCTCAAGTGCATTCCACAATTCTTTCAAAGTCGTTACTGCACTATAGACATTATATAAGTTATCCTCTAAAGTACTTAAAATGTAGCACTTACATAGGAAGTATGCCTGTTTCCATGCTTCAATGACCATGAGCTTTTCTCTGTCTGTCATATTAGCAGTAGATACCGGAGTTTCTTTATTGGTAAATTTCTGCAGACCAAGAGTGGTAAGCCATAAAAATACCTATTGCTACCATCCTTTGAAATTCACGCCAGAGAATTTTCTCGGTTTCTCTATTAGTGGTACAACAGTTTGGGTTGTTGCAGCAACAGCCACCGTAACATTATCGTTTGCCATTTCTGATAAACAAAAATCTTTACAAATGGCTCAGTAAGCAATAACATAAATTGCAAACTTAATAGAAGTATAAAACCACGAAGGTTTTTGTCTCCACCAGAAACACATTTTAATAAATAAATACTTTCCTTAAGATTGTTGTCAATCTGTATTCTAAACAATACTGATGAGAAGAAAGCTTTGCAGAAACACTAAGTTATGAAAGTTTAAATCACACAGTGAAGAAAAAAATTAATTAATAAAAAATAAAATCTGTAAAACATACCAGAATTTGTAAAAATATAATGGAAAGAAGATCAAGCCCACTAAAGGCATAGTATCCCCTTAAGAAAATTACTCCTCTCTAGTATTCGAGGTTCGATTTGGAATATGTCTTCCCAAGATAGAATGATCTCAATCACCAGGGTATTGATACCCAAAACACTGGTGTAAGCAAGTCACTCAACAGTAGTAAAGTACACGAATAAAATTTGTGCAGAAAAAGCAAAAATAAAAAAATTTTGTAAGTTGAAAACTCTGAAAAATCACTGGTATTTATAGACAAGAGAAATTGATTCCGAAAGTTTGCAACCTTTCAGAATCCACAGGACCATTCATGAATGTTTGCAACCTTTCAAACAGTCATGGCTATTCCTGAAAGTTGCAACCTTCAAGAACAATCATCTCCAATGGCAGGAAATTCAAATAAAATGGGAAAGTATTTTAAATAAAATGGATCACGCGGATTCGAGTCGGATTGGAATGTTTCGGTTAACTAACTAAATAATTGAAGCGTTTTGTCCATTTAATTGAATTGAATTAATTAAATAAATAAATAACTAAATAATTAGAACAAAAATTTGTCCAAAAAATAATCTCTCGATCATTTTCCAAAGCCCAGGCCCAAGCCGAGCAAGCGACAACGACGACAGCACAAAGGGGGTCCCTCCAACCCTTTTAACAACTAATAGAAGTGTTTCTCTATTTAAACACTTCTAGTTTTCTTTCCACTACCAATGATGGAGAAATGTCTTTTCTTAAAGCATAAGAGAATCTTTTCCAATTCCTCTATTCATCTTCCCTCCATTTCTCATTAACTCTTGCTATTGCCAACAGTGACCTTTCTGAAGGGTTGTGACTTTTTCGACGGGTTGTATCTTTTTCGAAGTAGTGTGACTTTTCCAAAGAGTTGGGACTTTTTCAAAGAGTTGTGATTTTTTTCCAATGGGTTGTGACTCTTTTGAACGGTTGCAACTTTTCTAATAAAGGAAAATAAGCACATGTTCATATTGTCTTTGTTAGCTATAAATAGAGGGGTACCCTCATATTTTTAAACTATTAATTTTCTAAGTTCTCTATTCTTCCTCTTAAAAAACCCAATTTCGTACATATTCTATATTTCATGCTATATTTATTTATATTATATAAACTATATTTAAAGCAGACACCTTTTAATATTGAAGGATTGTGACTTTTTTGAAGGGTTGTGATTTTTCAAAGTGTTGTGACTTTTCTGAAGGATTGTGACTTTTTCAAAGAGTTGTTACTTTTCAAAGGGTTGTGACTTTTCCAAAGAATTGTGACTTTACCAAAGAGTTGTTATTTTTCTAATAAGTTGTGACCTTTCTAAAGGTTGTGACTTTTCTTATAAGGCACACTAAGCTCATTTTCATCCTACTCTTTGTTGGTTATAACTAGAGGAATTCTCTCACATTTTTAAACTACAAAATTTCTATATTTTATATTCTTTTTCCTCTTAAAATAGTAAATTTAGTACATCTTCTATATCCAATATTATATTTAAAGCAGACACCTTTTCACATTGAAGGATTGTGACTTTTCTAAGTTGAGATTTTTCGAAGGGTTGTGAATGAATTTTCTAAGTTTTCTATTCTTCTTTTTCTATTGAAAACATTAAAGTTAATACATCTTTTATACTTCATATTATATTTATTTAGTTATTTCTATTATACTATATTAAAAGTAGACACCCTTTCACATAGAAGGGTTGTGACTTTTTCCAAAAATTGTGACTTTTTCAATTAGTTGTAACCTTCATCAAGGGTTGTGACTATTCTTGTATGGGAAAATAAGCACATGACCATATCTATTCCTTGTTGACTATAAATAGAGGGTTCCCTCACATTTTTGAATGACGATTTTTAAAATTTTCTATTCTGCTTCTACTTCTAACACCCAATTTCGTACATATACTATATTTCATATTATTTTTATATTTAATTTTTTATTTATTTGAATCATATTAAAAGAGACAACTTTTTACATTGAAGGGTTGTGAATTTTTCAAAGGGTTGTGACTTTTCTAATGGGTTGTTGCCTTTCTGTAGGATCAATAATGACTTTTATATAGGGTAGTGACTTTTCTGATAAGGTGCAATAAGCACATGTACATACTACCCTTTGTTTGATATAAATAGATGAGTTTCCTCACATTTTTAAACTACAAATTTTCTCAATTTTCTATTCTTTTTTTCTTAAAAAATTTAAGTGTGATTTGCAGCTGTTGAGTGAGTTAAAAGTTCAGACCATCTTCGACCCATTTTTATTTTACTACCCTTCTCTATATTTGGAGGATAAAATAGAAAATACCCTCTCCGACATATCTTCATATTACTTTCTATTCTCCATTTATAGAGATGTAAATAGTAGATCTCCAAATTTGGAGAATTACTATTCACCCTTCAATTTCATTTTTTGATTATTTTGATTATATTATTAATTAAGTATTTATTATTTATAATTATTTTCTAATATGATAAACCATCTAAAAATATATTATTGACAAGTTACTACTTCCACCCAATTAATAATTTTCTATTTTATATTTATAAAAAGAATTGTCACTTTAAATATATAATTTAAAATAATTTTAATATTATTTATATTATATAATACTATTAATTAAGTTTTAAATAATTGTAACTATTTTTTGAGTAGTATAATATCTAAAAACATATGATTGATAAGTATACTAATTCCATCCAGGATTAACAGTTTTTCTGATTTAATTTTTACAATATTTTTGTCACTTTAAATATGTAATTTAAAATTATAATTATTTTTCACTAAGAATGCACAAAATTTATATAATAATTCAAACAATCTATTTTTATGTTATAGTGATAAATTATTGAACTACACTTTTTAATGGGTATGAAAATACTTGATGCAATAGTTTAAAATAGAATAAGGAATGCAAATTACTATACAAAATAATTAGATATAAGATGAAATTGTCAATTTAAACATTTTTTAGCTACACATAAAAAAATAAGGACGAAAAATTGTTCATTTTGAAGTCTGTAATACATTAATAGAGCATTTATGGAAATAACATAATAGTCTTGAAATTGAATATTTATGTAAAATTTAGAATGTATACTACAATGATGCAATATTTATTATGTAATTGTATTTGATTAATGATTTCACTTTTATATGAATTGTTCGTCAATATGTATTATATATAATATTTGTTGCAATATATGTTAGTTAGAAATTTAGAATAATATATAATTTTATATTAAATGAAGAATTTGAAAAATAATACATTTTTATATTACATGAAGATTATATAGATTGGCGATTATTGCAAAAAGAAGAAGTGATTTATATTATGAAATAAGAAAATAAAAATGAATTAAAATAATAGTAAATAATATAATATTGAGGAAAGAGAAAAATAATCTTTTTTTAAAGTGTAAAATAGAGAATTAAATTGGAATTGGTTGTCTAATAAAAAAAAGAACACTATATTTGAAGAGTAAAATAGAGGAGGGGGTTGGAGATGCTCTCAGCGGAATTAAAACACTCTCTAATTTAAATGTTAAATTACTAAGAACAACAACTCTAACAATACAACAATAACAAAACAATGAATTATATGAAAGGAATGAGAAAGCATATTTAAGAGGGGTATAATTAAGAGATGATATATTTAAGAAGGGTAATTAAGAGATTATAAGATTAACTTTTGTTTTCTTACACATCCCGATTGATTTTAAAAGGAGAAAAATGGAAGAAAAGGAGAAAAATGATAAATGTATATCGCGTGAAGTAGAGATTTTTGTAATTTTTTGAAAAGGTAGAGAACTTTAGAAAGTATAGTAAAAATAAATTGTGTAGTTAATTAATTTTTCCTAAAATTAAAATAGTATAATTTTTGCCACGTCAAGAGAATGGGCCCATAGTTCCACAAAATATGTAAAACCTTCTCCAATAACTATGTGGATTTCAACAATCTTAAAAAACAAGTATTTTAGGGCTAAAATTCTGTTCCAAGAAGAATACAATACCATTATACTTTCACTCAGCTGCGCCTTTTTACTCCTAATTACTTTTTTTTACCTTTGTCACTTATGATCATGGAGAACGACGTCGACATGTACGATGGAAGCGACGTAGACTCCGCCGGCGATGACTTCTACGGCAACGACGGCCTCATCAACGGTGGCGACAGTGGTTCGGAGTCTTCCGGCGATGATCTCATCGATAATGATCCTGATGATCTTCCCCGTGACAAAAACTATGTCGTTTTGTCCGATGATGATATCGGTCGTCTCATGGATGATGATATCTCTAAGGTTTCTTCTGTTCTCTCTGTTTCCAGAACTGATGCATCTGCTTTACTCCGTCGGTATAACTGGAGTGTGAATAAAGTTCATGAAGAATGGTTTGCCGATGAATCCAATGTTAGAGAAGCTGTTGGCTTGAAAATTCAGGAGAAAGCTGTTCAATTTCGGGACTCAAAGGAGGTAACTTGTGGAATTTGCCTTGAGGATTATTCTTCTGATGGAATTTTGGCGTCTGCTTGTGGTCATCCATTTTGTGTTGAATGTTGGAAAGGGTATATTTCTAATTCAATAGCTGATGGTCCTGGATGTTTGAATTTGCGATGTGCAGAACCATCTTGTAAAGTTGCTGTTTCACAGGATATGATTGATCAGTTAACATCTGATGATGATAAAAAGAGGTATTATGGATTTCTTTTTCGTTCTTATGTTGAGGAAAATAGGAAGATTAAGTGGTGTCCTGCTCCGGGATGTAATTTTGCTGTTGAATTTGATATAGGGAGTGATAATTGTGAAGTTATATGTGGTTGTTCGAATTATTTTTGTTGGAGTTGTACGGAGGAAGCTCATAGTCCGGTTGATTGTGATATGGTGGTTAAGTGGATGGAGAAAAATAATGCAGAATCAGAGAACACAAATTGGATTCTGGCTTACACAAAGGCTTGTCCTAAATGCAAGAGGCCAATTGAAAAGAATGAAGGGTGTATGCGTATGACTTGTCGAGACCCTTGCAAGTATCAGTTTTGTTGGTTGTGCCTTAATTCTTGGTCAGTTCATGGTTATAATTCATGTAACAAGTACACGCCAGGGAATGAAGATGACCAAAAGAAAGAAATGGCCAAGCAATCTATTGAGAAGTACACTCATTATTATGAGAGATGGGCTGCTAATGAGAAGTCAAGGAGAAAAGCTGTAAAAGATTTGAAGAGAATGGGGGAAGTGAATGTTAAGGAGCTGAGTGAATTGCAATCCATACCAGAGACACAATTGAAGTTCATCTTAGAAGCATGGAAACAGATTGTTGAGTGTAGGAGAGTGTTGAAGTGGACTTATGCTTATGGGTTTTACTTGCCTGATGAGGAGGAAACGAAAAGGCAGTTTTTTGAGTATTTGCAAGGCCAGGCAGAGGCTGGTTTGGAGAGGCTTCACCTTTGTGCAGAGAAGGAACTGGAGATTTACCTGAATGTTGAAGAAGGTAATTCCAAAACATTTGATGATTTCCGTATAAAGCTTACTAGTCTGACTAGTGTGACTAGGAATTACTTTGAGAATTTAGTCAGAGCACTTGAGAATGGTCTTGAAGATGTTGATTCGCAAGGAGCTCTTGGAAAAATAGCGACGAGCTCTAAAACCCCAGCTGTGAGCAGCAAACGGACAAACTCAAAAAAATTAATACTGGGTGGGGACAGAATGCTCGTCAAGGAAAGAGCTGAGAAAATTATGACCCTCATGAGAACTAGAAATGCAAAACTACCTAGCACTAACAGCACTGCAAGCTCAAAACATGTCTTAGTTCCTGGTGGAGGACATACGAATAGGGCCAATAATCTTGTTATAAGAGAAGAAAACACTGTGAGAACATCAAAAAGTCCACTTGAAGCTTGGGGCGTCAAATTTATGGAATCAAAAGAGACACCTGTAGCCACAAGGAGTTTTACTTTGGGCCCACAATTTTTACAAAGAGCTGGGGTGAACAGCACAACCAGCTCGAGTAATTCACAGCTAGCGGGGGGCAGAAAGTTAATGAACATTGGAGCAGGCAGTGTGAAAAACTTGGCAAATGCGCATGTGGATGGAAGCAACAAACTCACTCTGTCTAAATCTCCACAGGTGGCAGGAAGCAACAAACTCACTCTGTCTAAAACTCCACATGTGGGGGGAAGCGACAACCTCACTCTGTTTAAAACTCCACATGTGGCTGGGGTGAGCAGCACAACCAGCTCGAGTAATTTACTGCTAGCTGGGGGCAGAAAGTTAATGAACATTGGAGGAGCAGGCAGTGTGAAAAACTTGGCAAGTGTACATGTGGATGGAAGTAACAATCTCACTATGTCTAAAACTCCACATGTGGCCGGAAGCAACAACCTCACTCTGTCTAAAACTCCACATGTGGCTGGGAGCAGCAGCAGAATAGATGGTGGGAAAAAGCACAGGAAAACAAATACTGGGGCATCCTTAATCATAAAGTTGGACGACAACGATTTAGGAGGGGCATCTTCTGTAACAGGAGCATCATTAACACAAAAGTTTATTGCTGATTTTGAAGGTTGGGCATGTGATTCATGCACATTTCTGAATGCTGACTCTACCACAACATGCCTGATGTGCAGTGAAGATGCTTCTGGCAGTTGGGAATGCGAAAAGTGTACATTTCTCAATAAGAAGCATGCTTCCACATGCCAAATATGTGAGCACCGTAAATGAAGTCCTTGCACCCACAAAAATAAATGGCTGCCCGGGGGATACGCTCGGCCACCAGTTAGCTCTTGCATTATTCTACCTTATCGTTTTATCAGTCTTATGTTCTGCTTTTGGTCATCAGTTGGATGCGAAGGCTTTGGGAGTAGTATAGTTATACATATAAATGAGGTTCCTGGTAATTGTAGTGATACACTTTCTCCAGGTACACAACAGCTTGAGCTTTGTGTTATTACTTACTAGTAATTGCCAGTGTTTTATGCCCTTTATTGTGAAGCCTCGAAACTGGTACTTTGCATTATTATATTTTTATTCTGATACCAAATGTGGCTTTGGAAACATTTTGGAATCTATAATTCTGCTTTGATATCTTTCGAGGTCTTTAGCACCTTTAATAATCAGAAGTAGCTGATAAAATTCTACTTTACCTGAAGAGGATGTCCCCATGTATCATAGTATGCAAGGACTAAATTAATCAATGAATCCTTGAACCTGGGAGACGATTAGGTAATATGCGTTCCATTAAAACATCTCTGGAACTAGTGTAATAAAACATTAAACTATGTATTCTGAAGCATGTCAGTGAGCTTGAAGATGTAGAAAATTTGAACGGAAGATATGCTTGGCATAGATTTTCGGAGGGTGACTACTATGCATAACCTTTATTTGGTCGACAAACCAAATGATTCTCAAAACTTTGTTATGATCCTTGTGTGCTCTTTCATTGGGTGCACATAAATTTTATTTTTCTAATGAAGTGTTACTTTACCGTCCATTCATATTAGTAGTCGTAGTATTACTCTTGTACTCTATTGTCCTTCAATTTCTGTTACTATTTGTTGTTTCTTGTACTTTGATTATCGTATTGTTTTGTTGTAGTGTTTGTTCTGTTAACTATCCGCTTTTGTTGTGATTATCTGTTGTTTCTTGTACTTCAGTTACTTCTTTTTATGAACTGTTTTTCCTTGAGCCGAGTTTCTATTGGAAACATTCTTTCTACCTCAGGTAAAGTTTGCGTACACTTTATCCTCCCCGGACCACACTTTGCTTGACTACAATGGGTATGTTGTTGAAATGTGGCTTAACCATGATCCTGTGCTTAGTCCACATCAAGACCTCATGTATCTTTATTGGTGCAGCCAAATGTTTATTGCAGAAGACCTCTTTCTACTAGAACAACATTGTGCTTTGTGGGTATTATACCTTCTACATAACGTCTAAACATTTCTCTACTTGATCTGTATCCTTTTCTCTTTTGTGAATACAAGTGCTTCATCTACATGATGTTGTCAATGCCTAATTGATAGGGAACACAACTTTGAGATAAATATTATTGCAGCCTTGTTCCAATATGCCCTATTGATTGAGTTTATGGCTTCAGAAATCAATTATAGCGCATCTCTTTAGCTAATTTTACCCCTCACATGTCTACAAACTCGTAATGGTAATGCAGCTGAAAACTATCAAACATCTAATGATACTAAGGGCTTGTTTGTTTGGAGAACAAGTTATCTCCGGATTAGTTATCCCATGATTGTTATCTCACCTTCAATGCGGTATAGTAGTAACACTTAATCCTCGGACAACTTAGCGATTTTATCCTAACCAAACATGGGTAAATTCATCCTAAAATTAGATCTGAAAGTAGTGATATACATTATCCTTCATACCAAACAAGCCCTAAAAGTTGCATTTTTAGTCTAAATCCAAGCCCTTGGAATGGGATGTACATGTACCTACACAACACATAAAAAGTGATATTTCCAACCTTATAGGGAGCTTTAGGTATTAAAGTTGAATTTCATATTCTACAACTATTGAAAGTGATTTTATATCACTCATACAATATTAATCGTAAATGAAATCTTTATATTTCTTTTATCCTAATGTGACACTTAGAAACAGCGTTAAAGATATTGATTAAATATAAATTGTCTAACAAAAATATAATTCAATTTGATCAAACACAAAATCCTAAAGTTCTTATAGTAAATTCCATTTGACATGGACACTTCTCAAAATAAGCAAATGTCAAAAGTTTGAATAATCAGACATGTAACATTATTTTGAGAATCTAATTATTGTTCAGCAAAAAAAAAAAAAAAAGGAGAATCTAATTATTGATTACTTTTTTTTATAATAAAAAACCACTACCAGCTAGTGGTTATATAAGTAAATAAAATCAAGCTAGAGACTTAGAAAAAAGCCAAAAAATAAAAATAAAAAAATACAGCTAGTGGTTTATTTTTTAGTGTTTGGTTAGTGAATGAAAAACATTTTTTCAGAAAATATCTTTTATTCTAGAGGGTAGAAAATATTTCTAAGCAAAATAATTTCTGACTCAGAAACCAATCCCGATAATCGATCAAGGAACCAATCTTGACACCCGAACTAGAACACGACCTTGACGACCATTTCAAAATTCGACCCAGGACCTGACCCTGACTTCCACCGGATATATGACATTCAAACTAGGACCCAATCTCAACACTCAAATCTGGACACGATCCCGACAATCAATCCGAGATCTAATCCCGACAATCGATGCGTGACCCAACTTTCAATCAGGACCCGACTCAACTCGAGTTCTGACCCAAATTTTGACTTTCAAAAATAAACTTTACCCTGATTTACGAACTAAGACGTGACCACACTCAACTCAGAACCTGACTTTCAAAGTAGATATTTCTTTAAAACACTTCATGGGAGGGAGTGGGGGATGGTAGAGGATTGGGATAAAAAATGAAAATTTTAAAATACTTTTGAAAAAAAAAAAAATTTAATGCGAGGGTGGGGGATGAGAGGGTGTCACTATCTAAAAATAGATGTGATGAAACTCGTCTTATCTCACCAAGACATGTCAGCCTAAACCCAAATATAACGATAATATATGGAAGTAAAAATAAAGATGAATGTGTAACACCAATACTAAAGTGGAATACAAAATAAACTTAATTAAACCCCAAAAACTTATTGTCACATGCACAAGCCTCTAATGTATTACTATATAATTGAAAGAAAAACACAATCTTAAATGATGTTGTCACTAAAGCAGAACAAGATCATAAATAGGAGTAAGAGGGTCCACTGAGATGATAAACAACTACCTCACAAACCTCCATAGGAAGCTTTGGACAAGAAAAGAAGAGAGAGCATCATGAAGATTCGGGAACGTAACCTACACAAATGTAAAGGCAAGGAGTGAGTACCAAGCAACACGGTACTCAGCAAGCGAACTCCCAATTACAAAGCCAAGAATAAAGAATACAATGAAATGCTATGCAATGCCAAGTATGATGATACATGTCTGACCTAGTGATACACACACATTGTCTCTCAGTTTGGGACCCACCCACGTGGGACTAATCAATCCATGCATCCCATCGCATCATGTGACACGATCCTTAATAATAGAATTCGTCGTGACGTACAACACATCCCTCGAATCATAATATTTATCACAGCACATGACACATCCCTCGAAATGGTACATTCTCTTTAATTCCTTTTTGATAGCACTCAACTATACTTCATCCAATTCTAAGTGTAGGCGATCGTAATCAAGTATAAATCCAACGAAGAGTTAGGGTCGATCCCACAAGGAGTGATACAGTAGATAATTCAATTACGCAGTGAAATGAGTGTTCTAGTTAGTTATAGGAATAGATATTTTTGAAATAATTAAATTAAATTGTAGGGGTTTGACAACTAGTGTCAATTGGGGGGATTAGAGTGAAAATTATCAACTATGAAAATAGGGGAGTAATCAAGTAGAGAGGGATCCTTGGGGTTGTGATCGATTAACCGCCAATTTTGCTATATGGGTGATTATTATTTACTGAAAGTCGTTGAATTTTTGTGGTAAGATAGGCTTTAAGTGTAACAGCTATTTTCGATCAACTATTACGAATCAAGTGAGTTCTCTCGAATCTCGACAAGCCCAACAATCTAAAAAGCCCAAAACCTCAATTAATCCTCTCTCTCTCGAGTAATATTAGTAGGATCGAATTCATTCCCACTTTCTCAAGCTAAATCTACAATAACCCAATCACTACAATAATCGATTGATAACTTTAACTTTAGAACCTCTTTCTCAAGCAAGCATAGACTACTAAGCTAGAACTGTATTTGCAATTACAATTCATATGTGAAAACTCAGCTATCAATTGAATCCACTTCAAATCAACAATCAAATCAGTAAATACTAACACCCATAAGCGAATTGAGACAATTAATGACATAATCACATCCCCAAGAATAGGGGTCATATCCAAACATTAAAAAAAGCAAGAAAATGTTACCATCTATGTTCTCGATCAGTTTGGGTAACAAATTGTAGATCTTCACAATGCTCAAAATTAGTTCAAAATCCAAACCCAACTCTAAATTTGTACTAAAAAACTATAACAGCAGTGTTAGGGATCAAAAAACCAATGTAGGAACTCTCAAACACTTAGCAAAATTGCTCAAAATTTTGGAACTCCTGAAACTATTTTAAAAATTGCATTTATACCTTTCCATACTTTTGGTCTTTAAGCCTTTCGGTGGAATTAATCGAGCATCGCCGACCAGGTTGGCGATGCACCAAATGTCCCTTTCCTTCACCTTCTTGACTTGACTCTTCACCATTCCTCTTCTGTAACGTAGGCGTTCAGGATCTCAATTGCTGATCCAATCAGTGGTTCACCGAAATGCCATATCCATTTCTGAGTTGGATTTTTCCCAAGGCTGGCATGCTGTAATTTTTGGCGAGCTGAATGACCACTCGGCTACTTGCCGAGTGGTCTTGGCGATCATCAGTCTTTCTTGTCTTCATTTTGTTCAGCTTTTTTGCCTACATTAGTTAATTTTGATTCACTCTTTACAAATTGTGTAAGATCATCTTTATCAATCGCCTACATTACTCAATTAGATTAACGGGGCAAGTTCTAGCTATTATCACACACACATTTCAGGATAACCTCACCACACATGATATTCAACATAATCATCAAAAAAGACTCTACAAATTTTAGCTCGTGTGCAACCATCATCACAAGATTCATTTCAACAATCAACCAGTCACAATGAGATGCTAAGAGTTCACATATGACTTATGCAAATCAAATTTGCCTCACTGGTATCGCACACACATATCGTTCAATCAAGGGCACTATTTAAGTCAGTGGTATTGATCGCAACTGACACACAAAATTGTAAGAGAACAACCACATTCACAAACATAAAGAGATCAAAATTTTTTAATTTAGGTCAAAACCAATACATTCATATTAAAACCAAAAATTGATAGTCACAAAAGTAAGCATTCACAACAGGCTATCAAAAACAACTTATCCACAAAAACAACCCAACAGAGGTAGGTATGAAGATACCTCAGCCCGCCAAACAAAACAATCAATTGTCATTAAATTCAAAATAAAAAGCTAAGTCTAAACAGAAAACTGAAAATAGTCAAAATCCCCAATAAGGCTAAGCCGGAGGTGAACTCTGCATATCAGTGGCTCCCTAAGTTTGGGCATCAGTGCCCAGCTCATGCACATCCTTTGCTCTACTGGAGCCCACCATCGATGTATCTCTAAGAGTTGCCTCCACAACTGTCTGCACCATCACCCCCTTGAGGTCCTCTAGGTCATCATACACTACTGCACCTTGTGTACCAAGCTCCTCCTCATCATTCTCGAGAGTCTCTGACCGGGATTATTGCACCCTATTTTTTTCGCAAAAACGAGTTTTGGTGCACGACCTAACAATTCTTTTGGGCTTTGGGAAGATTGAAGAGTTGCCACCTAACGAATTAAGGTGTATTAGGGCACCTATCTAACCTAACTAATCTAAATAAAGGTCAACGAACCAGTGATCAGGTAACGGTTCAAATTACCTCGAGGGGAAAGTGTTAGGCATCCCTCGAGGTCCACAAATGTGGGTCTCGACTGTATCTCATGCAATTTATGTGGGAGTTACAAATAACAATTTAGGTCAATTCATTATTTATTTATTATTTAATGAAACATGTGAACTAAGTGATAACAAAAAAAATAAACACTTAAGATTACTTCATTTAATTAATTAGACATGCAAAACTAAGTGATAACATAATTTTAAACTATAAAGGGGCATTTTAGTTATTTATTTTATAAGGATGCGAAGCTAGGTGATATAACAAACAATAAATAATATTTAAACAAACATTAAACAATTAAAATAGAGAAGCAAGAAGACAGAAATTGTATAAATAAATAAGTAAACAACTTTTATATTCATTTAAGCTACCCCAAACAATTATAATTGTAAACACATAAAGGGATAAAAAGGGAAGGGAGACTCTGAATGACTTTACGGATCAGCACTCGACTTTTATTTTTTCAAGAGGGCTTCCGTGTAGGGACAGACAAAATCAAAGTTTGTCGCTTAAGCCTGAGTCAATGTCATAATATCCGTAGGGCCTAACTACCTCTACCCCACCTTCCGCATGCATTTCATCCTAAAAAGGTGCCTAGCGTCCCCGCATAATGTCCAAGAGGCATTGGACTACTATTAGGATGGTTATAGACAAAATAAATATTCCTAATAGGCCCACCTAGACACCAAGTCAAACAAATAGGACTAGCACTTAGCATATATTTCAAGTTGGCCTCTAGGTTTTATTAAACATAATGGCAAACACACGTAAAGTGAAAAAGGTTGCATGTTTAGGTGCGTGCATACAAAACAAGCAACATAACATTATTTACTGAATTTAGAGAACATAAAATTATTACACATGCAGAAAGTAATTACTTGCAGTTATTAACTAATTTTGAGTGGCAGAAAAATTATCACAGATGCATGACATAATTTTTAGAGCAATAGTTGATCAAATTATCAATTCCAACTTTTATTTAAGTAGCAAACAATTTTATTAGATGCAAAAATTAATCAGTAGCTGATTTCAAATGGCAAAACAGTGCAGAAATTAATTAATCCAAGCAAGATTTAATCAAGGCAGCAAGTGGCAGATGTAGAAAGTATTTTAAATGGCAGAACAAGTGTTCATGCAGAATGGAAAGTGCAGAAAATAATTTCATCACGTAGATGGAACAAGAGCAGATTTTATTTAAGACATTATTAGCATGCTGAACAATTTATTGTCTTATTTTTTAGTGTCAGAAAATAAATGCATTGCATAAATTATTTACCAATGGACAGAAAATGCATAGATTTAATTCTATTATTTAACATGCTGAAAATTATTTAATCATGCCTACAAACATGATTTCTATGCGCTTGAATGGTTGTATGCATGGTTCCTATAGGCATAGTTTCAAAATATGAACATGCTGAAAATCATAATAATATTAAAAAAAACCTATAAGCATGATATCTAACATCGGTAGAATATTTCAATACAAAACAGATTGCAATATTCATGTATTTATTCATTTATTATATAAGGGGAACTTGGGTTGAATTAAGTGAAACAATGAGCGATCACAACATTATTCACTTTGTTATATTAAGGAACTTTAAATTAAGTGAAGCAAGGAATACCATACATTATTTACGAAGGCGATCATATAAGCAAATTATAATGGGCAATTAAAGTATTTAATTACATGATTAATTTTACACTAAAAGTGGATGATTAGTGACAAGTAACTTATTTTATTATAGACCAATCTTGAGTAGAATTATTAGACTAGGAACGATTCATCAAAACACAATCCTATAGGCATGCTTTTCTAATCCCAAGTTTGCGATAGAATAACAATTAGCATGTAATTCTCCTCCCCCTTTAGACGATTCCCCAAATATTTTATATATGATAGAGTGTTAGAGTTAGAGTAAGGGTAATATTACAAGTTCAAAGAATGAATAAATAACATATACAACATTGAGATAAACTTGAGTATAAGAATCTCTTCAGAAAATCTCTATGAGGTGACTCTTGAACCTTTAAGTTCGACCCTGTTAAAGTGCAATGAAAGATACGAAACAAGTAATAACATATAAAAAGACGATAGCAATATGATAAAACTAATCATATGGTACGCACATTTAGTTATTTCATGTACACAAGTAGCATACATGCATGTAAGAATTAAACAAGTTGTGGAGAATATATAATCACACAAAACAAGAAAGGATAAGAAGATTGATCTGAACGTGTCCCATTATATGACAACAATTGAAACAATGCAAAAGGGAAATTAAACTAATAGAGAAACAACTAACCTGCTAAGCAGAATATATGTTTAACAGCAATGAAGACAAGCTAGATCCACTATCCAACCCGAACACAGCAAAACCCAAGTATAGAAAAACATTAAAGTTTACCAAAATCTTTCTTTTAAGTAGAGAGTAATGTTATTCAAGAGTGAGCCAATGTAAGGATGTGTAGTGAGTGATTGTTACAGGTATGATTTATATAGTGAATAGGAGGACACATATTAATGGAAGAAAATTATTTTAGGATCAATTAAAATATTTTCCTTATTTCAAAGGAGACAAAATTAGATTTATTATTAATTTATTTTTTTACCAAATATAAAAGCATTTAAATAAGACAAGGATAATTTTAGGATCAAACAAATATTACTTTTCCTTATTTAAAGAAAAACTAAATCAGTGATATTATATTTAGTTAATTTTGCTCAATCAAATATAAATTTACTAAAATACAACATGTAAGAATCAATTCAACTTCAATTAAGGCAGCTATGATCAATTAACAGACAAATAAATGCAAAATCAAGACAAGTAGTAATTGTTTTAAAGGAAGGACAATAATTAACTCTTACAGTCAAATGTCAACATCCTCGTATCAATGAACTTACCATTTTTAAACCTACAAGATTGCTATCAAGTCAACAAGTACTAATAATTGAGGGCAATTAACAATTACGGCGGGGATTTTCTAATTTCCCCAAATAGGCAACATTACTGTTGGGAAACGAAATTCGAGGAGAATAAATAGAAATCAACATTGACCTGTAGATAAACATGTAATAGTCCTCCTAAATCAAAATAAAGTACCAAGAATTAATTAGCATGCTAAATTATCACATAAGAACAGTAAAACCATCAAGGTTTTTGCCAAAAAATTAATTCCATTGCAAGCTTATCATAATTAAATCAAACAACAATCAATTAGAGACGCCAACATATGTGCTAATATCAACTAGCATTTAACATTTATGAGTTCAAATAATCAAAATAAAATAATGAATAAAAATTGTTAGCAAAAATACATGAATCATATAGAACGAACAAGCGGAATATCAGATAAAGGATGTACCGAGATGGATCTGTTGAGATTCGTCTTCAATTGACCCCTCAACTCCTTGAACTTTGCCGAAAAATTATTGCAGCTAGCTGGAGGAGAGATAAGGCCGATGCTGTTGCTGTAGGTGGCCTTCGCTGCTGATGGTGCTATTGGTCGGAGCTGTCGCCGACGACTACTGGTCGCTTGGGATCTCGCCGACTGCTGCTTCTTGCCTGCACCGGCCGGATCGACTGGCTTGTCATTGTCGTCCTCATGACTGCTCACCGGAGAAGAGAAAATAAGAGGGACTCGAGGCGGAGGTGGTGCTCGCCTTGTCACTCGTCGGAGCTTGCTACTGGCTCTGCCCTCTCAGTTGCTGGCCGGACAGGAGGGGAGAAAGAGGAGGCAGAGGGCGGTGCCGCCTGGAACACCTCGCCGGAGCTGCTCCGGTTGTCGCCGACTGGCTGTTATCGTTCGCCGGAGAAATAGAGGAGAGGGAGAGAGGGTGGAGGAGAAAGGAGGAGAGGAAGAGGAAGAATGAATAGATAGAATAGGGTTTTGGTCTTTAAGGAATAAAATAGGCAAGGATAGATAGATTTAATCTGAACCGTAGGATTAGTTGAGATGAGCGGCTAGGATTTGATCTAGAAGTTAATTTAAGGATGGATGGACGAGATTAAAAGAAATTTTAAAATCAGATTGAATTGTGGAGTTGGAATGGCTAGAATTGAAACAAAAAGTGGCTATAATTGAAATACAATTGGAATTGAATAGGCTAGAATTGAAAGGATATAAAATAGGCTAACCTTGAAATGATTTGGAGAAAAATTAATGAAATGCTATCCAATTAAAATACTACAACTATTATGATTAAAATTACTTAAAATTTTTAAAACATTTGAATTATTTCGAGTTTACTATTGATAAAATAATTTGATAATGGCTATGAATAATTTTAAAATCATGCGTACTAACTATAATATTGATTAAAATTTTAAACTCAAAAATATTTTTTTGAAATACGTATTTAATCGAATAGCATTCCCAAAAATGGTTAAAGGTCAGTCAAGATTGGGTGTCAACAGGCATCATTATCAGCCATAACAGCATCTCCGGTCGGAGTAGTCGAAGGGATCTCAGGGATGGCCGGAAACTTAGTGCTCAGGACCTCGGGAATGTCCACCGTGCTGAATAACATAGAAAGATCTATGGATTTCAACTCATCCACATCACACCTCAACCCGACAATATCGGCCTTCAAGGCCGCCATATCCTTAGACTCACCCTTACCTGGGTCACAAGGCTCCACTCTCACAATGAGGGCATCCAAAGCCAAGCCATATGCATCAATCAGCTCTCGATGCTCTCTCAGCTCAGCCTAAATAGGAGCTAAGGCAGCATCAATGGCCCTCTTAGTCATCCCAGGGACAACAACTTGAAACGGGGAGGCCCGAACATCAACAGATTAGGCCAGATGGTCCATCTTGAATAGTATGGCCTGGGTCAATAGTGGTCGAGAGGCAGTAGTAGTAGTAGAGGGGGGAGCAATAGCATAACTAGAAGGAAAAGAAGTGGAGGTGCTAGGGGTACTTAGAGGCTCATGACCTGGATAGGAGGGGTCGTGTCAGTCAGCAACATCTCTACATCAACCACCGGGGAAGTGTCCACTGGTGCAACTCTCCTTCTCATAGCCTCGTCCCTGGTGTACTCATCCTCTATCCTCCAGATATTAGTAGAGGAAGTGGGAGTTACTTTCACATCCGTCTTCTCTATCAATGGTACCCTAGCACGCCAGCACAACTCTATGATCAATATAGGGAACGAGAGAGAAGTTTGATTTTGCTTGGCACTCATGGTCGTCTCCTGCTTGATAATTAGGCCGAGATTTAGTTTATCCCGATCCATGATACAGCCCAACAATGCTGCCTTCGGATACTTGAGTAGACTCGTTCTGTGATGGCATCAAAGTGCTGCTGATAAACCCGAACCAGTGTCTGGCAGCTATGTTCAAATCCTTCTTCTCTATTGGGACACCTTCCTCAATCCATGGCAATGTGATTTCTAAGATCAATGGAGCTAACCAACCCTTCAAGTCATCAAGGGTCTTCTTTTGTATTTGATCCACCAAGATGTGAATTATATTCATTGTGCACCTTAGCACCGCTTTGATGTCGATGTTGCTACATTTAACTTTCTTGCCACACACCACTACATAGTCCACCGGTGTGAACACTCTTGCCTTTTTCTTCCCCTTAGGCACTAACTTTCCGTACTCCACATAAAATTCCCAAACCCAAGAAGGAATGTAGGAGCCTCGAGGCTTGGTAAAATCTCAAACTTGTGGAACTTGATGGCGTTCCACACCTCCGGGTACCTTTGTACTACTCTGTCTGTAGACAATAATTTCTCTTCCAGAATGGTCCTCATCCCAACAACTTTCAATCTTTTCAGTGATTGAGTGGGGATGCCTGAACTTGTGGCACCGGAGGTACCTGCTTTACTGGCAGTTCTGGAGGTGGAGGAGGAATAGAAGGCACTGGGATCCTGGATGGATCATGTAATGACTTAGTGCATAGCTTCACACTCCTCGTTTATAGAGTCTGATCATCCTCTGGCTCAGACACAGAGACTGGCAATCTATCCCCCAAGTTGCCCTCACTTTTTGACTTTGAAGTAGTAAGGTGGGTGGCATATATGCCCATGTTGTCGGAACTCTCCTTAGTCGGACCTAGTTGTACATGCCCCTTTTCCCTTGCCTTTCCCCCCTGTTGGAGGAAGTTTCAGTTATGTGGCTCGGGATGGTGCATCACCCTCGTTGATTACTATTCCTCGAGCCTGCTTGCGGGGTGGTTGATTTTTTTCCTGGTACCTTTGGTCTGTCCGTACATCCAAAACCATCGAATCAATCACTACGCTAGAATTAGTTTGAGAAATTATCAAAGTTTAAAAATGTGCACGAAGACTTGCTGAGTTATTCGGCGAGTATGGGCTTGTTGAATGTTCCAGACTAAAAATTCTTAGAATTCGGCACAAGTCGGTGACGTTCAGGGCCTTTCGGTGAATCATTGACACCATTCGACGAACTAAAAGTAGATTGCTGAAGTTACTGATGGTTTCCCAAAATTGGGCTAAAAAAGGGTGATCTAAAAGACATTCAGCAAGTCACCGAGTGAACTCGGTGAGCTCAGGCATATTGCCTAATGTTACAGAATAAATTCAACAAAATTAGAGAATAAAAAGGCTATCCAAGAGTCATTGGGTGAACCACCACACCATTCGGCGAGCTCGACTAAGTTCGCCAAAAGGTCCTTCGTGCTATTTTTTGACCTTGACCTCCAATTTCTAACCCACAGCCCACGATATTGACATTAAACACCTATTCTATGCAATTAAGCCCAGACCCATAACACTAATGACCTCG
Organism: Solanum bulbocastanum; assembly: GCA_037074985.1. Classification (NCBI taxonomy): domain Eukaryota; kingdom Viridiplantae; phylum Streptophyta; class Magnoliopsida; order Solanales; family Solanaceae; genus Solanum; species Solanum bulbocastanum. The sequence goes on along the minus strand of CM073597.1, from coordinate 15,448,776 downwards.
GGGTACTCAGACTTCCCTTGATTTATCCAAATTGCCCAATCGACCTTTTTTGCCTTTAAGAATGATATCACCCGCTCTATCAGTGGGCAAAATCAGTCAATCGGTGCAATTGGGGCTACTCAGACTTCACGCACACCAGAACCAACAAATTAACAAGTCAACCCACAATTTTAATCATTCACACACACATGATACAATAATTATAGGACAAAATATGCATAAACAAAGTACCATATAAGCACAAACTAACACAAATCATTCACGCAACTAGGATCATACAGATAATTCACTAAATTACGAGCATGCATTTGGGAATTACAAAAAATTAATACGGGGTTCGAATCACAACCTCAAGATCAGATTAATGAGTGCTAGGCTAGAGAACCGACAAGCAAAACCGCATGAAATCCCCTGAGCAAATGATCCCTACGCTAAAATAACGAGAACAAATATAGAAAAAATTGTCGTGAAAGTGCAAAGGTCGGAAAATATGAATTTTTTGAATTTAAAAATGGTTCAGGCCTTTAAAACCTTTCAACTTGTGCGTTAGTCGATGACGCTAACTTATGTCGCCGAATGGCTCTTTTGTTTGCCAAATTTTATAGAACACCAACCTTTTGGTTGGTCCAAACAGCGGTCTCACCGACTTGTTCGGTACATTGCCAATTAGTGCCTTGGCTCGCCTAATTTCTCCCAAAATTTTGACTTTTCAACCTGCACATTTAGCATCCGTTATTCAAACAACAATAAAGAAAGCTAAAATCTTGGGTTGCCTCCCAAGAAGCGCCTTATTTAACGTTGTGGCACAACAAAGATACACTTTTATGATTCATTCTTTGGGTTGACCATCATATCACTCGATAATCCTCCTTTTGGCCTTGGGTTCAAATGAGTCAAGATTTGACCTATTTGTGTTTCCTGTTGCTTAATTGTTACTGAGTGTGAGATAAATTTTTGGTTCAGAGTTGAGACGTCATCTTTAATTTCTTTTAGCACTTTGTTCGACCCTTCAACTTTGTTGAGAATGCGTGCAAGCATATCTTTATTGCATAAATTTTCAGGATCAACCCTTTGCTGTTTTGGCTTTTGACGCTCATGGAGAGGTACATATCTCTCTTTGTCCCTATCCTTCTCTCTCTAACTTCCTTCACGATCGTGCCATTCCCTATCACGGTCTCTCCAACCATCATCACGCTCTCTATTCCAACCTTGTTTTCCACCCGACCTTGGATAATTCGAGCGGAAACCTCCTCCTTGATTTGCTAGGAAGTGTACCTCCTCATTGCATATAGCTTTAAATTTCTCTTCATTGGGATTCACTCCACTAAGTCCAACTGCATTCACAGTCTTAGAACCACTACCCATGACATGGTTTGACAAATGATCCATTTGGGTCATTATTTTAGCCATGTTTTCATCCCAAATTTGGTCTTTTTTCTATTTGCTCCTTTGTCATCCTGAAGTTTAAAGGAGACACTTGATCTTCTTTAGTGTACCAAGCACGATTAATCTTCTTCATCCCATCAAGAAAAGCAGATGCTATTTCAAATGACTGTTGCATAATTCATCCTTGGACAAGCTGGTCAGCCAAACCCTTGTCGACCGAATCTAGAATCCGGTAGAAATGTTGTAACAACACGTTGTTTAGGATTCCGTGAGTATGACATTAGAGCAGCAACTTCTGAAACCTCAACCATGTCTTATGAATTGTTTCATCATCCAATCGTTTGAAGCCCTGAATATTATCTTTCAATGCCATCATCTTCGAAGGAGGGAAAAACCTTACATAGAATGCATAAGTGAGATCATCCCAAGAAGTAATTTAGTCCCTTGGTAAGTTGGCTAACCACTTTGTAGCCTCACCCATGAGAGAAAAAGGGAATAACCGAAGTCGGACTGACTCCTGAGAAATGTTCTTGAATGAAAATGGCCCACACATGTCTACAAAGTTCTGGATGTGGTTATGGGGATCCTCATTAGCCATCTCTCTGAATAAACCCTTCATTTGCAACAACTGCAACATGGTGCTAGTCACGTGAAATGTTGCATTACCCATAATCGAACGCCACCAAGTAGCACACACGGTTCTCAAATGATCTTCGTTGACATCGTGCAAGTTATCGATGTCATCATTGTGTCCAAGTTGGCTAGCATTTCTCCCATTGGCACTTGTCTTGTCACCTGTTCAAGAGCTGCCAACAACAAAAAAAAGTAAGTTGGTTCAACTACAACACAATCATCTCACAATTAGACTTCACTAAAAGAATTCTAAACATCACTCCTCGGCAGTGGCATAATTTTTTTTATAACGCTCAACTAAATTTCATCGAATTCTAAGTATAGGTGGTCGCAATCAAGTATAAACCCAATGAAGAGTTAAGGTCGATCCACAGGGAGTGATACAGTAAAGAATTCAATTACAAAGTGAAAGGAGTGTTCTAGTCGGTTATAAGAATAGACATTTTCAAAACAATTAAATTAAATTTTTGGGGTTTAACGACTAGTGTCAATTTGGGGGGGGGGGGGGGGATTAGAGTGACAATTATCAACTATGAAAAAGAGGAGTAATCAATTAGAGGGATCCTTGGGGATGCGATTGATTAACTGCCAATTTCGCTATATGGGTGATTATTATTTACTGAAAGTCGTTGAATCTTAGTGTGTAGGCTAGGTTTTAAGTGTAACAGCTATTTTTCAATCAACTATTATGAATCAAGTGAGTTCTCTCGAACCTCGACAAGCCCAACAATCTAAACACTCCAAAACCTCAATTAATCTACTCTCTCGAGCTAGAATAGTAGGATTGAATTCAGACCCACTTTCTCAAGCTGAATCTACAATAACTCAATCACTACAATAATTAATTGATCACTTTAATTCTAAAACCTCCTCCTCAAGAAAACATAGAACACTAAGCTAGAACTGTATTGGCAACTACAATTCATATGTGAAAGCTCAACTATCAATTGAATCCACTTCAAATCAACAATCAAATCAGTAAATACAAACACCCATAAGTAAATTAAAATAATTAATCACATAATCACTCCCACAAAAATGGGGGTGCTAGTCAACATTATAAAAAGCAAAAAATGTTACCAACTATGTTTTCCATTTGTTTGGGTAACAAATTGCAGGTCTTTACAATGCTCAAAATTAGTCCAAAATTAAAACCCAACTCTAAATTTCTACTCAAAAACTCTAAGAAAAGTGATAGGGATCAAAAACCCAATGTAGGAACTCTCAAACACTCAGAAATATCGCTTAAAATTTTGGAACTCCTGAAACTACTTTAAAAATCGCATTTATACCTTCATATATTTTTGGTTGTGGAGCCATTCGGCGGAGTTAGTCGAGCATCACCGACCAGGTCGACGTTGCACCAAATGTCCCTCTCTATCGCCTTCTTGGCTTGAATCTTCAACATTATTCATCTGTAACTTTAGGCGATCAGGATCTCCACCGCAGATCCAAACGACGGTTTGCCGAAATGCCATTTCCATTGCCGAGTTGGATTTTTTCTAGGGTTAGCACTGTAAGTTCTAGCGAGTTGAAGGACCCCTTGACGACTCGCCAAGTGTTCTTGGCGATCATCAATCTTCCTTGTCTTCATTTTTTTCATTATTTTTTTTCAGTAATTTCCTTGCCTTGCTCTTTTGCCTTCATTGTTGTAGATTAGCATTTAAACATCAGTTTAGAGCATAGAATAGGCATTGAGGACACTAAAACTATGAATATTAAGCCCTAAATGAGTCGAAATTCAAGACTCGTTATTTTTTCTTCCCCAATTCACACAACACTTGTCATAACCATGTTTAAGGATCAATGCAAATGACATGCTAACATAATTAATGGGGATATTACCATTCCCATATCAATGCACAATTCACAACAACACAATTGTGATAAAACATCAACAATGAGTCAATAAATTTTTCCAATCATTCTCAACACATCAATATATAATCAAGTTACCTTTTATAACATTTTTTCCCTCATTAGGATCATTCAATATGAGCAAGTCAATCTATCATAAAGTTCCATTACTTCCCAATACATACCACAAGGAAATACACAATTCCATACACTTAACAAGGGTCAATAAATATACTTGCCTCAATTAATCTAACAATCACTCCGGGACTTGAGTCTTCCCCCTTTGTTGAGCCTCCAAATAAATGCAATCTATCCAAATAAATAATCAAAATAAGATTTTGAAACTAACATCCATATTGTCATATGTCTAGCCAAGATTCAAAAATTCACCCAAATCTATTATCAAACTCCTAATCTTGATGCCAATTAATTTGTCTAGTCTCATATTTCTTAAATTTTAAGTCTTAATTTCTCCAAAAAATACAACCGTAATAATTAATTACATCTACCAATATATCAAAGCTTAAAATCATAATGTGATACCATATAGAAAATACCAACATAGATTCAAGTTTAAATAAAAGAATTGGAATTTCAACTACGGAAAAGAATGGAAAATATGCAGTAGCTAACCTATATATTAATTAATAATTCATCATATATTTTACCTATAATTACCTACTGATTGCTCCCCATTAATCTCAATAATTGACCTAAGTCCAATTTCTAACACAACTTAATGAATATCAATAATACTTTCATTCAATCTGCACATCAACGTGTTAGTAATAAATTTCCTTCTTAAATCAATATATCTATACAAGAATAAAATCATTGTTAAAGCTTTGTGTTTACCTTATAGGCTAGTGCTTTCCGTGTATGTAGTGATTTCTCTTCGTCGTGCAGGTGGAAGTCGTAATGGGTTGTGGTGAGATAAAAGAATTATTAACCCCCAATTAATCTTAATTCATCTCTATACACGGCCAAGTTACTTGGGTATTAGGTGAATTATGGACTTGATCCATTAACCACTAATTAAATTAATCATTTAAAATTTACCCGCTAATTAAATAACCGTAGTGAAAGAAATAGTTCTAAAATTTCCACACCAACTTCATCGACTGATAAGAAATGACTCGAAACAACTATTGATAGGTGTAAATGGTAATTTTTTAATTTTTTTAAGGAATGACTTTCTGATAACGCTCAACTACACTTCATCCGATTCTAAGTGCAGGCGGTCGCAATTAAGTATAAACCGAACGAAGAGTTGACGTCAACCCCACAGGGAGTGATACAGTAAAGAATTTGATTACGAAGTGAAAGGAGTGTTCTAATTGCTTGTAGAAGTAGAGATTTTTGAAACAATTAAAGTAAATGACAGGGTTTTGACAATTAATGTCAATTGGGGGGGAGGGGGGGATTTGAGTGAATAATGAACAACTTCGAACAATCGGAAGTAAACAAGTACAGAGGGATCCTTGGGAGTGTGATCAATTAAATGCCAATTTCTCTAAATGGGTTATTATTACTTACTAAAAATCATTGAATCTTAGTGGGTAGGCTAGGCTTTAGGTGTAATAGTGATTTCTCAATCAGCTATCACGAATCAAGCGAGTTCTCTCGAACCTCGACAAGCATAACATATATAAACAACTCAATTCGTCAATTAATCTACTATTTCAAGGTAGATTGGTAAGATTGAATTTAGACCCACTTTCTCAAGCTTAGTCTACAATGGCCCAATCACTACAATCATTAATTAATAGTTTTAACACTAAAATCTCTTTCTCAAGCAAGGTTAGAATTGTATTTGCAACTACAATTCATCAATTAAAACTCAACTATCAATTGAACCCACTTCAAATCAACATCAAAGTTAGTAAATAATAACATTCATAAGCTAATTGAAGCATTCAATCACATAATAACACCTCCAAGAATGGGGGTTTTAGCCACACATGATAAAGATCAAGAAATAGTTACCAACTATGTTTTCCATCAGTTTTGATAACAATCTACAAGTCTTAGAAATGCACAACTTGAATTTCAAATCAAATAAACCCTAAATCTCTACTAAAAAAAAGTCAAAGAACAATGTTAGGGATTAAAAACCCAAAACTAGACAATGTGGGAACTCTCTAAACTTCAGAACTCCTTTTCTCCTTTCTAAAATAGCATTCATACGTTCCCAGATTTTCAACTTCGAAACCATTTGGTGGATTAAGTCGAGCTTCACCCACCAGGTTGGTGACTCGCCAAGTACTCCTCTCCATCGCCTTCTTGGCTTGGGTTTTCTACTTTTCACTTTTGTGACTTTAGGCTATCAAAAGTTCTATCGCCGATCCATTCAGTGCGTCAGTGAAACTCCAATTTCCTGGCCAAGTTGGATTTGTCCATTGGATGACCTGCTGTAACTTTTGGCGAGCTGAAGAGCCACTCGATGACTCACCGAGTGGCTTTGGCGAGCATCAGCCTTGGTTTTCTTTAGCTTTTTCAGCTTCTTTTCTCCTTTTTGCCTAGTATTGTCCTTCCCTTGCTCTTTTGCCGTCATTGCTGCAAATTAGCCTTTAATCAGATTTCAAATCACTTTTAAATTCCTAAGCACTTAGAGAAATTAAAATGAGATTCCTAGAGGAGAAAAACTAGGTTTTCAAGCGTTCTCAAGATTCATTGATTTTCGCGAAGAACATTATTCTTTTCATGTATGTAAGGCTTCTCATAGTGTTGGAATTATTTGTCCTCACGCTCTAAATATGTATTTAGTCAAGAAATTGTTACATCTAAAGTATCGTCCATGATTATTGGTATTGAATTTCGTTCTTTAAAAATTGAGGTTGATTTTCTTGTTCTATTTAGAGTCTTGTTATGTCATCCCCGCTTGAATCACATAAACCTTATGGATTTGTAAAGTTATGTTTAAAAAGGAATCGTGTGAAAGTTTTCATGCATTGACTTTGGATTTGAGAAACAAGAAGAGTTTTGGAGAAATTTCCCTATTCTAAACTAATTTGAAGCTTTAATTTTACCAAAAGAATTCGTCAAAAATTGTTGGGGAAGGGCTGGGGTGGTGCGCCACCAGTACGCCCAAAACCAGCCCCAGTACTTTGAGGCCTTGGGCGGTACACCAGTAGTGCACCCAAGCTCAGCCCCAGCACTTTGGAGCCTGGCATGGTGCGCCACTAGTACGCCAGGAGTCATTGGGGTAATTTTTTCTAATTTCATTTGGTGCATGTTCCTAGAAGTCGTGATTACGTTTCCCCTCTCTTTATTAACTCCTATAAACTTCTTTTACCTCTAAAAATCCCTACATATCCTAATTAAAGTCTCTGGGTTCGTTTAAAGTTAATGTAAATATATATATGTATATATACCCATATCTCTTTGGGCTTGAAAGATAAATTCATAAGGGCATGTTCTAAGAATACAAGTATGTCTAAAATTTTGAAAAGTACTTCAGTAAAGTAAAATGTCACTTCATTGTGAAGGGTTAATTGAGGATAAAGTTATATTGATTATTTTGAGAGTAGTATCGAGCACCAAATTGGGTTAATGTCTTGTATAACTCAAAAGTTCCATAAAACCATGTAGCCAACGTAGGATAGGATAACATTGATTCTTCATGCGATTCCTCACTGCACCTGAGAAGGCATATGAGATGAATCCATAGTAAAAATATCATCCTATACCCTGGCAAGTTATAAGATGACTCTTGCAACGAGGGTAAAATGTTGTATCATTGCTAGACTTATAGTATTGATTGTCAGTTATAGAAAATCCCCACAAGTAAAGTATATTATATTCATATTGCACTTACTGCACATCTTATTAAAAATCTCAAATGGTTTACACTTCATGTTCATGTATAGATTCAGTTGCATCTTTTATGATGCAAATAAAACTGTTCAAGATCATCAACATGCATTTCATTGAGGTCCCCTTACACTAGTAGATAGTAGTTGGTGAGGCCTCATTCCTTTCGAGAGACTCCATTTTCATTTCCGTTTTAGTAGTATTTGAGGTATCATGGGTCTTGTTCCGACATCTATCTTGAACTATTACAGACTTCATAGACAGACAAAATTAGATGTTTTCATTGTTTCTCATGATGTTTGTTTAACTTATGACTTATGTTAAGTATTTCTAGATAGTGATTTAAGACTTTTCTAAATGCTCATCTATTTATGCTTCCACGTACTAGGCAGAGTCATGTGTGCCATAGTAAGCCAGACCAAGAGCTTGCTTGGGGATTAGAAATGGCTTTTGAGTGCCAGCCACATTCAGAGTGTAGGTTTTGCGCGTGACATTTTTATAAGGACCTTTCCATAATATTTTATTTGTTTGTTCTAGAATTACCCATGACCGTAGTCTCATTGTGTCCAATAATAATCATATGACCCAAATATTTCTTTTACAACACAAACATGACAAATGAATTTTCACCAATGTTCATGTCTATACAAATAATTTTATTTAATAGACACCTCTTCAGAAAAAATAACAATATTTTGAGTTACACTTTTCATCAAAGATCTCAATTCTTTTGAACAGGTATTTATATAATTTGGAAGTTTTATTCTAGTCATATACTAGTAAAGTGAGACTCAACGACCACAATATTAAATATACTCCAAGAATTTTGTGGGTCTAACATAATACAAGAATGTCATTGAATTTCTAAGTCTAATTTTGTCTTTATGACATGCAAAGAACCCCCCACATTTTAAATATGATCTCAAAAATATTTTTCAAGTATTTGAAGATATTTTCCACATATTTTTTCCCATTCCATCAAAATACTCATTGACAACATATGCCCCTTTTGGAGATTTAATCCATAGAAACACTCCATGCATAAAGATTACTAATTTAATGTTACTAGTATTTTTTTCCCTTCTGTCACATTTAGACTGACCACATAGTATTCAAAATACTAACAATAAAAATTCAATCTTTATATAACTAGTTTCTAGTTTAACGATGAAGTTTTTATTTCTTTAAATGGTTTAACCTTAATATTTTTGATGAAAATTTTGTACTCTTCTAGTGGGAATATTCATTCAAACATAGAGTTTAATAAATTGATGAAATTTCTATATTCTTCAAACCAAATCAACCACATTTACTTTAAATATGGCCTTTAATCAAAGTGCATCCTTAATCTACAATATATCACTAGTGTTAATCATAACCCATTGATGCTAATTTTTTTTTAACTCATAATTAAAGCAAGAACGAAGGGCACACAAATATTTTTGACCAAATAGGTAACTTCCTATTTTAATACAGATGGAGAGAGTAAAACAAATTTCACCAAAAGCACTGTTTCACACAAATAATGGCCTTTTGGTATTCAAACTTTTTTCTTCTACACAAATAATAATATATGATTAGTCCCATTTTGTCATACTTTCCTACAATGCTCTTCATTAACTTGTATCCATCACAATACCTGTAATTGTTGGGCTTTCCAAAGTTGACTCAATAATCAACTTTTCTCAAACAATAATGTATCAAATATATTTGCAGAAACATGTCCATAGGTCTGGTGATCGGTGTAGAAGATTATAATTTCTCAAACGAAAAATGAGACAACACAAATGCATATTAACGTAGTACTATTCATACCAAATCTCTTTTATCATATGATAAAATATTTCTCTTTCTCTTTTTTTTACCTTTTCCCAACAAAAAGAATACAAAAAATAAAAGTAATTTTTTTACCACAAAAAATACAAATAATAATTTAAATTTCTTAAGCTTGTTATCTCATGTGTTCAGATTAGCAAACAAGAAAGAATAAAGATGAAAAAAAAAAGAACTATCTGAGTTCACAAAATCCACTGTGTCCTTAAGAAATTTAGTCCCTCAAGCAACTGAGGTTGTAGATTAATTCCTACAAAGATAAAATAAATTAGATATTAAAGAAGTAGCGGTACCTCAAATTTCAATACTTTCAACAAACTCAAAAAGACAGCAGCAAGATCACATGTAACACCCCAGATTTTTTTTGAGCCTAGACTTGAACCATCCTTCATTGGGTCAACATCAAACGACCATAACCTTTAGTACAGGATGAATTAGCTGTGCCATGAGATGGAAAATAAAGGTCTTTGAATTATCTTTCCAACACCACTGAGTTTGATAAGTTTCGAGTTCGGATGAGTGAAAAATGCCCTTTTGAAGTCAGGCTGTCCCGTAAAGGAAAGTTACCCGAAAATAGTAAGCGGTATTTTGGTCTTTTCCTTACCAAATCAGACTAAATTCATTTTTAGTATGTTTTTAAGGCTCTAATCCAATTAAGTTCAGTTTTATAATCCTAATATATGCCTAGGGTTTTATTTGAGAGTTCAAGAAGATAAAAGAAGAGAAAAGAGGAAAGGATCAAAGTGTTTGTCGAGTATCTTGAGTTTTGCTGCGGATTTTTGCCATGGGTTTAATATCTAAGAGGTATGTAGGCTTCCATAGTGTTGGGTTCATTTACCCACATGCCAATCATATTATTTTTAGCGTAATTTCATTCTCAAAAGTTAAAGGAATTGAGTTATTGGTAAGTGTTCTTGAAATTCATTATAAATCTTGTTTTGTTGGGGTTTTGATGAATTCTTGAGATGAAAGTTAGTGATTTGAGTGTTGTTTTGAGTAGATTAGTGTGTACTTAGGTTGGGTAATTGAATCTAAGGAAAGCATGAGAATAGAAATCGATTGAAAGCTACTTAGGATAGGAAAATGTGAAGAAAAATCCATCAGATCGTTTTAGGAGAGGGGTGGCATGACGCGCCACTGCTGCACCAGGAGGGCTGGTGTGCTGCACAGCAGTGCGCCAAGATTGAGCCTCTGAACTTCAGGGGCTGGCGCCCCGTGCCAACAGTGCACCAGGGTCACCTTCCCCCACCCGTTTTCCATCATTTAGCCCGTCTGAGTCCTTCTAAAGTGTACTCACACTTCCTATTGATTCTAACTACTCCAAATGACTTATAAACATATAGAAATTATTCATAAACATGAATTGTAACCTTGAATCCATAAATTCAAATTCAATGTAGATTTAAGAGTCAAGTCTTGAGAGTTCTTTTGAGTCTATTTGAGGAGTGTTCTACAATTTCTAATAACTTATTTCAAGACTCGAGCAAGTGAGTATGAGAATGAGGAGAATGTATTCATAATTCTACTTTATTATTAGGAGATCCTTCATATCATGAACCATAACTCTTGAATTCATAATTCACATTCAAGAGAGAGTTAAGAATATAGTTCAAGAAAGTCTTTGAGTTCAATTGTAAAACCTTTGAGATCAACTTTCGACTTGAGCTAAGTTTTGTGGAAGTAAGTAAGTGAATGAGAAGAGTTGCAGACATGAGCTCTACGTTGTTATGTAGACCTTCAAGTCGAGTCATTCATGCCCATAAATTCCGCATGGACTCCATAAATTGAGTATCATTGAGAGGGGTAGTATCTTGAAGTTCTATGTTTGGAGTAACAAGTTTCTAACCCTTTCGACATTACATTCCTAATCATGGGACTATTACATGTTATCAATGAAATTCATGAGTTGAGTAGTTTATGCCTATAATTTCGCATGAACCCTATAAGTCGAGTAGTGTTGAGATGAGAAGTATCTTTGAGTCCTTGAGTTGAGTAGTTCATGTCCATATTTTTGCATGATCCCCTTGAGTTGAGCATTCTTGAAGAGGGTATTATTATTGAAGTTCTTGAGTTCTGAGTTGTTGAGCCTTGAGCATTGAGTTCTAGTTGCAGTTATTGAAAACCTTGAATTGAGTCGTTCACATCCAAAATTTGGCATGAACTTTATTTCGAGAAGTCTTTTACAATATTTTTTAAAATTGTTTTAAGACTTGAGCATTGAGTTGAGTAAGAGTAAGAGCGAAGTTCATTTCTTTAAAATATTATGTGGGAACTAAGTATTCCCAAGAGTAAAATGTTTTCACATTTAAACAAGAGAGGAAACACCGATTTCCAAGAGAGCTTTTAAGCTAGTTTGAATGATAATCTCAATCCATAGAAAGATTTATGTCTTTAATTATATGAGCTAAGTATATTTTGGGAGTAGTATTGAGCACCAATATGGGGACAAGTTCATAATAACTGAAGTCCCCATAAACCATGTTGCCATCGTGGGTAGAAAGGGTCATACATTTTAGATGATTCCTTAATTATTTTAGCATAGACTAGTGGATCTACTTAGTTAAGAGGTTCTATACCCCAACAAAGTATAGGATAATTCTGGCAGCGTGGGTGAGACTCTGTATCATCACATAGCTCATAGTGATGGTTGTCGGTTAAAGTATCTCCTACAAACTAATATTATATTTTATTAGATATCAATTGAGTTGTTATTGTATTTTTCAATACACTGAGTTGCTTTCTACTGTTTTACAAGCTTTAAATATATTGCATGTGTTTTGTTGCTTTATATTGAGTTGAGTATCCAAAGTTGAGTATCCAGAGTTGAGTACCAGAGTCTAGTATGTTATTATTGAGTTGAGCCTTATTTCATTGAGTTGACCATCTTACCATTGAGTTGAGCCTTGTTTCAGTGAGTTGAAACCTTTATTACTGAGTTGAGTATCTTATCCTTGAGTACTTTTGAGTTGAGTAAGTTTGAGTAGTTTTGAGTATCCTTGAGTTTCATATATTGGAGTTGAGTATCTCATTCTATAGTTGAATTTTTTTGAGTGAGTTGGGAGGAGGTAAGTGTGTTTCCTTTATTAAGTTCAAGCTTATGTTTATGCTTTAGAATTCCCCTTACATGCTCGTACATTACACGTACTGAGCCATTTTGCCTGCATCATTTTATGATGCAGATACAGGTATTCAAGGTTATCAACAGGAGCTTCGTTAATACCACATGGAGTTCAAGTTAGCTATGGTGAGCCTCCTTGTTTCTGGAGGATTTCATTTACTTTATAGTTTTGTTAGGATGTCGTGGGTCTTGTCCTGACTTCCATCTTTGTCATTTAGAGGCTTCATAGATAGACAGTAGAGTTTGAGAAGTCTACTTCATTTATCTTGTTTAATTGTTTTAAAGAATTGATTTTCCAGGTTATGGCTAGTTAAATATACGATTATATTCTGAGTTAATTATTTGAGTTTCAATGAATTTTATTCTTTTTAAAGCTTTTGTATGCTTGAGTTAGTCTTCTGCTTCTAGTTAGCTAGTATGAGGGTTTGGTTGGGGACCAAAAATGGTTCTCGAGTGCTAGACACGTCTAGGGTGTAGGCTCGGGTAGTGAAAAACGTGGTATTAAAGCACAGAGCTCAAGTGTCCTAGGGTGTCTATGAAGCTGTGTTAATAGGATCTTGTTTATGGTTGTGAGGGGCCCATTTCTATAAATGAGGGACTGTAGACATTTAGGAAAAACTTTCCCTTGTTTGTTACTCTTAATTATGTAATAGATCTATGTCATAGAGACTTATTCTAACTTGTGAGTTCGCACACTCATTTGACTACCCCTCATACTAGAGATGGTTGAAAAGAAAAGTTAGTTCTTTTTCAATGAGTTACTTTTAGAAAAATCTTAAGAAAGTAATGTGACTCCAGAGGGGCTTGAGAGAAGTCTATGGGTGAGTAGGTGTTTATTTTCAGAGGAATGCACCCATGTTCATATGAATCGTGCGTTTGAGATAAAAGTGAGTTGTACAATATTCCCTAAACCTTATTCATCTGAGATATTTAAGAGGATGGTATGTTTAGAGCTTGGGTAGTATTTTCACTCGAAAAGGTAGCATGAGTTACAAGATCACGAGCAATCATAGTGAAAGTGCCCAGAGTTGGGGGAAAGTATGTAGAGGTATATAGTTCTATGAAAGGGAGATAGTGATGGGCAAATTATGTTATTATAGTCACGCACCTAGTAATTTATTAGTGAGGTGTTTCCCTTATGGGTAGACTAAGAAGTGATGAGTTGTAAAGATTCCATTATAGGAGGTAGAGTGTGCCTTAGCTAAAAAGGAGTTTGTGATGAAGTGTCATTGTGTAGGTAATGAACAAGTGTAAATGTTGAATAGAAGAGCAAAAATATTCATAAAGTGATAGATGTAACACCCCTAAATGCTAATAAGAATTTGTATGTCGATTTACTGTTGTTAAATTATTTCAATATGGGTTATTCTCATTTTGGGGAACTTTAAAGTTGTTAAAGTTGCTAACTTGCTTAACATAAAGTGTATAGGAATGGATGGAATTGTGTTGGGATATGTACATAATATTCTATCCTAATTGTGGGTAACTAAATGGTGATGAGGCATATACATATAAATATGTATTTATGCATTTTTGGGCAGCACAATAAAAAGAATTTGGGCAGCACCTTGGCCAGCCAGCTGTCCAAAGTGATAACTATCACTTGTGTGTCTATATATTGACCCTTTCCTAGGGAATTTCGGTTCCTTGAAGACAAACACCCTTAGAAACTTGACTTAACCTTTTGTTCATCAAAATCACAAGAAAAAAACCTTGGTCTTTTGGCTGAAATTCAAGGAGACAATCTGCCTTGTTGGTAAGTGCTGGAATTTGTTTCTGAGATGGGTAGTATTTGATAATTCGTGTATATCTTGGGTTTTATAACTCTGTCTTGGGTGAATAAATATGTTTTGGAAATCTGATTCAAGTATCTACAACTTTTATGTTTATGTAAAAGTCTAATTTAGCTGTTATGGATGTGAAAACGGGGACGCAACACAGGACAAGTTTTGTCCAGATTTCTCTATTGTTGTAGCTGAGTAGGTTGTGTTACGTTTAGAATATCTCATTCTATGGAACTCTGTTTTGGGTAAATAAATATGATTTGGAAAGCTGATTCATGTACCTACAACTTTTATGTTTATGTGAAAATATAATTTAGCTTTTATGGACTTGAAATGTGGGAAGCAACGCGGGACAAGTTTTGTCCAGAGATTTAGAAACCCGGTAGGAACCACTGCTATTGTATTGATGATATCTTTTTGTAAAAAATGCATTTTTTTGTGATTCTTGTTGCGTTGCAATCTTAAGAGATGTATCTACAACTGTCATGAAGGTTAAAAAGTCTATTTTCACTTTTTTCCTATTGAAATCTAAGTTACAACATGGGGTACTAAACTGGCCAGAATCACTGTTTTGGGAACAAAGTTGTATTTGTGCGGGCTGAGCTTACTTGTGATGATAACTCTGTTTTATTTCGACATTATTGAGGTATTAGAAATTAAAGAAGTTATTTAATTATATTTTTAAGGTTATATATATATATACCTGTGAACAAGTTGAGGACCTTGATACGTTGGTTGGTCTTCGGTTTAAGCTTGCGAAGTTGGTTGGACTGTTGCTACGCTAAAGTATTGAGGTTTATGTATAAACTTGTACTTGCACTCTTGTAATGGCTGGTATATATGAAATTTGATCTTGATATCTCAGCTACCTCTTGTCACTTTGCATTGTTGTGTTGGATATGATGCTTGTGTAACTCGCCCACTGGTACGGATTGTTTGATCACTTGGCACTCTTGTTGGGACTATGCCCTTCTTGTGGCTGTGTCTTTGTCACTATTGGCAGGCCTCTTGATTCGGATCATTTTCCATCTTGACTCTGGATTTGTAGTTCGTCTTAGGAATGGAAGTTATCCATTTTAAGTACGAACTAGAAAGCCATTTTTAATATGGTTCTCGGTCCTTCTTGATACAGGGCTTCGGTCCTTCTTGATACAGGGCAGTGACCCTTCTTGACACTTGCTTGTGCCGAGTGTGACGACATGAAGTATATATTGGGCGAGCCTTGCTATTGAAATTCTTGGAAAATGGTGCGATGAGCTTCTTGACATTTGTATCTTTGAATATAAAACTTGATACTTGTTATCTATTGTTGACTTGATTTATTTATTATGCTTCAAGTATGGTGCTCATTGACTTGGAAAAGGTAGCTTGGTGAATTTTGAGGATTTCGATCCTATAGTTTTTACACCACTAAGCTGTATGCTTAGCGATAGTTGTTTCTACCGTAGGGGCTGATCGAGAGGAGGCATGAAGATGGCCATGGGAGATGGAAATTTTGAGAACTTTTAAGAAGATCACATTTTCATAAAGGCATATATATATTTTGTATAAATTTTGGTACTTATACACGATCTATGTGATGTATATTTGCATTCGATTTTGAAGCCTAACCGTATCATGTCCATGGGTTGTAATCTAAGTATGGCTATATGTTTGATTTATTTGGGGTGTGTACGCCCAAGCTTGTAATATGTTACATGTCCTACTTGTTTGGAATGACCGTATGAAGCATGAACCCAATTATTTTAGGTACTCGGAAGTTGATGATAAATTTTGAGGAGCATTATTTACTTGTATGGGAACAATATATGCAGAAAATGGATAAAATATTTTAGTGATTTATTTGCATATGGAGAGTGGAAAGGGTCGCTACAATAGACCCAAGCTAGGCTTATGATTTGTTTGAATGGGTCATGATGTTCAATAGGTTATAGAACTGATAAAGTAATGAGGTATAGTATAGTGGGCGAGCAATCGTATTGATATTCGGGTTTAGTAATGAACATTAAGCTTGAATTTTAGATGAGTGTCATGATCAAAAGAATGGTAACATAAGTGTAATGATGTTAGTTTTAAGATTGGATCTGGTAGACTTGACATAAGAGTAGGTGAGAAATTGAAATGTTTGATGCAATGAATATGAGTAGTACCAGTGAGAGATCCTAACGTTTAGATAAGGGCAGTAAAGTGTGGCTAAGTCACACGAGTAACAAGGACATTAAGAGTTGTATTGAGAGGGTATGTAATTAGAAAGAGGTCTTAGTGCCTGCTTAAGGAGAATTCGGTAGTCATGAGATAAGCTTCTCTCGAGTGTTAGAGTAAAAGAGGATGTAGACCAATTAATGATAACATAATAGGTCCATATCTTTCAAGTGTCAACTTTAGACCTAAGGGGGAGATGACAAGATGAGAAATCAAGTCAAGTGTTTGAGAGTAAGATAGCAATGAGTTCCTCCTTCCGGAGGTCCTTTTAGTAATGAAGTGATGTTAGAAAAAGGAGGATGATGCTTTTATTGTGATAGTGATGGTGTGATAATTCCATCTAAGGTTATAAATGAGGAGGAAAAAGAGGATGAGGTTTTACTATGAGAAATAGTTAAATGAGATCCCTTAGTTGGTTTCGAAGGAGTTGGTTGGTAGAAGTCCATTGAGTTGTTAGAAGGAGTAAGCTTAAATGTGGTGTTGTTAAAAATTAAGTGGTTCTTGAGATGAGCCTAATGTGGTGGCAAAGAGTAATAGTTTTGGGATGTGATTCCATATAGAGAGGTGCAGAATCCGACCTAAGGATTTGGGTTAAGCTTGAATATAGTAAGAGAATACCATTAGACTCAGACCTTAGTAAGAGTAACTCCATTCCATACCCAGTCCAGTCATCATTCGAGGACGAATAATCCCAACGGGGAGATATTGTAACACCCCAGAAATTTTTTGAGCTAAGACTCAAACCATCCTTCGTTGTGACTAGGATTTTACCAAGGAATTTAAACTTTTTTTGAGTGTTAAGGTCACTAGATGTAGCATATTGTGTTCGAAAAAGAACTAGAGAGAATTCATTGAAGTCATTCGTAAGTTTTTCTAAGTTTTGGGTCAACTTCAAACAACCATAACCTTCAGTATAGGTTGAGTTACGTGTGCCATGAGATGGAAAATGAAAATTCTTTGAATTATCTTTCCAATACAACCGAGTTTTCTAAGTTTCGAGTTCAGATGAGTGAGATATGCCCTTTTGAAGTCAGGCTGTCCAGTTTAGGAAAGCTACCTGAAAATAGTAAGGGGTATTTTGGTCTTTTCCTTACCAAATCAGATTTAATTCATTTTGATAAGTTTTTAAGGATCTAGTCCAATTAGGTTCAGTTTTATAATCCTAATATACCTCTAGGGTTTTAGTTGAGAGTAAAGAAGAGAAAAGAGGACAAAAGAGGAAAGTATCAAAACGTTCATCGAGTATCTTGAGTTTTGTTGCAAATTTTTGCCATGGGTTTAATCCCTAAGAGGTATATAGGCTTCCATAGTGTTGAGTTCGTTAACCCACACACCATTCATGTTATTTTTAGCGTCATTTCATTCTCAAAAGTTGAAGTAATTGAGTTCTTGATAAGTGTTCTTGAATTTCATTCTAAATCTTATTTTGTTAGGGTTTTGATAAATTCTTCAAATGAAAGTTGATTTGAGTAGATTAGTGTGTACTTAGGATGGCTAATTGAATCTAAGGAAAACTTGAGAAAAGAAATCTATTAGAAGTGACTAAGGATCAGAAAATGAGAAGAAAAATTCGTCGAGTCGTTTTGGGGGAGGGGTGGCGTGACACACCAATGATGCGCTAGCAATGCGCCAAGATTGAGCCTTTGAACTTTAGAGGCTAGCGCCCCGTGTCAGCAGTGTGCCAGGGTTGCTTGCCCCACCCATTTTCCGTCGTTTAGCCCATCTGAGTCCTTTTAAAGTGTAGTAACACTTCTTATTCATTCTAACTATTCCAAACGTCTTCTAAACAGCTACAAATCATCCATATATATGAATTGTAACCTTGAATCCATAAATTCAAATTCAAGGTAGAGTTAAGAGTCAAGTCTTGAGAGTTCTTTTGAGTCTATTTGAGGAGTATTCTACAATTTCTAATAACTTATTTCAAGACTCGAGAAAGTGAGTATGAGAATGAGGAGAATGTATTCATGAATCTACTTTATTATCATGAGATCCTTCATATCATGAACCATAACTCTTGAATTCATAATTCACGTTCAAGAGAGAGTTAAGAGTAGAGTTCAATAAAGTCTTTGAGTTGAATTGTGGATCTTTTGAGATCAACTATCGACTTGAGATAAGTTTTGAGGAATTAAGTATGAGAATGAGAAGAGTCGTATACATGAGTTCCATGTTGTTATGTAGACCTTCAAGTTGAGTTGTTCATACCCATAAATTCTGCATGGACTCCATAAATTTAGTATCACTAAGAGGAGTAGTATCTTCAAGTTCTAACTCTTGAGTATTGAGTTCCTAACCATTTCAAGATTACATTCCTAATCATGGGACTATTACATGTTACCTATAAAGTCTGTGAGTTGAGTAGTTCATGCCTATAATTCTGCATGAACCCTATAAGTCGAGTGATGTTGAGATGAGAAGTATCTTTGAGTCCTTGAGTTGCGGAGTTCATGCCCATATTTTCGCATGAACCCTTTGAGTCGAGTATTCTTAAAGCGATTATTATTATTGAAGTTCTTGAGTTCTGAATTGTTGAGCCTCGAGTATTGAGTTCTAGTTGCAGTTATTGAAAACCTTGAATTGAGTTGTTCTCGTCAAAAATTTGGCATGAACTTTATTTCGAGAAGTCTTTTACAATATTTTTTTAAACTTGTTTTCACACTTGAGCATTGAGTTGAGTAAGAGTAAGAGTGAAGTTCATTTCTTCAAAAGATTATATAGGAACTAAGTATTCCCAAGAGTAAAATGTTTTCACATTTAAACAAGAGAGGAAACACCAATTTCCAAGAGATCTTTTAGGCTAGTTTTGAGTAATAATCTCAAACCATAGAAAGAGTTATGTTTTTAAACATATGAGCTGACTATATTTTGGGAGTAGTATTGAGCACCGATATGGGGACTAGTTCATAATAACTCAAGTCCCCATAAACCATGTAGCCATCATGGGTAGAAATGGTCATACTTTTTAGATGATTCCATAATGCTTTTAGCATAGACTCGTGGATCCACTTACTTGAGAGGTTCTATACCCCAAAAAAGTATAGGATAGTTCTAGCAGCGTGGGTGAGACGCTGTATCATCACATAGCTCATAGTGATGGTTGTCGGTTAGAGAATCTCCCATAGAGTTATATTATAGTTTATTATATATAAATTGAGATGCTATTGTATTCTTCAATACGCTGAGTTGTTTTTTACTATTTTAAAAGCTTTCCATATATTGCATGTGTATTGTTGCTTTATATTGTGTTGATTATCCAGAGTTGATTATCTAGAGTCGAGTATCTTATTATTGAGTTGATCGTTATTTCACTGAGTTGAATATCTTATCATTGAGTTGAGCCTTGTTTCACTGAGTTGAGAACCTTATTACTGAGTTGATTATCTTATCCTTGAGTACTTTCGAGTTCAGTAAGTTTGAGTAATTTTGAGTATCTTGAGTATCTTATCTTGGAGTTGAGTATCTCATTCTAGAGTTGAGTATAGTTGAGTGAGTTGGGAGGAGGTAAGTATGTTACCTTTATTAATTTCAATCTTATGTTTACATGCTCGTACATTCCACGTACATAGCCATTTGGCCTACATCATTTCATTATGCAGATACAGGTATTCAGGATCATCAACAGGAGCTTCGTTGATACCACATGGAGTTTGAGTTAGCTATGGTGAGCCTTCCTTGCTTATGGAGGATTTCATTAACTTTTCAGTTTTGTCAGAATGTTGTGGGTCTTGTCCCCACTTCCATCTTTGTCATTTAGAGGATTCATAGATAGACTGTAGAGTTTGAGAAGTCTGCTTCATCTATCTTGTTTAATTATTTTAAAGACTTGAGTTGCCTAGTTTTGTCTTGTTGAATATACGATTATATTCTGAGTTAATTATTTGAGTTTTTATGAATTTTATTCTTTTTTAAGCTTTTGTATGCTTGAGTTAGTCTTTTACCTATAGTCAGCTAGGCTGAGGGTTCGCTTGGAGACCATAAATGCTTCTCCAGTGCCGGCCATATCCAGGGTGTAGGCTTGGGTCGTGACATCACACACATAGACACGATCAATTTTGTTTTGTAAGAGATGTATACAGAAAAAAGAAAGAATTTATTTTTTTTTAAATGAGAAAAAGTCTCTCTGTTTTTAGTCAACAATGGGTAGTATGAAAAAGGGTTAATTATGCCTTATCAGATAGGTCACAAATCTTTGGAAAAGGGACAACCTTTTAAAAAGGTCACAACCCTTTGAAAAAGGCACCACCATTCAAACAATCACAATCCTTTTCTACACAAACCTTTGTAAATGTTACAATCCTTTATCAAAGGAACAACCCTTGAGGAGAGTCACAAGCCTTCATTTCCTATTCACACTTTTAAACCCAATGCTGGCAATATAAGCTCATGAAATCATAATCGATCCAATTCATTTAAATTTGTTCTAATTATTGACATGCTCATTATAATTCAAACTTGTTCAATTCAAATTGATCCATAAGTAAATTTGTCAAAATAAATTGCAAAAGATTATAAAAGTATGAATAAAGTAATTAGAATTTAGTACAAGTAAGACATGTTAGATTATGATATAAATTTTACCTAACTCATTTTAGTCCAAGTATGTTTTGATGGGCTAATAACTCATCCATTTACTAACTCAACTCATTTTGACCTTCTTAAATTCTTCTCAACACACTCATTTGTCATCTCTAGACTAATTGTTTATTGGGTCACTAAAGCTTAAAATTGTCTAGAGGTATCTAAAAGTCTACATTGATTTATTGAAATCAAGTATCATTTGAAAGTAATTTTTTTATCAAAAGAATATTTACATCAAGGTTATAGTCTTGAAAATATATGAGTTGTCTTACTTCTAAACTAGGGAGAGACGTGATTGATACCCAACTTGTAATAACTTGTTGAGTGAGTCATGTTTCAAATGACGGTAAGTGTTAAAATATCAATAAAATTGAGTCTTTATTAGATAATGTCTAATGGATTAAACTTAAGAACTAAGGCAATAAACTTTTGAAAAATTGTCATGATCCAAATATTGGGTCATGCAGGCATCTATTCTAATACCTAGATAGAAGAACCCTTACAACCTAATTTAATATTGATAATGTGGAAATAAATAGAATTGTATCATATTGCTTATTTAAATAAAAGATTTCTACTAACCTTGGTTGAAATAAAATGCTTTTTGAAAAAGAATAAAATGGACAAACCCTCCATAGGAACTAGTCTAAACAGGTACAAGAACTTCTAGGAGAATAGAAAATCTAGAACACAAGACACAACTCTTACTATAAGAAAAACAGGAGTAGACACTGCCAAAAATATCATCATCTTCACCTAAGAAAACTTAGTAATCCTTAAATCAAACTATACAGAGTGGCTGTAACACCTCGCCATTTGAAAGAACTAGAAAGAACTAGAATTAGAAAGAGTGATTTTTGGAAATAATGTAAATCTGGAAAATTGGCTAAACAAAGTTATGTATGAGTTTTGGTCAACTTCAAATGACCATAAATCCTAGCTCAGGATGATTTAAGTGTTCTTCTAGATACTGTAAGAAAGATCTTGGAGTTATCTTTACAATGTCGCTGAGTTTGCGCGATTTCGAGTTCGTATGAGTGAGATATGCCAATTTGAAGTTGGGCTTTTGAAAAAAGGAAAGTCTAAATCGGATTTTGGAAGGGTATTTTGGTCATTAACATACTTAATTTAATTAATTCATTTTTGGGTAGTTATGTAGGGGTCTAAACTGAACTTGGTCATTTTATGCTTTTGAAAATTAAGTTAGGATTTTGAGAGAAGAGAAAAGAAGAGGAGAAAAGAGGAGAAGGAGCAAGAATCGTCAAGTTCTTGAAGAATCGCTTGTGGATTTCATCAAGGGTTGATCCCTACGAGGTAAGTGAGGCTTTCATAACATTGGTTTCGTTCACCCACGTGCCAAACATATTTATTTTAGTGTGAATTGTTCCTAAAAGGGTTGAAAGTTTGATGTTCTTGATATGTATTCTTGAATTTGATGTCATTCTTGAATTGTGCTAACATTGAGAAGTTTCTGAGATCTTTACGTTGAATTATAGAGTTGTTTTGAGTTAGGTTCTTAGATATATTTGCTGGGTATTTGAATCTAAAGAGAATTTGGGAAAAAGAACATAGTTTAGGTGAATTGGGGCTGGAAAATGAAGAAGGAAAATTGTCAGGCGAATCTGGGTTGATGTGGACCAGTTCCTTAGAATGGGAAAATCTCTTTGCGTCGCGAAGTAGTCACAGACCATTCTGCCTCAAAAATTATTTTTGCGACCAAAAATTTAAATACATCTCCGCGTTGCGGACTAGTTTCCAAATAGTGATTTCTTAATATTTTCTCATGTTTAACTATCTAAAAACACTTCTAAACATCATGAGATCGTTCCTATCACAAATCACAATCCTTGAATCCAAGGAAAGTTAAGAGTCATGTCTAGAAGTTAAGAATCAAGTCAAGAGAAGTTTATAAAGTATTTCAAAAGTCTTTCACAAACGTTTTAACTTTGTTTCAAGACTTAAGCTCTTAGTTAAGTAAAGAGTAAGAGTAAAAGTTCATTTCTTCAAAGATTATGCGGGAACTAAGTAATCCCAAGAGTTAAAACTGTTTTCACATTTGAGCAAGAAAGGGAATATCGATTCCAAGAGAGCTTTTAAGCAAAGATTTGAGTAATTATCTCAAATCAAAGAAAGAACTTTTGTTTTAAAAACATTTGAGCTAAGTATATTTTGAGAGTAGTATTGAGCACCAATATAGGGATGCGAGTTCATAATAACTCAAGTCTCCATAAACTATGTAGCCATCATGGGTAGTAAAGGATCATACTTTTTAGATGATTCCTTAAGTTCTTTTTAGCAGAGACTAGTGGATCCACTTAGTTAAGGCGTTCTATATGACGACAAAGTATATGACAGTTCTGGCAGCGTGGGCAAGACGTTGTATCACCACTTAGGCTCATAGTGATGGTTGTCGGTTAGAAAAACTCCCACAAAAACTATATTACTTTATTATATGAGTAAAGTTGGGTTTGTTTTTGAATTTTATTTAATGAACTAAGTTGTTTTCTACTTTTTTAAAAGCTTTCTATATATTGCATGTGTATTGTTGCTTTATATTGAGTTAAGTTATTCATGAGTTGAGTAAAGCCAAGGTAATTATTTTTTTTAGATTCCTTTCAAGCTTATGTTATGTTTAATATTTTCCCTCGCATACTGGTACATTCAATGTACTGATGCCATTTGGCCTGCATAATGATGCAGACATATGTAATCAGGATCAACATCTAGAGCCCCGTTGATCCAATTGAGCACTTAGAGTTAGTTGGTAAGACTTTTTGCTATCCAGAAGACTCCTCTTTATCATTTGTTTTAGTATTTAATTCATTAGGATGTCGTGGGTCTTGTCCCGACATGGCACTTTGTTTTAGAGGCTTTATAGACAGTCAGACAGTTAGTAGCTCAATTGTCTTTACATTATTATTTCATATGTTAAGACTTGAGTTACCATTTTGCCCAAGTTGAATGTTTGAACTTTAAACGTTCTAAGTTATTTTATTAAACAGTTGAGTAGAAGTGCATTTGATCATTGTAATAATGCTTAGAGTCTTCCGCTGAGTAAATAAGCCAGGCCAAGGGTTCGCTTGGGGCCAACAATGGTTCTCGAGTGCCATTCCTGCCTATGGTGTAGGCTCGAGGCGTGACAAACTTGGTATTAGAGTAAAAGTTCAAGAGTCCTACGGAGTCTATGAAGACGTGTCTGTAGAGTCCTAGTTATTGGTGTGAAGTGTGCCACATCTATAATTAGCAGGCTGCAATACTTAGTAAAATTTCTCACTTATTTCATATTCATTTCTTGCGATAAAGTATATCTCTATAAAGTCTCTTTCTAATTCGTGCTTGTGCGTGTTTTCAGTTAATCATGCATCCACAAAGAGCTATCAAAGGTTGTCCTTGTAGGCGTAATATTGAGGAGCAAGGGGTAACCAATGCACCTGAAGTGCAACCTAAGGAGAAGTCACCAATGCTGAGTTCAGGGTAGCAATAAGAATGTTGAGTCAAGCTGTGACCAACCAAGCTGGGCAGAGAGAGAACCGATAGGAAGGGAATGATACTTTAAGGATTCATGAGTTCTTGAGGATGAATCCTCCAAGTTTCATTAGTTCAAGCACTACTGAGGATCCAGAGAACTTTATTGAGGAGTGAAAAATGGTATTTGAGGTTATGCACATTGCTGATGCTGAGGTAGTGGAACTAGCTGCATATCAACTGAAGGATGTTGATAGGACTTGGTCTGACCAGTGGAAGAAAGGTAGAACTGAGGGTGCACCACCTGCGAGTTGGGCATGTTTTGAAGAGGCCTTCTTGAGGTGTTTCTTTCCTTGAGAACTGAGAGAAGCCAAGGTACGAGAGTTTCTCACCTTTAAGAAGGATTCTTTGAACGTTCAAGAGTATGGGTTAAAGTTCACCCAATTATCCCATTATGCTTTGGAGATGGTTGCGGATATGAGGAGTAGAATGAGTTTGTTTGTAGCTAGGCTATCTCTTCTGTCAAGTAAGGAAGGTGAGGCTGCAATGCTAATAGGTGACGTGGATATATCAAGGTTGATGGTCCATGTGCAGCTGGTTGAGGAAGAGAAACTGAGGGATAGGGAGGAGTTTAGAAATAAGAAAACGAATACTGGAAATGAGTTCTGGTAGCAAAGAGGTAATGTGAACCATTCATCCTTTAAGCAAAAACAAAAGGGACCTGCTCCATCATGTGCTAGTGCACCTGCACCCAGAAACAAAGGTGAGTACAATAGTCAGAATTCACAGCATTTCAGAGCTAAACCCTCCCAATCTCAGGGTAGTGTAGCACAAGGAGGTAATTGGGCTCCTATATGTGCTAAGTGTCGTAGAACCCACCCAGGTAAGTATCGTAATAGCTCCACATGTTGTTTTAAGTGTGGACAAGAGGGTCACTTTATGAAAGAGTGTCCTAAGAACCTCCAAGGCAGTGGGAATCAGGGAAATAGAGCCCAATCATTATAAGTTGCTCCACTAGACAGAGCTGTATCTAGAGGAGCTACTTTAGGGGAAGGCGGAGAACGAAACCATTTGTATGCAATCACTAGTCACCAAGAGCAAGAGAACTCTCTAGATTTTGTAATTGGTAAGATCAAAGTCTTTACTCTTGATGTTTATGCTTTGCTAGACCCAGGAGCAAGTTTATCTTTCGTAACCCCTTATGTTGCAAATAATTTTGATATTCTCATAAGAAACTCTGTGAACCCTGTAATGTTTCTACACCTGTTGGGGAGTCTATTCTAGCAGAGCGACTATATCGTTATTGTGTCATTTCCATCAATCACAAGAACACCATGGCTGACTTAATTGAGTTAGACATGGTAGATTTTGATGGAATTCTAGGTATGGACTGACTTCATGTGTGTTATGCTTCCATTGATTAGTGGAGTAGTAGTTTAGCAATGCCTAAGGGTTATTCGTTTCCTACCTAAAGGCAAGAAAGTTAGTTTCCAAAGGTTGTGTCTATCACTTGGTTCGAGTTAATAACTTTAGTGTTGAGATACCTCCTACTCAGTTAGTTTTAGTAGTAAAAGAGTTTCCAGAAGTCTTTCCTGATGATCTTCCTGGAGTCCCTCCAAAGAGAGAAATAGACTTTAGCATAGACATTCTTCAAAATACTCGTCTTATATCTATTCCGCCATATAGAATGGCACCAATAGAGTTAAAAGAGCTTAAAGAACATTTGAAAGATCTCCTTAATAAGAGCTTTATTTGACCAAGTGTCTCACCTTGGGGCGCTCTGATCATATTTGTGAGGAAGAAAGATGGTTCCCTTGGGATGTGTATAGATTACCGTGAGATGAATAAGGTTACCATCAAGAATAAGTATCCACTTTCAAGAATTGATGATCTTTTTGATCAGCTTTAGGGTGATACTTGTTTCTATAAGATAAACCTCAAATCAGACTGCCATCAGTTGAGGGTAAGGGAATGTGATATTCCAAAGACAACATTCAGGACCCGTTATGGCCATTATGAGTTCTTAGTTATGTCCTTTGGTTTGACCAATGCACCTGCAACATTCATGGACCTTATGAATAGAGTATTCAAGCCTTATTTAGATATGTTTGTTATCGTGTTCATTGATGGCATACTAATCTATTCAAGGAATGTAGAAGATCATGCTAGTCATGTTAGAATAGTTCTCCAAACTTTAAAGGATAGAGAGTTATATGCCAAGTTCTCTAAGTGTGAGTTTTGGCTTGAGTTTGTGGCATTCCTAGGCCTCATTATGTTTGGAGAGAGAATTAAAGTTGATACTCATAAAATAGAGGCAGTGCAGAATTGGCCTAGATCCATATCTCCAACTGATATTAGGAGTTTCTTGGGTTTGTCTTGCTATTATAGAAGGTTCATAGAAGGTTCTCGTCTATTTCGTACCCTTTGACCAAGTTAACTCAGAAGACAGTGAAATTTCAATGGTTTGAAGCCTGTGAGAAAAACTTTCAGGAATTGAAAAAGAGGTTGACTACTGCCTTAGTGTTAACCTTACCAGAAGGTACTCAAGGTTTTATCATATATTTTGATGCGTCTAGAGTTGGTTTGGCTGCGTATTAATGCAGAATGGCAAAGTTATAGATTATGCCTTTAGAAAATTGAAATTTCATGAGAAGAAATACCCAACCCATGATCTAGAATTGGCTGCCATAGTTTTGCTTTGAAAATATGGAACCGTTATATTTATGGTGTTCATGTGGATGTGTTCTCTAATCACAAGAGTCTTTAGTATGTGTTTACTCAGAAAGAGCTTAATCTCAGACAAATGAGGTGGTTAGAATTACTCAAGGATTATGACATGAGTATTCTTTATCACCCAGGTAAGGCTAATGTTGTTGCTTATTCCTTGAATATGTTATCTATGGGTAGTACCACCCATTTTGAGGAAAATAAGAAAGAGCTAGCAAAAGATGTGCACAGACTTGCACGCTTGGGAGTCCGACTAATGGATTCCACAGAAGGAGGAATAGTGGTGATGAATGGGGCTGAATCATCATTAGTGTTATAAGTGAAAAAAAAAAAAGCAAGACCAAGATTCTATTTTGCTTGAATTGAAGGCAATGTTCATAAGCAAATAGTATTAGCTTTTGAACAAGGGGGAGATGACATATTGAGGTATCAAGGTAGATTATGTGTACCAAGGGTGGATGAACTCCAAAAGAGTATCATGGAGGAAGCTCATAGCTCCAGATATTCGATTCATCCGGGTTCCACAAAAATATATCGTGACTTGAATGAGGTTTATTGGTGGAGTAGTATGAAGAAAGGCATTAGAGAGTTTGTTGTGAAGTGTCTGAATTTTTAACAAGTTAAAGTAGAGCATCAAAGGCCCGGTGGTTTGGTTCATAATATAGAACTTATGGAATGGAAGTGGGAGATGATCAACATGGACTTCATCACATGTTTACCAAGGTCTCGCAGGTAGCTCGATTCAATTTGGGTGATTGTCGACAGAATGACAAAATCATCCCATTTTCTACCAATAAAGACTACCCATTCAGCAGCAAATTATGCTAGGTTGTATAATTTATGGTAAGACTTTATGGGGTTTCGGTCTCCATTATTTCAGACAGACATGCACAATTTACTGCATAATTTTGGAAGTCCTTCCAAAAAGGCTTGGGTTCAAAGGTGAACTTAAGTACTGCCTTTCATCCTTAGATAGATGGGAAAGTAGAGCACACTAATCAGACCTTAAAGGATATGTTGAGGGCTTGTGTGATTGATTTCAAGGGTAATTGGTACGATCACCTACCTCTTATTGAATTTTCTTACAATAATAATTACCACTCTAGCATCCAAATGGCTCCTTATGAAGCTCTTTATAGGAGAAGATGAAGATCTCCTATTGGGTGATTTAAAGTTAGTGAAGCTGGGTTGATAGGACCAGGCTTAGTTCATCAAGCTATGGATAAAGTGAAAGTGATTCAAGAGAGGTTAAAAACATTGCAGAGTCGTCAGAAATCCTACAGTGATATTAGGAGAAGGGAGTTAGAGTTTGAAGTAGATGATTGGGTATACTTTAAAGTTTCATCCATGAAGGGTGTTATGAGATTTGGTAAGAAGGGGAATCTTAGTCCCCAGTATATTGGTCCTTATAGAATATCAAAGAGGATTGGCAATATAACTTATAAGTTAAAGCTACCACAATAGTTAGCAGCGGTTCATCTGGTATTTCATATTTCGATGTTGAAGAAGTGCATGGGAGATCCTTAACTTATCATAACAACTAAAGATATTGGGATCAAGGATAGCTTATCTTATGAAGAGATTCCGATTTAGATTCTAGATCGCCAAGTTTACAGTTGAGGATTAAGGAAGTAGCATTAGTCACAGTCCTTTGGAGGAACCAGTTTGTTGAGGAAGCTACTTGGGAAGCTAAAGAAGATATGAAGAAGAGGTATCCATATCTCTTTGAAACCGGATAAATTCGAGATAAAGGTACTAATTCTCTTCTTAGTACTCTTTAATTTATAACTTGTCATGTTGTATTTGCATTGCTTATTGGGTGTTTGAGCTGAATGTTAGATGTTATACCCTTAGCCTAGTAAGAGTAAGCTCATTCGAGGACGAATGTTCCCAAGGAAGAGATATTGTAACACCTTGCCATTTGAAAGAACTAGAAAGAGCTAGAATTAGAAAGAGTGATCCACATATTATTATCAATGAAATCTCAAGCATTTCACGATTTTTAAAACTCATGGGGGAGTTGCCAAATTGAGAGAAAATTAAAAATGAAACAAAACCAAATAAAACACTCTAATATAACAAAAATAAACTACTACACTAATCCAAAACTGAAAATAGCAAAATACAAAATATAAAGGGAATATTGGCTTATTGAACATCACCCCACAAAAATGGAAAGTGCAGTGTCCACAATGCAATAGTAATAACGTACGGGATGAAGAGTTAAAAAGCTAACCTTAACAAGCTAAGCCTATAGGGCACTCTCACATGGAGTCTATGGAGAGGAAACATCACCCAGGCCATTACTGACCGACAATAAGATCATGGGAGGCAGCAATGTGGTATCAGCTGGGGCATTAGTGCCCATCAAATCATTGGGAGGCATGGTGGAGTCTGAAGAAACTCCATTGGTGCCAACTACTAAAGTCTCCCTAAGGGATCTCTCAATATGCTCCTAGGTGTCCTGCATCTCCATGAGTGTCTGCACAATCCCATGCCCATTATCCTCACCCCTCATATCATTTTTATCTTTCTCCTCAGTGAAATCATTATCAACCCTCTCATCATCATCATTAACTAAGCAACACCCGCAACTATCTCAGGTTGCACACTCAAAGTAGGCTAAGTGCTGGCCATCACCGGTGGCAAGGAGGCTTGTGCATCTTGTAGGGGAACTTTACTCCATAACATAGAAATATTTGTATGCTTTAGCAGGTCTACATCCGCTCACAAGGAAGCAAGCTCACCCCTCATGGTGTCCAGCACACCAAAATTACCCTCAGCCTCATCTTAATCCTCTAATCTGGTAGTGAAGATATCCAACCTTACACTATTGGATCCAATCAATCCCTTACACTACATCACTGTATCCCTCAATGGGGCCAATGCCCCCTCGGTAGCCCTATCAATCAGACTAGGAAAGACTGCCCGTTTGGTATATCAATGCTTGGATCAAGAGGGGATGGGTAGTAGGAGTGGGGGTAGACATAACAGCAACAAAAGTGGTAGTAGTAGTAGTAGAAGGAGTAGGAGGAGGAGGAGGTGTAGAAGATGAAGTCATATTAGAGGAGTAAGATATACCTGCCTGCTTTGCAGAAGGAGCAGGTGTGCTAGCCTTAGAAGCCACTGCAGCTGGATCAATTATGGGTGTAGTGTTTGCTTGAGGCGGGTTTCTATGAGGTGCATCTTCCCATAAATATTCAGCCTCAATCCTCCTGATGTCACTGGAAGAGGAAGGTGTGATCTGTACATTAGACTTCCTCTCGAAAGGGAAATCCTGCTTTTTCACAAAGCAGGGTAATGAGCACTGGAAATGGAAGGGAGGTATGCTCTTGTCCGACCTATTGAAACCTTTCCTCAACAATAATAGACATGACATTGAGTTCAATCTGGTCAATGATACACCCTACTAGCACTGCTTTGGGAAGCCGGAGGATAGACTCATTTTGCGAAGACATTATATTGTTGCTTATAAATCCAAACCAATAATCTTCCACAACATTTATGTATTTCTTTTCAATTGAGCTTCTTCAACTGACCATGGCAAAGATGAATCTGAAATAAGTGGTGCTAATAACTCTTCGTGGGAGTCTAACTTGAACTTCATCCGAAGCTGGAATCTCTAATTTGAGTTTCTTTTGGTGCCAAGTACAATATTTATCATACCGACATCACATGGCACTTTCTTGCCACATACTTCTAGTTCCTCTAGAATTCCCTAACCCATTTTGGCACATATGTTTTTTTGGGTCTTGTGAAATGCTCAAACTGGTGAAACTTGATAGTCTCCCATATGGTTGGGTAATCACTCAAAACCCCATCAATAGAGAACCTTCGATCCTTATGAATTGTCCATTATCCACCCGCCTTGAGCCTATTAAGGGACCTTAGAGCTATTATTAGGAGAACTCTAGAAGTAGGGGTTTGATCATAAGGTGGTGAGACAAGCTTGGAATGGATGTTTGTCTATTTCTTGACAATGTGTTTCTGGGGTTTCTATCCCACACACTTAGGAGAAGGAAGAGTGGCCTATTGTGGATGAGAGACCTCAGATGGCTCATTACTGGTGACAGCCTGATGCTTTTTCAAAAGAAGGGGAGGAGGAGAGTCTCTGTCTGACTCTGTGTCCAAACTCACCAGTTTCTTACCCTTTGTTCTAGCCATAACATGCAAATCACACACATTCAAACATAGATATGGTTAAGGTTAGTTTTAATAAAACTCGTGGATCGCCAAACAGGATGGGAGAGCTCCACTGAGCTCATCGAAATGGACAGTCGCAAATAGCAAAGAATTCAGGACAAAGGGCATAGTCAATTTCAACTTGACAATTCACCGAGTTGGTTTCGGCGGGCAAAGACAAGTCAAATGAAACTAACAGTGCAAAATGGAAAGAAATAGGCAATAAGGGCGATGTCAACTTCCACTCGGTGATTCGCCAAATGGGTTTGGCAAACTTAGACAAGCACGTCGAATGGGACAGTACCCTAGGTCACATATTCATTCAAGAAGGCAAGTTGGGGCTTACTCGGAGATTTGCCTAATCTCTCTTGGTGAGCTAAGACAAGCTAGCTGAATAGTAGATAGTAAGCCCAATGCCTAATTTTCACAGCTAAAACCAACATATGCAACAAAAAAAAAGTTCCCCAACATCATTACAATCCATCTAAATGCTTATCCAACCATGGGTACTCAGATGCCTCCATAGAAATTGCAAAGTATTGCTCAAATTTATAATTTGCCCTTAAGAAAGTAGTCACTTTATCTATCATTGGGAAAAATCATGTAATCAGGTCAACACTGGGTTACTCAGGCTTCACCCACATCCAACAATTAACCATCACATTTAAGTTTAGAAATTTTTATGAAACAACACATATAATTAATTTATGGGCACAGTTCAATATGATCATTACAGGGCTATCTCATGAAATCCAACAATCACATGTATCAAATGGCTTAAATCCCATATGGAAAACATGATTCACAACTCAAAATGCACAATTAAACTCGAAAACCAACCTCAACTAGAAGTATGGAAAATTACAGAATAAGAACACTCAAGCACTCAAACAAGGGATTGTAGGAGAATGGAAAAAGGGGATTAAGTATTTGAAAGGGTTTTCTTTTTGAATTTGAAAAGACCCTTTGCCTTTTTATATCAGGCACACTCCACGATCATGATTAACGTCATCGAGTATGTTTGGTGAATTGCCGATTGGGGATGAAGCTCGTTGAGCATTTTTAAACAAATACCAAACTTGAAGGCTGATTTGGTAGACCTGATGGAATCTGCATAGTGTACTTCGATAGATCACCTTTTGGAGCTCACATCACCAAAATTAACAGTACATTTTTTCATATTTTCTAGCTCAGAAGGCACACAAGAATGAGTCTGCACATATCCTTAGGGCAAATCTCCGTGTTGGTTTTGGCATCACCTAATGTTCCTCTTTCAACCTTTTGATCTCTGTTCAACCTGTACTCACAATACACAGAAGCTCCTTATTTAACGTTTTGGAACAACATAGTTCTCATTTCCTCAACATTCATTTTTTGGATTTGGGACGGTGTCACTAGGCAACGTTCCCTTTTGACTTAGATTGAGATGAGTGAAGATCTAACATAATTGGATCTCCAGCTACTTGATAGACACCGAATGAGAGGTCACCTTTTAGGATGAAGTAGAGAAGTAATTTTTTAAATCCTTCAACACTTTGTCAGACCCTTCAACTTTATTGAAGATTCTTGTGAGCATGTCCTCAATTTGGTTCCCTTATGGACCAGCTGGTTTTTTTTGTCATGGACGATCATGGGGAGAAATATACATATCTTTTTTAACCTCCCTATCTCACTAATATCTACCTCGCCAATCTTTCCAACCATTATCTCACTCCTTGTTCCAACCTTAGTTTCAACCTTGTCGTTGATAATTTAGGTGAGAACCTCCCATTTGGTTTCCCAAATATTTAACTTCTTCATTGTATAATGCCTTAAACATGGTATCATCTAAGCCCTGCCAAATATTAGTTCCAACATAACTCAATGATTTAAGTCCACCTCAGATGACATTTTTAGACAACAAATTCAGTTGAATCATCATTTTTCCCACTTTATCATCTAGTTCATTGTCCTTCTTGATTTATTCTTTTTTCAAACTCACTTGTAGAGTCGATACTTGGTCTTCTCTAGTATTTTATGGTAGCTTACTTTGATTATGTCATCTAGCAACAAAGAAGCCACATCATACTGTTATCTTATTAATCCTTCTTGGAATAACTGATCAATCACATCT
Organism: Solanum bulbocastanum; assembly: GCA_037074985.1. NCBI lineage: Eukaryota > Viridiplantae > Streptophyta > Magnoliopsida > Solanales > Solanaceae > Solanum > Solanum bulbocastanum. The sequence goes on along the minus strand of CM073597.1, from coordinate 15,415,082 downwards.
TTATTGACTAAATCAAGGCAACAAAAGAAGTATTGCAGCTGCAAATTGTCCGGAACACCATATGTTGGACATTTCTAAAGTAGTTCCTAATACCGCAACCATGTTTCATGTATAGGTCCACCTCCAATGTGCTTGAAATTTTTTATTTGGTTCTAAGTTTCACCTTCTTTGAGTGGAAAGAATCTCTCTAAGAAAGCTTCATTCAACTCCTCCCAAGAATTAATAGAGTTATTTGACGATTTCGCCAACCATTTTGTAGCTTCACCATCAAAGAGAACAGGAATAACTCAAACTCACGTACTCTTGTTAGATGTTCTTGAACACAACCTGCCCATACACCTCCAAAAATTCCTAAGGCATTCATGGGATCCTCATGAGCTAAATTCCCAAATATTCCTCTTATTTGAGCAATTGTAGTTGTCGCAACCCAGGGGTACACCCTAGATGTAACATGGCGTACTTGACCCCAAAAGGGTCTCATACAAGCCCTTAGAATATCATAACATATGATAATAGAAAAGTACATAAATTTTAAAACTTTATCCATACAGTCGAAGTCTTTATAAAAGCAAAGCGAAAGTCTTACTACACTTTGTCTCAAACCATCTAATACAACTTTGAATAAACTCTTGGGACATAACCATATAATAGTCTTAAACATAAAGGAAAGACATAAAGGAAAAAGGTGATCAATCCTCGATGCTATGAGGACTAACCAAGTTTTCAACTTCTTGCTCTTTCTACGAACCTAGCCTCAAAGATAACACTCAATGTCACCAAACCCTACATTTGATGAGAATGTGGGCAAGAGTATGCATTAGTACAAAAGTACTAAATACGTTAGCTAGCATGACATAATAAGAGCATAACATAAGGGTTAGTCAACATAAACCATATGCTATAATCATAAGAATTACTTCATGAAACATAAACTATAAGCATAAGAGACAACATCATAATCTTAAGCAAAGTCTCCAACATAGGCATAATATGAGCATAGGTCAACATAACACATAATCCAACAACATAGGAAATAACACATATTCATAAGCATAGTCCATACTAAAATCCTCTTAACATAAGATAAACTTCATAAATAACCTTCAACTTATACTTATGCAATGCATAAATGAGACCCCATAATCCCACCTAGGCTATGTACCACTTTTAGGCCATCATATTTCTTTATCATCTTTTAATCTCATCATTTAGCTTACTTCTCATAGATAAGGGAATCTCTCACCTTTATTCAAACATATCATGAAAGGACACTATAGCAACAATCTATCAAAACATACATCATATAAGAGAAACACTTCTTAAGTAACCATAAGTCATACTTGTGCAATGCATGAATAAGATCCCATAATCCTACCACAAAAAGTACTTCTTTTGGTCCTCATACTCATGCTTCTTGGTTGGAGACTAGCCCCTTTTTAAGCCTTGGAACACTATTAAACACTCCTTGAGTATACTCTTAGTTCCTTATTAACTTGAACCCTAGTAGATGCTTCTCAAACATGTCTAAGTTCATTATTAAGATGGACCCTATGATATAATCCCTTAAGCATGTCTAAGTCCATTAATTCTTTTGAACACTAGGAGATACTTCTTCAAGTATGTCTTAGTTCACTGGATACAAAGATTGCTACTAGAAACCCTAACTCTACTATGTGAAGGCTTCCATCTCATGAGACCTAACTTTGGGAAAACCCGTACATTACCATGTGAGAGTTCCCCCTTTAACTTGGATTAGTCCTCACATCAACTAGGTGTGGTTCTCCTTTCAACTTGGAGCCTGGACCCTACCTCGTGTGACACTCCATCTCATTGTCAATATCCCGTAAGGGCCAAGCATACACCCCTAGACTCAATATTAAGCCTTGGTTAACATTCATGTCTCATGGAAGAATGTCCTTGACAATCAATCCATGTTCAAGTAATTCTATCATTTTATACATTCAAGCATTCAAAAGGTATGTTAGGTGAGTATAGTCCTTTCACCACAATTCTACCTATTAGACTTGTATTCTCATAGACTTTACTCTCAAAGCCTTAGCATACATAACTCATCATATTGGCTTTACTCTCAAAACCTAGTGATCAACAATCATGACTACAAGCCTTACCCTCAAAGCTTTACTTCGTACTATCATCATACATAGCTAGATCACAAGACATTCAAGTCACAAGCTTCATTTTTAAGAAATTCTAGTCATAATTCATCATAAAAGATTCAATCTCAAGCTTTACTAGTCATGATTCTTCATATAATCTTTTGATCTAATTAAATTCATATTTACATACTTCTATTATTGATCATTTTCTATACATGTTATCAATTCTAGAAGATAACCTATGAATCCTCAATATCCCCTCACAAGGCATAAACCCACATTCTTCAATTTCATCAATTAAACTAGGGTTAGCCATGGAAAACATATAATATCTTCATAATAACATAATTCAATGCTAAATCAATCATAAACAAGTAGTATCCACTCAATTGGAATCATACTCAACACTACCCACAACAAAGGAAGAAACCCTAGCTTAGATTGGGGTTTATCTTCACAATTTGAGGGAAATCTAGGGGGCTCCATAGATGGAAGAATCCATGGATGAATAAGCTAACATACCTTGGGTATAAATTCCTCACTAAAGCTTGCAACAATGGAGGAATTTGACCTAGCTTTCTTCTCTTCTTTTGCTTCTTCTTCACTTTCTAAAGAGAGAATTTCTTGGAATGTCTAGGATCAATGTATTTAGAGGTATATTAGGTTTATATAGGTGTTCTAATTACTAATAAAACAACACCACTTAACCCCTAACTAATTATGGATTGACCCCTTAGTCCCCAACTTAAAACACCTTGACCCCAAGACTGCTGAACCCACGATACCCCAACCCACAGGCCGTGCATGGACCAATGGGCTGTGCTGGTAATCTGTGGGTGGGGTACTGGAACTTAACTTGAACCCCTTGGCCTAGGATCCTCCCCCATGGGGTGTGGGTCCCCATCGTGAGTGGGCTATTTTTTTTTTACAGCTTTTAGGGCTGTTTTAGGGTCCTCCTCAAGGACTCCTTGGTTGGTCCTTGGGGAGTCTCACCTTGACGTTTAAAGACTAAACCCCTCATTCTAAGTACGGGAAGTCATTTTGAAACTCTAACCCCCATGTAAAGCTCTATAACCTTTATGTAAGGCTTTAGTTTCACCTACTAGTTTTTCGGGTGTTACAGTAGCATTGTTTCAAATACATGAAACACAACCCTCTCGGTTGTGAGAGGTATCCAGATGACTCCCGTGATTTGAATATTATTTACATGCATATCATTCAAATCACCCATGTTTTCATTTTGATCGTAGTGATGTCATTGTCACTACGATGGGCACTCATTATATTAGACCCTCAAATCATCCAACAACAATACAAAACAGTAATCTACTACAACTAGATGAATTTACAAACAAATTTTTCAAATAGAATTCTCAACCACCATTCCCCGGCAATGGCACCATATTTTATGACATTCAAATGTACCGTTTAAAATATATTAAAAGAGAGAGCGGTCATAGTCAATAAAAATACCCAACTAAGAGTAGGGGTCGAATCCCACAAGGAATGGTATATCGTACAAAGTTCTATCAATACATTTGGATTGCAAAATCATATATTTGTAGTAGTAAAAACAAATGGGTGGATGATTCCACTAATTTATAAAAAGGATTGGTTATCAATTGTCATAGTTAAACAAAGATTTTGGAGAATTTAAGAATTAACAAGCAATCTAGAGGTGTGGGGATTGGAAATCAATGTCATATAGGGGTAATTTTTTTTCTCTATAGTGATGAACATTCTTGAATAGGCTAGGTCATCTTTAATGACGCTAATCTTCTTTTGATCTCATAACATCTTTGCATAGAATTTCCTTTCAATCTCAAATATACGCCAATCTTAACAACCGAATACCTTACTCTACTCTATCTTCTGATGTAGAAGTAGGGCAAATAGATCCAACTCATAACCTCTATTTTCAAGTAAGTCATAGACATTATACCTTAATTTGTAGTATCAACTAATTACCCACTCCAATCAATCTCTTTCAAGCATCGATCGGACATCAGAAGTAGGAATTATGTTTGCAATCTCTACCTAAAAGTTAATGACATGCTAATTAGCCCAAATTCATGTATGAACATTAGCAAAATAGAGCATAACACAATACACAATACATTAAATCAACACTCAACCCCATAATTGCACCCATAGATCTTTGGGTTTTAGCCACCCATCACAAAAAATAGAAAAAGTATATCTTTCATTAAAGAAGCCATAGGTAACATGACATTAAGTAACTACGAGAAAACACACTTTGAATTGAACTTCAATTTGTCATTTTCAAGAAGATAGTTGAAAAACCCCAAAAACTAGAAAGTGTTCTTCACAAGGCAAAATTATTTCTCTCTCTATCCAATTGTAGAAACTCACCAAAAAGTTGTGCTAAAAACAAGCTCTACAAAATCTCCCTTATTCTCTCTCCTTTAGGCTATTTATAGTTTTCTAAAATTTGGCCAAAAACTCAACACGCTACCCTTTGGGCAACATTAGTTGGGCTCACTGAACTAATTCAACGAGTCACCATTCATGCTTCAACTCACCTTTTCTTTCTCTAGGCTTTAGATGTTTGAACCTCAATTGGTGAGCTCGTTTGATTCTGCCTTTCCCTTTCAGTGTATCATCGAGTTCCACCTTAGTTCACCTTTCAAGCCTTCCATTTTTCTCCTTGCACTATTGCTTTTGGTGATGGATAACAAGGTCACCCTTATTATTTAGAAAGTTACTTTTTCATTTGGAGTTCACCAATCTACTTTGATAAAAGAGTGTAGTGCATAATTTGTGAGGTCATACTCACTAGACAATTCACCTTTCTTGTTTGGTGATCATCAATACATAATTTGCACTTCTTTTCACATTTTTAGCCATTCTTTAAATCATTCATCCTTGCCTCATCCATTATCCTTCATAGTTTCAAATTGTCATCATATCATCCGAATATAAAATATTTAGGTATTGAGGACACTAATTATTCAGCTAAATGATGAGTTAGGGATTTTGACTCATTTAGGGCTTAATATTAAGGGTTTCAGCGTCCTCAATGCCTATTTTATGCTCATAACTGATGTTAAAATCTTAATATACAGAAATAAAGGCAAAATAGTAAGGCAATGACATTATCAGAAAAAAAGGAGAGTAAAAGATGAAAATGTTGAAGGAAAGCAAAGTTGGTACTCGCCAAAGCCACTATGCGAGTTGCCATCACCCAAAGCTCCTGCGTGCCAGCCCATGGACAAGGCCAACTTGGCAAGCAAAGGAGTGGTTCAGCGACATGCTGAAGGGATCAACTATGCCGATCCAGCACGCCAAAAGTTATAAAACAAATTAGTGAAAAGCCACGTGAAGAAGGCAAGAAGAGGAGCATTCAGCGTGTCACTGATCAGGTTGCTGAGCCAGACTTATTTTGCCAAAAGTTACAGAAACATCGGGTCAGAAGCAACGGGTTAGAAGCAACGCCAATAAGGAGAGAAAGGGAGCATTCGGTATGTTGCTGATCAGGTCAGCGAGCCCAACTTAGTTTGTTGAATTGCCTTTGTGCTGAAATTCTGGAACATATAAATGCAATTTTCAAAAGCATAGAGGGGGTTCCCACAATTGTTCATTTCTTAGTTTTTGGTCTTTTACATTTTAGAACATTTTTTGTACATTTTTGAGCAAGGATTTAGAGATTGAGATTTTTAGCTTTAATTTGAGCATTTGGAGGCTTGTGGATCATTACCGAATCTAATAGAAAACTTCGTTGGTAACAATTTATTGTTTTTATTATGTTTGGCTGAAACCCCTATTTTTGGAAGTGTGATTATGTAGTTGAATGCACTAATTAGCTAATTGTTGTTGTTAGATATTGATTTTATTGTTGATTTGAAGTGGGTTCAGTTAATAGTTCGTGTTTTTAGTGAAGAATTCTAGTTGAAAATGCAATTCTAGTTTAGTACTCTATACTTGCTTGAGAAAGATTTGTTAGAGTCGAATTGTTAGTTGATATGTGTTTTGATTGTGTTGTTACGAATCTAGCTTGAGAAAGTGGGTTTGAATACAATCTTACAAATCTAGCTTGAAAAAGTGAATTGATTACAGTAATTGGTTGTTAAATTGGGTTGTGCTTGTTGAGGTTCGAAAGAACTCACTAGATTCACAGTAATTGATTGAGAAATGGCTATTTTATATAAAACCTAGCTAGCCTACTGAGATTCAACTACTTTGAGTAACTCGTAATCACCCACTACACGAAATTAACATTAAATTTATCACACTCACAAGAAACCTTCTCTACTTGTTTACTCCCTATTGTTTGTAGTAGTAAATTTGTTACCCAAATCCCCCCCTCCCCATTTGACATTCATTGTCAAAATCTCATAATTTACTTTAATGGTAAAAATTTCTACACCTACAAACTATTAGAACACCATTTTACTTCTTAATCGAATTCTCTATCATATCACTCCATATGGGATCGACCCCAATACTTAATTGGGTTTAGACTTGTTAGGGACCGCCTACACTTATAATTGGATGAAATGTAGTTGAGCATTTTCAAAAATGGCGCTGTCGCGGGGAGTGCTGTTTAGATTTCTTTTATTGAAGTTTAGTCGTGAACTAATTTTGTTGTAGTTGAATTACCTTATTTGCGTTCTTTAGTGCCTTCTCTTAAATAGGTGAAGATATGAATGTAAATGAGAGTAACGCCAGCAAACTTGAGAACAACGATGACATTAGGAGTTTGCATGATGTAAATGAGGATTAGTTGGGAAGTGCGGGTGCTATATGTTTGCCTCCTATTGTGGGCAATGAGGTGTTCCATGTGACCAACACTATGTTGTACCTGTTGCAAATGAAGGGTCTCTTTAGAGGACTTGTTCATGAGGACCCTCATGACCACCTCCAAAATTTTTTAGATGTCTGTGGGCCATTTTGTTTCAAGAATATCACTCAGGAATCCATCTGACTTCGTTTGTTTCCCTTTTTTCTAATGAGGGATGCAACAAAGTGTTTGAACGTTTTACAAGGGAATCAATCACTTCTTGGTAGGAGCTCACTGATGCATTTTATATAAGGTTTGCCCTTTCTTTGAATATGGTGAAGCTGAGGGATAATATTTAGAACTTCAAGGGAGTGGATGGTGAACCTAACCATGAGACATGTATGAGATTCCAAAAGTTGTTGCTTCAATGTCCAACTCACGGGCTACTTGACAATGTGTTTTACAATATTTCTACTGGAGCCTCAACTCACTCAGCAAAGGTGTGGTAGACTAGCTCATTCGAGGAGGAATCATGAAACAACTGTTTGGCATAACATCTACCCTTCTTGATGAGATGGCAAAAAATAACCGAGCTTGGTACATTAGAGAAGATCAAGTGACTCCGTTGAACTTTGGGATAACAAAGGAACAATCGGAAAAGAACCAAGAGAAATATGCAAATATGGCCAAAATGATGACCCAAAGGACCTACTAAAAAAACATGTCACAGGGAGTTGTTATGAAGCTATAAATCCGTCTAAAGCAAGATTTGAAAACAAAAAGGTACAACAAGTGTCAAGACTAGAACAGGGTTATCGTTCGAGCTCTTTAAGGCTAGGTGGAAATTAGGGTTGGAACATATTTAGTAAGGATGAATGGAGAGGTTATAGTCGATATTGGTCTGACCAAAATAAATTTTAGAGGAGAGTAGATGACGATGATGCTTGTTACATGCACATGGGTGATAGTCCAAGATCTAGGGACAGTTATGGGAGCTTTCGGGTAGATGATTTGTTGTCTCATATTCTAAATTAGGTAGAAGGATCTAATAAATTTCTTAAAGAAATGAAGGAAAAATTCTCATCCTTGAATAAGAGGGTAAACTCTCATTCAAATTCCATCAAGCAACTTGAATTCCAGATGAACCAACTTTCAACCCAATTAGAGTCTAAATCACAGGAGAGTTTTTCCAATGATATGATGGTGAATTCAAAGATTAATCATGATAAAGGTTGGCAGTGTTGACTCAGAGTGGAAAAGCAGTGGGTGGTGACATGAAAGTAGATGGTGTGGCAGACACTAGTAAAGAAGATGATGCCATTGATGTAGAGGGGTCTGGCCAAGAACCAGAAAATGACATACCCACAGAGGTTGATGAAGCTCTAGTGCAACTCATCAACGAGGAATTGCAAACATCAAATGAGGGGGCTACTTCTTTGTCGAAACCTACAAAACAGTTGCCCAAAATCAACCCACCATTCCCTCCAAGACTAAAAAAAAGGGACAAAGATGCAAAGTTTCAAAAATTTCTATCTGTTTCAAGACTCTGTCTATAAATCTTACTTTAGTTTAAGCATTATTGGAAATGTCGGGCTATGCAAAGTTCATGAAAGAATTGGTCACCAAGAAGAGGAGTATGGATTTTGAAATGGTTGAGGTGTCTCATAGTTGTAGTTCCATCATGAAAAATAATGTGGTTATCAAGAAAACTAATCCGAAAGGATTTACTATTCCATGCACTATTGGGATGATTCAATTTGCCAAAGCGTTATGTGATTTGGGGGCAAGTATTAACTTGATGTCTTATGCCATTTTCAAACAACTTGGGTTGGGAGAACCTAAGTCAATAACAATGCGTCTTCTCATGGCCAATCGATCTATTAAGCATCCTATTGTCATACTTTATGATATTTTGGGAAAAGGGATAGGTTCATATTTTCGGCCGACTTTGTTATTTTGGACTGCGAGATTGACGCTGAGGTTCCTATTATTTTAGGTAGACCATTCTTGTCTACCAGAAGAGCCCTTGTGGATGTTTAAAGTGGTGAGTTGAAATTACGGGTAAATGATGAGGATGTTACTTTAAATGTGAGCCAATCAAGTAAGAAACCTAGTGACATTCAAGTGGTCTCAACCATCGATGTGATTGACGAAGCAGTGACTAGTGTGAGTGAAATGTTTTGTGTGGGTGAGCTCTTAGCTGCCGTCCTTTCGAATTATGATGAGGAAGAAATTCAGGATTCTAATGAATTTGTGGATGCTCTATCGGGTATATAGTCTCATTCTAAAAATACATTGAAGCTTGAAATTGATCTAAAAAATTGAGAAAGTCCCCTCCGCAAAACCTTCCACCGAAAAGCCACCGAAGCTTGAGTTGAAGGTGCTCCCATCCCACTTTTAGTATGTTTTATTTTGGAGAAAACAACACCTTGCCCGTTATCATCGCCGTATATCTACTTAAATGGAAAGTAAAAATACTTGTCAATGTGTTGAAGCGATACATTAAAGCGATCGGATAGACAATTGCTAATATTGCAGGGATCCCCTTCCTCGGGATTCGCACTCATAAAATCCAATTAGATAGTGAATGCAAACGAAGTGTTAAGAAAAACAGGAGGTTAAACCACCGATGCAAGAAGTGGTGAAGAAATAAATCATCAAGTGTCTCGATGCTGGTGTGGCATACCCAATTGCGTATAGCAAATATGTGAGTCCCGTGCAATGTGTACCAAAGAAAGGAGGTATCACAGTGGTTGAAAATGCAAATGGGGAACTATGCCAATGAGAACAGGTGACGTGTATGCATGGACTATAAAAATTTGAACGCATGAACTAAAAAAGTTCATTTTACTATGCCGTTTATGGACCAAATGCTTGATAGGCTTGCGGGGCGTGGATGGTATTGTTTTTTAGATGGTTATTCTGGGTACAATCAGATTTCTATCACATCGGAAGATCAAGAGAAAACAACTTTTACACGTCCCTATGGGACAATTTCTTTAAAGAGAATGCCTTTTGGGTTATGCAACACACTGGCAACGTTCCAACGGTGTATGCTCTCTAATTTCACCGATATGGTGGAAGACTCAATGGAGGTCTTTATGAATGATTTTTTGGTTGTTGGTGATTCATTCGAAGCATGTGTTGAACACCTTGGGAAGGTACTACAAAGATGCGTGGAAACCAGTCTTGTTCTAAATTGGGAGAAGTGTCACTTCATGGTCAAAGAGGGCATTGTTTTGGGACATAGAATTTTAGGAGAAGGAATGCAAGTGGATCAAGCTAAAGTCGAAGTCATTGCTAAACTACCTGCTCCTATTTTGGTGAAAGGAGTCCGGAGTTTTCTAGGCCATGTAGTTTCTACAGACGGTTTATAAATGATTTTTCCAAGGTACCTTACCCCCTTTGTAAGTTGCTTAAAAAAGAATAAACTCATAACTTTTATAAAGCTTGCCTAAAAGCATTTTTATGCTTAAAGGAAAAAGAAGTGTCAACTCCGATCATTATTGCCCGCAATTGGAGTATTTCGTTCGAACTCATGTGTAATGCTAGTGGTGCTGCTTTGGGAGATTTTCTTGGTCAATGAAAATGCAAGCTATTTCACCCGTTCTATTATGCGAGTAAACTTTTAATGCAGCCCAAAAAGAATTATACCATCAGTAAATAAGAATTACAAGCGGTGGTGTATGCCTTTGAGAAATGTTAAGCATATTTGTTAGGTACTAAAGCGGTGGTGCACACGGATCATGCTGCAATTCAATATTTAATGGCTAAGAGAGATGCAAAGCCAAGGTTGATTTGGTGGGTGTTGTTGTTGCAAGAGTTTGATTTCGAGGTCAAGGATCAAAAAGGTGTGAGAACCAAGTGGCGGACCACTTGTCAAGGCTGAAAAACAATGTTGTTGTTCCTAGTGAGAGGGACATTGAGGAAGCATTTCCCGATGAGGCAGTGATGAGGGTGAACCATGGAAAATCACCCTAGTATGCTGATTTCGCAAACTATGTAGTATGTGGGATTCTTCAAGATAGACTGAATTTCTACCAACAGAAGAGGTTTTTGTTCAACATGAAGAACTACTATTGGGACGAACCAGATCTATTCCGGGAATGCGCGGACCACATAATTAGAAGGTGCATAACGAAAGTGGAGATAAATGAATTTTGGATGCTTGTCATGCATCACCAGTCAGTGGACATCATAGCGGCGTGCGCACAACCGCTAAACTGCTTCGAAGTAGTTACTATTAGCCATCATTATACCAAGATGCTCAGTCCCTCGTTAATCAATGTATTCAATGCCAAAAGCAAGGAGGAGTGTTAAGAAAGCATGAGTTACCTCTTCATCCCATTCTAGAGGTAGAGTTGTTCAATGTTTGGGGAATCGATCTCATGGGACCGTTTGTGAGCTCTTTTGAAAATAATGTCACGACCCAGGGACACCCCTTAGATGTAACATGGCATACAAGACCCCGAGAGGCCTCATATAAGCCACTTAGCTTTCATAGTCAAGATAATTGAAATCAATAAGATTTAAAACATCATTTCAAGATAACCAAAAAATTTATAAACGAAGCGGAAGTCTAATACATTTGCCTCAAAAACCATCTAATACAATAGAATCTCGGGACATAGCTCATACAACATTGTTCAAAACTCAAATGAAAAGAACATAAGGAAAGTAGTGGCGAAATCCTCGGATGAATGAGGACTCACTAATCTTCAACTCTTCTTCAACTATAGATCCTAGCCACGGGAATGAGAATCGGGAACGCCAGACCCTATATTTGGATACGAAATGTAGGCAAGAGTATCCAAAAAAATGTACTAAATATGAGAACTTGCATAAACATAAAATAAAAGTTAGACAACATAAGTTATAAAGAAAAATCAATGCACATAATAGATCATTTCACAAATAAGGAGTACTTCTTGAAGTAACCTCAATTTATACTTAGTGAAGACATGGGTAACTGCCACTAGTCTTACTCATCATAGAAGGCAGACTCAAGCAACAATTCAAGCTCATCACCTAGCATAACATATCATAGCTTATCTTTTAAGGACATGGGGAATTGCCTCTTGCCTTTTTATAAAAGATCATGGCTAATCACCTCTAGTCCTTCTTACCTTGGGATCATAGGTACTCGCGTCTTGTACATACATCATGTGACATGGGTATTCGCCTCTTATAGATACATCATGTGACATGGGTATTCACCTGTTGTCTTTCTAGCATATGACATTGGTACTCGCCTCTTGTCTTTGCTTAGAGGTCATGGGTAATCACCTCTAGCCTTATCATTCATAATACCCTAGCTTAGATTCATTTTAGGTGAGAAGTCCTTTCAACCTAGAATCATTCAATGTGAGAAAACCCTTACAGATTCATACATAAGAAAGCATGTGGGAAAATCCCTTCCACAACAACTACATCAATAATCAACAATCAACAACATATATGCTTTACTCTCAAAGCACTTCATATCAAAATCATCACACATGCTTCAATCTCAAGCAATTCATATCATGATTATCACGTATGATTCAATCACAAAGCAACTCATATTTTATCTTATTTATCATAAAAGAATACACATAAATCCATAAATTCTCCTTTCATAGAGTAAAACCCATTTAAATCAATTTTCCTTAGAAACATGGGTTAAGCATGGGTACATGGGATTTCATCATAAAAATCATAAAATCCTCTCAATTCATGCATAATAAATAATAATTCAATCAATTGAATCAACATTCATAAATACCCATTACTTAGAAGAAAACTCTAACTCAAATAGGGAAATTTCTACTTTTCAATTGGAGAACTTAGGGGATCCATGGATTCAAGGATTTCATGGATGAAAAAGCTATCATACCCTTCTATCAAAGCCCAAAATCAATTGAAGAATGGAGACTTGACCTTGAACCCTAGCTTGAATCTTCTTCAAACTTCTAGAGAAAGAAATATATTGGAGAGGAAAAACTCATCTTCTTTTGGTAAATTTAAGAGAATGACTTGAATGAGTAAGTTTTGTGGTTAAAATCACTTATATAGGGGTTTTAGGCATGTTTAAAATGACATATTATTAGGCTAGACTAATTAAGAAAAGACCCAATTGCCCCTAAAGTAACTACCGACCCTACAACCCACGAACCCTAACCGATGGTCTATCCTATTGGTCTGTCGACCATGGTCAGTAACTAAGATTTTGGAGTCCCAACCACAGACCCCTAACCAAGGACCGTGGACCCACCAATAGTTCGTTGGTCTAGGTCGTGGTTCCAAGTTTTTTGAGCCCATTTTGGGTGCCCATACATGAACTAGACGTACGGTCTGTGGTCCCCTCAATGGGCCGTGGCTGGCCTCTGTAGGATTGCAATAGAAAGTTCTGAAAACTTTCTATGTTTCCCTTTCTCGAATTTGAGGTGTTACATTATCTCCTCCTTGGGATCATTCATCCTCAACTGAGATTCAAGATACCACAAAACTAAAATGACTCTAACTAGCAACCTTTCATGCATGCAACTTCATCTAAATTCACACAACCAAGGAGGAACTTTGACTCCAAGATAGTACATATTCAAAGCATCATAAGGAAGATAGGAACTAAACCTAGCAGCCCAATATGCATGTATTTACAAGATTACTTATATTCGAGGCAGAAATACCATCTCCAAGCTAAAAGCAAGTTAAATCATCATATCATGAAGTCTATATGCAACTCATAGTCAAATGCAGATAAACATGTAGAAATTAATCAAATTGACTCTTTTTCGCAAAACTTAAACTTTTCATGAATCATGCATAGTAAGGAAATCATGGAAATATTTAAGACATATGACACAAAACAAAGAATAAACCATGACAAACTTATTACCTCAAGCTAGAGTAGGGGTGGAAGGAAAGAGATGAGGATATCGGGACATCATATCAACTTCGGCCTCCCAAGTAGCACCCTCCATTAATTGATTCCTCCACAACACTTCCATGGAACAAACTTCTTTATTTTTGAACTTCTTAACTAGCTGGTCTAAAATCTCAACTAGAACTTATTCATTAGAAAGATTCTCCTTAACTCCCAAACCTTCTAAGGGAACTATAGATGTTAGATCTCCAACACATTTCTTTAACATAGAGACATGGAAAACCGGATGCAACGATGTCAAATCATTAGGCAACTCAAGCTTGTAAGAAACCTTACCAACACGTCTCAACATCTAATATGGACCCACATATCAGGGACTAAGCTTCCATTTATTACCAAACCTTATTACATCCTTCATGGGTGAGATTTTCAAGTAAACTCAATCATGAACATCAAACTCAAGATCTCTTCTTCTAACATCGACATATGACTTTTGTAGACTTTGGGTTGTTCTCAGCCTTTCACTAATAAGTTGGAGTTTCTCTATAGCCTCATGAACTAACTTAGGTCCTGTCAATGCAACCTCACCCACCTCAAACCAAGCTATAGGAGATGTACACCTCCTACCATAAAGAGCCTCAAAGGGAGCCAAACCAATACTAGATTGATAGCTATTATTATTAGCAAACTCGATCAATGGCAAATGGTCATCTCAATTATCCTTAAAATCATCACACATGCTCTCATCATATCTTCAAAAGTTTGGATAGTACGCTCCTCTTTCCCATCAGTTTGTGGATGAAAAGTTGTGCTAAGCTTAACACGAGTACCAAGACCCTTTTGGAAGGTTTCAAAACTGAGAAGTGAATTGGGTAACTCGATCAGAGATAATGGACAAGGGCACTCCATGCAACCTTACCATTCCACTCAAATACAACCTAGCATAATCTTCCGCCGAATAAGAAACTTTGATGGTAATGAAATGATCCCATTTTGTCATTCGGTCTACTATAACCGAAATGGAGTCATGTTGGCACTGGGTACGAGGCAACCCTACTATGAACTGATGTGAGGCCAAAAATATATATTTTAATTATTATTTGCCTCATATTTATTATTTATATTTGTCCTTTTTGAGTGTAAATTTTATGAATTTTGCTAAATAGTATATTTTATCTGTAGAGTTAATTTGGTGGAAAAATAAAGAAGTTTGGAGCTAAAACGAATTAAATATGAAAGGTTGAAGAAGAAAATCAAGCAGACAACTTAATGAATTAAAATGAATAAAATAATATATTTATACATATAAGAAAAAGCGGCTGATCAAATATCAAAACTTCAAGCTGTACACGTGGCAGCCATTAAGAGACCATCTCTTATTATGGAAGGCAGCGCAACAAATAAATTCCAGAAAACGCGGACAGCTTCACGGAATAAAAAAGGAATTCAATTCCTTTTTGGTTTTGGATTCCTAATTAATAATTAATTTGGACTCAATTATTTTATTTAGGGTTTTCTATATCTATAAATAGTCCACAAAAATAATTATTTTGGGAGGAGAGGAATTGATATGAAATACTTTTTAGGGTTCTTTTCTTTTTTTTATTTAGAGTTAGACTTTATTACTTTTGTTCTAGTTCTTGGCTTTGGAGATTAACCTCCAATTTTAGCAATTATTGATTTTCTAAGTTCGTTTTGAAGATTTTAACTTTAAAATTCAAGTTGAGATTTTGGGTTTATTCTTCATTACGTAAGTTCATGATTTCGTCATCTAAAAATATGAACTGTGTTCTTGCTATTATTGGTAACTAAATTCACAACTAGGGTTGTCGGGACCATGGGCGATTAACAACATATGAATAGTAACTAAGTAATTCTTAAATAGTGTTATTGCATGCATTGATAATTCTTTCGTTTAGAAGTCTTTTTAACGATGGCCAACGTTAGAACTTGCCTTGTTTCAACTTGCCGGACCAAAGAGGTTGTTAATAACAAAAGAATTATCACCACAGATTTAGTGTGATACTATCTAATAGTCTAATGTCGATATGTGCGAGGGTGAAAACTATGTCATACATCGATGTGATGTCAAATATGAGGTAAAGGTAAGGGTTAGTAAATTATACACATGTAGTCGAACCAATGTGCCAGGTGAAATTCTCTAGTTGCCGGACCGAGAAAATAAAGAGACCTAACTTATCACTTTGCATGTAATACACTAGGAAAAGGTTACTATTACTAGGATTACCGCGTTATGAGCTTATGGGGAACATGTACACCCTAGTTTCTCTCTCATCTTGATAGCACCTAAAGTTTGAATCTTGCTCACTAATTACTCACTTAATTGTCAGAATTTGTTTCAAAGAAAGTCCCCCCCCCCCCCCCCACCCCCTTAATTATTTGTTTTGGAAATATGTTGACTAAACAAATATAATTGTTGGTTAAAGTTAAGTCTAAATCATATTCCCCGTGGGATTGACCCCAACCTACAAGTTGGGTTCTTTACTTGATAACGATCGCTTATACTTCTTTAGGGAGATGTAATTTGAGCATATCAAGAATGGCGCCGCTGTCGGGAAATTTGGCTTAGAAATTGTCTTTAGTATTTACTTTGACTTGTAGTCCTTTTTTGTTTCTAAGAATTAGTTTTAAATTTTTTTTTTATTATTATTATCATATTTCTTTTACTCTTCTTGAGATGTCATCTGAAAAAGTATGTAGCGATAAGTGTTCTTACAATTCTTGTACTTCTGATATTATGGATTCTTATAGGTTAACTATTTCTCAACAAGATAAGTTGTATGGGAACATGGAAGATTTGTTAATACTTTTCTATAAATCAATATATAAGTGTAGTCATGAAGAGAGCTTTGAATTTGATCTCTATTATTTAGATTGTGAGTTGAGTGCAAAGATTAAATCTTATGACACCCAACAATTTAGTTATAATATGTTTGAGGAAGAAAAAGTACTGATAAGTCAACTTGAAGAGCTAAAAGTTGAGGGTCAATTGTTTGATCATACTTTTATTGATGATGTCATTGTTGAGGAGTACACTAGAGTTATGTAATGGAGTAGATAATATTGTTTTTAAAAACACTAGTATGTGTAAATATGAGGGTGTAAATAATAAAATAATTCATAAGTTAGGGTGCATTGGACCTCATTCCATTCATTTTTCCACATTATGTTTAGATGATGAGAAATTCATCGAGCCATCTGAACCTATAGAAGAGTGTATGGAGGAGGAAAATTGTGTCTATATTCTTGAATTTATTGTTCCACCATCGAAGAATTACATTCCTCGCTCAGGATCAAAGAAGTGCATAATGCGATATCAATTACTTCAGACCTTTATTTTTATATCACTACCCCTTGAGCGTAATAGAAAAATTGATGTGAAATTGGGGGTGCAATTCATATCTTCAAAGTGGAAGGAAAAATAGTAAAATTGATGGTGTCGTGCCGCGACGTTAAATTAAGCACTTATTGGGAGGTAACCCAATTAGTAGTGTAACTTCTTATTTATTTTTATTTTATTTTTATCACTTTTTTTTTCTTTTTTTTTTTTGTTTTTGCAGATTAGGGAAAGTCTAAGTACGAAAAAAAAAATTTGAAGCAAAGGAGCATGTTTGAGCTTAAGTGTGGGGTGCGTTCGACACTTGATGAAAATAAAGAGGACATGCTACTAGCTAGGCCATAAGGGCTCAGGGAGTTTTCCTAACCCTTGTTTAAAATTTTATTTAATGTTTTGGGGACATAACATATTTTTAAGTGTGGGGTGAAGCAATGAATTCCTAGTTTTTACTATTTGTATTGAGTCTTTTTTTTTTTTTTAGGATGAGTTTCTTGACTTTTGTTTTCGGTTCTCTTCCTGAGGATTGTCCCTTTGAACCGAGTGTCTTTTATTTTTTAGGAATAAATTTTCTTTTAATTTTTTTTTTTTGAGAGAAAAGAAAAGACCCTTTTTGAGTGGTGTGACACTTGCTATTTAGGCCTAATTATTTAGTAGTACTTTCTTGTGAATGCTTGATTAAAAAAAATGCAAACTCTTTGACATCTAAGCCATGGTTGTGGCTTTGTATAACTTATTTTATTTTGTAGTTTGAGATGATCTTGTCTCTCTTAGAAGTGGAATCGATCTATCTTGAATGATACTTGTGCCATGTATGGTGAGAATTTGTTTATTCCATGTTTTGCAGCTTTTTCTAGAACTTGCCTTGTATGCTATTGAAGCGAAATAAAAAGTGATGATTTGTTTAGGAGATGATAATAGGCTTTCTTTGATTTGTCTTGTAAATTTTAGTCTTTTCAGATATTTTATCACTAGTTAGCCTTTTTGAGCATGTAGCCTTTTGTTGGTAGCCATATTTTTTCCTTGACTATTTTGTTGAATCCCTAATTTTTTCACCTTTCTTCCTTGAGAATTATAGCATAGACTTATTCTAATTATCAATTATGAGAAAAATGGATGGTTGAGTGAAAAGGTAATCAATGATAGCTACAAAGTGCTTAAAAGCCCTCTTTGAAAGAATGTGACATGAAAAAAAAAAACAAAAGAATGTGACAGGAAAAAAAAAAAAAAATTACCTTGATGATGGCCCTGGTCCTTCCAAAGACATCATGCACCTTAACACATGTAAAATACGTAAGTTGAGGGTGGCTATTATGAAGAAAAACTTTTTTAAAAAATGGCGCAAAAAAAAGGTTGAAGCACTCTTGAGATGATGAGAATTACTTGTGAAATAATTGTTGAAGAGAGGACTGAAAATAAAGAAAAGAAAATAATGGGTAATGAAGTCTAAACTTGCAAAGTGCTTAAGGATGTGTAAGTAACTATTATATAGTTTTCCTACCCATCCCGTAGGCTACATTACAACTGGTTCAAGTTCTATTTGATCCTATTCAAGCATGCTTAATTAGTGAAGATGTACATAATGGGCAAGCCTATGGTTCTTTGTGCATACATGTGTATTTTATTTGTGAGTCTGAGAGTTGTTCTTGATATGAAGTCCTTAATTTATATTCAATCTTTTGAATTGAGTGTGTGGACTATTTTTTTTTTTTTTGTGAGGGCGCTTGTTTCATGATAGATACGTGATTTTATTAGCTTTCTTTGATGAGATTAGATGAGCAAGCTTAAATGTGATGCGTTCAAAGTTCTTCCATGCGGTTAGGAGGTTAGAGGTTTGTTGTTTATTTGAATGTCTTGCATAATGATTGAGAAGTCTATTAGATGTTTTGAAACTAGTATATGACCTAATTGTGTTGTATTAATCAAAGTTATGACATTGCTAGTATGATTTTTTTAGGATGAGCTTTAATAATTGCTCGAGGAAGAACAAAAGTTTAAGTGTGGGGTGTTGATGTGAGGCAAAAAATATATATTTTAACTATTATTTGCCTCACATTTATTATTTATATTTGTCCCTTTTTAGCGTAAATTTTATAAATTGTGCTAAATAATATGTTTTATTTGTAGGATTAAATTGATGGAAAAATGAAAAAATTTGGAGCTAAAATGAATTAAATAAGAAAAGTTGAAGATGAAAATCAAACAGACAGCTGAATAGGTAAAAGTGAATAAAATAATATATGTATATATATAAGAAAAAGTGGCTGATCAAATATCAAAACTCCAAGCTGTACACGTGGCAGCCATTAAGAGACCATCTCTTATTATGGAAGGCATCGCAACAAATAAATTCCAGAAAACACGGACAGCTTCACGGAAAAAAAAAAGGAATCCAATTCCTTTTTGATTTTGGATTCCTAATTAATTTGGACTCAATTATTCTATTTAAGATTTTCTATATCTATAAATAGTCAATAGAAATAATTATTTTGGGAGAAGAGGAATTGATAAGAAATACTTTTTAGGGTTCTTTTTGTTCTTCTTATTTAGAGTTAGATTTTATTACTTTTGTTCTAGTTCTGGGCTTTGGATATTAACTTGCAATTTTAGCAATTATTGATTTTCTAAGTTCGTTTTGAAGATTTTGACTTTAAAATTCAAGTTGAGATTTTGGGTTTATTCTTCTCATTACATAAGTTCACGATTTCTTCATCTAAAAATATAAATTGTGTTCTTTCTATTATGGGTAACTAAATCCACAACTAGGTTTGTGGGAACCATGACCGATTAACAATGTATGAATAGTAACTAATTAATTCTTGAATAGTGTTATTGCATGCACTGATAATTCTTTCCTTTAGAAGTCTTTTTAACAGTGGCCAACGTTAGAACTCACCTTGTTGGTATTTTTCGGACCAAGGAGGTAGTTAATAAGAAAACAATTATCAATATAAATTTAGTGTGATACTATCTAATGGTCTAATGTCGATTGGTGCGAGGGTGAAAACTAAGTCATACATCGATGTGATGTCTAATACGAGGTAAATGTATGGGTTAGTAAATTATACACACGTAGCCGGACCAAGGTGCGGGGTGAAATTCTCTAGTTGCTGGACCAAGGAATTAGAGATACCTAACTTATCACTTTGCATGTAATACACTAGGAAAGGGATACTATTATTAGGATTACCGCGTTATGAGCTTATGGGGATCACGTACACCCTAGTTTCTCTCTCCTCTTGATAACATCTAAAGTTTGAATCTTGCTCACTGATTACTCAGTTAATTGTCAGAATTTGTTTCACAAATCTCCCCACCCCCCACCCCTTTAATTATTTGTTTCGAAAATACGTTGATTAAACGAATATAATTATTGGTTACAATTAAGTCTAAATCATATTCCTCGTGGGATTCACCCCAACCTATAAGTTGGGTTCTTTACTTGATAACGACCGTTTATACTTCTTTAGGGATGCTTAATTTGAGTGTATCAGAAGTCCACATTCAACTATTCCCACTTCTAAGTAGGAATACTAATGTCTTGGGACAAACCTCCCAGTTGCTGATGTTCAAGTTTCACTTGTTGACAATTAGGACACTTGGCCATAAATTTCAAAAAATCCTTCTTCATCTCATTCCACCAATAGACCTCATGCAAATCACAATACATCTTGGTGTCTCCTGGGTGAATGGAATATCGTGAATTATGAGCTTCTGGTAAAATCAGTTCCCTCAAGTCATCAACATTGGGGACACACAAACCACCTTGATAATGAAGCACACCATCTCCCCTTTGGGAGTAAGCCTCAACGAACTTTCTAAGTACCGCTTCTTTCAATTCTACTACGATTAGATCAAGACATTGCTTGTCTTTCACATCCGTCACAAAAGACGATTCTGACCCATTTTGAACAATAAC
Organism: Solanum bulbocastanum; assembly: GCA_037074985.1. NCBI lineage: Eukaryota > Viridiplantae > Streptophyta > Magnoliopsida > Solanales > Solanaceae > Solanum > Solanum bulbocastanum. The sequence goes on along the minus strand of CM073597.1, from coordinate 15,394,085 downwards.
CCCACCTTTGGTGGAGTCCATCAACCAAAAATCCAATTGGGCCAATCTATGTACATCTCGCATTGATTCTCATTTACCCTCTTGTATATGGGCAACACTACCGATTGATAGTCGCCTAAGAGCATCCGCCATCACATTTGTCTTACCGGAGTTATAGAGAACACTCATATCATACACCTTAAATAACTCAAGCCACCTTATTTGGCGAAGATTAAGATCCTTCGGATTAAACACATATTGTAAACTCTTATGGTCAGTGAAAACATTTACATGAATACCATACAAATAGTGCCTCCAAATTTTTAAGGAAAAAATCACCACCGCTAATTAAAGGTCATGGGTAAGATAATTCTTCTGATGAACCTTAAGTTGCCTTGAAACATAGGCAATGATCATCCCATTCACCATAAGCACACATCCTAACCCAATTCTTGAGGCATCACAATAAATAGCAAAACTGTTTGTCTCTTTCGGTAAAGGCAACAATGGTGCGGAATTGAGTCTATCTTTTAATTCTTGAAAACTCTTCTCATATGCTTAAGACCATATGAACTTGGCCTTCTTCTGAGTCAAAGTTTTTAATGGAGTGGCAATTGAAGAAAACCCCTCAACAAACATTTTGTAATAAGTAGCTAAACCCAAGAAACTTCTAATATCTGAAGAGGATAAAGGTCTAGGAAAACTTTTGACCGCATTTGTCTTTTTAGGATCTACCTCAATACCTTTACTTGAAACAATATGGTCAATAAAAGCTACAGACCTTAGCCAAAACTCACATTTGCTAAACTTTGCAAAGAGTTGTTAGTCCTTCAGAATTTGCAACACAATCCTCAAATGATTGATATGATCATCCTCACTTCTCGAAGTAATCAATATATCATCAATGAAGAAAATTACGAACATATCAAGGTATTATCTAAGCACCATATTCATAAAATTCATAAATTCCACCGGAGCATTGGTCAAACCAAACGACATCACCAAAAACTCGTAATGACCATACCAGGTTCGAAAAGCCATCTTCGAAAACTAATCTTCCTTCACCCAGAATTGGTGATAACCCGACTTAAGCTCAAACTTGGAAAAGTAACTTGCTCCTTGGAGTTGGTCAAATAGATCACCTATCCTTAGAAGAGGATACTTATTCTTAATAGTCACCTTATTCAATTGCCGGTAGTCAATATACATATGGAGTGAACCATCTTTCATTTTAACAACATAAAAAGAGCATCCCATAAAGAGATACTCGGTCGGATGAAACCCTTATCCAACAAATCTTTCAATCGCTCCTTTAGTTCCTTATGTTTTGCCCATGCCATTCGGTAAGGAGGAATAAATATAGGTTGTGCATCTGGGAGAAGGTCAATACTGAAGTCTATTTACCTTTCTAGAGGAATATGGGTTATATCATCTAGGAACACTTATTGAAACTTATTAACAACGGGGACTAGCTCAAGAGTAGGGGTTTCCGAATCCATATCGCTCACCCTAACTAGATGGTACATGCAACCTTTAGAAATCATCTTCCTAGCCTTAAGTTAGGAAACAATCTAACCCTTAGGAATAGAATTTCCCTCTTTCCACTCTAGGATAGGCTCATTATAAAATTGAAACTTTACTACACAAGTTCTACAATCAATTGAGACATAACATGAGTGCAGTCAATCCATACCAAGGATAACATCAAAATCTAGCATATCAAGCTCTACCAAGTCAACAAGAGTAACTCTATGGGACAAGGAGACGTGATACTTTATATATACCCTCTAAGCCACAGTAGAATCACCAACAAAAGTAGAGACAAAAAAAATTATCTAACATCACATCCGGAAGAACATCAAACCTCATAGCCATGTACAGCGTCACAAAAGAAAAGGTAGCACCGGGATCAAGTAAAAAATAAACATCAAGTTGAAAGACTTTAAATTTATTAGTAACCATATCAGGAGAACCTTCTTTTCACCACGGGTCTGAAGTGCATAGAACCTATTTTGCTTGGGAGCATATGATTTCGATCCACTTGGACCGGATGAAGGATAAGGTTGAGCCCTAAGGCGATTATCTCCTTCATTCTTAGCAACTGAAGGACAATCTCTTATCTTGTGGTCCATCTTACTACACCCAAAAGAAGTATTGGAACCCACTAGACATTTACCCTCATGCTTCCTTCCATACTTAGTACAAGTAGGCAATAAGGACCCACTACCATTCCCTCATTGAGGCTTATGATTAGACACCCTATCTCTATTAAACCTAGTAGGAGCATTGGATAAACCTTGGTTGGAAAACATTAGTCGAAACCTAGAAATTACCATAATTGATTTTAACCCTCTTTGTCTTCCTAGACCTCCTTAAGTTCCTCCTCTTCAATCAGTTAGGATTTAACCATGAGATGATACATATCCATGTCATGGACAAGCATAATGGTACAACATTATTTCACCACCAATTCAGACACACTTGAAATGAACTTGCTCATCCTTGCCACAGAGTCAGCAACTATAGAGGGGGTATATCGTGACAATTGAGTGAATCTCAAAGCATAATCTTTCACACTCATCTTCCCTTGTCGGAGGTTGATAAACTCAAGCACCTTTGCCTCCCTCATCTTAAGAGAAAAGAACCTATCAAGGAAAGAAGACTTGAACCTTTCCTAAACAAGGGAACCTGCATCTTTCTGTCTTGCTACCTTCCACTGATTGATCCAAATTTGAGACACAACTTTAAGTTTATAAGCAACTAATTTCTCCTTTTCCACCGGCGTCACTCCCATTAAAGTCAACACTTTGTAAACCTTATCAATGAGATCTTGAGGATCTTTGTGAACCTTATAACCATAAAATTCAGGAGGATTCATCGTAGTGAAGTCCCTTACTATAGATTCCACCGTACCCACATTTGGGTTCATGGGAACCACAACCTCCCTATTGGCTTGGGCCGTCACGGCTTGAGCCAACACTTGAAAATCAGTCCTAAACTCCGCATTAGTCACCTGCTTGGCCAAAGGGTTGATAAGAACTTAAGAAGCGTGGGGAGGAGCTTTTTGTTCCACATTCTCTCTCACATTTCTTCTAGCATAAGCTCTTCGAGTACCCGTATCCTATAGAGCATCAGACAAGGATTAGGAGAGAGACCTTATAGAGTTAAACTCTATCGCATGACTTAGAGTAATGAAAGAAGGGGAGTTTCCTAAACAACTTGTAGCCTCTCATTCATAAACGTGACATGCTTCACACTTATGAACAAGACTCTACTTGGTGTGGTCTTGAGACTTCCTAGAACCCTTCTTAGCCTTGTGCTCTGATACCAAGTTTTTCACAATTTAGGACACCCCCTATATGTAACATAGCATACAAGACCTCGAGAGGCCTCATATAAACCACTTAGTTTTCATAGTCAAGATAATTGAAATCGATAAAATTTAAAACATCATTTCAAGATAACCAATTTTTTTATAAACGAAGCGGAAGTCTAATACACTTGTCTAAAAAATCATCTAATACAATAGAATCTCAGGACACAACCCAAACAACATTGTTCAAAACTCAAATGAAAAGAACACAAGGAAAGTAGTGGCCAAATCCTCGGATGAATGAGGACTCACAAATATTCAACTCTTTTTCTACTGTGGATCCTAGCCATGGGGATGAGAGTCGGGAATGCTAGACCCTATATTTGGATAAGAAATGTAGGCAAGAAAATGCGTTAGTACAAAACTGTACTAAATATGAAAACTTGCATAAACATAACATAAGAGCTACACAACATAAGTTATAAAGAAAATCAATGCACATAATAGATCATTTCACATATAAGGAGTACTTCCACCACAAAAAAAATTATGTTTAGCGACAGAAAAAATCCATCGCTAAATAGCTTATTTCGGAATATTGCTCGTCGCTATATTCTGCGTAACTAACCATTTGGCGACAAAAAAATTGAATCCATCTTAAATTAAGTGACAGATCCACGAAAGAAGTTATCCGTTGGCAAGTTTAGTGACGACAAAATCTATCACTACTTTTGTACTATATGTCAATGATTTTGTAACTTATTTCGTTGTCTCATCTTATTGGCGACCAATTTTTGTCGCTAATTTCGTAGCCATTTTTTGATAAATTTTTGTCTTTTTGCAGCAACAAAAAAATCCATCATTATATTGTAAATTTATATATTATTTTATATATTATTTTGTCGTCTCATCATATTGGTCGACCAAATATATGTCGCTAATTCTGTCGCCATTCTTTAGCGACAAAAATAATTTGTCACAAATCCATCAACATTTTTTTATTTGTGCAATATTTTAAATTCACACATTCAAACACATATTATATAAACACAAAGTTAACTTAAGTCATAGAAATTAATATTCTACAGGATCCAAAGTACATAGCTAAGTGCAAATTATATTACCAACTTTAAAACATCCCTGAAGATAAATTTCAAGAAAAATATATGGCTGAAAGCATTTGCAACAAAATCTAGCCAATAAAACTAATTAACTGAGGCTAGAGAGCCACAATAATTCCTCAGAAATCGATGCACAATCCTCATTAATATTTGCGGTAGCTATATCAGGAATTACCGGTACAATAGTTGATGGTTGGTTGGTGGAGAGTCAGGCGGAGATAAGACTGAAGAAATCAATCAATGTACATGCTCAACAACTATAGGAAGCAAGTGATTAGTTAGCGAAGGAATCACTCACATCACTACCCCATCCACATTTTTTTTCGGTATTGACTTAGCATTTGGACACTGTGTTGAGCCCGAAATATCAGATCCAGAAGAGACACAAAGATTTGTTCCATAAAATACTTTTGCTTGAGCTCCAAGATCATAAATCCTTTTTTTCTTTTCCCCTTCTACTTCTTGATAATATGCTTGCCATTGATCAACATCAGAATGTGTTTGTGTTTGATTCGGTAATATATCCTGATATTTTTCCTGTAAAAGAGAGTGATAATTAGTGAATTACATTATTAATAATAACAATTGACACAACCAGACTCCACTAACAACCGTGAGAGCTCATGTATTAAAAGAATTAAGCTTTAAAAAAGCGTAAGAACAAAAACAACCATATTGAGCAAAACAAAGTTGACAAGAGTAAATTTCAAACAAAACCAACATCATATCAGCAAAATAATAACTAGATGCAGTTGTGAAGAAGAACTTGACTTTGGATGTTCGTGTCCATCATCTCGATATTGCACTCAAGGAATGTATCAGGCAGTTGAGACAAGCTAGAGTTGAGAAATAGAAAATGATTCAAGATGCTGTGGCAGAAAAAATGAATTGAAATCTCAAAAAACTGCACTTGAGAAATAGCTACTTAAGCTCCAGACATAAGTGGAGGCTGGTAAAGCTGAAACGCCAACTTATACTGATCCTGATATCCTTGTCAAGCTTAAGTGTCTAGAGAAGGATAACATAACTCTCTAAATTGAACTTCTCTCTTGTTTAGAATCTTTGAAAATTATGATTATAGAGAGGGATTTAAGTACTGAAGCAGCATAAACTGCCAGCAAGCAATAGCTGAAAAACATAAAAAGCTGACCAAACATGAAGCTGAGTGTTGAAAGTTACAAGCCATGGCTCGCAAATCACTCCCATTCAATGATCAATGCTCTTTTGCTGTTTCATATTTCTATGTGGACTCTGTAATCGATAGTCAATCTAACAGTGGAGAGCGATTAAACACAGTCGACAATGACTCCCTCAAGATGAGTAAACTAGAAACAAGAGAATATGAACCAGGTTCTCAAATTCAAGGGATTTAGCACTTATTTCTACATTATCTGAAACTGCAAAATAGACACCTTCAGTAATATATGATGTTCCTCATGATTCCCCCAACATTCAGAACACTGTGACAGCAAAATACAATTTCATTTCATAAAGTGTGGCCGATTAGAACAAAAGCTGAAGAAGATTGAAGTAGAGAAATTTGAACTAGAGAATGATTTAAACGTGAGTCAATATGTTCTATAAGTTTCCTATTTCCAACTTAAGGATATTCAAACCAGGTTGTAAGGGTTGCATAAGGAGATAGATATGGTAAATGAGTCAAAAGAGTTGCTCGAGTTTCAACTCTATGGCATGGAGGTAGAAGCACAGATGATGTCTATAAATATTGATTCTTTGAAGACAAAAGTTTAAAGAGAAAATTCCTAGTCATAGACATGGAAGCTAAGTGTTTGGAATTAGAAAATGAGCAGCAAATATTTCAAGTGGAGGATCAATTGTTGATATAGCAAGAGGAGAACTATGGAAGTTACTCTAGAAGATTCCCTGGTACAGTACTTTGGCTGATCTCCCTATTTTTATTTAATCCATTTCAACAAATTTTTGTATCCATTTCTAGTTTCCTTTCTCTAGTTAACTACATTCTTGAGAAGCAATAACTATCCCTAAGAAAATAACCTTCCAAGAGCACATTTCCAAAGCTAGTAATAGTTCTCCATTTTATATTTAACATCCTAGAAACTAGTGCGAATTGAGAGGGGGAAGAACCATGATACAATTCTCTATTAGTTGATTGTAGCAAATCACTCAGGATTAGGCTCCTCCTCCATTGAAGGATTAGGAACTTCCTCCATTGAAGGTTCCAAATGAACCTTGGCCAAAATTTGATCCAGCCGTATTGTTCGGTCCTATTTTGGAGAATGATTTGTAGTGTCTCCTGGACATGATTGTTCTCCCTGTCTCTAGACTTTTTCCATTAATGAGGGGGTATGTACCTCCCTTGACTGTTGCACTGGTCCTCCACCTATGATATTTTTGTGGCCAAATCGTTTAGTTGAGTTACCAGTGCAGTTAACTTGAAGTCCCATTTTGATGTGTAAGACGTAATCAATTGACACTATTTCTGGTCAAGTGCCAAACGATTATGTGTAGTGATATAAGTGGACCAAGGGTTGGGATCGTTCCCACAGGGAGTGGTTTTGAGAATTAGTAGAAAAATAAAATTTGGTTCTAATTAGTCATAACTATAGACATTATCGAATATAAACATACTAAATCTAAACGGGGTGACGCAAGCATCAATTATCATTGGGGGTTTGTATTCTGCTAATTACAAAAATAATAAAAATATAAGAAAACTAGATAGAGAGAAGGAATTCTTGGGATATGATAGCGTACATGATAGATTAAATTATCGGGTACATGCTTTTGATAGTAAATTGTTGAGTATTTGTGACTAGGCTAGACTATACTAGGGTTAAATTCTCTCTCGAGCAACCTACCCCGAATCAACTTAGTTTCTCTCGAACATCGAGTTGCCGCATTAAGCACAACCTCTGCCTTAGCCCATTCACTCTCTCAAGCTGATTGTGTGAGATAAGGACAAGAATTCATTCTCTTGAGCTGAACCCATGTTGACCCAATACCACCGGCTATCGATTTAGTAGTCTTAGTTTTACGACCTCTTTCTCGAGCAAGCCAAAAATACTAACATGAAATCGTATTTGCAACTACAATTCCATTAGGTTCATACACAACTACTAAATCAAATCACATTTAAACAACAAATAAACCATCAATAAGCAAGGCCCAACAGATAATTTAACCCATATTCACAAAATTACACCTAAGAATTGGGGTATAGCTAGACATGTAGAAGAGATAAAAATTTATACCAATATTAGTTTCCATCAACTGGGTATGAAGAATTATGTCTTAAAACACATCAAGAGTGAAGAATATTTGAGACCCAAGTCCAATTTCATGGAGGTGAAACCCTTTGAATCTTCAATGTCTAAGAACAAGGTGTCTCTCCTTGGAATATAGAAAAATAAAATGTTGTATCTGTCAATATCCCTAAAATAAAATTTTAAAAAAGTATTTGTAGTGCTTGAAAATTTTTGATGTGGAGGACGGTCAGCGCAGTTAGTCGGGATCACAGATACACTCGGCAATCTGCCTTTTGGTGAATTTCATCTCCTTCCTGCTTTAAACCTTCAGCCTCTTCGCATTTTGAGTCGTTGGGCGATACGGTATTGCTTCCTAGAACTGATCGGCGATGCGCTGACTGCTCCATTTAATTGCCCACTTGACCTTTTTCTTCAGGGCTCAGTAAATTAGAACAAAAGGCGATCTCCAGGCCCATCGGTGACTTGCCAACTGGACTCGGCGATCTTTAGGCCTTCATTTCTTTGTTCTTTTCGGCTGCCTTGCTCCTTCTTGCCAAGTAGTGTCCATGTTTTCCCTCAAACTCTAAATACCTAAAACTTAAGGATTTTCATCAGATATTAAGACAAATATGCAATTGAGGACACTAATTCTATGAAAATATAGCCCTAAATGAGTCGAAATTGTGGACTCATCAACACCCCCAACTTAAACTTTTGCTTGTCCTCAAGTAATGCGCAAGTTTGGCAGTTCAAAAAGGATGTCTCAAACAGTTCTACACAAGACTCAATCTTGAATGTACACAACAAGGCTCAACTTACTAATGCAAGGATCAATTGTATACTCAAAGACTCAAGTTGTGACACACCATTATCAAAGAATCTCAAGCTCACAATACTTGTTTCAAATGCAAGTTCAAGCTCAACTAAAGTGTTCAAATTCCCTCACACAAAGAATGATTCCATAATCACACAAATGTTCACAATTCAAAGCTTCAGAATCTAATGCAACGCTCACACTCACAAAGAAGAACACGATGCATGCTTTCACCCATAGGTTTACTCGTATTTTCCAATCAACAATTGTTTCAGCTCACTCAAGATCAAAAAGGTCTTTTCAAGGCTTGTAATGGGGCTGAGTGTAAAGGTCTGGTCATTTAGGATCAATGACTTTAGTCCTCACGAAATAAGGGTTGAACAACACTCCCTTTCATCTTCTTTCGTCATTTTCTTTAGTGCCCGCAAGTAGTCCCATTCTTTACTTCCCATGTATAATTGGAAACCCCAATTTCTTTATACTTTCATAACTTTATTCCACAACGTTTTCATTCTTCTTCTTTTTCTCTTGTTTTTTTTTTTTTTTTGTATGGAGGGGTTCCATTTTTCTTAACACCATGGGTTAAAAGGGACCTTCTTTCACTTTTCGATTTTACCTTCTCTTTTCACCACACCCCCAACTTAGGTTTTTGGCCTAAGTTGGCTATTCAACTTACCACAACTTCATGAGGATTATGTGTGATGGATAAAGAAAGGTCATTGTTTTCATCAAACTTCTTCTAAAGAAAGGTAAGGCTCAAGGGGTGTTAAAAAATGGTTTACACTCTCACAAGGTAGGCCACAAAAGAGGTATATGTCAAATTGGCTCACACTCTTCGAAGTTGCCTAAGATCATATCAAGAAATTACATAATTTAGTTGACCGGACCAACGGGGAAAATTCTAGGATCCATCATGCATAGTTGATAGGGAAGCTCATCACACTAGGCATTGACACTATAAGTCAAACAAGACTCCACAATTTCATTAGTGTGCAACGATCATCACAAGAGACTCAATTTGATAACTCGCTAGTCACAACAAGATGCAAAGAGTTCACATTTTGTCTATACAACTTCATTTGGCCTCATCGTGCCGAACATTCATGTTTGTTCAATTATGAGCACTATTCAAGTCATCGGTATTGATCAAAACCGATACTCAAATTTGCAAGAGAACAACCACATTCAACACATACAAGAGGTGGCGAAAATTTTTTGGAAGGGTCAAAATCATTTGCAATTTAAAGCAAAAGGTCCACAAGCTCAAACCTTCCATGAAAATAGTGTCAACATAATTGAAGCACAAAAACCCAAATATATAAACAAAACACGATTTTCGAATAACACACAGAAGTGGGCCTCACCCCACCACAATAAAAAGTTTATTTATCCTCAAATGCAAATAACCAAATATCTAGAATGAAAACAAAAGAAAGGCAGAGAGGGAGGTAAAGAAAAGATCATGTCTATGTAGTCTCTCCATCTTTCTGGACCTTAATTCCCGGTGCATTAGTCTGTACTTGGGCATCAATGCCCAGAATAATGCTCAAGAGTTGGGAATCAATGCCAAGAGTTACCTCAGAGGGAATAGCAGTGCCATATCCAATAGGAGCTGTTGTGGATGTCTCAATCAGTGATGTCTGGATCACCAGTTGCATAACCGTCTCTAAAAGATCTAGAAAATCTCTAAATACTCTTTCCTCTCAGCGCTCAATCATATCCTCATCAGTCTTATCATCCGACTTCTCCTCTGCTATGCCATCCCTCTATACTTTTTCGGTGGTGGCCGGAGGAATCTCTAAAGTTTGTTGGGGCATCTTCATCATCAATAGCCTCTATTAATGAATTGAAGTCGGTAGACTTTAGATAGTGGTCCTTCCTCAATTCTGCTACCTCAGCTTTCAAAGCCTTCACCTCAGAGGCCTCCCCCGGTCTGCTCTCACAAGCTGTGACTCTCACAGTCAACTTATCAACAGAAGTATAGAGAGGGGTGAGTGCAACACGTATGTCTCTCTCGATTATCCTAGGGATGGATCTCTCGAGTTGGGTTACCCACATATCATCTGATTGGGCCAAATTCCCCATCTTCAGGATCATGGCCTGAGTAATCCTGACAAGCTGCGAAGAGGAGGAAGCACCTGGGGGCTGCGAAGAAAAGGAAGGAGCAGATGTACCTGAAGACAGAGGTGGGAGTCGGCGAAGATCTATAGGTAATGAGTCAACATTAACATCCAGAGAAATATCTGTCGCAACTGCTCTTCTCCCGTCAGCCTCTTCTTATATGTGTTTGGCCTCTATACACCGAATGTCAGTGGAGGATGAAGGGATGACCTCAATATCTCTCGTAGTGTCTCGGGGTACTCCAGCACGCCGGCACAGCTCAATGATCAAGAATGGGAATGGCAGAGAACTTTGTTTCTCTTTGGCTCTATGGCAATCTCCTATGAAATCAATAGTCCCAGGTCGATGCGTCTCCTAGACATGATAGAACCAAGGCAAGCTGCTTTCAGATGGTGCAAAATGGACTCGTTCTGGGATGGCATTATGGTGCTGCTGATAAAGCCAAACCAGAACCTAACAGTAATGCTCAAGTCCCTCTTCTCAATAAGGGCCCCTGCATCCACCTTGGGGTGGTTTAAAAAGTCAGAGGATCCAACCAACACTTCAAGTCAACTATGGATTGAGCAATGGGCAACCCCTCATAAGGAAGTGTAGAGTGCAGCGGTCTATTCAAAACAATGTTAATATATTCACTGCCACACCCAACTTTCTTGCCTGTGACCATGATCGACTTCACCGGTCTAAATCCGTTTGCCTTCTTCTTGCTTTTGGGCACCAACACCCCATAAGCTACATAGAATTCCCGGACTCAGGAAGGAATGTAAGGGCCTCAGGGCCTGGTGAATTGCTCAAACTCATGGTAGTGGATGTTGTCGTTGACATCGGGGTACTTGCCCTCTAGGTCCTCGATAGATAACAGCTACTCCTTTAGGATAGTCCGTACCCCATCACCTTTCAATCTATTCAACAATCTAGGTAGAGGAACGATAGGGAGTGCAGGGATCATTGGAGGTGCCTGAGATGGAACTGAATCTTCTACAAGAGGAGTAGTAGCTGAGGGAACTCTGGTGGATGTGAATTGAGATCTAGCTCGGAGCTCCTTCCTTTGGTTAATCAAAGGGTGCTCGTCTTCAGGTTTAGAGCACTCAGCCCGGTTATCAACAACTACTTTCTTAGCTATGGGCTTCTTTCTTTTGCCTTTGTCTCCTAGTGGGAGTTCTTGCCTTCTCTTCTTTGAAGGACCTGATCCCCCTTTGTTTATAGTAATGCCCTGTGCTTTCTTCTGGGGTGGCGTGGTTAGATTAGTCTGAACCATATCTGAAAAACATTAAAAGGCAAGTTAAATAACAATCATATTGAAGCACATAAAATTAATTATAGACAGACTCGCCGATCTAGTCGGCGAGTCACCGAACCTCTTTGGCGATCTAGATCGGGCTCGCCGAAGGGATTGTCTAAAATATTATAGCAAGTCGGCGATGGGAAGGTCCTCTTAGTGAATCGCTTACTACTTTCAGCGATCAAGGGTTTGTTCACAGAAAGTTACAGTGCAACAAGGTTTTTAGGAGTGCAAAAAAGGGCAATCAAGAATACTTTCGGCGAGTCGCCGAGTGCTTTCGGCTCTATCATTGAGCAATATACATCATTTAGCGCAAACACGGGCTACTTAGACTTCACCTAATCAATCTAAAAAACATCCAAGCACAACCCAACAAAATTTCGTTCATTTAAAAGCATAAATTTATGGGCATTCGATGATTAACACAATACGGGCAAGATTTTTAAATTAAAATCGGCATTGAGACAATCTATTCCTATTAGAGAGGCCTAACACACAAAAATACGATATGATCACTGGAAATGAGTACAAAATTTTTTAAAGTAAACTCAGGATTCGAAAACCAACCTTAGATTCCGATTAAAATAGGATTGAAATGCTAGGCGGCAAAGAAATCCTAGTTCCGAGCACCAATCAAAGACCAAAATACTAATGAAAAGGAAGATTATCGAGAATACTAACTTGGTGTGAGTTTGTGAATGTTGAAAGCGAGGGAAAGTAAAGAGTTTGAAGCTGTAAAACCTTGGGCCATATATAACTGTCTAGTTCACGTCCATTCGGCGATGTTAGTCGCGTTCGCCGATCTACTCGGTGAAGTGCCAAATGGTCACTTACTCTGCCAATTTTTATAGGACCTGCATTTCCTTGGAGGTTAAGATGACGGTCTTAATTGTCTCGCCGAACTGCTCTTGAGCTCACCGAGTTTTACAAACTCTGAGTTGAAAATGTGTTGAGCCAAACAACGAATCAAGTCGAGCACGCCTTCCTCTTCGGTGATGCACCAATTGGACCATTTGCTCGCCAATCTGCATTCTCCAAAAATTTTCCGCATTTAAACTTGCACAACCAACACACCATTATTTATATATAAAAAAAAAAAACTAAAATATTTAAGGTTTTTGGGTTGCTTCCCAAACAATGCCTTTGTTAACGTAGTGGCACGAAGTAAGTCCTTACTCACTCTCAATCATTTGGGTTGGCCCTAGTGTCACTAGGTAACCCCAATAGTTCATTTGAGAAGAGAAGGGGCACTGCATAACTCATGATTGTTCTGATTAGCTGGATCGATCTAGACTGAGAGTCAATCATCTGATTCAACACTTTAATATTCTCTTTCATCTTTTCCAACACTCGATCTTGTTCGGTGATCTTTTAGTGAATGATTTGTAGTGTGTCCTCGACACGATTGTTCTTCCAGTGTCTAGACTTTTTCTGCTCATGAGGAGGTATGTACCTCTCTTGACTTTTGCATTGGTCCTCCACCTCTGATATTTGGTTGCCAAATTGTTCAGCTGAGTTACTAGTGCGGTTAACTTGAAGTCTCTCTCGACCTCTTGATTCGTCTTAGCCAATTTGCTACCCTTTCCCTCAACCATGCTCAGGGGTATTTGCATACAACAACTAAGAGAAAAACAAACTAAAAATCAAGTTAGTGAACTATGACTAAGAAGAACGAATATACTACTTAACTTCAAATTCTCAACTAACACCACTCCCTGGCAACATCGCCATTTTGTTGTTTAAGACGTAATCAATTGACACTATTTCGATTTAAGTGCCAAACGATCGCGTGTAGTGATTTAACCCAATCAAAGGTTTGGATCGTTCCTACAGGGAGTGGTTTTGAGAATTAGTAGAAAAATAAAATTTAGTTCTGATTAGTCATAACTATAGACATTATCGAATATACAAATACTAAAACTAAAAGAGGTGATGCAAGCGCCAATTATGAATGGGGGCTTGTATTCTGCTAATAACAAAAATAGTAAAAATATAAGAAGACTAGATAGAGAGATAGGATTCTTGGGATGTGATAGGAATACGGGATAGACTAAATTATCGGGTACATGCTTTTGATAGTATATTGATGAGTATTTGTGATTAGGCTAGACTATAGTGGGGAAAAATTCTCTCTCGAGCAACTTACCCAGATAAACTCGATTTCTCTTGAACACCGATTTGCCGCATTAAGTATAGCCTCCACCTTAGCTCATTCACTCTCTCAAGCTGAATGTGTGGGAGAAGGACTAGGATTCACTCTCTTGAGCTGAACCCATATTGACCCAATACCACTGGCTATCGATTTAGTAGTCTTAGTTTTACGACCTTTCTCTCGAGCAAGCCAAAAACACTAACATGAAATCGTATTTGCAACTATAATTCCATTAAGTTCATACACAACTACTAAACGAAATCACATTTAAACAACAAATAAACCATTAATAAGCAAGACCCAACAGATAATTTAGCCCATATTCACAAAATCACATTCCAAGAATTGGGGTTTTAGCTAGACATGTAGAAGAGATAAAAATTTATACCAATATCAGTTTCCATCAACTGGGTATGAAGAATTAAGTCTTAAAACATGTCAAGAGTGAAGAATCTTTGAAACCCAAGTCCAATTTCTTGGATGTGAAACCCTTTGAATCTTTAAGGTCTAAGAACAATGTCTTTCTACTTGAAACTTAGAAAAATAAAATGCTGTATCTGTCAATCTCCCTAAAATAAAATTTTAAATAAGTATTTATAGTATTTAAAAATTTGTGCTGTGGAGGACCGGTCGACACAGTTAGTCGGGATCACCGATACGCTCAGCGATCCGCCTTTTGGTCGATTTCATTGCCTTCCTGCTTTAGCCTTCAGCCTCTTCGCATTTTGAGTCGCTGGGCGATATGGTACTGCTTCACGAAGCTGATCGGCAACGCGCTGACTGCTCCATTTCAGTGCCAACTTGACCTTTTTCTTCATGGCTTAGCACACTGGAACAAAAGGTGATCTACAGGCCCATCGGTGACTCGCTAACTGGACTCGGTGATCTTCGGGCCTTCATTTCTTCGTTCTTTTCAGTTGCCTTGTTCCCTCTTGCCATGTAGTGTCCATGTTTTGCCTCAAACTCTAAATACCTAAAACTTAAGAATTTTCATCAGATATTGAGACAAAATATGCAATTAAGGACACTAATTCTATCAAAATATAGCCCTAAATGAGTCCAAATTGTGGACTCATGACGCATCCAAAACCATTTTGCGATACGAATTGTCTCCCAATCTAGGTTGAGTACCACCTGATAAATAACTAGAAATTTCACTAATTATTTATTTTTCCCCTTGATACTTCCAAACAAAATAGTTCTCAACAAATTCAGAACGATAAAGGTGTAGTTTAATAGTTTCAATATCCATGTAATTAATGTTGTGACATTTTTTACATGGACATCAAACATTGTCACCACTCATGCAATTTCGTTGAGAACATGCAAACTTGAGAAAGTCATTAACACCAATTATAAAGCTAGAATTAATAGCCTCTCGGTCAACCAACCTCTCGTACATCCAACTACACATTAGACTATCCATACTCCTATTTAATGTTAAAATAAACAAGACACTTAGAATTAGCTAAAAAATTAGAACCAAAGCAATTGCATAATAATTAAGCAAACACAGTTGAAACCACAAAAAAAAAAAAGAATGACAAGCAAAAGTGTCAACAAAGAATTAAAACTTTATTAGAACACAAAACATGTTAGAATGCAACACCAATGCTTATATAAACAGTTTAGTCAATAGGTTTTGAAAGAAAAAAAGGTTGTAGTTGTATAGAACATATTAAGCAACAATGTTTACTATATTAAATCATAATTCTTAAACTTGCAAGAGTTGGACAATGCAACCAATTACTCATGTAAAAGGTAATGAAAGGCATCGACAATCACATAAAGAAGAGGCATCGGCAATTCAACATAAAAGCATATAAAATAGATATACAAGGAAAAATATAAATAAAATAGATTTACTTGAGCTTAAATACTTTACCATAACAAATCTTCGTAGACTTTACCTTGAATTTCCTTGAGTTTCAGCCAAATCTATAAAAACAAATATCAAATCTGTGAAAAAAATTGAAAAAGTTGAAAAGAAATACCTTTTGATTTCAAAGAAATATGAGGTTTGAGTGTTGAAAGTAGAAAATAATTATCTTTTGATAAATCAACAGTGATGAAGAAGCGTCCAAGCAGCAGCGACAAATTTCCAGCAACGATGAAGTAGTGCCCAAGTTGCAGCGACAAGTTTCCAGCAACGATGAAGCCGCGTCCAAGCAGCAACACTTGATTTCCAGCAATGATGACGTAGTGTCGAAGCAACAACACCTAATTAACAGGAACAATTAAGCAATCATGTCATTGATACAAGAAAAAACACCAAATAGGTATTACAATGAGGTGAAACATTAATCTACACAAAACAAAAAGTTAAGTATTTGAAAAGTACAACTTTAGTATAATACACTTCTCAATACTAACAAGCCCTCTTTTATAACTAACTATTATTTCTCTAATTAAGTAGGGTGCATTACCTTTTTCCCATTCAAATACCTATACTTATTTGTTCACAACAAAAAATAAATAAACTTATCAGTTATGTCCACTATAAATTTCTAATTTTAAATTCATCTTACTAAAAGACTTATTTGAATCTCCAAATCCCAAAAAGTGTCACATAAATTGAAATGAAGGAATAGTATTTTTTGGAAATATTTACATAAATAACTATATTGGGTCTACCTAACAATCCATATCAGCAACTCTTCATAAATCAAGAGCACCCCATGATATCATATAAATCTGCAAGTAAAAATGAAGAAATAAAAAAGGGGTGGATTCAAAACTCGAAAAATTGAAGATAAAAATCAAAAGTTAAAGTACTAAATTATTCTTAAAATGTGCGTATTCACTTTTCTATATATCAGAAGGAGGAGTTTCAACATGTTAGTTTGAAGTCATTTAAAAAAAATGAGGGTATTATGATCTTTAAATCACTTCGCAAGATTTGCTTGCTTAAAAGGGTTATCCCTCATGCTTATTTATTTAGACCTTATCAATAACTCTAAAAAGAGAAGTCACATTTCTCTTAAATTACAAATGATGCCCTAAGGTGAAATGTCATTGAGTATTGTGGGGCCATTAAACTTTCCAAACTGACACATTGACATAACACTTGCCAATTGTGCTCTAATTTCCCAATATATTTTCCATTTTCATTTTAATTTGGTGAAAGACAATTATTTGTTTTATACCCAAATTAAATACTTTAGGGGGCGTTTGATTACTAAGACACATCTTATTCACATATAAAAAATTGCATTAGCTTTACTATATTTGATAGAAGTTTTGTATTAGGTATAAAAGTCAACATAAGTTATACCATGTTTGGTTGGTACTATTTTAAATATTGTATAAAAGTTATTCATGTATTTATTTATACGGTGTTTGATTGCGTTTTTTGTAGTCTTACATAATTAATACCAACATAACTTATGAAAAAGTCTATGTATAAATTATGCGGGGTAATAGGTGGAATAAATTATGTGAATATTAATTTTACATGTATTAAAATGATAAATTAAGTATTTACCCTATTAATTTATTTTAATTGAGAACTTTACAGTTTTCCTTACTACGTTTGTTTTTTTATTTGTTTTTATATACAAACAATTTTTATTTCTTTCTATATCTGTACGTACAGTTTGTATTTTATTTATTTAAATGTAAATATTTTATTAATATTAGAAATTGGTTGTCTGAATTTTGACGGCACATAGTTAATTGAATATTAGCAATATATATTATTAAATATATTCCACATATTTAATTAGCATGTATTATTGTTTTGTTAATAATATATATCACTAATTTACAGTAAATTCAATATTTAATAGTTAATAATTCATGTATTGTAATAGCTAATACCCACATAACTAAACCCTGCATAACTAATACGTGCATAACTAAACTCTGCATAATTAATACCTGCATAACTAAACCCTGCATAACTAATACCTGTATAACTCTAACCAGTACCCAAACGACCCATTAAAGTGTGTAAATTACCCTACTTTAATTAACTTCATATATTTTTCAGTTGAATTTGATGAAAGATTATTAAAAGTGAGAGTGGAGATAAATTTATAATTAAGTAATTTATTGAAGTAATATGTATATTAGTTAATCATAATTAAATAATAAGATTTTATTTATAAACACATGGCATATACTCTTTCTTGCTTTTCACTTTACTGATTGACCATTTCTCCTTTTTACTTGTTTAATAACAAATTAATAAAGATTTGATATTTGTTTTTAATATTATTCTATTATTAAATAATTATATAAAGTACTAAAAATTTAGAAAAAAATAGTAAACAAAATTTTTTATATTTAAGATTAAAAAATTTAAAAATATAATTGATAAAATTATTTCGTAATATGTTTTTTGGTAAAATAAAATAAAATAAGAACATTGATGACTATTGAAAAAAATAAATCATCTTTCGCTAATATATAAATAGTAATACTCTATATGTGTATAAAATGTCGCTTTAAGTATCTAATGGTATAATGTTTCCATGAGTATAATAATTTATTATTTGACAATCATCATCTATTCATGGATCGAGAGCTTACTCAACTTTTAATATGCAATACTATGAGTCTATGATTAATAATTACTTAGGATGTGTTTGTTAAGATTAAAAATATTATTTTAGAATTGATTTCTAGGAAAATAAATATTTCTTACTTATATTCTTGTTTTTGATAGGTTAGCAAAAATTATTATTGTAAAAGTATTTTTATATAATTTAGACAAATATTATAAGAGGTGAAGGTAGAGGGTAGGGATGTGTGTGGTGGATGGGATGAAGATGGGGTGGGGGTGGGGGAGCTCCATATTATGGGGTAAAGATGAGGTGTGGTTGAAAACTGAGGAAGACATTATCAATGTAGAATATCATGTGTAGCTTTTTTTTTTTTTTTTTCATACGTCTATTATAGAAATCATTTCCTCATTTTAAAAGGAAAAAAAAATTCTAGGGAAAATATATTGCAAAGATTTTAACTGATCAAATATATAGAAAAATTAACATTTTACATAATGAACACACCCTTAAATCCATCAAAATTCTTTTCTCCAATTTCACGTAAAAATAAACTTAATAAAAAAAATACTACTTAATAATATTGGGCCCGTGCTAGCACTGGCCATTGCTTTCTATTTTAGAGAATGAATCAGAGAAACCTATTGTCAAATTAGCCATACAATAGAATGAATCAAAATGGGTCGACACTCAAAAAAATTATATGAAAAGCAAACAAAACTAATAATAACAACATCAAAATCATTGTTACAAACAGGAAAAAAAAGGAATGCTTACTTAACAAAAAATTAGAGACGTTTGCTAAATTGTTATTCTAAAAGTAAAAGACAAACAAACTAGAGCTGAAATAGAGAGAATACTTACCCCAATTTGTGAAATTTTGACTTTTCACTTCACTTAACTCACCTTCTTCCAAGATCTACAAACTGTCACTTCACAACGAGTTTTCTCACTGAGCAGGTGGGTGGGTGGTTTGTGGGTGGGGAGAAGCTAGAGGTCCTTCGTGTGACAGATGTTTCTCACTCTCACGCTCTAAGGTTTTCTCATTCTCACACTCTAAGAGATGAGAAGTTTTGTCTCTCTCTTTGAAAAAGAGGGAAAAGTGTTGAGTTGAGAGGGAAATATTTGAGCCCTAAAGAATTTGGGTAAAAATTAGCATGATTTTAGCGACAGATATGCATTCTGTCGCTAAATATTTCATTTTGATTTAAAAGAAATTAACTTACGATCAAATTATTTTTAGCAAGAAATAAAATAACACTATCGACAAATTGGTTCGCCGTTAAATCCATCTCTAACAGATTATCAATTTTGTCATCAATCGTACGTCGCTATTTCTGTATGCAAATAAAGGCGCCAAATTAAGCACCAAGTTTTAGTGACAAATTTGAATTTTTGTCACTAATCCGTCGCTATTGAAAATATTAATATTTTCTTTGATATTTTAGCAACCAAATGAGTTTTTTGTTGCTAATCCATCGTTATTTAGTGATAGAATATTTTTTGTTGCTCAAATCCGTTGCTAAATGCAGTTTTTTTTTTGTAGTGTTCTTGAAGTAACCTCAATTCATACTTGGCCAAGACATGAGTAACCGCCACTAGTCTTACTCATCGTGGAAGGCAAACTCAAGCAACAATCCAAGATCATCACCTAGCATAACATATAAAATCTTGTGTTTTAACGAGATGGGTAATCGCCTCTAGTCATTCTTACATTGGGATCATGTGTACTCGCCTCTTGTCCATACATCATGTGACATGGGTATTCGCCTCTTGTCTTTCTATCATATTACATAGGTACTCGTCTCTTGTCTTTTGCTTAAAGGTCATGGGTAATCGACTGTAGCCTTATCATTCATAATTCCCTAGCTTAGATTCATTTTAGGTGAGAAGTCCTTTCAACCTAGAATCATTCAATGTGAGAAAGCCTTCAATATTCATACATAAGAAAGCATGTGGGAAAATCCCTTCCACAACAATTATATCAATAATAAATAATCAACAACATATATGCTTTACTCTCAAAGCACTTCATATAAAAATCATCATATATGCTTCAATCTCAAGCAATTCATATCATAATTATACATATTCTTAAATCTCAAGCAATTCATATCATAATTATCATATATGCTTCAATCTGAAAGAAACTCATATTGTATCTTATTTATCCTACAATAATACACATAAATCCATAAATTCTCCTTTCATAGAGTAAAACCCATTTAAATCAATTTTTCCTTAGAAACATGAGTTAAGCATGGGATGTGGGATTTCATCATAAAGAGAATAGAATCCTCTCAATTCATGCATAATCAATCATAATACAATCAATTGAATCAACATACATAAAGACCCATTACTTAGAAGAAAACCCTAACTCAAATTACTTAATTTCTACTTTTCAATTGGAGAAATTAGGGGCTCCATGGATGCAAGGATTCCAAGGATGAAAAAAGCCATCATACATTGCTATCAAAGCCTAAAAACAATTGACGAATGGAGACTTGACCTTGAACCCGATCTTGAATCTTATTTTTCAAACTTCTAGAGAGAGAAATATCTTGGAGAGAAAGAACTCATTTTGTTTTTGGTAAATTTAAGAGAATTACTTGAATGGGTTAGTTTTGGGGTTGAAATCACTTATATAAGGGTTTTAGGTATGGGAAAAATGACATAGTATTAGGCTAGACTAATTAGGAAAAGACCCAACTGCCTCTAAAATAACTACCAATCTTATGACCCACGGACACTGACCGATGGTCTGTCCTGTTGGTCCGTCTATCATGGTAAGAAACTAAGATTTTAAGGTTTGGACCACAGACCGTGGACCCACCAATGGTCCGTTGGTCCAAGCCATGGTTCCATGTTTTTTGAGCCTGTTTTGGGTACCTATCCATGGACCAGACCTACTGTCCGTGGTCCCTCAACGGGCCATGATTGGCCTCCGTCGGATGGTACCAGAAAGTCTTGAAAACTTGGTATGTTGGCCTTTCTCGAATTCAAGGTGTTAAAAATAAGTATATCTTGGTGGTGGTTGACTACATTTCTAAATTGGTAGAGGATGTAGCTTTACCCAACAATGAAGGAACACTGTTATGCAATTCTTGAAGAGATACATTTTCACTAGGTTTGGCACTCTACGTGAAATTATTAGTGATGAAGGCTCTTATTTTTGCAGCCCTTTTTTTACTTTGTTATTGAGCAAATATTGAGGAAAGAATAAAGTTGCAACCCCTTATCATCCGTAGACAAGTGGACAAGTTAAATTATCAAATTGATAAATCAAGGGAATTCTAGCAAAAACATTCAATGCGAATTGGACTGACTGGTCTCGAAAGTTAGATGATGCTCTCTAGGCATACTCCACAACTTTCAAGACTCCAACCGGCATGTCGCCATACCAATTGGTATTTGGAAAGTCTTGTCACCTACCAATTGATCTAGAACACAAGGCATTGTGGGCATTAAAGACATTAAACTTGAATTGGGGGGACACTTCAAAAAGTAGAGTCAATAAACTCCATGAGTTGGAAGAATTCCGGCTGTAGGAATATTAGAGTTGAGCCCTTTACTAGGAGAAAATGAAGAAGTGGCATGATGCCAAAATCCTTCAGCGAGAGTTTAAAGTAAGTGATCTTATTTTTCTTTATAACTCTCGATTGAGAGTCTTCCTAGCCAAACTAAAGTCAAAGTTTTAAGGCCCATTCAAAGTAACTCAAGTGTTCATAAATGGGGCAATTGAGGTTGAAAGCAAAGAAGGATCGACATTCAAAGTAAATGGGCAACACTTGAAGCTTTATTTTGGAGAATGTCTCGATATCTTAGTAATTAAAGTAGTGTAATTGGAAGATGCTTGAAAGCATTTTCACGTCATGCCACAATGTAAAATAAGGTGCTTCTTGGGAGGCAACCCAAGTTTCAGTTATTTTTGAATAACATTTACTAAATGTGTAGATTTAGGCCTTTATTTTGTACGAATAAAAATTGGGCGACGCACTGATCTTATCGGCGAACTGCCAATAGGTCCTTACAAATCACCCAAGTACATCACCCCTTATAGAGCTAGATTAGAGACTCTTTCTGGAAAATTTGGCGAGCTGAATACCTTTTGGTGCA
The DNA here is from genome assembly GCA_037074985.1 of Solanum bulbocastanum. Taxonomy (NCBI): domain Eukaryota; kingdom Viridiplantae; phylum Streptophyta; class Magnoliopsida; order Solanales; family Solanaceae; genus Solanum; species Solanum bulbocastanum. Next base: position 15,371,455 of record CM073597.1, on the reverse strand, counting down.
CAGCCGAGCTGAATCGGTGAGCTCGACAATGACTGACATTTTTCCTCAACTAAAGGGGTAACTTTTTCTGACTTTCGGTGAACCAAACCCTACTCGCCGGCGTGCCAAATGGTTCAGCATCTCTGGACATTGCTCGCCGATAGGGCGTGAAGTGAATAATCTCTCCTACTCTAATCCTTCCATTTAGTGAACATTACCTTCCCATTTTTCTAGTTACATTAGTTGTATTTGCATTGAGGGCTCTACACAATTTCAGTTGGGGATGTATCTTCGAATATTCAGCCTGTTCTCTTGCATATATGAGTATCTATTTCAATCAATATCGATGACTTGAATAGTTCTCTTGATTGAACAATATGTTTGTGCAAGTCCAATGTCAAGGTTGAGTTGCATAAGTCATGTGTGAACTCCTAGCATCTCATTGTGTCAAACTATTTGTTGACGCAAGTCTTGTGATGAACATTGCACACAAGCTTAACTTGTAGAGTCATGATTAATGATCGTGTTGAATGCCTTGTGTGGTGAGATTTTCTTGAAATATATACTTGGTGATACCTAGAACTTTCCCCATTGGTCCAATTGACTAGTGTTGGTGAAGGAAAGAAATTATCTTACACATAAAATTTTGAGAGTGAACCAAATTGCTATTATACCTCTTTGTGACCACCTTGTGAGAGTGGGAGCCTAGATTGGTACTATTTTACCCTACCTTTCCTTTGGATGAAACATAAACCCTTTTAGCCTTTTTCCTCCCCACCTAAAACCTTCATGAAGTTTTGGTTCATTTGAATAGCCAACTTAGGCCAAAAGCCTCAGTTGGGGGTGTGGTGAAAATTGAGGAGAGAAGATGAGAAAGAACTTTGTAAAAATTCATCCTTGAAAAATCAGGCTGAAAAGGATGGAACCCCTCCATATAAAAAAAAATAGAAATAAAATCAAAAGAAGAAACAAATTGAAAATGAATTTGGCAATGCAATTTATGCATGGATGGAAAGAAAAGGGGTGTCCAATGCACCATATAAGAATCTTTGTATTTGAAAATACTTAGGGTGGATTGTGAAAAACCAAAAGAGTGGAAGAAAGGGAGAAGAATTGAAAAGAAAGCCATGTTTCATGAAAGTAGAAGTCACTAAGACAAAATGATCATACCTTTACCATCAGCCACGTTATAAGCTTTGAAAGACCTTGGTGATCATGATTGAGCCGACTAACATGTTGATTGGAAACTACGGGCATCCATATGAATAGAATCATGCATGTGTTTATATTTGAGAGTGTGAGAGTTGATTTTGATTCCTCTAGTCTTAAATTTTTATGAGCTTTGTGTGTGCATGTAATCATTCTTGATGTGAGGGCATTCGAATACTCTTGTTGAACTTGAATTGCTTTTGAAGCAAGCATTGTGAGCTCGACTTTTGTTTGATTATTACTAGTCAGAATTTGAAACTTTAAGTGCACAATTGAACATTGCTTGTAAAGGTTAAACCTCATGTGCATTCATCTTGATTCTCAAGTAGCACTATTTGTAGACATTTCTATTGAATTGATTGATCTTGAGTTTTACTCGAGGACAAACAAAAGATTAAGTTGGGGCGTTGATGAGTTGGGGATTTTGACTTATTTAGGGCTAAATATTTAGGGCTATAGTGTCTTCAATGCCTATTATATGCTCATAACTGATGTTAAAATGTTAATATGCAGCAATGAAGGCAAAATAGCAAGTAAATGACATTATATGGCAAAAGAGAGCGTAAAAACTGAAAAAGTTAAAGGAAAGCAAAGTTGGTACATGCCAAAACCACTCGCCAAGTAACCGAATGGACCTTCAGCTCGCCCAAAAATGCAACGTGCCATCCCATGGACAAGGCCAATTTGCTGAGCAAAGGAGTAGTTCGGTGACACGCAGAAGGGATCGACGATGCCGACCCAGCTCGCCAAAAGTTACAGAACAAACTAGTGAAAAGCTAAGAAGGCGAGAATAGGAGCATTCAGCATATCGCCTATCCGGTTGGCGAGCCTGACTTATTTTGGAAAAAGTTAAAAAACATTGGATGAAAAGTCACGCTAAGAAGGCGAGAAAAGGAGCACTTGGCGCGTCGTTGATTAGGTCAGTGAGCCTGACTTACTTCGTTGAGTTGACTCCGTGCTGAAATTTTGAGAACGTATAAATGCAATTTTCAAAAGCTGAGAGGTGTTCCTATAATTTTTCATTTCTGGGTTTTTTTATCTTTTACATTTTAGGACATTTTTTTCCATGTTTGAGCAAGAATTGAGAGATTGTGAGATTTTAGCTTTAATTTGAGCATTTGGAGGGTTGTGGATCATTACCCAATCTGATGGAAAACTTTGTTGGTAACACTTTCTTATTTTTTATTATGTTTGGCTAAAACCCCCATTCTTGGGGTTATTATGTAGTTGAATGCACTAATTAGCTAATGGGTGTTATTAGTTATTGATTATATTGTTGATTTGAAGTGGGTTTAATTAATATTTTGTGTTTTAATTTAGGTATTGTAGTTGAAAATGCAATTCTAACTTAGTACTCTATACTTGCTTAAGAAAGAAGTGTTAGAGTCGAATTGTTAGTTTATCAATGTTTTGATTGTGTTATTGCAAATCTAGCTTGAGAAAGTGGGTTTGAATACAATCTTACAAATCTAGCTTGAAAAAGTAGATTGATTAAGGTAATGGGCTGTTAAATTTGGTTGTGCTAGTTGAGGTTCGAAAGAATTTGCTTGATTCGTAGTAGTTTATTGAGAAATTGTTATTGTATATAAAACCTAGCCTTCCCACTGAGATTCAACTACTTTGAGTAACTCGTAATCACCCATTATGCAATATTAGCATTCAACTTATCACACTCCAAAGAAACCTTCTCTACTTGTTTACTCCCTGTTGTTAGTAGTCGTAAGTTAATTACACAACCCCCCCTCCCCCCCATTTGACATTAATTGTAAAAAATTGCATAATTTACTTTAATGTTGCGAAATTTCTTCACCTACAACTTATTAGAACACCATTTTACTTCTTAATCTAATTCTATATCGTATCACTTCCCATGGGATCGACCCCAACTCTTAGTTGGGTTTATACTTGTTAGCGACCGCCGCACTTAGATTCAGATGAAGTGTAGTTGAGCGTTATCACTAAATCGGCCTCAACTAAGTGCAAATCTACCACTCATCATTAGGTCGTTCATTTGGGTTTTGTGTAACCTTCTTTATTTTGGAGCCATGTAAACTTAAAAAGTTGACTTCACTCAAAAGTTTAGGAAGATGGCATTGGAATGAAATTCTGATGGTTTCCTCTGCTTTGAAAGGGCAATTTTAGGCTAGGGGCTTGGATGATTCGAGCACCGAGACTTCTGGTGTGAGTTGGTGTCATTAGGCATTTTAACTTTTAAGCTTAAGCCAAGATTTGTCTTTGGTTAATATTCTTGTTAAAAGTGCTTAGATGAGAATTATGTCAGTGCGGTTAGCTCTCGAATGTAGAGATGGTCTAGAATGACCTTTCGTGCGGTTCCTAAGGCTTCTAATTTCATTTTGAGCCTTCTTGACGATTTTACCTTAAAACTAAACTAGGTGTGGGACCTATACTTTTTCTCAAGATGACCATCAAAGAAAGTTTCAACGATTCTATTGAGTCTAGAATGCCGAAATTGATGGGGTAGCATATTTCATTTGCTTGCACGGGTCCAGAACGAATATTGGGCATCCCATTTGAGAGTTCCATGTTGGGGAAAACCACCTAATGTGCATCAACTGGTGCAACCATTCTTGTTTATCACGTTCGCGAGGGTAGAGGGTTGCGTTCGCAAAAGCCAATGTTCCGGACAATATATTCACGAGGCTTTGTTCCATGTTTGCATAGCGCTGACAGCCTTGGCCTTCACATTCGTGAAGCACCATATCGTGTTTTTGATTCTATGTGCATGAGTCGGCCTTGATCACGAGCCTTGGGCTTCGCAATCTTGAAGAACTTTTTAGACTAGTCTTTAAAATAAGACTAGTCATGCAATCAACTTGATTTCAAAGGTTCATTCGGCGATATTTTTAGATAGAGAGCTCCAAATTGAATGATTCCAAGTGCTAGAGGTTGTGGTGATAGATGCTACACATTGGAGTGTATGAGAAGTGCGGATAGCATCGGTGTGGGGTATTTCTTACCCCAAAGGGGCTGCCTATCTCCTTTAATGAGTGTTTTTATTGTGTGCATGTGTTTATGCTGTCCCAGGCACGAAATTTAGTCCTATTTAAGGACACAAGACCATTTAGTCAATTAGGACCTTTTAACGACGTCAATTTCATGTTTCCTGACATGGCCCCACATTGCAATTTTTGACTTGATTCTGGGTCCATTTTTAATTACTGTGAATTTAGTGTCTAAAACTCCATAATCATGTGGTGATTATTAATTTGATAGGGTGGTGGTGTTTGGAGACTTTTTTGGAGCAGATATCCCTCGTGGGGTAGATTCAAAGTGCTCGTAATTGACTTTCAAGAATACTAAGTTGTTGTAGATATAGTGGAACTAGTATTTTTTCTAGAAGCAGATAGTAAACTAATACAAAGAATAAATGAAAGAATAATCAATAAGATTGAAACATTTCTCCAATCTTCAACATATTATCAAGTTGTATAAGACCCCTAAACTTAAAGTTAGATTATTCTAATTAAGAACTTAAATACAGGAGAGAAAACTAAGCAAACAAATATAATAATTTCTTTCCAAAAAATACTATTTCGTCTATGGTTAACATGTGAAATAAAAACTATATCTAATATGAATGATTTCAAGTCAATCATTAGATTGTATTTAAAGAAATCAATAGAAATAAATTTAAATATTTTCTCGCTGTCTTTGGGATATTTCAAGAAACATTTAGACCCAGTTTTTTTGTCACGACCCGATTGCTCGAGTCATGAAGTCACCTACTATAACCCACCACTAGGTAATCCAACCCGTACCCAGAACGACAAGTAGTGAGTATAAGGGTAGGAATTAATAAAATTATATCTAGACAGTGAAATAAGACGAAAGCAGAAGTAAGCGAAAATCTATCCATCCCAAAACTTGGAATTCAAAAGTACATAACTGTCTAATATTAAAATACAACTATCAAAAGTGGACCATGAAAAACCATCTAAAAGGTAAAAGACGAGCTAACCATCTATACAGAAGCAAATAACCTGATCTAAGACGCCAAGTGCTCACCCACATTTCCAATGTCAAAAGCTGTTGAATATGGCACGAACAATCACCGCCAGTAGCTGGTACTAGGATCTTTATCACAAAACTGATGCATAGTGTAGCATGAGTACCTAACAAAGGTAATAAATAGGAATCATAGGCCCATTGAGCAAAAAAGGTAAAGACAATAAGAAAAGATAGAATGTAGACACAAACAAAGGTCAAAGAAGATATGAAAGAAAGCACAAAAGCATACCAAAAGTAAATCTAAGTACAACTAACTAAACCTAACTAAACCCATTAGCCTAAAAGGTACACTGGTGCACAAGTTTAAATACAACCTGAATGGACACCCATAAGTCCGAAAGTACACATAATAGCTAGCAAGAGTGACAATCAATCTAGGCTACCCAATCAACCAGTCCTCTCCTAGCCTAGCTAGAAAGAGCGACCCAAGGTCGTGTTAACTCTGAAGAAGATATATTACATCAAGGTCCCCAAGCCAACAGTCTACACCTACGGGCGTAAGCTACCCAGCTAGAAAGAGTGATCCACGGGCGTGTCGCCTGCAAAGAGCATCTCAAATATCAGTACCAAATTAAAATGAATAACGTCCACCCACAAAGAATCAACATAAGTCCCCAAGCCAAGAAAATCCAATCCCATGTCATTGCGTAAGCACAATACCTTCTGTTACACATCAAAGCCATAGAAATATGGAGAGAGAACATAAGATCTAACAAGCTGTGGGGATTCTTTTGAAGAATGTTTGAGGCATTTGGAGATGGTGTTAAAAAGGTGGGTGGATTCAAACTTGGTCCTTAATTGAGAGAAGTATCACTTTATGGTAAAAGAGGGAATTGTGCTTTGGCACAAAATATCCAAGGATGATATTGAAGTTAATCAAGTCAAAATTCAAATAATCAAAAAATTACGTCCCCCAATTTCAGTGAAGTTTGTAAAAAGTTTTCTTTGTCATGTCGAGTTCTATCGGAGGTTCATTAGAGATTCTCCAAGATTGCCATTCCATTGTGTCGACTTTCAGACAAAGAGAGCATATTTGTTTTTTTATACTTCTTTATGGTAGCTTTCAAAACACTCAAGGATAAACTTATCTCTACTCTCATAATCATTGCACCAGATTGGAAACTCCTTTTTGAAATGATGTGTGATGCTTGTGGTTTGGCTTTAGGGTATGTTCTTGGGCAACACAAAAACAAGCTCTTTCATCCTCTCTATTATACTAGCAAAACACCAATTTTTTCTAAAATGAATTACACCATAATAGAGCAAGAATTATTGGTTGCGGTATGAGGGTTTGAGATGTTTTGAGCATATTTATTGGGTTCCAAATTGGTTGTACGCACTGATCACGCAACTTTAAGGTACCTAATGGCTAAGAAAGAGGGTAAGCTAAGGCTTATCCCATTGGTATTACTCCTTGAAGAATTTGACTTCGAAGTAAAATATAGGAAGGGGTGTGAAAAAAAAGTAGCTGAGCATCTTTCGAGGTTGGAAGCAGATTCTATATTGGCTGAGGAGAAAGACACTGATGTTGCCTTCCTAGATGAATCGGTAATGGTAATCTCTTCTTTCTCTGTTTCTTAGTATACTGATTTTACAAACTTTATTGCATGCAGATTGTTACCCGATGATTTGATTAGCCATCAAAAGAGGAAATTTCTTATTTGATGTGAAATAACATATAGGATGAACCTTTCCTTTTTAGAGAGTTTTTTGGTAATATCATTCGACATTGCGCGTCGGAATTGGTAGTGAATTAAATCCTTGAAGCATGCCCTTCTTCAGTAATTGACGGTCATCATGGGGGCATTTATACAACTTCCAAAGTTTTGAAATGTGGCTATTATTGGCATATGATGTTTAGAGATACTCATGCATTTTGCAAGTGGTGTATCCAATGCAAATTACAAGGGAGTATATCTAGGAGATATGAACTACCACTTTCGCAAATCCTTGAGATTTAATTGTTCGACATTTGGGGGATTTATTTCATAGGTTTTGGGGTATTGATTTCATGGGTCCTTTCCCTATCTCTTTTGGGAATAAGTATATCCTTATAGAAGTTGACTATGTCTCCAAGTGGGTTGAAGAAATGCCGTTACCAAACAATAAAGCATGAAGTGACAAATATTCTCAAAAAGAATATCATCACAAGGTTTGATACCCCAATGGGCATTATAAGTTATGGCGGATCACATTTTTTCTACCATTAGGTTGCAACCCTTCTCTCAAAATATTGCGTTAAGCACAAGGTGGCAAACCATACCATCCCCAATCGAGCGGACACATTGAACTGTCTAACCAAGAAATAAAGAGCATCTTGGAGAAACTTGTGAATATCCATTGTACTGATTGGTCTAGTAAGCTTGATGAAGAGCACTATGGGCTTACCCTTCAAAATTCAAATCTCCCATTGGTATGTACCCCTAAAAGCTGTTGTTTGGGAAAACTTGTAATCTAGGTCACAATTAAACTAAAATTTCATAAAATTCAAGAAGTAACAAGTAACCTAGGGGTGGGAGATTGGAAATCGATGTCACATAGAGGTAATTGTATTGCTCTATAGTGATGAACATTCATGAATATATTGGGTCATCTTCAATGACATCACTAATCTTTTTGTGAACTCATAGCATCCTTTAATAGAATCTCTTTTTGGTCTCACCTAAAGAACCCAAACTTACTCTATTCTCTCTTTCGATGTAGAAATAGGGAAAATACATCTAATCCATAACCTCTATTTTCAAGCAAGTTATAGACATAAAACCTAATTTTCTAGTATGGGACTACTTTTCCACTCTAATCAATCTCTTTTGAGCATTGATTGGAGAGCGAAAGTAGGAATTAAGTTTGCAACCATAATCTAGAAGTAAACCTCATGCTAATTAGCCCAAATTCGTTTATAAACAGCAAAAAAAAGCATAACACAATACCCACTACATTAAATGAACACCCAACCCCATAATTAGACCCTTAGATCTTGGGGTTTTAGTCACTCATCACAAAAAGCAAAGAAATTATAATTTAATTGAAAGCAACCACGGGTAACATAAAATCAAAAAGTTTCAAGCATATACACTTTGAATTCAACTACAACTTGTCGATTTTAAGAACAAAGTCGAAAAATCCAAAAACTAAAAGTGTTCTTCACAAGGTAAAGTGTTTCTCTCAAGTTTCTTATTCCTTCAATTCTTCTTACACACGAACTCTTTTGCTTTCTCTCTCATTTGTTCTATTTATAATTTCCCCAAAATTTGGTCCATAACTTAATGTGTGACCTATTGGGCATCATTAGTCGAGCTTGCTTAACACAATGGGTGAATCATCCTCTGCTCTTCACCTCTCCATTCGTTTATTCTAGGCTTCAGGTGTTTGAACCTTAGTTGGTGAGCTTGTTCCAGTTTACTTTTCACATTACCCGTATCTTCAAGTACCACCTTAGTTTGCCTTTGAAGCCTTCACTTTTATCACCCAATACTGTCAAATTCAGTGATGTTCACCTTGTTTTCTTTTATGCATTAGCCGCATCCCCATATCTTTTGTGAGTTCACCAAGGTGCCTCAATTTATCAGCTATTTGTCACGCCCCAAGGCTACCCCCTTGACGAAAACACAAGACCTAGGATCACGAGTGACACCAAGCTAACCCTAAGCTAACATATCATAAGCATACTTAAACAACTGAACCATAGATATTATGCGGAAGCTTAAAACATGAGATAAACTACATAATGGGGAATACCTAATCTAAGTCTGAATATATAAATACTGAACTATAACTCAAAAGCTAAAGCTGAATCTGTCTATATATGAAATAAGCCTCTAACTGACTAGAAATGCTAGGACATGGCCCAACTAACTCTAGTAAACTAAAACTAAAATGAAGGACTGAATGTAATGGAATATGTCTATCATTCTCAAAGAATGAGAACTCACCATTGAAGATGTTGAACTGGAGATCAGGATCTGATCTATGCATGGTCTGGATTCTAAGTACCTGAACCTACATCATGAAAGGATGTAGTGCAGAATATGCGTCACTACTTGGAATATACTGAGCATGCAGGATAGGATAAAAGCTGAACAAAACATACTAAGTAATAATATAATATGAACATGCTGGAAAATACTGGAAACATACTGAAATAAGCTGAAATGAATACCACCAAGTACATAACATGCTAAAACTGAATACCAAAGTACAATGGGAAACCTGATCAAATGCATTAAAGTCTGACGGTGGGAGCTACTAATAACCGACATAAAACCACGTTAGCTAAACCTGGAGTCCGATGTATATGCCCAATTAAGAGGACCCAGTATACCTTGACAAGGGTATAGAGACATGTCTAGTGTGGTTGATTAATGTTTCAAGGACACTTCATCCAATTCTAAGTGTCAACGATCGCTAGTTAGTATAAAACCCAACTAAATGAGTTGGGGTCGAATCCCATAGGGAGCAGTACGTGTTTGAGAATCAATTGGGAAGTACAAATATCGTCAAATAAGTTGTAGGAATAGAAATTATGAAATAAAGACATTATTCAAATCAGGTGGTGAAACGAATGTCAAATGGGGGGTTTTGGTTTGAAATTATCAACTACAAACAACAATAAACAATACAAAATATCAATAATAAGATGGGTTCTTGGGATGTGATTCAATTATAGGCTAATATAGATAAATTAGTAATTGCAACTATTAGAAAATAGAAAAATATTAGTGACTCAGCTAGACTATAGAGTAGGTAAACTTTCTCTCGAACAGTTTACCCCGAATCAAGCCGATCTCTCTCGAATATCAACAAGCATGCAAAATAAGAATAACCTACACTTTAGTCCATTCACTCTCTTGAGCTGAATGTGTGGAAAAGTATTTAGGATTCACTCTCTCGAGCTGAATCCATGAAAACCCAATGCCCACAAACCATCAATCAATAATCTTAGTTTTAAAACCTCTTTGTCGATCAAGCCAAAAACACAAGGGTAGAACTGTATATGCAACTACAATTATAAAATTAAACCACAAACTCACTTCTAAATAGCATTTAAAGTGACAATTAGCAATAACCATAAATTAAATCAGTCCATCATCACATAATCACACCCCAATAATTGGGGTTTTAGCTAGACATTATAAAAAGATAAAACTCATTACCGAATTGAGTATCCATTAACTGGGTAAGATTGATTTCGTCCTTACAATGGTATAATTCGAAGAATCTCAAAGACCCACTTCTAATTTCTCAAAAGTGAAAAACTTCAATTCTTCAAAGCTAAAGAAAAAACTAGAGAAAACTTGTTTAACAGTTCAAAACACAATAATAGACTAAAAAATATATGTACTTCGATACTAAACTAAATGTTCAAAAATGTATTTATATTCTCCAAAAATGTGCTGGAAAGATTCACTCGGTGAAGTAAGTCGGGCTAGCAGAACCACTCGGCGATCCGCCCTTTGGTCACTTTAATCCCCTTTCTGCCTTGGCCTTCAGCATCCTCAAGTCTGTAACTTTGAGTGATCTAACACTTCATCATGGAACTACTCGGCTATCCGCATACTACTCCTTTTTCTCACCAACTTGGTTCTTTTCTCCAGGGCTTGGGACACTGCAACTTTAGGCGGTCAAGTAGCCATTAGGCGACTCGCCAAGTGGACTTGGTGATTAGCAATCTTGATTTTCTTCATTCTTTTAGTTGCTTTATTCCTTTTTGCAAATTTTTGTCCTTGGTTTTGTCCTCAATCCATATACCTGGAAATCAAGGGTTTTACATTAGTTATTGGTACAAAATAAGCAATTGAGGAAACTAAACCCATATAAATAAAACCATAAATGAGTGCAAATCTCGGACTCATCAACACCCCCAGCTTAAACTTTTGCTTGTCCTCAAGTAAAACTCAAGTTTAGCAGTTCAAAAAGGATGTCTCAAATAGTGGCACAAAAGATTCAATCATGAATGCACACAACAAGACTAAACTCACTTATGCAAGGATCAATTGTGCACTTAAAGATTCAAGTTGTGACTCACCATTATTAAAGACTCTCAAGTTTACAATACTTGCTTCAAATGTAAGTTCAAGCTCAACAAAGGTACTTAAATTCCCTCACACAAAGATTATTCCATGCTCATACAATATTATTCAACAATTTATAGCTTTGGAATCAAAAACAACTCTCACACTAAAAAAGAAGAACAGATGCATGACTTCACCCATATGTTTGCCCTTATTTTCCAGCCAACATTTATTTCAGCTCATTCATGATCAAAAAGGTCTTTTCAAGGCTTGTAATGGGGCTGAGTACAGAGGTATGATCATTTAGGCTCAGTGACTGTTATCCTCATGAAATGTGGTATGAACATCAATTTCTTTCCTTCCCTTCAAAATTTTCACTCATGCTTAAAATTCACCCCATTATTCACCTCTCATGGAATACCGGGCACCCTATTTATTTTGCAATTTTCACAACTTTATTTTACAACCTTTTCATTTTTTTATTTTTATTTCTTCCTTTTTTTTGTATGGAGGGGTTCCATCATTTTCACATCCATGGATCAAGGGGGACTTCTTCGCACTTTTGATTCACCTTCTCTTTTAACCACACCCCCAACTTAGTCTTTTGGCCTTAGTTGGGTATTCAAATAAACCACACTTCATGAGGATTATGGGTGAATGGATAAAGAGGGGTTACAATTTCATCAAGTTTCTTCCAAGAAAAGAACAAACTCAAAGGGGTTCAAGAAATATTCACACATCTCACAAGGTTGGCCAAAAAAGAGGTATATTTTCAAATTGTTTCACTCTTCAAAATTGTTGCCTAAGATCATTTCAAGAGTTTTCATCACTTAGTCAACCAGACCAACAGGGCAAATTCTAGGTGTTATCACACAAGGTTCACGGTATGCTCATCACACAATGCATTGACACCAATATCAAACAAGACTCCACACTTTCGCTAGTGTGCAATGTTCATCATAAAAGGCTCAATCGATAATCTGCTAGTCATAATGGGATGCAAAAAGTTCACATATTATCTATGCAACTTCATTTGGCCTCATCATAGCCGCGTATTCATTTTTGTTCGATTAAGATCACTAGTCAAGTCATCAGTATTGATCATAACTGACACTCAAATTTGCACAAGAAAAGCCACATTCAAACATAACAAGAGGTGACAAAATTTTTCAGAAGATTCAAAAATCAATTGCATTTAAAACAAGGAGCTGTAAGCTCAAACATCCACAAAACAGTTTCAAAACACAATTTACAACATAAAAACCCAATATATAAACAAAACTAATAATCACAAGAGGCAGGTATGAAAATATCTCACTCCACCACAAATAAAAAGCAATTTATCCTCAAATGCAACAAAATACTAAAATGTCAATAAAAATGACAAAGAGGGAGGTAAAGAAGGGTCCTGTCTACACAGTCTCTCCATCTGTCGGGGTATCAGTGCCAACATCAGCACTACTCGCTCCACTAGGGCCTTTCATGGACATCTATGTCAGCGATTTCTGAAATCACCGACTATACAATCATCTCCTCTTAATTTGGAAGGTCTCGATAGATGGTCTCCTCTAGCAATGAAATCTCCTCCTTGTCGGTCTCAGCTTCTAACTCATCAGTTGCCACAACATCCTTCTGCATATCTCCAGTGGTGGCCGAAGGAATCTCAGACGTAGCCAGTACATCCACATCATCTGCTACCTCCAATAGTGAAGTGAAGTTAGTGAACTTCAAGTAGTTCATATCCTTCTCAGATCTTCAACCTCGGCTTTCAAAGACTTCACCTCTGAAGTGGCCCCCTATCGACTCTCACAAGTCTCTAATCTAGCAGTGAGAGTGCCAATAGATGCTCAAAGGGGTGTAAGTGGATCTAGGATACCACTCTCAATCATCAAAGGTACAACAACCTCTAATCGGGTAGCCCTCACATCCGCAGAATGGGCTAAGTGCCCCATTTTCAAGATCATAGCTTGAGTGATCTTGGTTGGCTGGGAAATAATGGAAGAACTAGGAGTCTGGGAGGAAGTAGAAGTACCTGAAGGCCCAAAGGCGGGAGTAGGAAAAGATGCCTCTGTAGGTATAGATTTAACATCCACCTCTAGAGATGCATCTACCAGAGCTGTTCTCCTCCTATCTGCCTCTTACCGAGTGTACTCAGCCTCTATATGATGAACATCTGCAAAGGATGTAGGACTGACCTTGATATCCCTCATCTCATCACGAGGAAATCTAGCATGTCGGCACAACACTGTAATCAAGAACAGGAAGAGAAGGGACATCTGGTGCTATTTGACCCTAATGGTCATATCCTACTCAATGATGAGTCCCAAGTTGAGCATCTTCCTAGCTATTATGGATTTGAGATAGTTCGCCTTTGGGTGTAGAAGAATGGAATCATTCTGCAATGGTATGATATAGCTGCTGATGAACCCGAACCAGTACCAAGCGACAATATTTAGGTCTTTCGTCTCGATGAGAGCTCCTTCCTTAATCCACCTCGGGGTGATATCATAAATCAAAGGTGCAAGCCATCCCTTTAAGGCATTCGGGGACTGCATTGTAGCCAAACCCTCATATGCATGTGCAGAACCAAAAGCCCTATCGAGTACAATCTTAATGTGATCGCTGCTACACCCGACTTTCTTCCCTCGAACCATGACATATTTCATCGGCCTAAATGCACTTACCTTCTTTTTTTTCTTAGGTACTCGGTCACCGTATGCTGCATAGAATTCCTGAACCCATGTAGGAATATAGGGGCCTCAGGGTTTGGTGAACTGCTTGAACCTGAGATACAGGAGAGTGTCCCTTATAGTGGAATATCTACCTACTAAGACATTTATGGACAACAACTTCTCTTGTAGAATCTTCCTTAGTCCCTCGACTTTTAATCTATTGAGTAACTGGGAGAAGGGCCCTGTACCTGTGGCGCTGGGACCATAGTGGGTGCCTAAGCTGGAACTGTATTAATTGTAGGAGGTGTGGCTTCTGGAACTCTAGATGAATTTGGGCGAGACCTAGAACGAATCTTTGCCCACCGGGACTATAGAGGCTGGTCATCATCCAGTTTAGAAAATGCAGTTTGGGAGTCAAAAGACTCTCCTTCGCTGCCAAAGTTATGCTTCGGAACCTTAGATGCGAGCTTTTTGCCCTTGCCTTTTCCTCCTTTTAGAGGTTCCTCCCTTCCCATTTTGGAAGGATAGCTGCCCCCTCGTTGATGGTTATGTCCTGTACACTTTTATGAGGTGGCATGTCTAAGTTGGTTCTAGCCATACCTACAAAAACATCAGAGAAAGATAGAAATATTTCAAGAAAAATCACGTAAATCATACTGCATACAAACTCGCTGAACCGATCGCCAAGTTGCCGAATCACTATGGCGAGCTAGATCAGGCTTGTCGGCGACGGGAAGTCCTAATAAGTGAATCGCCTACATAATTCGGTGAGCACATGTTATCCCGCCGAATATTCTAGTGTATTTTAGGGGTTAGGGGCACTAAAAAGGTGATCTAAGAAGACTTTCGGTGAGTCACGGAGTGCACTCGGCAACTCAGGCTTCTCGTCAAAAGTTACAGAACCAAAATCAATACAACCCACAAAATTAAAGGTGATCAAGGGAGATTTGGCGAACCGCTGAGTGGTTCGGCGAGCTCGACCCAGCTCACCAAACTATCCAACGTGCCTACATTCTACCCCAACTTCCGAAATCAACCCCGCAGCCCCCGAAAACAAAATCAAAGCATACACTTTCTTAATTAAACATAGACCCATAAGACCCATGCCACCGGTGTACTCAGACTTTCCCCGATTTGGCCAAAATTGACTATTTGATGACTTAAGCCCTTAAGAATGACGTCAAACGCTCCATCATTAGGAAAATCACATCATTTAGCACAATACGGGATTATTTAGACTTCACCCGACTAGATTCAACAACAAATAATCACAACCCACAAGATTTTAATCAATTTTAAGGCATGCAATTCGGGAAATCAACAATTTAGACAATTAAGGCATGATAACGAGATTAAAACAGGCACAGAAGCACACAATCATGATTTTAGGGAGGCCCAACAAACTTGAAAATAATTTAAAACAATGCAATTGAGTTTAATCGCTTATTTATGAGTTTGGGTTCGGAAAACCAACCTTCGATGCCGAATATATGAATTGAAATGCTAGGCGACAAAGTGTCCAACTCCAAACACAGGATCAATGACTAAAAAGCAAGAAAATGCGGGAAAATAGGCATTATAGAGTGTGTGTGATTTTGTGAAGGTGAAATGTGAGGGAATGTGAAGGAGTTTGAACTTTTAAACCTTTGGCCTTTTAAAAACTGTCTAGTTCTTGCCATTTTGGCGACATTAAGTTTCTTCACTGAACTACTCGGTGACACACCGAATGGGTATGTACCTCACTGAGTTTTACAGGACCTCCAATTAATGTGGGGATCAAAACGGTGGACAAATTCGAGATCGCGAGCTCTTCGGTGATTTTCCAAGTAGTCCATGGGCTTGCCGAGTTTTGAAGACTCCATTTCATAATTTCTTGAGTCTAATGATTGTCCAAGTCGGGCTCGCTGACCTCTTCAGCGAGTCACTGACTATACATTTTGCTCGCTAACTTGCAGTTTTCAAATATATTCCACTTATTCACTTGCCCAATCAACACACGATTATTCCAAAAAAAAAAAGAAAGCAATAAAAACTTGGGTTGCCTCCCAAACAACGACTTAGTTATTGTCGTGGCACGACACAAATCCTCATTCAAAGCTCACTTTTGGGGTTCTCGATAGTATCACTAGGAAACCCCCCTTGTTGTCTAGGGTTTAAATCAGAAGAAAATTGACCCATTTAGGTCTCCAACTACTTGATAGAGACGGAATGAGAAGTCATAGTTTGGTTAAGGGTCGATACATATTTTTTCATTTCTTTCAAGATTTTATCGGACCCCTCAACCTTGTTAAGAATACGAGAGAGCATATCCTCAGACCGGCCATCCTTAGAATCTTTGGGTTTTTGATGTTCGCAGGGAGGAATATACCTATCCTTCTCCCCGTCTCTTTCATCCCTCCACTCTCTATCACAATCTCTCCAGCCTTTATCCCTGTTCCAAACTTGGTTACCACCCTACCTTGGGTAGTTAGCATGATAAATTCCACCTGTCTAGGAAGTTCACTTCTTCATTGTACAACGCTTCAAACTTGGCCTCATCAAGACTTGCACACCCGACACCTACTGCATTAACACTCTAGCTCCAACTCCTATGACAATTTTGGCCAAAATGTCTAGTTATGTCATCATCTTTGCCATGTTTTAGTCGCTCTCTTGGTCTTTCTCAAGCTTCTTTTTGGTCAATTTAAAAGTGAGACGGGAGACCTGATCTTCGCGGGTGTACCAAGCCCAATTAATTGTGGTCATACCATCTAAAAGCTGGGCTGCTATAATGCAAGGTTGTTGCATCAAACCTCCTGGAGAAAGTTGGTCAGCTACACCCTTGTTCACTAAATAAAGGCTTCGATAAATATATTACAGCAAAATGTTTTCGAGCTAACTATGAGTTGGGCATTGCAGCATATGAATTGGCTCACCTTCCAAATGTTTGAAGCTTTGGATGTTGTTCGAAGTGTCATCATCTTCGAAGGAGGGAAAAATAACAGTTGAAATGGGGTGACAAGCTTTTCCCACGAAGTGATGAAGTCTCTTGGCAATTCAGCCAACCACTGAAATACTTCTCCTATTAACGAAAATGGGAAAAACCTCAATCAGACCGACTCTTGGGATATGTTCTTGAAG
Organism: Solanum bulbocastanum; assembly: GCA_037074985.1. Lineage (NCBI taxonomy): Eukaryota > Viridiplantae > Streptophyta > Magnoliopsida > Solanales > Solanaceae > Solanum > Solanum bulbocastanum. The sequence goes on along the minus strand of CM073597.1, from coordinate 15,354,435 downwards.
GTGAACGACTCAAAAACAATAACAAAGTTTCATATATGCTCATGGGGATCCTCATGAGCCAACCCACTAAACAACCCTTTCAATTTTAAGAGCTGCAACATGGTGTTTGTAATGTGGAACACATCATTCCCTTCAGCCGGAGGCAAGCGAATGGCACCAATTCCACCCATTAGATGAGGGTCATTAAAATTCAGCTCATTGACACCGTTGAGGTTGTCGATATCGTCTTGGTGGCCCACTTGGCTACCATTGCTTCCATTGACGCTCATTTCCTCTAATTAAAACAACAACACATAAACAAAAACTAAAAAGAAGTAGATTCAACTATGATTAAAAAGAACAAAATTCAACTTCACCAAAAGAATCTTAAACAACACCACTCCCCGGTAGAGGCACTATTTTAATTAATGTTTAAAGGAAAATTTATCCAATTCTAAGTGTCAACGATCGCTAGTCAGTATAAAACCCAACTAAATGAGCTAGGGTCGAATCCTACAAGGAGCAGTACGTGTTTGAGAATCAATTGGGAAGTACGAATATGGTCAAATCAGTTATAGGAATAAAAATTATCGAATAAAGACATTATTCAAATCAAGGGGTGACACGAATGTCAAATGGTGTAATGACCTAGGCGTAGCCCGCTAGACGTAACACGGCGTACTTGACCCCCGAAGGGGGTCGCATACAAGCCCTTAACATATCATAAACATAAAAGTCATAGAATGATGCAGAATTAAAAATTTTCTTTACAATTGAAGTCTTTCATAAAAGAGAATGGGAGTCTAGACATTGTCTCATTTAGCCATATAAATACAATCCAATAATGAATAGGGATACAACCCTTACAATAGTTCTCAAATGATATACTAAAAGAAATTACTAAGTAATGATAGTCATCCTTGAATCTTGAGAACTCACCAACTAGCAATGGGGATTATCTATCCCAAGCTTTTATCATTAATAGACCACCTTCAAGAACCAAACCCTACACTTATAAGAAATGTAGAAATATGGGTTAGTACAAAATGCACCATGTATGGTAGCCATGCATAAAAAATCATTGAAAACATGCTAAAAGGGACATTTTAGTTGAAACCATGCTATATGCCAATTTGAACATATTCTTTGAAAGAGTTGGAGAACATCACTCATAAGGCAAATCATATATATTTTATCATAGCACAAAGGATAACAACATAATCATAAGCATAGTCTCCAATCATAGACATAGTGCAAATATCAATCATCATATGACATAATGCACATACATAGTGAAATAACAAGATCATCTTATCATAATAGAATCATCACCTAAGTAACCCTAAGTTATACTTGTTCCATGCATAGATAAGATCCCATACCCCTATTTACACTAAGTACCACTTTTAGGTCACCATGCTCATACTTGTCATATATTAGTCTCATCCATAGTTAATACTCATAGACAAGAAAAATTTCATATTCATTAGCTCATGTAAAGGAAAATCAATCATAAAAACAATCCAAATGGAGCATTCATTTCTTCATAATTCATCATAATGTAATAGAACCACACCATGGCTACTCTCAAAGTCCACTTGTGCCATGCATGAGTGAAGTCGTATACCCTTACTCACACTAAGAAGATCTTCTTGAGGAGTCATTAGTCATAGTTCATGTTTGATGTTAATAGTTCATTTACATAAGAGAAACACACCATGCCTACTCTCAAAGTCTACTTGTGCCATGTATGAATGGCATCCCATAATACCACTCATATTAAGTAGATCCTTTTGAGGAACCATAGCACATAACTCACTTTCTTGTTCATGGAGGGAAAATAGCCTTAACCGTCATAGACCATGTGAGCTTCATGGAATTCGGTGTCATGAAACCCCACACTGAAAGAAGGTTTTCTACTTGACTAAGGTTGAACAAAATGTATTAGATTTTAGGTGGATCTAGTAGCTAAAGACCTATGTGGGCACATATTTATGGGATAGGGAGATTCCTTCTAGAAACTCGACCTATTGTATCGACGGAGGAGCTTCCATCTCATGAGAATAATTTAGTGCACCCAGCCTCTTGTATTGACGGGAGGGCCTCTACCTCATTTTCCATATCCATTCGGTGCTAAGCATTATTTCCCAAAATTACTTGTTTAGTCTTGAATTTGATTTACATGTTTGAAGGAGTATTTTACCCTTCGTTCAACCCAATTCATAAAATAGCTCATAGATTCAAGTAGGTGAGAATGGACTTTCAACCTTAGAATATTCATTAATATGTGAGAACAACTTTCACATTATGATCATGTGTTTTATGAGAATAGACTTTCAATCAACACAAGAAGATCATCGTAGCCATGAACTTATCATGCATAAAAATGTGTAAAGGTGCATATGAGAACTAAACTATTGATTAACACCATTAGATACATCATGATCATGTTCATGCATGGGGTGTGTGTGTGATTGTACTTTCAATAACACAACAACAACATTATCATCTTAGACACTTCACTCTTAAAGTGTTCATAAGGCACGTACATAATATCACAACCATGCATAATTCTCATATCTTGCATACAAGCATCATAGACCATGATAAATCAACACATCAATCATTCATCATCTTAGACATGGACATAATTGTAATTCAAGTAGTTCATTCATTGAATACATAAGTTCATGTACTCTCATGTGGGTAAAGTTCTTCCAAAATAATACCATATACAATTCAACATGCATAATAGCTTCCATCTTAAAAGACTCACTATTCATAGCTCATTCATATTAGCTATTACCTTTAAGGCCCTAGAAGTCATCTTCATATTACAAGTTTTACTCTCAAGAATTACCTCACATGGTCATCATGTAAACCTAATTCTCAAGGTACACTAACCACATTCTTCATTATTGATCAATTAAAGTCATTCAGTATCATATAAAGTCAATCTCAATACTACTAAACCATGAACCATCATTTAAGCCCTAATCAAGTTCATTCATGTCTACAAGTTTTACTTATAATCAATTTATATCTAGGTCATCTAATCTAAGGCAATTCATAAAGAAATTCATCAATCTTAGAAGATCACATCTAGCCCCTCAATTTGCCTCATTCATGGCACAACATTAGGTTATATCAATTTTGCCCTAGAATCTTAGGTTAATCAAGAATACATGTATATTCATACTAAAATCATGAAATTTCATCATCATCAACTCATATTCAATCAAATGGAGCAACTTGAAACAATATTCTTTAATGTAAAGAAGGACCATAGCTAGGATTGGGGAACTCATGGGTTCTTGAGGAACTCAAGTTGAAATCATATAAAATCAGCAATGCATCCTTAAACAAACATATTTCAACCTTTAAAAGCAACTTTGAAAGGAACCCTAGCATTTAGGGATTTATAGATTTGAGATAAAAGCTTTGAAGGGACTCCTTGGGTGATATTGTAACGACCCAGGGATACCCCCTAGACGTAAAACGGCATACAAGACTCAGAAAAGTCTCATACAAGCCTCATAGAATATCATGAACATAAAATAATAGAAAAGTAGGGAAAATTTAAAACTTTTTACAATCGCAGTCATTTGTTATATAAACAAGCGGAATTCTTTCTATACTTTGTCTCAAACCATCTAATACAACTTTTAGAATAAAACTCTTGGTACAGAACCCATACAATAGTTTCAACATGAAAATAAAAGACATAAAGAAAATAGTGGGTTTTGTTCTCGAAGCGGAATTCTTTCTATACTTTGTCTCAAACCATCTAATACAACTTTTAGAATAAAACTCTTGGTACAGAACCCATACAATAGTTTCAACATGAAAATAAAAGACATAAAGAAAATAGTGGGTTTTGTTCTCGAAGCTATGAGGACTCACCAAGATCTTCAACTCCTTAACTCCTTAGAAACATATCTCCAAAGTAGCACTCTCCAAACCCTACATTTGATTAGAATGTACGAAAAGTATGCGTTAGTACAAAATGTACTAAATATGTTAGCTAGCATAATCATAAAAGCATAAGACAAGGATTAGTCAATATAAGACACAATAAAAAATCATATGAAATACTTCATGAAACATAAACTATAAGCATAAGAGACAATATAACAATAATAAGCAAAGCCTCAAACATAAGCATCACATAAGCATTATTAGACTCTTAGTCATCCATACCATAATAGAACCATTCTCAAGTAACCTCAAAGCACACTTGTGCAATGTATGAAAAGCATCCCATACTACCCTACACACTAAGCATAACCTTAAAGTCATCCTAGTCATACTTACCCTTCTTTGGTATCATTATTAGCTTACTTCATATAGATAAGGGAACTATCACCTTTAGTCAATCATATCATGGAAGGAAACTGTAGCAACAATCCATCAAGCATACATTATAAGCATAAAAGGAACATACCATATATACCTTCAAAGCATACTTGTGCAATGTATAAGTAAGATCCAATACTCTTACCCATACAAAGCAAAGCCTTTTAAGTACCCATAGTTCATAACTACTGTTCTTGCTCATACTACTATAGTATTTGGGACATAAGCCTTACCCGACATAGACCATTTGAGCAAACATGGAATCCGGTGTCTATCCCACACCGTAAAGGGGTCTTTCTACTTGCCGAGGGTAGAACTATACTCTTAGCTTGGCTTCTAGAAACCTGGACTCAACTATGGCAAAAGGTTTCCATCTCATGAGATACCTACTTTGGGAATGTGGACTCAACTAGTGTAAAAGGAACCCATTTGGAAAGCCGGACTCAACTAGTGTAAAAGGTTTCATCTCATATTCATATCCACTCGGTGCTAGGGATTAAGTCCTATTGAGTTCACATTAATTCTTGACTTAAGTTCATATTTGTGGAAGAATGTGTTGACACTCAATCCAACATAACTCATAATATAGCTCATTAGATCATGCATGAGAAACTATCACCATCCATGACTTATTTATGATGGCCCTAGAGCCTTTGATTCAATTAGGTGAGACTACTCTTCAAACCTTAGAGTCACTATAGGTGACAAACATTTCACCTCCTATCATATTCTGCCTAGGTGTGTATATGGAATTAACCTTTCAAAAACAGTACAACTAGGACATGAGCACATTAACTTTACTCTCAAAGTGTCTCTAAAGCATGTACTAAACTTCATAAAACATGCAAACTATCATGTCTTGCCCCTTTCTAAGGTCAAAACTCATATTTAATCAACACATATGGAATGACTACATTAGACACACATATATTCACAATTCAAGTAGTTCAACTACTACAAACCAGACCTCATACTTCACCTTCTTGAGGTTCAATTCTTATTGTTCAACCTCCTACCTAGGGATTCAAGCACTAGACATGGATGTCCTCCTAACCCATATGATTCTATCACATTATGCATCCAAACCTTCATGAGGTAAGTTAGGTGGTAAGGTCTTATCATAACCATTCTCTCTAGTAGTATACCATTATCTCATATGCTTCACTCTTGGAGCCTTACCATACATAATTCATCCTATTGGATTTGCCCTAAAAGCCCTAGAACCATCACTAGGTGAGAACCCCTTTCATGTTAAGTTCATACTCATGCCTAATATCATGTCTAGAATTCTACATTAGACAAGGATATCATCATGACTCAAGTGATTCTATCACTTCCTACAATCTATTATTCATAATGTGATTTAGGTAGATAAGTGTCTTTCATCACAATTCCATTCATTAGCCTTCTATTCACATGTAGATTTTATTCTCAAATCCTTAGCAATCTACCGTTAATCATATAACTTTACTCTCAAGCCATAGTGATCAACATTCATGACTACAAGCCCTACACTAAAGCATTATTTCTTACTATCTTCACCCCTACCTAGATTTCAAGGTGTTTCAATCACATTCTTCATTACTAGGTGATTCTAGAGGAAATTCATTATAACGGTTCAACTTTAGCTTTACTAGTCAAGATCCATTATTTGAACTATAGTCTAATTCGATTCATATCTATATGATCCTAACCTTGAACAATTACTACACATGACATGGATTTAGGAAGATCACCCATGGACCTTCAATTTCACCTCTAATGGCATAAACCCACAAAATATCACATTCATCAAATAAACTAGGTCTAACCATAGAAATCAAATGACTTCATCATAATACCATAATTCAATGTTAATACAATCATAATTAGGTATTATTTACTAGATTGGAATCATACCTAAACCCTACCCACAATGTAGAAGGAAACCCTAGGGGGAAAGTCTAGGGGGGCTCTATGGGTTGAAGAAACCATATATGATTAAGCTAACATACCTCAATTCAAATACCTAATCAAGCTTGAAATATTGGATGAAAATCGACCTAGGTTGCAGCCCCAACTTCCTTTCTTCTTCTTCTTCTTCTTCTTCTTCTTCTTCACTTCTAGAGAGAGAATTATTTGAAGGGAATTTGGGTGTTTTGAAGAATGAGTTAAATGATTTAGTTCAGGGTCCTATTAAGATTATATAGGTGTTTAAATAACTAACTAACAGACCTCCCTTAACCCCTAATTAATTAATGACTTAACCCCCAAACCCTACCTAAAAACTAAAACTAAAAATTTGCCTTGACTACGACTCCCCCACCCACGGACCTTGGGTGGGTATACAGGGCGTACTGGCAAGTTGTGAGTGGGGTACTGGATCTAAGAAAGGCAGGCCAACTCAGGCCTTGACCCACGACCCCAACCCATGGGGCGTGGGTCCACCTACTGCCAGTAGGTGCCAAGCATAGGTGGGCTGTTTTTTGACAGCTTTTTTGGCTGTTTTGAGGTCCTCCTCAAGGACCCCTTGGGTGGTCCTTGGGGGGTCGTACCTTGACGTCCTAACCCTTAAATCTCCATTCTACGTACGGGAATCATTTCTATGAGTTTTAATCCTCCTACCACACTCCAAACTTCTTTCTAGTTCAACTTACTAGTTTCTAGGGCATTAATATATCTCCCCTAAGGATCATTCGTCCTCGAATGACGATTAAATACTTCTTAGAGTCACAACTCTAGAATAACAGCCCATCATGCATGCAACATATCTAACTGCACAAAACCTAGCAAGAGAACTTCAATTCCAAGCAAAACACATTCAATGCAACACAAGGGAGTAGGAACTATTTCTATCAACCCAAAATGCATGAAACTCTAAATGTACTCATTTTCAACGAGAAACTAACATATCCTAGCTAAAACATGCTCAACACACACTCATGGACCCTAAATGCAATTTTACTCTCAAAAATAATTTATTCAAGGAGGAATATTTCAACTCAAAATATAAGGCATGCTCATTTAATGATCTCATGAAGTCTATATGCAAATTTAGTCAAATGCACTACAACATGAGGAACAATAATGCATATGAGTCATTTCTAACAAGACCTAAACATTTTCATGAACATACATATTAAGAAGTCATGGGAACACACAAATTACACATGGCTTCATATAAAAGCAAATCAAGAGGAACCTATCATCTCTAGCTAGAATAGGATTAAAAGGAAAAGGATGAAGACATTGGGACATCTCATTGGCCCTTGGCCTCACAAGTAGCATCCTCACCTAAACAACACTCCATACCTCTTGATGGGACAACTTCTTTGTTCTTCTATTGCTTAACTTGCCAGTCTAAGACCTCTACCGATACTTCTAAATTGGAGAGGTTCTTATTATGCAACCCCAACTCACAAGCAATTGTACCAACACTACTCAAGATCACATATGAGCCAACCAAGATGGGACTAAACTCATCATACTCACTACACATCTCATGGTGAGAATTTAAAGCAAACCTAACTCATGAACATTAATAACACCCAATGACCTTGCTAGCTAAGCACATTATCTCTCCCTTAGGAGCAAGCCTATACAAACTCTTTTAAGCATCACTTCTTTCAATTCTAAGGGAGGAGAAAGTCATCACTAAGATTTAACAACTATCACACAAGATGCTTATAAACCATGGTGAATTATACTTCTACCCTTCTTAGAGGAGTCTATTCACTCGACCAATCTAGGAATTACTTAAACACCCTATTCAACCAATCTATCAACATACCTCAAAAATCATCATGACTAAGTCGGGTTCCACTATCTACTAAACATGACCATAATGCACTCATTCATAATAACATCACAATCTATGTAGTCAGTGATGAGTCCACAAATTGAACTCATTTAGGGCTATATTTTGATAGAATTAGTGTCCTCAAATTCATATTTTATATCAATATTTGATTAAAACCCTTAAGTTTCAGGTATTTTGAGTTTGAGGGAAAGCATGGACACTACTTAGGAAAAAGGAACAAAGGCAGCTGAGAGAACGAAGAAATGAAGATCTGAGAATGGTCGAATCCATTCAGCGAGTTGCCAAAAGGTATTACCTCGCCATTTGTTCAAGTGTGCTGAGCCCTAAAAGAAAGGATCAAATTAGTTGTGAAAAGGAGCAGTCAATGTGTCACCGAGTAGTTCCGCGAAGCAGTACTATGTCGCCCAATGATCTAAAATATGATGATGCTGAAGGATAGAGGAAGATGGTGATGAAACCTAACAAAGGACGGATCGCTGAGTTGATTGATGATCTCGACTAATGGCGTCGAATGATCCGCGGCATCACAGATTTTTGAAAACTATAAATACGCATTGAGAGTTGTAGATTAAGATGATAATTTTAATATAGAATTTTTAACATAGAATTTTGAGTTCTAAGTTTGGAGAGGGTTTTGAAGAACTTGAACATTCAAAGGGTTTTAACTCCAAGAATTTGGACTTAGGTCTTGTGGATTCTTCACTCTTGGCTTGTTTCGAGACTTAAATCTTCATACTTATTTGAATGCAAACTCATATTGGTATAAATTTCTATCTCTTTTACATGTCAAGCTGAAACCCCAATTCTTGGGGCATGATTTTGTGAATATGGGTTAGATTATTGTTGGGTCTGCTTGTTGATGATTTATTTTTTGTTTAGATTTGATTTCGTTTAGTAGTTGTGGTGGAACTTAATGAAATTGTAGTTGCAAATACGATTTCACCATTGTGTTTTCAGCTTGCTTGAGAGAGAGGTCGTAAAACTAAGATTACTAAATTGATGGCCGATGGGATTGGGTGCACATGAGGTTCAGCTCGAGAGAGTGAACCCTAGTCCTTCTCCTACACACTCAGCTCGAGAGAGTGAGTGGGCTAAGACAGAGGTTGTGCTTCATGCGGCAACTCGATATTTGATAGAAACCGAGTTGATTCAGGGTAAGTTGCTCGAAAGAGAATTTACCCCTACCATAGTCTAGCCTAATAAAAAATATTCAACGGATTTATTATCAAAAGCATGTACCCAATAGCATTTTTGCTGTTTTTGTTTACTTGTGACAAACCCCATTGATAATTGACGCTTGCGTCACCCCTTAGATTTAACATGTTTGTATTCAAAAATGTTTTTTAGCTATGACTAATTAGAAATAAATTTTATTTTTCTATTAATTTTCATTCCTACTCCCTTGTGACTCGACCCCAACCTTTGGTTGGGTTAATTTACTATTGTACAATCGTAGACACTTGCATTGGAAGTAGTATCCTGATTACACAAACATCAAAATGGCGCCACTGCCGGGGAGTGGTGTTAATTGAGAATTCTTAGTTTAGTAATTTTTTTTGTTCTTCTTAGTTGTAGTTCACTTTATTTTCAGTTTTTTTTTATTGTTTGTGTTGACAACTGAAAGCATGAGTGTTAATGGCAACAACGATAGCTAGATGGGCAACCAGGACCACATCGAAAATGTCAACAATGTCCAAGAGCCCAAATTAATGACCCCCATCTCAGGGGAGGTATTGGGGCCATCCATTTACCTCCACCAGAGGGAAATGTAGTGTTCCACATAACTAGCGCCATGTTTCAACTCTTGCAACTAAATGGACTTTTTCGTGGATTGGCTCATGAGGATCCTCACGAACATCTTAGAAAATTCATGGATGTGTGCCAACCATTCTCTTTCAAAAACATCTCTCAGGAATCAATTTGGTTAAGGCTATTCCCTTTCTTATTGATGGGAGAGGCGTGCAAATAGCTGGCGGAGCTGCCTTACGAATCCATAACTTTTTGGGAGGAATTGGTAATCACATTTAATGCGCGATTTTTCCCTCCTTCGAACATGATGGATCTTCAGGATAGTATGCAAAGATTTAAGCATTTGGAGGGCGAGCCAATCTGTGAGAATTGCCTGTGATTTAAAAAGCTGGTGCTACAATGCCCCACTCATGATCTGCCTGACAATGTCTTGCTACAGTACTTTTATGGAAGCCTGGATTTAGTAAACAAAGTTGTCGCTGATAAACTTTCTCCTGGAGGCCTAATGCAACAACCATATGCAGTAGTAACGAAACTCTTAGATGATATGACAACCATCAATAAGGCATGGTACACTCGTGAAGACCAAGTCTCCCCTTTCACATTCAAGCTATCCAAGGAGCAGGTGGAAAAAGATAATGAGAGAGACCAAAACATTTCCAAGATCATGACACAACTTGACATTTTATCTAAAAATGTCGTGGAGGCTGGTGCCCGTGGTGTCAACGTTGTGGGGGTCAGGTATGCAAATTTTTAGGATGCAAAATTCGAAGCCTTGTATAACGAGGAAGTGAACTTCCTAGCGTACCAAGGGGTAGTTATTGTTCAAACTACCCAAGGCAGGGTGGTAACCATGGTTGGGCTAGAGATAAAGGATGGAAGGATCGTGAATGGAGAGATCAAAATCCTTATTGGAATGATGGGGAGAAGGACATGTATGTTCCTCCCAACGAACGCTAAAAGCCAAAGGATTCGGAGGGTGGTAGGTCTGATGATATGCTTTCTTGTATCCTCAATAAAGTTGAAGGGACAGACAAGATCTTGAAAGAGATGAAAGAGGATGTGTTGACCCTTAGTCAAACCATTACCTCCCATTCAGTATCAATCAAGTAGTTGGAGACCCAAATGGGTCAGATGTCATCTCAACTAAATCCAAGACAGAAAGGGGGTTTGCCTACTGACACTATGGTCAACCCCAAAATTAAGGTTTGAAGGTGGACTTGTACCGTGTCATGACGTTATCTAAGGAGTTTTTTGGGAGGCAACCCACAACCATTTATTGCTTTATTTTGATTTGATAAAATAATAGTGTGTTGATTACGTAGATGAAAGTGTGGAGAGTAAACAAAAAGTGTAAATAGGTGAGTTATAGGTCCATTTCGCGAATCACCGAAAGGTTCGGTGACCCCAAACTAGAACACCGTTAGCCTCAAGAAAAATTTACATTTGATTCTGTAAAACTCGGTGACCTCAGGATATTTTTGGCGATTCGCCAATCATGTCGGCGATCTCGACAGAGACTGCCATTTGGACTCCCACTATGCATCGAGGTTCTGTAAAATTCGGCGAGGCAAATGACTACTTGGCGCTATGTTGAATAGTTCGGCGATCAGGACTAATGTCACCGAATGGGCAAAAACTGGACGATTTTTCAAGACAAAGGTTTAAATATTTCAAACTCATTCCCTTTCCTTCACTATTCTATCTTTCGAAACTCACACTTGCACTCTAGTTTTACATTTCATGCATTTTTGGAGTAATTTTAGTATTGAATTGTGTTGCAAATTAGTTACATTGCTTCCTAGCATCTTAATATCCATTTGATCAGTATAAAAGGTTGGTACTTCAAACGTCACAATTATTTTGTTGAAACTGTACTCATTCACAATTTGTTAATCTTTGATGATGTGCGCTGGGCCTCTCTGGTAGGATTAGAATATTTTTTTGCCTGTTAGGTTCGTAAATTTTGCCCGTACTAAGTTCAATAGTTAATTCCTGAAGGTTGCGCTTTAAATTGGACGAAAAATGATAGGTTGTGCATGATTGTCATTGGGTCTAAGCCTAATTTGAGTTGTACATGCCTTAATTTTATTTTCGGGGGTTGCGGAGTTGAATTTGGGAAGTTCGGTCAAAAGCAGGTACGTTGGGTCATTTGGCGAGCTGGGTCGAGCTTGCTGAACCGATCGGTGGTTTACCTAAAATCCCCATCTCGCCTTTAATTTAATGCTAAATGTGATGCTGAATTGTGTAACTCTCGGCAAGAAGCATGATGCCGCCGAACGCATTTGGCGTCTCACCGAAAGACTTCTGGTTTGCCCTTTCTCTGCACCCTTGTATTCTCTATGCACTACACTCGACGAACCGCCTAAGTAGTTGCATGCTTCGCCAACTGGTTTAGCAAAGTGATTCTGCAATTGAACTTCCTTTCTTTTGTCTGAATACATTCTAACTTTTTCTCAAAGCTTTGCAGAAAATGGCTAGACCGAAAGTAGCTAGAAGAGGTATGCCACCCCAACAAACAAGAGTGAAAAATTTCAAGAAAAATACAAACACAACAAATCCTCCCAAAATATATAATGAGGGTATGAAGACTAATGCCAACAAGAGAAAAAATCCCCTAGATCCCATAATTCCCTTGTGGAGACATGGATTCTTCACAGCTATCCACTTCTTTTTGGCGGGTCATGACTTGGACAATCTTAGTAAGTCAGCTGCCGCTGAATCTTTTGAAGAAGCTCCGGGGGACATTATGAAATTCCATGCTGAAACATCGGGCACTGATGCCTAGATAGATGGAGAGATTGTGTAGATAGTATTTTTCTCTACCTTCCTCTCTGTCTTTCTTTATTCTTAATTTTGGATATTCTATTATTTTTATTTGAAGACAAATGTTTTTTGTTGTTTGTGGTGGGTGAGGCCCACCTTTGTGTGCCACTCATGAATAATGCTTTTTTTTTTTTAGTATTTAGGTTGTGAACTATAATTTTTTGTTAATACTGCTTTCTGTGGATGCTTGAGCTTGTGGCTCTTTTTATTTTAAATGACATAATGGTTTTGACCAGTCCGAAAATTTTTGCCACCTCTGGTGTGATGAATGTGGCGTTCTTTTGCAAAATTTAAGTCTCAGAACGAACATGAATGTGTGGCTACAATGAGGCAAAATGAAGTTGCATAGACAATATGTGAACTCTTTGCATGTCGTTGTGATTCGCCATGTATCAAATTGATTCTCTTGTGATGACCATTGCACACTAGCGAAAGTGTGGAGTCTTGTTTGACTTTAGTGTCGATGCCTTGTGTGATGAGCTTATTGTGAACCGTGCATGAATAAACCTAGAATTTGCCTTGTTGGTCAGATCGATTAAATAAGGCTTTCTTTTGGTATGATCTTAGGCAGCTTCAAAGTGTGTGAGCCAATTTGATAGAAACCTCTTTTTTGACCGACCTTTTAAGTGTCTGAACCTATCTTGAACACCCCTTGAACCTTACCTTACTTTGGAAGAAACTTGATGAAAACTAGACCTTTCCTTATCAATTAATCATAATCCTCATGAAGTTGTGGTTAATTGAATAGTCAACTTAGGCCAAAAGCCTAAGTTGGGGGTATCGTGAAAAGAGAAGGCAAGCCAAGAAGTTCAAGAAAGTTCCTCTTACCCATGGTTTTGAGAAAAATGGAACCCTTCCATATAAAGAAAAAATGTTATGGAATAAAGTAAAAAAGAAATGGGATTTCCAAAATATCCATGAAAATGAATAATAGGATGACTTATGAGAACTACAGAGAATGATGAAGGAATATGAAAGGAAGTGTTGTGAGCACCACATTTCATGAGGTTAAAAGTCACTGAGCGTAAATTACCATACCTTTGCACTCAACCTCATTACAAGCCTTGAAAATACCTTTTTGATCTTGAGTAAGCCGAAACAAATGTTGATTAGAAAATACAGGCAAACCTATGGGAGAAAGCATGCATTGTGCTTTTCTTTGTAAGACTGAGTGTCTGAGTGATGCATTTGATTTCGAAACTTTAAATAATTAAACCCTTGTGGGTGAGTATGGAATCATCCTTTTTGTGAGGGCATTTGAATACTTTTATTGATCTCGTACTTGCATTTGAAACAAGTAATCGAATCTTTGAGAATTGTATGTCACAACTTGAATCTTTGGGTACACATTTGATCTTTGCATAAGTAACTTGAGTCTTGTTGTGTGCATTCATGATTGAGTCTTGTGTAGCAATGTTCAAGACCTCCTTTTCAAATGACTGAGCTTGAATTTTCTTAAGGACAAGCAAAAGTATAAGTTGGGGGTGTTGATGAGTCCACAAATTGGACTCATTTAGGGCTATATTTTGATAGAATTAGTGTCCTCAAATGCATATTTTTCTCCATATTTGATGAAAACCCTTAAATTTCAGGTATTTGGAGTTTGAGGGAATGCATGGACAATACATAGCAAAAAGGAACACAGGCAGCTGAGAGAACGAACAAATGAAGATCTGAGAATCGCCAAACCCATTTGGTGAGTTGCCAAAAAGTCTTACCTCGCCTTTTGTTCTAGTATGTTTAGCCCTGAAAGAAATGATCAAATCAAAGGTGAAAAGGAGCAGTTGACATGTCACCTAGAAGTTTTGTGAAGCAACACTATGTCGCCTAATGATCCAAAACACGACAATGCTGAAGGATAGAGCAAGACGACGATGAAACCTATCAATGGGCAGATTGCCGAGTTGATCGACAATCTCGATTAATGGCGCCGAATGATCTGCTGCAACACAGATTTTTGAAAACTATAAATACTCATTTTAATATGAGATTTTTATTATAAAATTTTTAACATAGAATTTTGAGTTCTAAGTTTGGAGATGGTTTAGAAGTACTTGAAGATTCAAAGGGTTTCACCTCCAAGAATTTGGACTTGGGTCTTGTGGATTCTTCACTCTTGGCTTGGTTTGAGACTTAAATTTTCATACCCATTTGAATGCAAACTCATATTGGTATAAAGTTCTATCTCATTTTCATGTCTAGCTAAAACACTATTTATTGGGGTGTGATTTTGTTAATATGGGTTACATTATCTGTAGGGTCTTGCTTGTTGATGATTTATTTGTTATTTAGATGTGATTTTGTTTAATAGTTGTGGTGAAACTTAATGAAATTGTAGTTGCAAATATGATTTCACCTTTGTGTTTTCGGCTTGCTCAAGAGAGAAGTCGTAAAACTAAGACTACTAAATTGATGGCTGGTAGGATTGGGTCGATATGAAGTTCCGCTCGAGCGAGTGAACCCTAGTCCTTTTTGCACATACTCAGCTCGAGAGAGTGAGTGGGTTAAGGTGGAGGCAGTTCTTCGTGCGGTAACTCGATGTTCTAGAGACACCAAGTTGATTCTGGGTAAGTTGCTCGAGAGAGAATTTACCCGCACTATAGTCTAGCCTAGTCAAAAATATTCAACGGATTTATTATCAAAATCATGTACGCAATAATTTAGTTTTTTCCGTATTTCTATCACATTCCAAGAATCCCATCTCCTTGATCAATACTCTTTGCATTTTTTCTATTTTTGTTTACTTGTGACAAAGTCCAATTGATAATTGACGCTTGCGTCACCTCTTAGATTTAACATGTTTGTATTCGAGAATGTTTTTTATCTATGACTAATCAGAACTAAATTTTATTTTTCTACTAATGCTCAAGACCACTCCCTTGGGACTCGACCCCAATCCTTGGTTGGGTTACTTTACTATTGTACAATCGTAGACATTTGCATTGAAAGTTGTGTCCTGATTACGCAAACATCAGTCACATAGCCATAATTTTCATCCCAACCAACCTTTTCTCCCTCGATCCTTGTAGTATAAGCCCTTTGAGTAGTCATATCCTAAAGACCATTGAATAAAGGAATAGGAGAGAGACCTTATAGGGTTATACTCTATGACACGACTTAGAAAATGAAGAAGTAAAGTTTCCTAAGAATCCAATAGCCTCCTATTCATAAATGTGGTGCGCTTCACATTTATGAACAAGACTCTACTAGAAGTGGTTTGAGACATTCTAAAACCATCCCAAAACCTTATGCTTTGATACCATATTTTCACAACCAAGAGGTACCCCTTAGACGTAAAACGACGTACAAGACTCCAAAAAGTCTCATACAAGCCTCATAGCATATCATGAACATAAGTTAATAGAAAAGTATGGGAAATTTAAAACTTCTTACAATTGAAGTAATTTGTTATTTAAACAAGCACAAGTCTTTCTATACTTTTTTCTCAAACCATCTAATACAACTTTCAGAATAAAACTCTTGGGATAAAGCCCATACTATAATCTCAACATGAAAATAAAGGACATAAAGGAAGCGGTGGGTTTTGTCCTCGAAGCTATGAGGACTCACCAAGATCTTCAACTCCTTAGCTCATTAGAAACCCATCTCCAAAGTAGCACTCAAGTCTCCAAACCCTATATTGTATTAGAATGTAGGCAAAATATGTGTTAGTACAAAATGTACTAAATATGTTAGCTAGCATAATCAGAAGAGGTTAAGACAAGGGTTAGTCAATATAAGACATAATCCAAAATCATATGAAATACTTCATGAAACATAAATTATAAGCATAGGAGACAATATCACAATAATAAGCAAAGTCTACAACATAAGCATCATATAAGCATTATTTGACTCTTAGTCATCCATACTCTAATAGAACCATTCTCAAGTAACCTCAAAGCACACTCGTGCAATGTATGAAAGGCATCCCATAGTACCCTTCACACTAAGCTTAACCTTGAAGTCATCCTAGTCATACTTACCATTCTTTGGTCTCATTATTATCTTACTTCATATAGATAAGGGAACTATCACCTTTAGTCAATCATATCATGTAAGGCAACTATAGAAAAAATCCATCAAATATACGCAATAGGCATAAAAGGAACACACCATAGATACCTTCAAAGCATACCATTAAAATGCATAAGTAAGACCCCATACACTTAACCATACTAAGTAAATCCTCTTAAGTACCCATAGTTCATAAAAACTATTTTTGCGCACACTACTACACTATTTGGGAAATAAGCCTCAATCGGCATAGACAATGTGAGCTAACATGGAATCTGGTGTCTGCTCCACAACGTAAAGGGGTCTTTCTACTTACCAAGGGTAGAACTACACTCTTAGCTTGGGTGAAACCAATGGCTAAGTAACCTATGTGGGCACATATTTATGGGATAAGGAGATTGCTTCTTGAAACCCGGACTCAACTATGGTAGAAGGTTTCCATCTAATGAGATACCTCAACTAGTGTAAAAGGAACCCATTTGGAAAGATAGACTCAACTAGTTTAAAAGCTTTCAAGGTGAAGCCTGGCTCAACTATTGTAAAAACTTCCATCTCATATTCATATCCACTCGGTGCTAGGCATTAAGTCCCATTGGAGTTCACATTAAATCTTGACATAAGTTCATATTTGTGGAAGAATGTCTTGACACGCAATACAACATAACTCATACTATAGCTCATTAGATCATGCGTGAACAACTATCACCATCCATGACCATTTTATGAAGGCTCCAGAGCCTTTGATTCAATTAGGTGAGACTACTCTTCAAACCTTAGAATCACTATAGATGACAAACATTTCACCTCATATTATATTCATGCTTAAGTCTGTATATGGAATTAACCTTTCAACAACACTACAACTAGGTCGTGAGCACATTCACTTTACTCTTAAAGTGTCTCTAAAACATGTACTAAACTTCATACTACATATGCACTATCATCTCTTACCCCTTTCTAAGGTCAAAACTCATATTTAATCAACACATCTAGAATTACTACATTAGACATGGATATATCCAAAATTCAAGTAGTTCAACTACAACAAGCCAAACCTCATACGTCACCTCCTTGAGGTTCAATTCTTACTTTTCATCCTCCCACCTAGAGATTCAAGCACTAGACATGGATGTCCTCCTAACTGATATGATTCTATCACTTTATGCATACAAATCTTCATGATGTAAGTTTAGTGGTAAGGTCTTATCATAACCATTTTATCTAATAGTCTACCATTATCTCGAACACTTCACTCTTGGTGCCTTATCCTACATAATTCATCCTATTGGATTTGCCCTCAAAACTCTAAGACCATCACTAGGTGAGAAACCCTTTCAAGTTAAGTTCATACTCATGCCTAATATCATGTCTAGAATTCTACATTAGACAAGTATATCATCATGACTCAAGTGA
Source organism: Solanum bulbocastanum (assembly GCA_037074985.1). Lineage (NCBI taxonomy): Eukaryota > Viridiplantae > Streptophyta > Magnoliopsida > Solanales > Solanaceae > Solanum > Solanum bulbocastanum. The sequence continues at coordinate 15,336,296 of CM073597.1, read as the reverse complement.
TTCTATCACTTCCTACAGTCTATTATTCATAAGGTGATTTAGGTAGATAAGGGTCTTTCACTCACAATTCTATTCATTAGCCTTCTATTCACATGTAGATTTTACTCTCAAAGCCTTAGCTTCTATAGTTAATCAAATTAGCTTTACTATCAAGCACTAGTGATCAACATTCATGACTACAAGCCCTACACTCAAGCTTTACTTCTTACTATCTTCACTCCTACTGTGATTTCAAGGTGTTTCAACCACATTCTTCATTACTAGGTGATTCTAGAGGAAATTCATTATAAAGGTTCAACTTTAGCTTTACTAGTCAAGATCCATCATTTGAACTATAGTCTAATTCGATTCATATCTATATGATCCTAACCTTGAACAATTACTACACAGACATTGATTTAGGAAGAACAACTATGGACCTTTAATTTCACCTCTAATGGCATAAACCCACAAAAATCACATCTATCAAATAGACTAGAGTTAACAATAGAAATCAGATGAATTCATCATAATAACATAATTCAATGTTAATACAATCATAATTAGGTATTATTTACTAGATTGGAATCATACCTAAACCCTACCCATAATGTAGAAGGAAACCCTTGCTAGATTGGGTTTTGGGGCAAAACCTAGGGGGCTCTATTGGTGGAAGAACCCATAGATGATTAAGATAACATACCTCAATTCAAATGCCTAATCAAGCTTCAAATAATGGACAAAATTCGACCTAGGTTGCGGCCTAAACTTCCTTTATTCTTCTTCTTCTTTTCTTCTTCTTCACTTCTAGAGAGAGAATTATTTGGAGGGAATTTGGGTGTTTTGAAGAATGAGTTAAAATAATTTAGTTTAGGGGCCTATTAATTTTATCTACATGTTTAATAACTAACTAACCGACCTCCCTTAACCCCTAATTAATTAATGATTTAAACCCCAACCCCTAACTAAAAACTAAAACTAAAAATCTTTCTTTGACCTACGACTCCCCAACCCACGGACCATGGGTGGGTCTACGGGGCATACTGGCAAGTCGTTAGTTGGGTAGTGGAGCTAAGAAAGGTAGGCCAATTCAGGCCTTGACCCACGACCCCAACCCACGGGGCGTGTGTCTACCTATGGTCAGCAGGTGCCAAGCGTAGGTGGGTTGTTGTTTGACAACTCTTTTGACTGTTTTGAGGTCCTCCTCAAGGACCCCTTGGGTGGTCCTTGGGGGGTATTACCTTGAGCCCCTAACCCTTAAACCTCCTTTCTAACTACAGGAGTCATTTCTATGAGTTTTAATCCTCCTACCACACTCTAAAATTCTTTTGAAAAGCTCTAGAACTCTCTAGTTCAACTTACTAGGTTTCGGGGCATTACAAATTGCTACCGAAGGATGAAAACTACCGTACCTTAAGTTTAGAATCAAACCAAATTTGTAGGAAAATCCCCCTTCTTTAAGCCCTAGTTTATCTCTTTCTTGGTCTTCAATGCAGGTTTCCTAGATACAGAAATATTTGAGAGGGAGAAGAACTTTTGGTTTGATTTGAGCCTTTGGGTATAAAGAAATAAAATGGGGTGTTTAATGACTTAAAATAATTTATATAAGTGTACTAAATCAATTAAAATCTACCCCATAAAATAACTAATTAATTAGGACAATACAAAAATGCCCCTAGCTAAGCAGCCCACTCCTAGGCACCACAAGAAGGCCTCACGAGTCGTGGCCCTTGGGCAGTGGCTAAGGCTTGGGGGTCTTGGCCTCTAAAGTTGAAGGCATGAACATGAGACCTCCCATGATTCGTGGTCAAGACCACGAGTCGTGGTCTTGAGGCAGTATCTAGTTTTCAAAGCCTTGTCTCCCACATGCCTAAGGAGTCTTCACAAGCCCCTATACGATCCGTCAAAGGCACCACAGTCTGTGCTCCCTTGACCAGTAGATCCTCTAACTTGTCATACCTCCCATGAGGCTAAGGCAACCCCACGAGCCTTCCCATGGTCGGTGGTCTTGACTATGAGAAGTGGCTCGTGAAAGGAAGCCTTGACTTGGCAGTTTTGGGAATGTAGTGCCTCACCAACCACGGGTGGAACCATGAATCTTGGTGGCAAAAATAGGTCGTGAAGACCCTCGTAGTCATGGTAGGCAGTGGCTAGGCTAGTTTTTGGCAGCCTTGGCCCCCTAGCCATGGTCTTCACCAAAACCCTTGGCCCTTACCCTTAACCCTTGCGTTAACCCTCACGTTTAGGCTCTAGTTAACCCTACTAATTTCTGAGGTGTTACAAATGGGGGGGGGGGGGGGGGAGGGGTTTAGTTTGAAATTATCAACTACAAACGACAATAAACAATACTAAATAATAATAATGAGAAGGATTCTTGGGATGTGATTTAATTATAGGCTAATATAGACAAATGGGTAATTGCAACTATTAGAAAATAGCTAAATATTAGTGAGTAAGCTAGACTATAGAGGAGGTAAAATTTATCTCAAACAATTTACCCCAAATCAAGTCGATTTCTCTCGAACATCAACAAGCATGCAAAATAAGAACAACCTACACTTTAGTCAATTCACTCTCTTGAGCTGAATATGTGGCAAAGGGTTTAGGATTCACTCTCTCGAGCTGAACACATGACAACTCAATGCCAACAAACCATAAGTCAATAATCTTAGTTTTAAAACCTCTCTCTCGAACAAGCCAAAAACACGAGTAGGATAACATTTGAAATTAAAATTCTTAAATTAAACCACAATTAATGATTGATCTCACTTCTAAATAACATTTAAACTAACAATTAGGAATACCCATAAAAGTAAATGAGCTCATAATCACACCACAAGAATTGGGGTTTTAGCTAGACATCATAAAAATATAAACTGGGTAAGATTGATTTAATTCTTAAAATGGTCCAATTCGAAGTGTCTCAAAGACCCACTTGAGTTTCCATCAACTGGGTAAGATTGATTTTATTGTTAAAATGGTCCAATTCGAAGAATCTCAAAGACCCACTTCCAATTTCTCAAAAGTGAAAAACTTCAATTCTTCAAAGCTAAAGGAAAAACTAGAGAAAACTTGTCTCATAGTTCAAAACTCAATAACAGACTAAAAATATATGAACTTCGATACTAAACTAAATGTTCAGAAATGTATTTATAGTCGCCAAAAATGTGCTGCGTAGAGTCACTCGGCGAGGTAAGTTGGGCTCGCCGAACCACTAGACAATCTGCCCTTTGGTCACTTTAATCGCCTTTTTGCCTTGGACTTCATCATCTTCAAGGTCTGTAACTTTGGTGATCTAACACTTTATCGCGGAACAACATGGTGCTTCGCCAACTGCTCCTTTCTCTCACCAACTTGGTTCTTTTCTCCAAGGCTTGGCACACTGGAACTTTAGGCGGTCAAGTAGCTATTCGGGGACTCGCCAAGTAGACTTGGCGATCACAAGGCTTGCTTCATTCATTTTTTGCAAATTAGTGTCCTTGCTTTGTTCCTCAATCCATATACCTGGAAATCAAGGGTTTTACATCAGTTATTGGCACAAAATAAGCATTTGAGGACACTAAACCCATATAAATAAAGCCCTAAATAAGTCCAAATCTCAAACTCATTAGTGATCACTAAATGTAATGCCTATAGAGGGGACTTATAAATCTACACGGCTCATAGTTCTAGGACTATATAGATACGTTGAACCCCAGTCCACTCTATCTAAGCCTACTCCCAACTAGAAATATGAACAATATATCATAAGAGAATTTTAATGGAGAGCTCAATATTATGACATGCAACATTTATAATCGAAGATGAAATATTTTAAATCCGAGGCATGTATATCTGTTTAAAATGACCTAGATAGTGTAATTCATGAACTAAATTAATCCACACAACTAGGGTTCTGAATTTCATGCAATGAACTAAGCAACAGTGGTACAACAACATGAAAATCTAATTTGGAACATTCTAATAGCTAAATCACAATAAGTTTGAAAGTTCAAGAAAACCCTAGGTATAGATAATATGATGGGAATCGAGAATCTGACTGAATTCTAGGGACCTAGTGGATGAAAAGGATTCACTAGTGTAGTCCCACATACCTGGTGACAAATTTCATGGAGAAATCTTTTGATTTTGGGGTTTGAACTGATGAAACCTTGTTGCATTTTTGGAAGGGCAAGGTCGAGTCTTTCTTCTTTTTTCATTCTAAGTTTGATAAATTCTTGGAGAATGATCGATTAAGGAAGGATCTGACTAAGTTACTAGTGTTAAACTGACAAAAACTACGTAGTTTAGGGTTAAATGACATAGTTTAGGTGCCAACACATATGGGAAAATACCAAATCGACCTCAAATTAAAAGCTATCAAGGCCAACGACGGGCCTGACCTACGGGCCATGGACTGACCAACGGTCCATCTTGGCAGGAGTAATTAACGTTTCAAACACACCTCTTCCAATTCTAGGTTCAAAGGTCGAGGGTTAAGGGCAAGGGCCAAGGATTTTGGGTGAGCGCCATGGCTAGGGGGAGAAGAGTACCTAAAACATGCCTAGCCAATGCCCACCATGACCACAAGAGTCTTCACGACCCTTGGTAACCACCACAAGTCATGGTGCCACCCGTGGTAGGTGAGGCAGTAGTTTGGTGAAATTGCTCAAGCCAAGGCTTCCTTTCACGAGCCACTTCACGGATCGTGGTGAAGACCGCAGATCGTGGGAAGGCTCGTGGGGTTTCCATAGCCTCATAGGAGGCTTGCAAAGTTAGGAGGGCTACTGGTCAAGGGACCACCACCACCACAGGTCGTGGGGCCCTTTACGGACCGTGAAGAAGGCCGTAGTCCCTAGAATCGGGCTGCCTAGTTAGGGGTGTTTTAGTAAATTCCTTTTTAGTTAGTTAATTAATGGGGTCGATTTATATTTTTTTATTTCACATTTATAAATGATTTTAAGTCATTAACCACCTCATTTACTTCATTATTCCAAAAAATCCAAATCAAACCAAAAGTTCATCTCCCTCGCAATATTACTCTCTCTAGAAGTTCCCAAAGAAGAAGTGGAAGAAGTGGAGGCTAGGGCTTAAGAGCCATGGTATTTCTTCTCAAATTTAGGGGAAAACTCCATCAAGGTATGGTAGCTTTTCATCTATGGCTAGGTTTCACCCGTAGAGTCCCTTCAAAACTAGATTTCAAGTATCCAATTTCCCCAAAAAGTTAGGGTTTCACTCTAAGTCATGGGTTTTTTCCTCAAACGTTTTCAATGGTTTTGCTGTGAAGGATTATGATTGAATTGATGATTACTTTTTGATTTATGATGAAACCCCCCCCAAGAACCCATGAATTTCCTAAATTACTAAATTGTGACTTCATGATGTAGATTGATTGATTATGGAAGCATGTGAATATATTATGTCTATATTGATTTAGTTTATTGAATTATGTCATTATTCATGCCTAAATTTTAGTAATTATAGGTGTGTTGGTGAATTATGTTTCACGACCTTGAAAGGCAAATTATGAAGGTTGATGTAGAATCTTGATGCTTATGTATATGCATTATGATTTCAATGAAAGTAATGTGATCATTACTATAGTGCAATTGTGATATTATTGAAAGGTTATTCTCAATTATTCACTTGTGAATGATGATGATGATATGTTGTGAAAGGTTTCTTCAATGTAAGGTTATACCTTGTATTGGTAGGCTTTGAGCATCCTCTTCTTGTGTAATTGAAAGTGACCTTGATTGATGTATATCGAATTGGTAGGCTTAGGGAATCCTCTTCATGTAAGTAGTAATGAACTATGAATAGATAGGCCAATGGAATTCCTTTCATACATGGCTAATGAAGTAATCTAAGTCTTTGTCTTGAATCGATAGGCCAATGGCATTCCTTTCATAATAAGTTAATAAACTATTGTAATAATGAATCTTGAATCGATAGGCCAATGACATTCCTTTCATGAGGATTCAATGAGCTTTCCTAATAATGTACCTTGAATCGATAGGTTAATGGCATTCCTTTCATGTGTGTAATAGTGTTTCTTGAGTCGATAGGCCAATGGCATTCCTCTCATGTGTAATAATGTTAAAAGAGAATGAACTACTCTATGGGAATTAAATGCTTAGTATCGAGCAGATATTGTAAGGTGAATGCTCTCCCCACATTAGGTCGGGTTTCTATGAACACCTTCCTTATACCATAACTATGTGCCCACATAGGTTATAGCTAGTGGATCCACTTAAGCTAAATTACCGGTTCTACCTTTGGCAAGTAGACCAACTCTTTTCGGTGGGGGACATGGCACCGGATTTCATGGTTAGCTCACATGGTCTATGTTGGTTAGGGCTTATTCCCATCATGTTAGTTATGTGCTATGGTTAATCAAGAGGTTCTATGGAGTGTGGGTGGTAGTATGGTATGCCATTCATGCATTGCGTGAGTAGGCTTGGAGAGTGGCTATGGTGTGTGCTCGAATGTTATAATGTCTAATGAAATTAATGTGGTTATAATGATGCTAATGAGAATGTTAACTTAAAGGCTAAATTTAAATATGAATGCCTAACTTGGATTGTTGCTATGAGTTGCTTTCCTTGATATGACTTATTGAATGTGAAGGTTCCTTGTCTATGGTGGCCTCAAAGGAGTACTTAGTACGAATGGTATTATGGGATGCCATTCATACATTGCACAAGTATAATTTACAGTTGTCTAAGATGAATGGTTCTGTTATGATATAATGAGTTATAAGATTATTATGCTTATGACTAATAATTTTCACTAAGAGTACATGATGATTCTTAAACTTGTGGAATGCATGATTTTCAACCAAAATGTCCTTTTTAAGCATGATTTTTGCATAGCTATCATACTTAGTATAATTTTGTTCTAACCCTTATTTCTTCTACATTTTTATAAAGTGTAGGTTCCGAATCTTAAGATGACTTCTACTGTTCAAAAGCTTGGATTGATTCTCTCCAAAGCTAGTTGATGAGTTGTCATTGTTCGAGGACAAAAGTTGTCATTTCTAGTTTCTTTTATGCCATTTTACAAATTAACTGCAACCCTACAATAGAGAATAAATTTTAGCGCATTAAACACAGGGATCCATCATTTTAAGGATTTAGGTAAATTTCGAAACACAAAATAGGCAATCCAACAAATAAAACATGATTTCAACAATTAACCAACACATAAAAACATATATTTTACCAAAAGCATTCGAGTTCAACCACTAATCATAGGTGTGAGGTTTAGAAATTCAACTTGAGTGCCAAATAGAGAATTTGATTAGCTAGGGGGAAAAGTATTCCAAATTCGAGCACGAGATAAAACACAAAAAGGAATAAAAATGGGAAAATATTAAAGGTCTAAAGTGTGGGTGATAATGTACATGGTTATAAATGAGAGAATATTAAAGATTTTTAAATTTTAAACTGTTTGGATTTTTTAAACCTTTCAGTTTGCGGCCCTTTTGCCGATATTAGTTGACCACGACAAACAGCTCGGCGATGCGCCAAGTAGTACATTACATAGTTGAGTTTTATATGACACCCAGTTAATTTTGGGGTTCAAAAGACAAATAAAATCGGGCTCGCCGACATGTTCGATGAGTCACTGATTTAGCAATTGGCCCATCGAGTTTTATAGGCTCCCACTTCAGGTTTTATGGGTCCAACAACGGTCTAAGTCGAGCTTGCCGACCTCTTCGGCAAGTTGCCGACTGGACTTTTGGCTTGCCAAACTACATCCTTTCCACCACATATCACTTTTCAACCTGCATAATCAACACCCATTATTCAAAATCAAACTTCAAGTATTAAAAACTTGGGTTGCCTCCCAAGAAGTGCCTTAGTTAATGTCGTGGTATGACAAGGATACCAAATCAAGCTTTATTTTTGGGGTTTGCCATTGTATCACTAGGCAATACCCTTGTTGTCTTAGATTTTGTTGTGAAGAAATTTGACCCATTTGGATCCCCAACTGCTTAGTAGTGAAAGAGTGAGAGGTCACCATCTGATTGAGAGTCGAGACATCATCTTTCACCTCTTTCAATAATATTTCAGACCCTTCGACTTTTGTAACGATGCATGAGAGCATATTTTCCGTTCGACCACCCTCAGAATCCTTGAGGTTTTGATACTTATGGGGAGGAACATTAATAGACCTATACGTCTCCCACTCTCTTTCTTTCCAACCTTGATTTCCACCCAGCCTTGGGTAGCTTGCACGATCACCTTTTCGTTGGTTTTCTAAGAAGTTTACTTTCTCATTGCACAACTCTTCGAATTCCCTAGAATTTTTGGCGAAAATACCCAGCTAGGTCATCAATTTAGCCATGTTCTAGTCTCTCTCTAGATCCTTTTTTATCTGTGCTTTTGTCATTTTATAAGTAAGAGGAAAGAATTGGTCTTCGTGAGTATACCATGCCCTGTTTATCTTGATTATGCAATCAAGGAGTTGTGTCACAGCTTGAGAGCACCCCCTAGCCGTAACATGGCGTACTCGACCCCGAAGGGGTCTTGTACAAGCCTCATAGCATTCATTCATCGCATGGGTAATAGAAATAGTACGGAATAAAAACTTTTCATTCAAAACCAAACGATTCAAAAACATTCATTTAACAATCTTTCAAAAAGACATAGCGAAAGATTAAGCCTCACATGGCCATCTTAGACACAATCTCAAACATATTAGGGACACGACCCTTTTACAATATAAAACCTACTAAATGTCTGTTACATGAAATAAAGAGAAACTTCTAAACACTTTTCCTCGATCAATGAGGACGTACCACTAGATCTCGGAGGAATAGCAATCCAAGAACTTCAAACTAGGGAAGCAAATCACTTGCCGGAACCTAACACTTGTAAAAATAAGAGAATATGGGTAGCACACAAAAATGTACTAAGTATGATGACCATGCAAAATATGCTTAAAAGGGACATTTTGGTTTGAAACCGTGCATTATGCCACTTTTTAGAAATATCATGTACAATAGCATAAGAGACATACAATACAAGTATATTCAAAATGCAAGTCATAATACCAATTTAGACAATAACATCATGTAAACCATTACCTTTACCATAGACCTTGACTTCAAGTAACTCTCATTCTATACCTTGTGCAATGTATGGATAGCATCCCATACCACCATCCACACGAAGGCACCACATTAAGGTCACCAAAAGTGAACTTACCATCCTTTTCACCTTTACACAATATCCACACATAAGAGACATAACATTTCATAAAGCATGACCAGGGAAAATAACCCATAATATAACCTAAATATAGCATGCATATCACATTAAGCATTTAAGAGTCAACATTCTTCAATTATTTCATTTAGACGACTTTCATACATAGCCATTAAGACATAGAGAACTCACTATGACTCTATCAATGCCTACTCATGCAATGTATAGTTGGCATCCCATACTACCACCTACACTTGATAGAAACTCTCAAGAAACCAAAATGCACATATCACATAATGGGAATAAGCATTTAACCGACATAGACCATGCAATCTAGACATGGAATCCGGTGTCATATAGCACCACACCAAAAAGAGGTGTTCCACTTGCCTATGATAGAACAATAACATTAGCTTGAATGCACATTGGATCCACTGGCTAATATCCTATGTCGGCACATAGTTATGGGATAGGAAGATGTTCCTTGGAACTCTAACCTAACATTGGGAGAGTTTCCATCTAACCATATCCACTTAGTGCTTAGCCTACATTCGCATAGATTATTTCATTCATAGTACATTAATGTCTTAGGGAGGAGTGCCATAGGCCTATCGACCCTTGATACATCATTACCAAGGAAGGAATGCTATAAGCCTATCGATCCACGGTACATTCAAGGATAGCTCTAGAGTCCTTATGAAAAGAATGCCATAAGCCTATCGATTCATGACCCCTCATTACATTCTTATACTCATGAAGAGAATGCTACTAGACGATCGATTCATGGACATTCACTTATCAAGAAAGGAATGCCACTAGCCTATCGATTCTAGAGTCTTCATTACATTTTATCATTTATGAAAATAATGCCTAGATCCTATCAATTCATAGCCATTAAGTCAATACACATTTATCACTCATATATGAAAGAAATGCCATAGCCTATCAATTCATATTCATCAAGTCATGATACATTCATTATTCAAGAAAATGATGAATGAGCCTACCAATTTTAGATTCAACATTCACTATAGAAATCCTTCACATTCCATTCACATGTACAATATCATGAAAATACTTCAATTTATCAAACTATGCGTTCAAGGCCATGATCACAATATACTAGGAAATCAAACACCTCCACCTTTCAAGTGGTTCAACATCATTAACACAATTCTACTACAAGAAGTAATTAGGCAAAAATTGCCCTTTGAAGGCTATTATAACAAGTCTTGAATTCCCCAACAATTAAGCATATATAATGATACAATTCAATAGTCACCCATTTATAATCAATAACCCACTTAATAAACCATAATTTAGAATTGAGATGAATCATGGGTTCATGGAGTAAAATCATCAATTAAACATCAATATAATCATAATATGACATTAGTAAGGCTTAAAATCATTTGTAGAAAGAACCCATGAGATTGAGTAAAACCCTTAGTTTTTCATGAACTTTGATAACTTCTTTGACATTGAGTCTAGGGTGAAAACTAACCCTAGATGAAGGATCACCATACCTTTACTAAGATTCCCCAAGAAATTTGATGAAGAAAACCTTGACTCCGAACCCTAGCTTCCATTTCTTCTTCTTCCTTGAGTAAGAGAGAGGTAGAACTTTGGGGTTTTATTTGGGTCTTTTGATTAATGAAGGGAAATAGGTGTTTAAAGAGTTAAAACTATATATATATATATATATATATATATATATATATATGAATATGATACATATCTATTTAAAATGACCCCACATCAATACAACTTAAATAAGAATTCACCAAAAACACCCTTATTTAGGCAGCCCCGTTAGTGACCAAGGTCACTTATACAGACCGTGAAGGGGGACCACGACCTGTGGTAGTGCCCATGATCCTCTAGGAAATAGCTCCATGACCTTGCCAAGACTCCACCAGGCCAAGTAATCTTCAGGGAAACTTCTACGTGCCATGGTCAAGACCACTGGCCGTGAAGTAGTCCATGGAACTTAGGTAGTTGCTTGGCCAAGTTGCCTCGTTTGCCATGCCACCAAGTGACCTTCACGGCCACTTCTATGGACCGTGGTCATGACCACTGGCCGTGAAGTGGTCCATAGTCATGGGGCACTGCTTGACCGAGGTTAGGAAACCTTGGCCTTTGGCTTTGCCCTTGCCTCTTTGTCTTGGCACATGCCTTTGCAACCATTAAACAACACACCAAAGGCCTTTTATCATGGAGTCTAGCATGTGCCTTGACGTTGACTCACTAAACTCCTTCAAATAAGTCAACATTACACAACATGAAACCTCATTACAAGCTCAACACAAATTCATTAGGCTCTAGTTTCACTAGTTTTTATAATGGACGTTAGAAGTAGGAACACTATTGCATAGGGTTGTCGCATTATATCCTTCGGAGAAAGTTAGTTGGCCACTCCTTTCAATTGTAGGAGCTAAAGAATTATGCTTGTGATATGAAAAACGTTTCCTTCAGTTGGAGGTAAACGAATGGCACTAACACCACCTACTTGGTTTGGGTCATTTACATCAAAGAGATTCCCAATGTCATCTTGGTGGCCCACTTGGCTACTATTACTTCCTTTAACACTTATCTCCTCCTTTGTTCTAACACAAGCAACACAAAACCAAAAAAAAAGTAGATTCAACTATAACTAATAAAGATCACCATTAAATTTCAATAAAAGAATTTGAAACAACACCACTCCCCGATAGCGGCGTCATTTTGATTAACGTTTCAAATACATCTCATCCAGTTCTAGGTGCAAACGAGTGTTAAGCACTATAAATCCCAACAAATGAGTTAGGGTTGAATCCCACAGTGAGCGGTACGTGTTAAAACTCAATTAAGAAGTAAAAATGTGATCTAACTAGTAATAAGAATACACATTATTGGAAAAGACATATAAACAAGTGAAAGGGGTGACACGAATGTCAAATAGGGGTTTTTGGTTTGCAATTATCAGGTACAACGCAGTCACAAACAATTTGAGATAACACTTAGGAGTGGAATTCTCACGATGTGATCTCTTATAGGAAAATTTCAATAGATGGATAATTAAAACTACTAGTAAATAGCTAAATATCAGTGGGTAGGCTAGACTATAATTGAAATACCTTTCTCTCGAACAACTATTCCTCTTCAAGTGATTTCTGTCAAACATCAATTAAGAATAGCCCATAACCTTAATACATCTTCTTTCTCGAGCAAAATGGGTAGGATTGTGTTTAGGATTCACTCTCGCGAGTTGAACCAAAATCAACCGAATACCTACACAAAATTAATCAACAATCTTAGATCTAAAACCTCTTTCTTGAGCTAGCTAAGAACACTAAGATAGAACTGCATTAGCAAATATAATTCATAAATTAAACCACAATTAATGATTAAAAGCACTTGAATATAACATTTAAACTAGTAACTAACAATACCCATAAACTAATTTAACCCATAATCACACCTCAAGAATTGTAGTTTTAGCCAAGAATCATAAAAAGACAAAAATTGTTACCAAATCGATTAGCCATCAACTGGGTAAGAGTAATTTAAGCTTTACAATGCTCTAATTCATTGAAAATTATAACCCAACTTGCAAAATTTTGAAATTGTGTATCAAAACCTTCAAATCTACTAAGAAACTTAAGAGAAAACTGTTCTAGAGTAAATTTTATTAAGAATTCCATACTGAATTAACTGTTTAAATTCTAATTTATAGTCACCAAAAATAAGCCACGAAAGGCCATTAGGCGAGGTAAGTCGGGCTCGACGAGTGGTTCGGCGAGCCACCCAATACTCTTTTCTTTCACCTTTATGCATGAGCTCTCAGCATCCTCAAGTCCTGTAACTTTGGGCGATCACTCTTGGCCTCACGAAACTACTCGGTGATTCATCGACCGCCACTTTTTTTGTCGCCGACTTGGTTTCTTCCCTTAGGCTGGCACACTAGAACTTTAGGTGGTTAAAGTAGCCACTAGGCAACACGCCAAGTGCTCTTGGTGATCCTCAGGCTAGCCTTTCTTTACATCTTCAGTTTGTTTTGTTCCTTATTGCCTATTAGTGTCCTTGCTTTGCTCCTCAATCTATATACCTGAAAATCAAGGCTTTAACATCAGTTTATAGAACAAATAAAGCATTTGAGGATACTAAATATATATACACAAAGCTTTGAATAAGTCCATATCTCAAACTCATCAGGAGTCGTTTGGCGTCTAGGGGTAGGGGTTGTGGAGCATGATCCATGGACCTGGACCACAAACTGTGGTCCAACCTAGGTCCGTATGTTCTGGCTATGGGTCGGGGTTTTTTGAGTGGATTTGGGGTGGCCAACCATGGACACCACCTATGGTTTGTGGCTCACCTTACGGTCCGTTGGTGCACCCGTTGGTGGCACCTAGAACTTCTGAAAATCTGTTGTTTGGTCTTTTTTTTTTTTGATATGGGGTGTTACATTATCTCCCCCTTGGGAACATTCGTCCTCGAATGAAGTCTAAACTAGCTGAAAAAAGGGGTAAAAGAAGTAGCACACCCTATCACTAAGTACTAGAACCTAATTTCCAACTGAACTGAGTTCCAAAAAGATGCAAATACACTGAAAATTCAAGTAAAACTAAGGGAACATGATACTGAGACTGATTTTATGCAAGAGTAAACTGAGAGATTGGGGAGGAACTATTACCTTAAGCTGAAATGGAATCGAAAGGAAATAGATGAGGATACTTGTCCTTCATGGCTGGTTCTACTTTCTAAGTATCTCCCTCTAGGAACAAACTCCTCCACAAAACCTTCACTGAAGTGACCTCTTTATTTCTCAACCTACGAACGTCGCGATCAAGAATTTCAACTTGCTTCTTTTCATAGGTGAGACTGTCCTTCACAACCCCACTCTCTAACTGTACTATCGATGTTGGATCACCCATACACTTTTTCAACAAGGAATATGAAAGACTAGATGGACTACTACTAGTTGTGCTGGCAACTCCAACTCATATGCCACATTTCTAATCCTCTTTAGGATTCTGTAAAGGCCTACATACCTCATACTAAGATTCTGTTTCTTGCCAAATCTCATCACCCCCTTCATAATTGACGCTTTCAGGAAAACTCAATCATCAACCTCAAATTCTAAGTCTCTTCTCCTCATATTTGCATAGGACTTCTAATGACTCTGGGCTGTGTTTAGTCTATCTCTCATGAGCTGAACTTTTTTCATAGCTCATGAACCGAATCTGGCCTAATCAATGCTGCTTTATCTACTTCAAACCAACCAGCAGAAGATCTGCATCTACGACCATATAATATCTCATAAGGGGTCATCTGAATACTTGAATGGTAACTAGGAGAGGAAAGTGATCATCCTAACTACACTTGAAGTTGATTACGCAAGCTCTCAACATGTCCTGTAAGGTCTAAATGGTACGCTCTGCTTGACCATCCATCTGTGAATAAAATGTTGTGTTGAGATTTACCTAGGTACCAAGACCTTTCTGAAATGACTTCCAGAAATGAGAGGTAAACTGAGGGCTTCTATCTGAGATGATAGACAAAGGCACTCCATGGAACCTGACTATCACATAAATGTAAAGCTTGGTGAGTCCTGCGCCGAATCTGTAGTCTTGACAACCAAGAAGTTAGCGGATTTAGTATTGTTTACTATTACCCAAATGGAATAATCCTGTCTGCAAGTACGGGGTAAACCTGTAATAAAGTTCTTGTTTATTACTTCCCACTTCTATGTAAAAATGTTGATTTCTTGAGTCATACATTCTAGTTTCGTATGTTCTACTCTAACTTGTTTACAATTAAGACACTTAGCCACAAAATTTGCTATGTCTTTCTTCATGTCATTCCAACATAAAATATCCCGCTGATCACGGTATATCTTAGTGGCACTTGGATGAATAGAATATCTTGAATTCTAAGCCTCTCTAATGATCTGCTGCCTTAACTCACCCACCTTAGGAACACATAAGCTACCCAGATACTAAAGCACACCATATCCCCCTTGGGAGAAAACCTCTAATTTCTATTGGTGAACTTGTAACACCCCTAAATACTAACCAAGAGTCGCATGTCGATTTACCATTGCTTAATTAGTATAGAATGTTTTACTCTTATTTTGGGAACTTGAAATGTTGTGATAATTGCTAGCTTGCTTAACATAAATTGTATCTTAATCTAAGGGATTGCATTGGGGTATTTACGTAATAGTCTTATTGCAATTATGTATAACTTTAAAAGGAGGTGAAGGATATATATGTATAGGTGTATATGTATGCATTTTGGGTAGCACACTATTTGGGCAGCCTTGAGGGACAGCTGTACAAGGATAAACATCACTTGTGTGATATATATTTTCACACCTCCTTGAGTTAAATTCGGTTCCTTAAAGTCTAAGAACCTTAGAACCTTAGTTAATCAGTTGTTCTTGAAAATCACAAGAGAAAAACTTGGTCCTTTTGGCTGGAATTCGAGACACACACTACTCTTTGGTAAGTTATGAAATCTGTTTCTGAGCTGGGTAGTGTTTGGTAATTCATGCATATCTAGTTCTCTAGAACTTAGTTAATAGTGAATAAATATGATTTGGAAAGCTAATTTGTATACCTACAACTCTTGTGTTTATATCAAACTCTAATTTAGCTGTTATTGATTAGAAATATGGGACGCAACATAGGACAAGTTCTGTCTAGAGTTCGAAATTAGAAATCTTGTATGGACAACTATTAGTGTTTTGAATATATATCTTCTTGTACAAAATATATTTTGCGGTGGTTCTTGTTGGATTACAGCCTTAGGCTATGTACCTACATCTTTCATGAAGGTTATAAAGTCTAGTTTTGCCACTTTCCTTATGAAATATAAGTTGCAACATCAGGTACTAGGCTCAGTAGAATCACTGTTTTGGGAGCATAGTCGTATCTGTATAGGCTAAGCTTACTTGTGATGATAATTCTATTTTACTTCGACATTATTGAGATAATAGGGATTAAAGAAGTTATTTAATTGTATTTTAAGGTTTCATATACTCGTGAACAAGTTGAGGACCTTGATACGTACGTTGGTCTACGGTTTGAACTCGCAAAGTTGTGTTGGACTTTTTCTACGCTAAAGTATTGAGGTTTGTGTATAAACTTGTACTTGGACTCTTTTAACTGCTGGTATATCTTAAATTTAATCTTGGTACCTTGGTTACCTCTTGTAACTTTGCATTGTCGTGTTGGTATTCTTTAAGACGTTATCGATGCTTGTGTAACTAGCCCACTTGTACAGATTGTTTGATCACTTGGCACTCTTGTTGGGACCTTATCTATCTTGTGGCTGTGACTTTGTCACTATTGGCAAGCTTTTTCATTCGGATAATTTGCCATCTTGACTCTGGATTTTTAGTCGGTCTTAAGAATAAAAGTTGTCTATTTTACGTATGAACTAGAGAGCCATTTTTAATATGGTTCTTGGTTCTCTTGATTATTGGGCTTTGACCCTTCTTGATACAGGGTGTCGACCCTTCTTGATACCTGCTTGTGCTTGGTGTGATGACATGATGTATATATTGGGCGAGCCTTGTTATTGAATCTCTTCGAAAATGGTGCTATGAGAATTCTTGACATTTGGATCTTTAAATATCGAAATTGATACTCTTTATATATTGTTACTTGATTTATTTATTATGTTTCAATTGTGTTGCTCATGACTTGAGAAAGGGAGCTTGGTGAATTTTGAGCGCTTTGAACCTATAGTTTTTACACCACAAAGTTATATTCTTAGCGATAGTTGTTTCTATCATAGGGAATGATCGAGAGGAGGCATGAAGCTGGCCATTGGAGTTGGAGATTTTGAGAGCCTTAAGGAAGATCACATTTGCATATAAGCATCTATATTTTGTATAAACTTTGGGACTTATATATGATCTATGTATTTTATATTTACATGAAATTTTAAGGGATAATTTGATCATGTCACCATAGGTTGTAATATAAGTATGGCTACATGTTTTGTTCATTTGGGGTGTGTAAGCCCAAGTCTTGTAATATATTAAATTTACTACTTGTTTTAAATGATTGTATGAAGCATGAACCACCTAGTTTGGGTACTCGAAAGTTGGTAATATTCTTTTTATATCATTTTTACTAGTGTGAGGACAATATAGGCATAAAAAATAATCTCATGAGTTGTTAGCTTATATTATTTCAGAAGGGTCGCTACAAGTGTTGGTATCAGAGCCTAGGTTTGTGGTTCTAGGACTTTTGCTTTGAATTACTTGTATACTTGTTTGCTTTCGAAAAAGGTTTTATTTGGATTATTTCCACTTACATGGTTTATTATATTTTTATCACATATAGAGTGCACATTCATCATGTACATGTCCCTAAAGTAATGTGATATTCCCTTTTGAAGGAATTAAGTCATGGCCTCTTCTTCTAACCGACCTATGGAAGCTGGTCATGAAGGTTCGGGTGCCTCTGTTTCCCAACCTCATGCACTAGAAGAGGTTGGAGAACCTTTCTCAGAAAATTATGTTCCGCACACTGGTGGGTCTGAAGTGGGAAACCATCAGGGTGTAAGAGCTGGTTCACATCTTCATATGATTCGTAGCACTCAGGCCCTGAATCCTCATTTTTAACAAATGGCTAAATTCTTCCACCACATGGATGAAGCAATGCATGATCCCAACGGGATTAACTTTCAGAAAATGAGGAAAATGGGTAGAGTGGAGTTTGAAGGCACCGTTGATCCCATGGATGCTGAACAATGGTTGGAGCGCATGGAGAGAGTATTTGAGTAGTTAGAGTGTTCAAATGTTGTCAAAATTAAGTATGTTATTTCGCTATTACAAAAGGATGCTTATGATTGGTGGGTAAGTGGTTCGATTGCTAAGGTAAAACCTCCTGTTCTTACTTGGGATGATTTTCTTAGGGAATTTCGTATGAAGTATGTCCCACCTGCTTATTCCTATGCAAAGAGAAAGGAATTTTTGAATTTAAGGCAACGAGGCATATCGGTTGTTGAGTACCAGCAAAAGTTTCTAAGGCTCTCTCATTATCCTAGAAGTGTTATTAAAGAGGAAAAAGACAAGTGTAGGAAATTTGAAGATGGTTTAAATGATTTCATTAGGAAGAATGTGGCAACCCTGCAATATGAAAACTTTTGTAAGTTAGTGTATGCTGTTTTTACTTGGGAACGACTTGATAAAGAAGAAGCTAGTCGAAATGAAACAAATTCTGAAAGCCTAGACCAGATTTTGGAGGTCCATCCAAAAGGGGAAGGTTTGATGATTCTAAGGCTGGTAGTGTTAATAGGCCACCTCAACAAAAGCAAAATAGATCAGAATTTTCTACATCTAGCACTCCAAATTATGGTCAAGGCAAGCCTCATGTTCCCACTTGTCCACAATGTGGAAAGAATCATTATGGTACTTGTAAGAGAGCTTCTGGTGCATGTTTCAGTTGTGGGAGATTTGATCATAAAGTGATGGATTGTTCTAATCCTAATAATGCTCCTTCCTTGAGAACTGAAGGCTCAGTTCATAAGCCTTCTATTAATCCTCCTCAATCTAATGAAGGTGCAAGACCTAAAAACACCCAAGCGGTAGAGTCAAGTGGAGCAAATAAAGCTAGTGGACGAAGGTTTACTACACACACTTATGCTATGAGGCAGAGGGAGGATCAAGATGGAAAATACATGGTTGTCAATAAATTTCAAATATTTGGCTTATGTGTGTTTACATTGTTTGATCCTGGTTTTACACATTCCTATCTTTGTTTCATTTGCTCTTCCTGAAAACGTGAAATCTATGAGACTTAATTGTGATATGCTGGTTGAAAGTCCTTTGGGTTATCAAGTTGTGTGTAATCGAATTTACCAAGATTGCCCCTTCATGATTCAAAATCTATTCTTCCCTACTGATTTGATTGAAATGCCTTTCAAGGATTTTGATGTTATTATTAGGATGGATTGGCTTTATAAATATTATGTAGTGGTAGATTGTAGGTCTAAGCATGTGACTTTTAAAGATCCTACATTTTCACAAATCATTGTACAAGGTGAAAGATCATTGACATCTAGCATTATTTCTGCGGCGTTGGCAAGAAAGTTGATGCATCAAGGTTGTGGGACATACCTTGCTCACAGAGTTGATACACATTTTGGAGAGTCCTGGTATCAAGGACATACCTACTCTATGTGATTTCCCAGAAATCTTCCCAAAAAACCTTCTTGGATTGCCTCTGAAAAGAGAGGTTGAATTTCTAATCGAGCTTATTCTTGGATCTACCCATATTTCTATCACTCCTTATAGAATGGCTCCGAAAGAATTAAGAGAATTGAAATCTCAATTGCAAAAACTTCTTGAGAAGGGTTTTATTCGACCTAGTGTTTCTCCTTAGGGAGCCCCTATTTTATTCATAAAGAAGAAAGATGACACTCTTAGGCTTTGTATTGACTATAGACAATTGAATAGAATAACAATCAAGAATAGATATCCACTACCAAGGATCGATGATTTGTTTGACCAACTGAAAGGTGCTAAAGTATTCTCAAAGATTGATTTAAGGTATGGATATCACCAACTGCGTGTTAGAGAGAAAGATAATCCTAAAACTACTTTTAGAACTTGGTATGATCATTATGAATTCTTGGTGATGTCATTCGGATTGACAAATGCTCCTGCGGTATTCATGGATCTAATGAATCGAGTATTCAGGCCTTATCTTGATCGGTTTGTGGTTGTCTTTATAGATGATATTTTAATAATTTCCAAAAGTAGTGAAAACCATGATAAGCACATTCGGGTTATTTTGCAAATTTTGAAGGAGAGGAAACTTTATGCTAAACTTTCCAAGTGTGAATTTTGGCTTGATGAAGTGACGTTTATGGGGCATGTTGTATTGGCCGAAGGCGTGAAGGTGGATCCTAGTAAGATACAAGCAGCTGTTGATTGGAGAACTCCCAAAAGTTAAACCAAGGTAAGAAGTTTCTTAGGCTTAGCAGAATACTACAGAAGATTTATGAAAAGCTTTTCCATTATCGCCTCTCTATTGACTAAACTCTTGCAGAAGGAAGTGAAGTTTAATTGGAATGACAAATGCCAAGAGAGCTTTGAAACTCTCAAATCCTTGCTGACTCAAACATCAATACATACTCTACCAATTGAAAGGAAGGAGTATGTAGTATACAACGATGCTTCTCATAATGGTCTCGAATGTGTTTTGATGCAAGAAGAGAAGGTTATTTCTTATGCCTCTCGGAAATTAAAACTGCATGTATTGAATTATCCTACCCATGATCTTGAACTTGCTGCTGTAGTGTTTGCTTTAAAAATATGGTGGCATTATTTGTATAGAGAAAAATGTCACATTTTCACTGATCACAAGAGCTTAAAGTACTTGGGTACTTTGAAGGAAGTAAACATTCGACAACGTAAATGGCTTGAACTCATTAAGGATTATGACTCCACAATTGATTATCATCTAGGTAAAGCTAATGTGGTTTGTAGATGCTTTAAATCAAAAATCCTTCGCAAGTATTTCTTTGAGTCCTTTAACCTTGCTTCTTGAGTTAAGAACCATGAATGTTTGTTTTACACCTGATTCAAATGGTTCAGTTATTGCTAATTTGCAAGTAAAGCCAATATTACTTGAAAAGGTGAAGGAAACACAAAAGATAGATGGGAAACTTATAAAATTTACCAATTAAGTTCAAAATGGGGAAAAACTTGATTTTACATTAACTTAGGATGGTGTCTAATTTTATCAAGATAGGTTATATGTCCATAATGATGACCAATTGAGAAGACAAATAGTGAGGGAAGCGCATACCTCACCATATGCAATGCATCCTAGGGGTACAAAGAAGTACCAGACCATCAAAGAAAATTATTGGTGGAGTGGTATGAAGAGAGACATTGCGGAGTTAGTTTCTAAATGTTTGGTTTGTCAACAAGTAAAGCCAGAACATCAGGTCCCAGTTGGTTTACTACAGCACTTGTCAAATGGGAGAGAATAACTATGGACTTTGTTTCTAGACTTCCTCGCACCCAAAAAATCATGATGCAATATGGGTGATTCTGGACAGGCTAACCAAGAGTGCTCACTTCTTAGCAATCAGGATGGATTACGCATTTGAGCCTTTAGCCGAATTGTACATTAATGAGATCGTAAGACTACATAGTATCCCTATGTCTATTATATTAGACTGAGACCCAAGGTTTACATTTAGATTTTGGGGTAGCTTGAAGGAAGCTTTGGGTACTAAGCTAAAATTTAGCTCTTCATTCCATCCTCAGACAGACGGCCAGTCGGAAAGGGTGATACAAATTTTGGAGGATATGCTTCGAGCTTGCATTATGGACTTTGAGGGTAGTTGGGACAAACACTTGGCTTTGATAGAATTTGCTTACAATAATAGTTAACAATCGAGTATTGGAATGCCTCCCTATGAAGCCTTGTACGGAAGGAAATGTTGGAACCCTCTTTGTTGGAGTGAAGTTGGTGACAGGAAACTTATTGGTCCTGAAATTGTGCAAAAAATAGAGGACAAGATAAAAATTATCAAGGATCGTATGCTAATCTTAAAAGGCGTGACGTTCAATATCAAGTGAGAGATAAAGTATTTTTAAAGGTGTCTCCACGGAAATAGATTATGAGATTTGGCATAAAAGGAAAATTTATTCCCTGATTTATTGGACCTTATGAGATACTTGAAAGGGTTGGACTAGTTGCATATAAACTGGCTTTGCCACCTGAGTTAGACAAGATCCACAACGTCTTCATTGTTTCTATGCTCAAAAGATATCGTTCTAATCCATCTCATGTTCTTCCATTTGAATCTATTGAGGTTAATGACTTGACGTATAATGAAGAACCTATTTTAATTCAAGATTGGGAAGTGAAGCAACTTAGAAACAAAGAAAATCCACCTAGTAAAGGTACTTTGGAGGAACCATTCGGGAAAAGAAACTACCTGGCAGAGAGAACAAGATATGAGGACCCAATATCCGTACTTGTTTCGGGACTAGCGTAAGGTAAATTTCGAGACGAAATTTCTTTAAGGGGGAGAGAGTTGTAACACCCCTAACTATTAACCAAGAGTCACATGTCGATTTACCATTGCTTAATTGCTACAATATATTGTACTCTTATTTTGGGAACTTGAAATGTTGTGATAATTGCTAGCTTGCTTAATATAAATAGGATTGTAATTTATGGGATTGAATTGGGGTATTTACATAATAATCTAATTATAATTATGTATAAATTTAAAATGAGGTGATGGATATATACATATATATAGGTGTATATGTATGCAATTTGGGCAGCACACAATATGCCCAGCCTTGAGGGACAACTGTACAAGGATAAATATCACTTGTGTGATATATATTTTCACACCTCCTTGAGTTAAATTCGGTTCCTTAAAGTCTAAGAACCTTAGAAACGTAGTTAATCAGTTGTTCTTGAAAATCACAAGAGAAAAACTTGGTCCTTTTGGCTGGAATTCGAGACACACACTTCTCTTTGGTATGTCATGAAATATGTTTCTGTGTTGGGTAGTATTTGGTAATTCAAGGATATCTAGTTCTCTAGAACTTAGTTTACAGTGAATAAATATGATTTCGAAAGCTAATTTGTATACCTACAACTCTTGTGTTTATATCAAACTCTAATTTAGCTGTTATTGATTAGAAATATGGGACGCAACATAGGATAAGTTCTGTCCAGAGTTCGAAATTAGAAATCCTATATGGACAACTATTAGAATTTTGAATATATTTTCTTGTCCAAAATATATTTTGCAGGGATTCTTGTTGGGTTGCAACCTTAAGATATGTACCTACTTCTTTCATGAAGGTTATAAAGTCTAGATTTTCCATTTTCCTTTTCAAATATAAGTTGCAACATGATGCACTAGGCTGGCCAGAATCGCTGTTTTGGGAGCATAGTCGTATATGTACAGGCTAAGCTTACTTGTGATGATAATTCTGTTTTACTTCAACATTATTGAGATACTAGGGATTAAAGAAGTTATTTAATTGTATTTTAAGGTTGCATATACTCATGAACAAGTTGAGGACCTTGATACGTTGGTTAGTCTATGGTTTGAACTCGCGAAGTTGTGTTGGACTGTTTCTACGCTAAAGTAGTGAGGTTTGTGTATAAACTTGTACGAAACTCTTTTAACTACTGGTATATCTGAAAGTTGATCTTGGTACCTTGGTTACCTCTTGTCACTTTGCATTCTCGTGTTGGTATTCTTTAAGATGTTAAAGACACTGGTGTAACTCACTGGATAATTCTTCTCATGCACCTTAAGTTGTCTAGAATCATAAGCTATAACCTTACCTCGCTTCATGAACACACAACCTAGGCCAACTCTTGATGCATCACAAAGGATGACATAACCACCTGAACATTGTGGTAGAGTCAAAATAGGAGTTGTAGTCAACCAAGTTTTCAGTTATGTGAAGCTCTTCTCACTCTCATCTAACCACTAAAACATACACTTTTTATGAGTCAACTTAGTCAATGGAAAAGCTATGGATGATAATCCTTCCATGAACCTTCTGTAATACCAGCCAAACCCAAGAAACTTCTGATATCTGTAGTAGAGGTGGGTTTGGGCCATTGCTTCAATGCCTCTATTTTATGAGAATCCACTCGGATCCCTTTTCTAGACACTATATGACCAAGGAAAGAAAATGATTATAACCAAAATCGCTTTTGCTAAACTAAACAAATAACTAGCGATCTTTGAGAGTTTGCAAGACAACCCTCAAATGAGTCGTATGTTCTTTCTCATTTCTAGAATAAATGCGGATATCATCAATAAAGACAGTAACAAACAATTTCAAATACTGCTTGTACACTTTGTTCAACAAATCCATGAAAGATGAAGGAGCATTGCTTAGTCCAAAAGACATAACTACAAATTCAAAATGACCATACCGAGTTCTCAAGGCTGTTTTTGGGATGTCACTATCTCTGACTCTAAGCTGATGATAACTGAATCTAAGGTCAATTTTCAAAAATTGACTAGCACTTTGAAGTTGGTCAAACAAATCATAAATCATGGGGATAGGGTACTTATTCGTAATTGTGACATGCACATGCTGAGAGAACCATCTTTCTTTTTCACAAACAACACTGGTGAACCCAATAGTGAAATACTGGGTCTGATGAAGTCCTTATCTACAAGGTCTTTCAACCGCTCTTTAAATTCCTTAAGCTCAGCTAGAGCCATTATGTAAGTAGGAATAAAAATAGGCTGGGTATATGGAAGGAGATCAATTCCAAAGTCGATTTCCCTTTCAGGAGAAACTTTGGGAAGATCTTCTAGAAACACTTATAGGAACTCATTTACTACAGGAACTAACTCAAGAGTTGGGCTTTCAAAGCTTGAATCCTTAACTCAAATTAGATGATATAGATACCCTTTAGAGGTCATCATTCTTAAGGTAAGAGATAAATCGACCCATAGGCACTGAGCTACTACCCTTCCATTCTAAGATTGACTCTTCTGGAAACTCAAAAGTAACGATCCTAGTTCTACAATAGATTGACGCATAACAGGAATGTAACTAATCAATGCCTAGAATGACATCAAAGTCTACCATTTCTAACTCTACAAGATCTGCTGAGGTGACTTTCTGAGAGACTAATAGGGCAATTTCTATATACCCTTGTAGCTATAACTAGGTCACAAACTGGAGTAGAGACTGAGAAGAGTTCTGAAAGAGTTTATAGACTGACACCGAAATTGACTACTATATAAGGAGTTACGAAGGAAAGAGTAGCCCCTGGATCTAACAAAGCATATACATCTAAGTGAAAGACTCACAACGTACTAGTGACCCCGTCGGGAGAATCGTCCTGATCCTAGTAAGCGTGAAGAGCATACAACTTGTTCTTGCGTTGACCGCCAACTGTACCTAATGAAACACCCTGCTGGCACTGCTCAAATTGTGGACTTAGACCTATTGTTGTTACGTCCTTGCCCTTGCTTGCCAGAAAGGAACAGGACTAAACACATCCAAAACACCCTTATTTCACTCCAAAATAGTCACCCGGATGGTTATTACCACATTTTGGACAAATTGGATAGGTCCTGCTACTTGGAGCACACCCATGGGACTTAGAGCCTAATACCCTAACTTTTTGATCCTGTCTAAACCTGGGGGATCGAGCATTAGCTGATGAAGTTGTTTGGGCTACTCATAGTTATGTGTCCTAGCCTTTTTGTTATCCTTAGCTTTCCCTAAGCTTATCTCCCTCAACCCGCTAAGCATGAGTCATGATCCTAAAGATGTTCATATCTTCTAATAGCATAGCATTCCTACACTATATCTTCACTACGTCGGGCACACCATACTGAATATTAGACATCTGCGCCCTCAAATCAGCAACCATACGTGGAGTATACCTAGAGAGTTTGGTGAACTTAAACCAGTATTATTGGACTGACATGAAACCCTACTACAAATTCATGAAATCCTGAGCCCTTGCCTCTTTCCACATTCTCGAGAAGGATCTATCCAGAAAAGCTCCAGTAAAGCTTTCCCAAGTCACAGGAGCTGCATTAGTACCCCTGTTTTCCATCCGTTGAGTAAACCAAATGTGAGCACCATCCTTAAACTGGTAGGATGCCAACTCTACCCAATCATTCCCAGTTACCTGTATCACTCTAAATATATTTTTGACCTCATGAATGAACATTTGTGGGTCCTCATCGATGAATCTATGTAGGTCCTCATAAACTCGTGACCCTAGAAATTCTATTGGATTCATATGAATAAAGTCTCGAACCCCAACTACTACTTACTCATTATTAACATTATTAAGAACTAGGCTTGCTGATTATTCTGGTTAGTCACATTCTGATCCAAAAGTTGAATTACATTCCAAAACTCTACATTCGAAACCTCCAGATCTGGGATTGGAGGAGCTGTGTGAGCATTCCTTGCGTTAGATCTACTAGGAGGCATAATCTAAAATGCATAACGATGAGTTAGAAGTGAGAAGTTGGATCATAACTTACGCACAATAAGAGTACCAAAGAAAGTGACGTTTTCCTAAAACACTTCGTAGCCTCCCTCTCATGAGATGTGGTGCACTTCACACCCATGAAATAGACTACTTAGTGCGACTTTTCAGACATCCTAGGACTCTTAAACTTAATGCTCTGAAACCAAGTTTGTCATGCACCGAGGCTACCCCCTTGACATAAACACGGGACCTTGGATCACGAGTGACCCCAAGCTAATTATCACTACCCAAGGGTATCCCCTAGACGTACCAAGGAACATAAAACCCTGAAAGGCTCCATGTAAGCCACTTGGAATATTATCACATAAAGCATTAGAACAATAAGAGTAAAAACACATTTCATGTCCAAAATTTTCATTAAGGAAAGCAGAAGTCTAGACTTGTCTTAATTAGCCATCTATTACACTACATGAATCAAAATAGGGTCACAACCCAAAACAACATAATCTGAAAGTGAAAATACAAGAATGAAGCTATAATGATAGTATCCATATTCGAATCATGAGGACTCACTACAAGCAACGAGAAAGGAACATATACAAGCTCTAGCCACAATGATGATCACCTTAAACATCGGACCCTACACTTATGGAAAATGTAGGAAAATATGAGCTAGTACAAACATGCACTAAGTATGTTAGCCATGCATAAAAACATTGAAAACATGATGCAAAGGTCAATTTTGTTGAAAAGAATGCACTTTACCTAGTTTAAGAACCATCATGAACATTAGTGTAAAAACACAAGTCATAAGCATACTCGTCATATAGATCATTATGACATAGTGGAAACATACCATAATTACCCTCAATGCATACTTGTGCAATGCATGGATAAGATCCCATAATCCTACCCATGCTAAGTAAAGCTTCTTGAGTACCCATAGTTCATAATTCACCATCTTGTTCATATTCCATCATAGTGGGAATAAGCCTTAACCAAAATAGACCATGTGATCTAAACATAGAATTCGGTGTATACCCCACACCCAAAAGGGGTTGTCCTACTTACCTAAGGTAGAACCATACTCTTTTCTTAGGTGGATCAATTAGCTAAATACCTATGTCGGCACATAGTTCTGGGATCAGGAGATTTCTACTAGAAACCCGGACTCAACTATGGTAGAAGGTTTTGCCTCTCATGAGATAAATACTTTGGGAACCGTGACTCAACTAGAGTATAAGGAACCCATTTGGAAAGCCACACTCAACTAGCGTATAAGTTTCCAACTCATACTTCATATAAACTCGGTGCTAAGAATAAATTCCCATATATTACATATTAAGTCTTGACTTAAGTTCATACTCATGGAAGAATGTCTTGACACTCAATCCAACATAAATAATACTAGAGGTCATATATTCAATAGGTGAGAATAGCCTTTCAATCTTAGAATCATCATATTGTGAGAAAACTTTTCACATCATACCATAATCATACATAAGTGTGTACATGGGGATAATCTTCCAACAATGCAACAACTAGATCATAAACACTTTACTCTCAAAGTGTTCCTTACGCATATTCACAAATCTCATAATCATGCATAATTCTTATACTTTTCCCCTTCAAAGACCATCGATCATATTGAATCAACACATCTTAAATTACTACATTATACATGGATATAATAATAATTCCAAGAAGCCCAATTACTGCTTGCATAATTTCATAAAATTCTTCTACAATCAACAAACCCATATAACAAGTTCATAATTGAAGAATATGGGGGTTTCATGGGTTCATGGGGGATTTCATCATAAATCATCAATTCTATAGTAATCCATCATTAATCAATCATTAGAAATGCTTCTGAAAGGAACCCATGAGATTGAAGTCAAACCCTAACTTTTGGGGAAATCACTAGTTTTGAAATTGAGTTTGGAGGGACTCCATGGATGGATTCTATCCATGGATGAAGAGCTACCATACCTTAGTGAATAATTCCAATGAATTTTAGAAGAAAACCAAGCTTCTTGAACCCTACCTCCAACTTCCTTGTTCTTCATCCTTGAGTTCTAGAGAGAGAAATAATTTGTGGAATGTGAACTTTGAGGTTTTCTTTTTTATTCTTCAGAGAATGACTTAATCTGGGGAATTTTGAGAGTGGAAAGCTTATATGATTCACTAGATAAGTAGTAAAATGACTTTGTTTCGAATTAGGAAAACAATGAAAGACCCCTAAGACCTCTAACTTAAAAATGCCGATGTGCCCGCAAAAGCTCGCCAAGGACAATTGGCGACTCGCCAAGTGGTCCCTTGGCTTGCAAAAATTTCCAATGTCCACATTATAGAGGCAAACCACTAGGTGATGGGAAGGAACCTTTGGGCGAAGAACTAACTAGGTTGGCGAGCCCCGACTTAGGTCGCCCAATTTTACAGAATCTTGGGGCCACCAATGCAGTCCAATGGGTGACTCTAACTCCACTTGGCTAACCGTCAAGTCATTTTGGCGATGGTTCTGCCCATCGCCAATTGGATCAAGGTAGCATAATTGCTTCCTTTCAACTAGTTCCAATGCATGATAGGCCTTTGCTCACTTTCCTTGACGTTAACCCACATGTTTAGCTCTGGTTTAGCCTACTAGTTTTCGGGGTGTTATAATATCTCCCCCTTGGGAACTTTCATCCACAAATGATGATTTAGACACCTTACGTAAGTAAAGACTCAAGACTAGTAGCCCATCATGCATGCAACATCAAAATAATGCACAATTCAAAGGAGGAAACATCAACTCCATTTCAAGCATAATTAATGCAACACAAAGAAGTAGGAACTACATCTAACAACCCATTATGCATGAAATTTCAACATTTCTCGTATTCATAGGAGGAACTACCTTCTCCTACTAAAAGCATGCTCAACACAATAACATGGAGCCAATTATGCAATTACTCTCAAAAGCATATTAAAACATGTTCATCAACTCATCTCATGAAGTCAACTATGCAACACATAATAGATGCACAACAACATTAGGAACATATAAATAATAAAAACTCATTTTTTTATTAAACATGAATTTCTCAAGAATATGCATAACATAAGGAAGCCATGGAAAACACATATAGCACACATGACTCCCAAATTTAGGAAACTTAAGAGAAATTACTTACCTCAAGCTTGGATAGGAGTAGAAGGAAAGAGATGAGGGTATCGGGATTTCATATCAGCCTCAACCTCGGCCTCAGTACTAGCACCCTCAACTAAGCCATTTCTCGATAAAAGTTTTTACCGAAACTATTTCCTTATTTCTCAACCTCTTGACATGCCGGTCTAGAATTTCCACCGAAACTTCCTCATATGAAAGATCTTTTTGGAATGACTTCCAAAAGTGAAGTAAATTGAGTACCCTGATCCGAAATAATATATAAAGGAACCTCATGCAACTTCAATATCACTCATATATACAAATTGGCATAGTCTTCCGTTGAAAAGAAACCTTGACGTGAATGAAGTGGGTTGATTTTGTCATCCTATCTATAATTACCCAAATAGAATCATGTTGCCTATGGGTGTGAGGCAAACCGACAGTAAAATCCATATTAATTTCTTCCCACTTCCAAATGGGGATATCTATATCTTGGGCTAAGTCTCCCGAACTTCGATGCTCAGCCTTAACTTGTTGACAATTTGGATATTTGGCCACTAATCCTGTAATATCTTTATTTATTTCGTTCAACCAACAGACTTTCCATAGATTACAGTACATCTTGGTGGCTCCCAGATGAATAGAATACTGAGAATAATAAGCCTCCTCTAGAATTTGCTCCATCAAACTATCAATATCCGAAACACATAATCGACATTTGTACCTAAGAGCCCCATCTTCCCCTTAGGAGAAAGCCTCAACAGACTTCTTGAATACCTACTCTTTCAACTCCACTAATATAGGATTAAGGTCTTGTTTAAACTTTACATCCATCAAAAAGGATAATTCGGAACCATTATAGAACATGAAACCTCCCGTGGTGGAATCAACTAGTTGAACACCTAAACGGGCCAACCTATGCACATCAAGAACCAATTCTTTCTTTTCATCCTCTACATAAGCCACACTACCCATGGAATATCTACTAAGAGCATCCGCTACCACCTTAGGTTTGCCGGGGTAATAAAGAACACTCATGTCATAGTTCTTCAATAATTCTAACCACTTTCATTGATGAAGATTTAAGTTCTTTTGACTGTAAACATATTGAAGATTATTGGGATCAGAGAAAACATCCACATGGACCCCATACAAATAATGCCTCCATATTTTTAAGGCAAACACAACCGCCACTAATTCAAGGTTATGGGTAGGATAATTCTTCTCATGGACTTTAAGTTTCCTTGAATCATAGGCAATCACCTTACCATTTTTCTTTAGCACAAATCCCAACCCAACTCTAGAGGCATCACAATATATCACAAAACCATCCGTACCCTTCGTTAAGGTCAACACCGGAGTGAAAGTAAGTCTATCGTTCAACTCTTGGAAACTTTTCTCACAAGCTTCCGACCACTGAAACATAGCTTTCTTTTGAGTCAAAGATGTCAAAGGAGAATCAATGGAAGAAAAACCCTCAACAAATGTACTATAATAATAGATCAAACCCATGAATCTTCTAATGTCTGCCGGTGATAGAGGTCTAGGCCAAATCTTGACCGCATCCATCTTCTTAGGATATACCTCAATACCCTTAATTGACACAATATGACCAAGTAATACTACGGATCTTATCAAAAACTTGCACTTGCTAAACTTTGCGAAAGGTTGATAGTCCTTAAGAACTTGCAATATAACCCTTAAATGATCAACATGCTCATTCTCACTCCTTGAATAGATCAAAATATCATCGATAAACACAATTACAAACATGTCTATGTATTGCCTAAACTCTCAATTCATTAAGTCCATAAACACTGCCGGAGCGTTAGTCAAACCAAAGGAAATCACTAGGACCTCATGGTGACAATATCTACTTCAGAGCACCAACTTGGGAATATCAACCTGTATCACCCTCAATTGGTGATAATTTGAACGAAGGTCAATCTTTGAGAAATGACTACCTCCATGAAGTTAGTCAAACAAGTGATCAATTCTCGGTAGCGGATATTTTTTCTTGATGGTCACTTTATTCAGTTGGCGATAATCGATGCACATTCTAAGAGACCCATCATTCTTTCTAATGAACAACACCGGAGCAACCCATGGAGAGATACTTGGTTGAATAAAACCTTTGTCTAGTAAATCTTTTAGTTTCTCTTTCAACTGCTTTAAATCCGACGGAGCCAATCTATAAGGAGCAACAGAGATAGGTTATGTATCTGGAAGAAGGTTAATACCAAAATCTATTTCCCGCTCCAGAGGAATACTAGGAAAATCATCAAGAAAAACATCCAGGAACTCATTAACTATCGAAACCAACTCTAGGGAAGGGGTTTTGAAACCTACATCCCTCACCATAAAAAGATGGTAAATATGATGAGTCCACAAATTGGACTCATTTAGGGCTACATGTTGATATAATTAGTGTGCTCAAATGCATATTTTATCTCAATATCTGATGAGAACTCTTAAGTTTCAGATATTTGGAGATTGAGGGAAAGCATAGACATTACTTGGCAAAAAAGGAACAAAGGCAGCTGAAAGATCAAGGAAATTACAATACGAGAATCTCCGAACCCATTTGGTGAGTCGCCAAAAGATCTTATCCTCACATTTTGTTCCAGTATGCATAGCCCTGTGGGAAAGGATCAAATCGATGGTGAAAAAAAGCAGTTGGCGTATTGCCGAGCAGTTCCGTGAAGCTGTACTATGTCGCCCAATGAACCAAATACAATGATGTTAAAGGATAGATCAAGATGGTGATAAAACCTACCAAAGGGCAGATTATTGAGTTCATCAGTGATCTCGACTAACGATGCTGAATGATTCGCTGCAGCATAGATTTTTGAAAACTATAAATACTCGTTGAGATTTGTAGCTTAGTATGAGATTTTAATATAGAATTTTTAGCATAGACTTCTGAGTTCTACGTTGGGAGAGGGTTTTGAAGAACTTGAAGATTCAAAGGGTTTCAACTCCAGGAATTTGGACTTGGGTCTTGTGGATTCTTTATTCTTTGCTTGTTTTACGACTTAAATGTTCATACCCATTTGAATGCAAACTCATTTTGGTATAAATTTCTATTTCTTTTACATGTCTAGCTAAAACCCCAATTCTTGAGGTGTAATTTTGTGAATATGGATTAGATTATATGTGCGGTATTGCTTGTTGATGGTTTACTTGTTGTGCAAATATGACTTCGTTTTGTAGTTGTGGTGGAACTTAATTAAATTGTAGTTGCAAATATGATTTCACCTTTGTATTTTCGGCTTGCTCGAGAGAGAGGTCGTAAAACTAAGACTACTAAATTGATGGCCGGTGGGAGTGGGTTGACTTGAGGTTCAGCTTGAGAGAGTGAACCCTAGTCCTTCTCCCATACACTCAGCTCGAGAGAGTGAGTGAGCTAAGGCTGATTCTATTCTTCATGCGGTAAGTGTGTGTTCGAGAGGAACCCATTTGATTCGGGGTATGTTGCTTGAGAGAGAATTTACCCCCACTATAGTCTAGCGTTGTCACAAATATTCAATGGATTTATCATTAAAAACATGTATCCAATAGTTTAGCTTATCCTATATTCCTTTAACATCCCAAGAATCCCCTCTCCTTGATTAGTACTCTTTGCATTTTTGCTTGTTTTTACTTATTTGTGAAAAACCCCTATCACTAATTGACACTTTTGTGCCACCCTTTAAATTTAACATGTTTATATTCGATAATATTTTTATCTATGACTAATTAGAACTTGATTTTATATTTCTATTAATTCTCAAGCACACTCCCTTGGGACTTGACCCAAACCCTTAGTTGGGTTACTATACTATTGTACGATCGTAGACACTTGCATTGGAAGTTATATCTTGATTACACAAACATCAAAATGGCGCCGCTGCTGTGGAGTGGTGTTACTTAAAAATTCTTAGATTAGTAAATTTTTTATTCTTCTTAGTTTTAGTTTACTCTCTTAATCTTTAGTTTTTTTTTTTGTTTACTTGTGTGTGAATATTTCAGAAAGCATGAGTGTTAACGGTAGCCAGGTGGGACAACAAGAAGATATCGAAAAGCTCAATGATGTAAAAGAGCCCAACATCAATAACCCTCATCTCATAGGAGGTATTGGATCTATTCGGTTACCTCCATCCGAGAGAAATGCAGTGTTCCACATAACGAGCACTGTGTTGTAACTCTTGCAACTAAAGGGACTTTTCAGCGGGTTGCCTCACGAGGATACTCACGAGCATCTTTGAAACTTTTTAGATGTGTGCGGACCATTATCATTCAAAAACATATATCAGGAGTTAGTTGGGTTATGATTATTCCCTTTCTCGTTGATAGGAGAGGTGTACAAATAGCTAGCCGAGTTGCTGCGTGAATCCATCACTTTCTGGGAGGAATTGGTAATCGCATTTCAAGTGCGATTTTTCCCTCTCTGGAAGATGATGAACCTTCGGGATAGCATTCAGAGCTTTAAGTGTCTGGAAGGAGAGCCTTTACACGAAACATGGTTAAGGTTCAAAAAGTTAGTGCTTCACTGCCCAACCTATGATTTACCCAATAATGTTTTGTTGCAGTAGTTTTACCAGAGATAGGACTCGAAAAACAAAGAGATAGCTGATCAACTTTTGCCTAGAGGATTAATGCAACAACTATATACAGTAGCAGCTAAATTTTTAGATGGCATGAGAACTATCAAAAGAGCGTGGTACACTCGCAAGGACCAAGTCTCTCCTCCTACCTTCAAGCTATCTAAGGAGCAAAGAGCAAATTGAAAAATATCACGAGAGATACCAAAACATGGCCAAGATCATGAAATAGCTTGACATTCTATCCAATAATGTCATGGGGGTTGGTGCCCGTGGTGTTAATGTCGTGGGGGTCAGGTGTTCAAATTTTGAGGAGATGAAGTTTGAAGCCTTGTATAACAAGGAGGTAAACTTTCTAGCCAACAAATGCGGTGGATATCGCTCCAACTACCCAAGGCAGGTAACCAATGATGGGCTAGAGATAAAGGATGGAAGGATCGAGATCGTGAATGGAGGGATCGTAATCTGAATTGGAAGGATGGGGAGAAGGATAGATATGTGCCTCCTTATGAGCGCTAGAAGCCCAAGGACTCGTAAGGTTGTGGGTCTGAGTCGTTCAGCTTTTGGCACTCATGGGGAGGCATATATCTATTCTTCTCCCCATCCTTCCAATTTTGATTACGGTCCCTCTATTCACGATCTCAATCCGTTCAACCTTCATCTCTAGCCCATCCTTGGTTACCACCCTGCCTTGGGTATTTTGAGTGATAGCCATCGCCTTGGTTGGCTAGAAAGTTTACCTTTTCGTTATACAAGTCTTTAAACTTCATCTCCTCAGAATTTGCACAGCCAACCCCCACAACATTAACACCCCAGACACCAGCCCCCATGACATTTTTGGATAAAATGTCAAGCTCTATCATGATCTTGGCCATGTTTTGGTCTCTCTCATGATCTTTTTCAATCTGCTCCTTAGATAGCTTGAATGTTAGAGAAGAGACTTGGTCCTCGCGAGTGTACCACACTCTATTGATATTTGTCATGTCATCTAAAAGTTGGGCTGCTACTGCATATGGCTGCTGCATTAGGCCTCCAGGCGAAAGTTGGTTAGTGACCCCTTTGTTTACCAAGTCCAAACTCTGATAAAAGTACAACAGCAACATATTATCGGGTAAACCATGGGTTGGGCATTGAAGCACAAACTTTTTGAATCATAATCAAGTCTCGTGCAAAGGTTCTCCTTCCAGACTCTTAAAGCTCTGAATGCTATCCCAAAGGGTCATCATCTTTGAGAGAGGGAAAAATTGCACTTGAAATGCAGTTACCAATTCATCCGAGGAAGTGATGGATTCACACGGCAACTCGGCCAACCATTTGCACGCCTCTCCTATCAATGGGAAAGGGAATAATCTTAATTAGACTGACTCCTGAGAGATGTTTTTGAATGACAATGGTCTGTACACATCCACGAAGTTTCGAAGATGCTCGTGAGGATCTTCGTGAGCCAACCCACTGAAAATTCCCTTTAGTTGCAAGAGTTGCAACATAGTGCTCATTATGTAGAACACTGCATTACCCTCTGCTGGAGGTAACCGGATAGCTTGAATACCTCCCATGAGATGGGGGCCATTGATTTTGGGCTTTTGGACATCATTGAGATTTCCCATATCGTCTTGGTGGCCAACCTGGCTATCGTTGCTACCGTTAACACTCATGCTTTCTGAAATATTCACACAAGCAAAAAAAACAAAACTAAAAATTATGTAAGTAAACTATGACTAAGAAGAACAATAATTCTACTAATCTAAAAATTCTCAAATAACACCACTCTCTGGCAGCGGCGCCATTTTGATGTTTGCGTAATCAAGACATAACTTCCAATACAACTGTATACGATCGTACAATAGTAAAATAACTCAACCAAGGGTTGTTTGGGTCGAGTCTCAAGGGAGTTGCTTCAAAATTAGTAGAAAAAACATTAAGTTCTAACTAGTCATAGCTAAAAACATTTTTGAATATAAACATGCTAAATCTAAGGGCTGACGCAAGCGTCAATTAACAATAAGGGTTTTGTCACAAGTGAGTAAAAATAGCAAAATTGCAAAGAGTACTAATTAAGGTGATATGGTTCTTGGGATGTGATAGAGATACGGGAAATACTAAATTATTGGGTACATGCTTTTGAAAATAAATCTATTGAATATTTATGCTTAGGATAGACTATAAAGGGGATAAATTCTCTCTCAAGCAACTTACCTTGAATCAAATAGGTTTTTCTCGAATACCTACTTGCCGCATGAAGAGCAGCCTCCACCTTAGCCCACTCACTCTCTCGAGCTGAGTGCGTGGGAATGAGACTAGGGTTCACTCTCTGGAGCTGAACCTTATGTCGACCCACTCCCACCGGCCATCAATTTAGAAGTCTTAGTTTTACGACCTCTCTCTCGAGTATGCCAAAAACACAAAGGTGAAATCGTATTTGCAACTATAATTTCATTAAGTTCCACTACAACTACTAAACAAAATCAAAACTAAACAGCAAATAAATCATCAACAAGAAAGACCCAACTAATAATCTAACCCATATTCACAAAATAACACCCCAAGAATTGTGGTTTTTGCTACACATGTTAAAAAGATATAAATTTATACCAATATGAGTTTGCATTCAAATGGGTATGAAGGTGTAAGTCTTAAAATAAGCAAAGAGTGAAGAATCCAAGAGGCCCAACCCCAAAATCTTGGAGTTGAAATCCTTTGAACCTTGAAGTTCTTTAAAACCCTCTCCAAACTTAGAACTCAAAAATAAAAGCAAAGTCTGAAAAATTATGATTCAAAGCAAAAAATTTGATATATAGTAATATTTCTCATTGAAAATTTATAGTTTTCAAAAATTATGTTGCAGTGGATTATTCGACGTTGTTAGTCGAGATCGTGAGCTCGACAATCCGCCCTTTGGTAGTTTTCATCATCGTCTTGCTCTGTCCTTCAACATCGTCCTGTTTGGATCATTAGGCGATATAGTACTTCTTCGCAAAACTGCTCGACGATACGCCGACTGCTGCTGTTCATCGTCGATTTGACCTTTCCATCAGGGCTCAGCACACTGGAACAAAAGGCGAGGATAAGACCTTTTGACGACTCACCGAATGGGTTTGGTGATTGTCAGATTTTCATTTATTTAATCTTTCAACTACTTTTGATCCTTTTTGCTAAGTAGTGTCCATGCTTTCCCTCAAACTTCAAAAACCATAAACTTAAGTGCTTTCATCAAATATTGACACAAAATATGCATTTGAGGACACTAATTCTATCAAAATATTTCCCTAAATGAGTCCAATTTGTGGACTCATCACTAAGGTGAAAGTTGTTCTTCATACAGCAAGAGGGTGTCCGAGAGGAACCCATTTGATTCGGGGTAAGTTGCTCGAGAGATAATTTACCCCCACTATAATATAGCCTAGTCACAAATATTCAACGAATTTATTATCAAAAATATGTACCCAATAGTTTATTTTATCCTGTATTCCTAACACATCCCAAGAATGCCCTCTCCTTGATTAGTACACTTTTCATTTTTGCTTGTTTTTAGTTACTTGTGACAAACCCCCATCATTAATTGACACTTTTGTGTCACCCTTTAAATTTAACATGTTTATACTCGCTAATGTTTTTAGCTATGACTAATTAAAAATTGATTTTATATTTCTATTAATTATCAAGTCCACTCCCTTGGGACTCAACCCCTACCCTTGTTTGGGTTACTATACTATTGTACGATCATAGACACTTGCATTGGAAGTTGTTTCTTGATTACGCAAATATCAAAATACACCCTTTGGAGATCATCTTCCTAGCTTTAAGACAAGAGACAAATTGGCATCTAGGCATAGAATTTCCCCCTTTCCAATCTAAGATAGGCTTATTTGGAAATTAGAATCTAACCACCCGAGTTCTACAATCAATAGAGGCATAACACGCATGCAATCAATCTATACCCAAATTCACATCAAAGTCTAACATGTCAAGTTCTACCAAGTCAACAAGAGTAACTTTATGGGACAAGGAAATGGGACATCTTCTATAAACCCTCTTAGCCACCACCAAATCACCAACCGGGGTAGAAACTGAAAAAGGTTCTAGTAACACTTCAGGGAGTATATCAAATTTCATGGCCACATAAGGTATGGCAAAGGACAAGGTTCCACCGAGATCTAACAAGGCTTATACATCAATATAAAAGGCTTTTAACATACTGGTCACAATATCCGGGGAGCTCTCTTTGTCACCTCGAGATTTAAGAGCATAAAAAAGGTTTTGCTTTTGGGCATTTGAGTTTGCACCGCTTGGAGGAACTTGTTTATCTTCCCTTCCCTTTAACTTGAGCATTGGGGAATCTCTCATCTTGTGGAAAATCTTTCCACAACTAAAACATCCACCGGTGCCAACTAGGTACTTACTACCATTCTTTCTACCATATTTTGCACATTTATGCCTAACATCATAAGAACCGCCACTACTACATCCGTGAGGTTTAGTGTTGGAAACTCTATCCTTGTTGACCTTCAGAGCACTAGAGGACCCTTGGTTGGAGAAACTTTGCTTGAACTTTTATTAACCTTGTCCATCAAACCTAGAATTGGAGAAGTTTCCATCACTGGTCTTTGCTCTTTTCACCTCCCTATAATTGTCTTAGAGCTTCTCATCCTCAAATTGTTGGGCATACACCAAAAGATGAGAGGTATCCATATTATCATAAAGCATTGCTGATCGACATTCTTTTCTTACCAATATGGACACACCTGTCAAATACCTACTCATCATATCCCTTGAATCCACCACCAAAGCCAAAGCATACTTGGACAATTGAGTAAACTTTAGAGAATATTGCTGACACTCTTACCTCCTTGATGAAGGTTAATGAACTCTTCCACCTTAGATTCCCTCAACTCTCGGGGAAAGAACCTATCACGAAATGTCAATCTAAACATTTCCCACTCTATGGGACACGCTCTTATCGGCTTATTGTTCTTTCATTGAGTATACCATACTTGAGAAACATTCTTCCATTTATAAGCAGCTAGCTCGTCTTTCTCTACCGATGTCACCCCCATAATGTCAAGTATTTTGTAAACCTCTTCCACATATTCTTGAGGATCCTCTCCCACTTTGGAGCCATAAAACTTGAGAGGGTTCATGCTAGAAAAATCCCTAACCCTTGAAGCAACCAAATTCACATTACTGTTCACCGAAGCTACCACTTCTCTATTGCCTTGAGTCATCACGAATTGAGCCAACATTTTGAAAGCTAACCAAAACTCTACATTGGTCACATTCTCAACCACAAGATCAAACAGAGCTTGATTAGCTTGAGGAGGAGCTCCTTCATTCACATTGTCACCCTTTATTCTTCTTGCATTAGCCTTTCGTGTACTCATATCCTTAAGAGACAAGAGAAGGATTAGGAGAGGGACTTTATAGAGTTACTCTCTAAGGCACAACTTAAGAGTAATGAAAGAAGTGGAATTTCCTAAACATCTTATAACCTCTCATTCATAAATGTAGCGCGCTTCACACTCATGAACAAGACTACTAGAAGTGACTGATGAGACATCATCCTAGAATCATTTTAAACCTTGTGCTCTAATTACTAAGTTTGTCTTAACCCAAGAGTACCCCCTAGACGTAACAAGGCACATAGAATCCCGAAAGGCTCCATGTAAGCGACTTAGCATATCATCACATAAAGCATTAGAACACTAAGAGTAAAAACACATTTAAAGTCAAAAATTTTCATAAAGGAAAGTGGAAGTCGAGACTTGTCACAATTAGCCATCTATTACAATACTTGAATCAAAATAGGGTCACAGCCCAAAACAACATAATCCGAAAGTGAAAATACAAGAATGAAACTACAATGATAGTATATGTCCTCGAATCATGAGGACTCACCACAAGCAAGGAGAAATGAACAATCCAATCTCTAGCCACAATGAAGATCACCTCAAACACTGGACCCTATAATTATGGAAAATGTTGGAAAATATGGGTTAGTACAAAGATGAAATAAGTATGATTGCATAAAAACCTTTAAAATATTTTAAAAAGGACATTTTTGTAGAAAATCATGCACTTTATCAAGTTGAAGAATCATCATAAACATTAGTGTAAAAACATAATTCATAAGAATAATCATCATATAGATCATCATGACATAGTGGAAACATACCATAATTACCCTCAAAGCATACTTGTACAATACATGAATAAGATCCCATAATCCCACCCATGCTATGTAAAGGTTCTTGAGTACCCATAGTTCATAATTCATGTTCTTATTCATATTTCATCACAGTGAGAATAAGCGTTAACCGACATATACCATGTGAGCTACACATGTAATCTAGTGTCTAACCCACACCGAAAAGGGGTTGTCGTACTTGCTTGAGGTAGAACCATACTCTTAACTTAGGTGGATCCACTAACTAAATACCTATGTGTGCACATAGTTATGGGATAAGGAGATTGCTACTAGAATCCCGGACACAACTATGGTAGAAGGTTTCCATCTCATAAGATACATACTTTGGGAACCCGGGCTCAACTAGCGTATAAGGAACTCATTTGGAAAGCCGGACTCAACTAATGTAAAAGATTCCATCTCATGTTCATATCCACTCGGTGCTGAGCATAAATTCCCATATATTACATATTAAGTCTTGACTGAAGTTCATACTCATGGATGAATGTCTTGACACTCAATCAAACATAAATCTTTCTAGAGCTCATAGATTCAATAGGTGAGAATAGCCTTTCAACTCTAGAATCATCATATTGTGATAAAACATTTCACATAATACCATAATCATACATAAGTTTGTACATGGGGATAATATTCCAACAATGCAACAACAAGATCATAATAACTTTATTCTCAAAGTATTCCTTACGCATATTCATAAATCTTATAATCATGTATAATTCTCATACTTTTCCCCTTCAAAGACCATAGATCATATTCAGTGCATCTTGAATTACTACATTAGACGTTGATATAATCATTATTCCAAATAACCCAATTAGTACTTGCATAATTTCATAACATTCTTCTATAATCAACAAACACATATCACAAGTTCATAACTGAAGAATATGGGGGTTTCATGTGTTCTCGGGGAATTTCATCATAAATCAACAATAAATCATCAATTCAATCATAATCCATCATAAATCAATCATTAGAAACGTTTTTGAAAAGAACCAATGAGATTGAAGTCAAATCCTAACTTTTGGGGAAATCACTAGTTTTGAAACTGTGTTTAGAGGGGCTCTATGGATGGATTCTATCCATGGATTAAGAGATACCATACCTTAGTGAAGAATTCCAACGAATTTGAGAAGTAAACATAGCTTTTTCAACCCTAGCTCCAACTTCCTTCTTCTTTTTCTTCCTTGAAGTTCTACAGAGAGAAATAATTTGGGGAAGGTGAGCTTTGGGGTTTTCATTTGGATTTTAGGGTGAATGACTTAATTTGAGGAGTTTTAAATGTGGAAAGCTTATATACTTCACTAGATAAGTAGTAAAAGGACTTTGTTTTGAAATAGGAAAATAATGAAAGAACCCTAAGACTACTAACTTAAAATTGTAGGTCTGCTCGCTGAAGATCACTAAGGGTACTTGTTGACTCGCCAAGTGGTCCCTTGGCTCACCAAAATTTCCAGTGTCCACATTCATGAGGCAAACCACTAGGCGATGGGGAGGAGCCTTTGGGCGATGCGCCAACCTAGTTGGGGAGCCCAGACTTAGCTCGCCCAATTTTACAGAATCTTAGGGCCCCCTAGGCAGTCCAATGGACTACTCTAGCTCCACTTGGCTAATTGCCAAGTCACTTAGGTGATGGTACTTCCCATCACCAAGTGGGTCAGGGCATCATAATTGTTTCCCTTCAACTAGTTCCAATGCATGATAGACCTTTGCCCATTTTCCTTGACGTTAACCCACACGTTTAGCTTTAGTTTAACCTACTAGTTTCCAAGATGTTACACTAACCCTGAGCTGGCATATCATAAGCATACTAAAATAGTTGAACTATAGATATTATGCAAAAGCTCAAAACATAAGATAAACTACATGATGGGGAATACCTAATCTAAGTTTGAATATATTAATACTGAAAAGGAGTTTAGAATGTTGTACTATAACTCAAAAGCTTAAGTTGAATCTGTCTATGTCTGAAATAAGCCTATTACTGACTAGAGATGCTAGGACATGCCCCCAGCTAACTCTAGTAAAATTGAAACTAAAATGAAAGACTGAATGTAAAGGACTATGTCTATCGTCCTCGAAGAACAAGGACTCAACATTGAAGCTACTGAACTGGAGATCGGGATCCGATCTATGCTTGGTCTCGATGCTGAGTACCTGAACCTATATCATTAAAGGGTGTAGTGCAAAGTATGCATTAGTACATGGAATATACTGAGCATGCATGATAGGATAAAAGTTGTACAAAACATACTAAGCAATAATATAATCTGAACATATTGGAAAATACTGGAAACTAAAATAAGCTGAACCGACTACAATGACCAAGTACATAACATGCTAAAATGTAATAGTGAAGTACAACTAGAAACCTATTAAAATGTATTAAACTCTCACAGTGGAACCTACTAATAACCGACATAAAACCACCTGAGCTAAACGTGGAGTCCGATGTATATGCCCCATTGAGAAGACCCAATATACCTTGCCAAGAGTATAGAGGCATGTCTGGCCTGAT
This sequence comes from Solanum bulbocastanum, assembly GCA_037074985.1. Lineage (NCBI taxonomy): Eukaryota > Viridiplantae > Streptophyta > Magnoliopsida > Solanales > Solanaceae > Solanum > Solanum bulbocastanum. The sequence goes on along the minus strand of CM073597.1, from coordinate 15,293,690 downwards.
CACTAAATGTAATGCCCACATAGGGGACTTATAAACCTACGAGGCATGTAATTCTGGGACTATATGGGTACGCTGAACCTTAGTCCACTCGATCTAAGTCTACTCCCAACTAGAAATGGGAACAATATATCATAAGAGAATAATATTGGATACCTCAATATTCTGACATGCAAATCTAAGAATGCAACATTTATAATTGAACATGAAACATTCGAAATCTGAGGCATGTATATCTATTTAAATTAACCTAGCAAGTGTAATTCATAAACTAAATGAATCTACACAAATAGGGTTCTGAATTTCATGCAAGGAACTAAGTAACGATGTTACAACAACATTAAAATCTGATTTGGAACATTCTAACATCTAAATCACAATAATTTCTAAGGTTCTAGAAATCTCTAGGTCTAGATAATATGAAGGAAATCGAGAATTTGATTGAATTCTAGGGACCTAGTTGATGAAAGGGATCCACTAGTCAAATCCTAAATACCTAATGACGAATTTCACATAGAAATATTTTGATTTTGGGACTGGAACTGATGAAATCTTATTGCGTTCTAGGAAGGGCTTGATCGATTCTTTCTCCTCTCTTTGTTATATGTTTTCTGATTTTTTGGAGAATGATCGATTAGGGAAGGATCGGACTAAGTTACTAGACTTAAATAGACAAAAACTACGTATTTTAGGGGTTAAACGACATAGTTTAGATGCCTAACGCATAGGGTAAAAGACCAAAACGACCCCAACTTAAAAGTTGTCGGGGCCAATGACAGGCCTGACCTATGGACCGTTGACTGACCAACGGTCTATCCTGGCAGGTGTCGTTTGGCATCTGGAGGTAGGGGTTGTGGACCATAATCCACAGACCGTGGTGCCACCCACTGTCCATAGGTCCTAGCCGTGGCTCGGGGTTTTCTAGGGTTTTTTGAGTGGAGTTGGAGTGGCCAACCACGGACACCACCTATGATCCGTGGTTCACCCTACAGTCCGTAGGTGCCACCCGTCGGTGGCACCTGCAACTTTTGAAAATTTGTTGTTTGGTTTGTTTTTGGATATGGGGTGTTACATTATAGAACCAACAATTTTGGTGAGATTGTACCCATTGGGCGATCCGCCTTTTGCAATAGGCGATCACAAAATAGGGAGTTTACACTTGTTTTCATGTTTGGCCATTCTTTTACCCTTTCATCCTTTCCTTGTCCTTTATCCTTCATTACTACAAATCATCAAAATATCATTAGAATAGGGCATAATAAGGCATCCAGGACACTAATTGTTGAGCTTAATAGTCCTCAAATTAGTGTAAATCTACCACTTATCAATAGTACACTCTAATTGACCATTAGTTTGTGGGTGGAAAATTGTGCTAAGGTCAATGTGAATGCCTAACTCCTCTTGAAATGTTCTTTAAAAGTTAGAACTGAACTTAGAGTCTTGATCATATATAATAAAGACAAGCACACCATGAAGAAGGACAATCTCTCGAATGTAGAGATGGGCCAACCTCTCTGTGCTAAAAGAAGACTAGACAGGGAGTAACAATGTTTACTTGGTCAATAAATCAAAGATAACCCCTATGCTATCAAAACCTCTAGAAGTCTAAGGCAAACCTAATACGAAGTCCATAATGATGCAATCCCACTTCAACTTTTGAATAGTTAATCTCTGAAACTCACCACCAGGTCTCAAATGCTTGGCCTTGACGTACTAGCAACTCATTCAATGGGACACATAGTCTATGATATCTCTCTTAATGCCGCTCTACCAATAATTCTACCTTAAATAATGATACATCTTGATAGTGCCTGGATAGATAGAGTATCTAGAATCATAGGCCTCGGGATGTATTAGCTGGATCAAACCCCCAACCTTCAGAACGCAAATACGTCTGATAAAATTTAGTACCCCATCTAAATCTAAGATAATCTAACCGAAATCACCCACTAACACCTAATCTCGATCTGCAAACAAGGCCTCATAATCAAACTGACAACTATGACTTCGATGAAGTAAAGAAGACTAAACTCCCACATAGGCTAAGATACACCTAGAATCTGACATGTCCAATTGAATTGTAAGATTATCTAAGAATTGAGTGTTTAAAGCTAACAATTGAGCGATAGTAGATACGAAGGTTAGACTACCCATACTCATTGCCTTACGGCTCAAGGGTTCCGCTACCATATTCGTCTTGCCCGAATGGTAGAGGATAAAGAAGTCATAGTCCTTCAGAAGCTTAATTTAATAACGGTGCCTCAAATTAAAGTCAGTCTAGATCATAATTTACTGAATACTCCTCTGATAAGTGTAGATCTCACTATGAACTCTATACAAGTGGTGCCTCTAGATCTTAAGTGGAAAAACTACCACCGACAACTTCAAGTGATGAATGGGGTAGTTGTGCTCCTGTAGCCTAAACTGCCTCGATGCATTAGCAATATTCCAGCCTTGCCATATCAATACTCAACCTAAATCAATGCCTGATGCACCAGAATAGACTGTGAAGCCCTCGCCCTCAATTGGTAGAGTCAATACGGGAGAATTAGTCATCAACACCTTAAACTTCCAAAATCTCAACTCACACCCCTCAAACCACTAAAAAGGCACATCAAGGTGAGTCAACTAGATAAGAGGTGTTTCAATAGTAGAGAAGCCCATTACAAAGTGTTAGTAGTAGCTCGCTAATACAATGAAGCTCCAAAACTTAGTAATAGAAGTGGACCTGGCCTAGTCACGAATAACCTCAATATTTCTTGGTTCTACCGAGATGAAATTCATGAAAACAATGTTCCCCAAGAATGCTAACGACTCAAACAAAAACTCGCACATTAAGAACTTGGCTGTACTAGATTGTCATCTATGAAAACAATGATGAATGAATCAAGATTCGTCCTACAATCCTGTTTTATTAAGTCCATAATGGATGCAGAGGTATTAACCCTAAAGAAACACCAAAGAACATGTAGTGGAAATATCAAGTCCTAAATATGGTCTTAGGGAATTACCCTAATCATCAGTTGTTGGTAACCCAACCTCAAATCAATCTTCGAAAACACTGTGGCACCCTGAGGCAAGTCAAACAAATCATCAATCCTAGGTATGGGGTAATGGTTCTTTACCGTCGCCTTATTCAACTTCCTATAGCCGATACATATTTACATTGCAATGTCCTTTTTCTTCATAAAAAAGAATGGGAGCACCCTAAGGTGAAACACTAGGACTGATAAACCTGTTACCCAAAGGATCTTGAAGCTGAACACTAAGCTCCTTCAGCTTTGCAAGAGCCATATGTTATGATGGAATAAAAATAGGCCGACTAGGTAGGTCTGTAGGAAATACATCTACAAAATCACAGACAACTAGAATTGACTAGACTAGAGGGACCTCCATACTCAATCACGTGCATGTGGAAAATAAGACAAACATATGTTAGCCACTAATCTTTAAGCCCTAATAAATAAGATAACTCTAATCGGTGTTCTACTAAAGGAGCCCTGCCACACCACTAGGGGAATACCAAGCATGGGTAACGCAATGGTCTTAGAGAAGCAATCTAACACCACATGGTAGGGGTCTTATCGATCTATGCCCAAAATCTGATCAAAATAATATATATCAAGGAGTGTAAGGTTAGCTCGGTATCACGCCACTAGATAGTAACTAAGAAAGATTGAAACACTCAATCCATTACATGAGACTCATCAATTGGTGTTGAAACACACAATAGTGCAGCCATAAGCTTAAAACTCAAATCTATATGAGAAGCATAAAAAGCATACATATAAGAATAGGTAGAGGCCAGATCAAAAAAGCTGAGACAAGCTGCTAGCATAAGAGAATTGTACTTGTGATTACATCGTCTGATGCCTCAACCTCTTCCCTCATTTAATCATCATAGAAATGGCCTTCCACCACTGCCTTAGAAATCTGTCCTACCACCTGATATACTTCCTTGAGGACCACAGTGAATATCCTGTTGTCCACTGCAATGATTCTAACCCTTGCTTCAACATAACTGGTGGTGTTGTTGGAGCAGCTGGTAGAGCTGGTGGAGCTACCTATGGAGTGAGAGAAATCTACATATGCAAAGAGAAATCTCTAGCCAAATGATCCAACTCTCCACAATCAATACAACACGGAGATGATAGACTCCTAGAAGAACAAGATCCATGACCTGAAGCACAAGATTATGACCCATGACTCTAATCGATGCCAATCTCTCTCTGGCTATACCGCTCAACCTCTTAAGTCTACAATGATGCCTAAATAGGCTGATTGGGTTGACTTAGCTAAAACTACTATCAAGTCCTATCATCAGTGTCCTTGACCTAGAATGGGACCTAATGTTGCTACCCTTGTGTCAAGCTCTCTTGTCACTACCTCTTGGGAATCACGATGGAGCTGCTCAAAAGAGAAGGCTTGATCAACAACATTAATATAGAAATGAGACCATATGTTGACTCTTAATATACAGTAGAAGCCTTAACCCACAGACAAAACATCAAACTTTATCCTCCTTAGTAGGTAGAATAATAAAGTCATGTCAGCAGAGCTCGTGGAACCTTGCTTCATACTTTGACACCAACATGGAGTCCTTCTCTAACTTCAAGAACTGATCCTAGAGGTGATCCCTAATGCTCTGAGGATGAATTTGGCTAAGAAAGCCTCAGAAAAGTCTATCCAAGTAATTCTAGGAGACTTAGCTTGTCTAGTCTCTTTGAAGGTATGCCATCTCTACCTGGTTGGCCCATCTAGTTGATAAATAGTGAAGTTGGTTCCTCTCAACTCCACTAAGCCTAGTGTATAAAGTAACTCTCAACAAGTAGTTAGCAACTCGTAGGCATCCTGAACCACAAGCCTAGAAAACCTTAGAGGTTAAAGGATAAGTAACACTTCGAGCATCTTTTGATTTTCTAGTAACATAGCTCTGGCAGTGATCACACGTTAGGTACGCCTAGGTGGTACCTGGGCCTGAGGTGCCTCTACTCGAGACTTATTCTACTAACTTGGTACAGGTACTAATAGAGCTGCAACTTATGTTGGGGCCTGCTGCATGTCTCTAAACATCGACAAAAGCTGAGTAATAGCTTCTTGAAGATTTGAAGCCATAGACGGCTTGGGTTGTGGGTAGGCAGGTACAGGCCTCATCGGCTGAGCTGGAACCTGAGCTCTTGGAGGGTCTGTTGCTAGCTCTAAGCCCCTCTCTTTCCTGGGTAATGCTGCACCTATATCTAGCATTAGAGGTCGGCCCTTACCCTAAGCCACTATGCAGAGCCTATGTGCCATCTTGCGAAAAGAATGTAACAAGTGATACTAACATGATACAAAAGGGAAAAATTCATAAAGATAACATGTAACCTCCCAAAGATAGGATACGTACGTCTCCACACCGATCTATTGGAATCTACTAGGGATTAACTTTGTACAAGTGAGACCAGTAAACTTAACTCTACACCAACTTGTCTCAACACAATTTCTCGAGTCATGATGTCACCCACTATAACCCACCTGTAAAAAAAGCCAATCCTTACCCATAACCACAAGTAATGAGTGTATGGGTAGGACTAAAATGAATTACCATTAGAAAATAAAAGAAGAAAGAATCGAAAGCAAGCAAAAATCTATATACATGAGAATCCGTTCAAGAACCTGGAACTCACAAGTACATAATTGTCTAATATAAAAATACAAGTTCCAAAACTAGACCACAACAAGCCCTATCAAACAAAAAAGACTAGCTAAACATATATACAAAAAGAGACATTTAGATCAAGGGCACTAAGTGCCTACCCGCGTCTACGATCTCAAAAGCTTCTGAAGATGGCACGAACAATCACCACCAGTAGCTAGTAGTACGACTATCACAACCCAAAGGCCCCCCCCCCCCCCCCATATGTAAACTGAAGGACTTCGTACAAGCCACTTAACTCTCATAACATAAGAAATATAACAATAAGAGTACAACAATAGTCCAAGTCCAAAACAATTTTTATAAAAGCAAAGCGAAAGTCTAATACAGTTGTCTCATCATAGCCATCTAATACAATAGAATGAAATTAGGCCTAGCCCATACATCTTGTCCAGAAGAAAAAATACATGAAAGAGAGTGACAACTATAAAGTCCATCCTTGAAGAATGAGGACTCACCAAAGCTCAGGAATTAATCAAATCACCCATAAGCCACGAAACAGAGCACTCTGAATATCATACCCTACAATTAGAAAAAATGTAGGCAAAAGTATATGTTAGTACAAAACAATATACCAAGTATGATAGCCATGCATAAAACGTTTAAACCATACTAAAAAGGATATTTCATTTTCATGACATGCAATTGACCAAGCTAAACATGATATAAAACAGTTATAGAAGATAAGTCATCAAATCATGGTCAATGCATACTAACTTCATATTTAAAACCTTTGTACTCATATGCAGTACTTCTTGAAGTAATCTTAGTTCATTATTACTTGTGGGCAATTAGCCTTAATCAAAATAGAGACCATGTGAGCTATAAAATGATACCCCCGTGTCTCGCACACCGTAAAGGGTTGTCCTACTTGCCAAGGTAGAACCATAAACTTCTAGCTTAAGTGGATCCAATAGCTAATCAACCTATAGGGGCACATAGTTAAGGGATAAGAAGATTGCTACTAGAAACCTGGCCTCTACTAATTGATGAACTTCTATCTCATGAGATTGATTCTAGAAACCCTGCCTCTACTAACAGGAGAGCTTCCATCTCATCATCAGTATCCACTTGGTGCTAAGCATAAATCCCATGGAATAGTCATTTCTTGCATGACTACATTAATTATGAAAGGTGCCCTTGGACAATGATGAGTCCATAAATTGGACTTATTTAGGGCTATGTTTTGATAGAATTAGTGTCCTCAAATGCATTTTGTCTCAATATCTAATGAAAATCCTTAAGTTTCAGGTATTGGAGTTTGAGGGAAAGCATGGACACTACATAGCAAAAAGGAAAAAAGGCAACTGAAAGAATGAAGAAATGAAGATGTGAGAATCATAAAACCTATTCAGCAAGTCGCCAAAATGTCTTATCCTCTCCTTTTGTTCTAGTGTGCTGAACCCTGAAGGAAAAGATCTAATCGGTGGTGAAATTGAGCAATCAACGTGTTGTCGAGTAGTTCTACAAAGCAATACTATACCAGCTAATGATCCAGGATGTGAAGGTGTTGAAGGCAAGAGCTGAAAGGCTATGAAGCAGACCAAAGGGCGGATCGCCAAGTGTATCGACGATCCCGACTAACTCCGCCGAATAGCTCCTTCGCAACAAATTTTCTGAAAACTATAAATACTAGTTCAGTTTTTATTATTAGTAGATAATTTTTAGTTGTATTAAGTTTAGAATACAATTTTGAGAGACAACATTCTCTCTAAGTTTGGAGAGGATTTTTGAATAACTTAAAGATTCAAAGGGTTTCAACTCTAAGAATTTGAACTTGGGTCTTGTGGATTCTTCACTCTAGACTTGTTTTAAGACATATCTTGCATACCCATTGATGGAAACTGAGATTGGTATTACTTTTTATCTCTTTTACATGTCTAGCTAAATCCTCAATTCTTGGGTGTGATTTTGTGAATATGGATTAGATTATCTGTTGGGTCTTGCTTGTTGATGGTTTATTTATTGTGTAAATGTGATTTCGTTTAGTAGTTATGGTGGAACTTGATGAAATTGTAGTTGCTAATATGATTTCATCTTTGTATTTTCAGCTTGCTCGAGAGAGTGGTCATAAAACTAAGACTACTAAATTGATGGCCGGTGGGATTAGGTCGACATGAGGCTCAGTTCAAGAGAGTGAACCCTAGTCCTTCTCACACACACTCAGCTCGAGAGAGTGAGTGGTCTAAGGTGGAGGCTGTTCTTCATGCGGCAACTTGATGTTTGAGAGAAACCAGGTTGATTCGAGATAAGTTACTCGAGAGAGAATTTACCCCCTCTATAGTCTTGCCTAGTCACAAATATTCAACGAATTTATTATCAAAAGCATGTACCCAATATTTTAGTTTAGCTCATATTCCTATCACATCCCTAGAATCCTGACTCCATATTCGTATCTCTCTTAATTTTTGTTGATTTTGCTCTTTACATGTTTACAAACTCCCTATTCATATTTGACACTCACGTCAAACCCTTTAATTTGTCATGTCTTCATTCGATAAAGTCTTTAGCTATTATTAGCTTTAGCACTTTCGCGCTTAACAAATAATTTTTAGGAACCACTTCCTTGGGAGTCAACCCCAACCCTTGGTTGGGTTATATTACTATTGTATGATCATAGACACTTGTATTGGTAGTTGTGTCATGATTACGCAAACATCAAAATGGCGCCACTGCATGGGGAGTGGTGTTACGTGAAAAATTTTAGTTAAGATGAATTTTTCTTTTGATATTTGTAGTTTACTCACTTAATTTTTAGTTTTGTTTTGCTTTGAAGTTGTTGATTTAGGTAAATACCCTGAGCATGGCTGAAGGAAATAGTAGAAACTCGACTGAGATGAGTCAATAAGTCGAGAGGGACTTCAAGTTGAACACATTTGTAACTCAGCTGAACCTGTTAACCACCAAATTATCAGAGGTGGAAAACCAGTGCAAGAGTCTAGGGAGGTACATATCTCCTCATGAACGGAAACAGTCTAGAGATAGGGAAAACAATTGTGTAAGGACACACTCCAAATCATTCTTCAAAAGATCACCGAACAAGATCGAATATTGGAAGAGATGAAGCAGACTATTGAAGTGTTGAATCAAATGATCGGCTCCCATTCTAGATCGATCCAACTGATCAGGACACTCATGAGTAATGTAGTGCCTCCTCTTCACTCAAATGATATATTGGAGTTACCTAGTAACACTAGGATCAACCCTACAAATGGAGAGTGATTAAGGACTTGCTTCGTGCCATGACGTTAACTAAGACGCTTCTTGGAAGGCAACCCAAGATTTTAAATGTTTTTTTTATGCTTTTATAAATAATGGCGTGTTAGTGGTGCAGGCTTAAATGCTGAAAGTGTTAGGAAAATACATATTGGAGAGTAAAAGGTTAGTTGGCTTATCGCTAAATGGTCAGCGTGCCCGATCAAGACCGCTATTTGGACCCTCACTTTGATTGAAGGTCCTATAAAAATGGGTGAGCCCAGTGACCACTCGGTGTGTCGCCAAGTGGATCATCGAGCGCGACTAATGTCGCCAAATGGGTGCAAACTGGATAGTTTATAATGGCCAAAAGACTTAGAATTTTAAATCCTTCACTTTCCCTCGCTTTTAAACTTCACAAACTCACACCAAGGTATTATCTTCAATATTTTTATATTCCATTACTATTTTAGTTGTTGATAGGTGCTCAAAACTATGATTTCTTTGCCGCCTGGCTTTTCAATCTCATTTTAATCGACATATAAGGTTGGTTTTCGAATCCTGAATCTACATTCCAGTTTGTTATACTCATTTGAAATGATCGTATCATGTTGTTGTGTGCTGGGCCTCTCTGATAGAATTATAATGCTTAAATGCTAATTTTTATTTGAAAATATTGCTCGTATTATTTTGATCGTAAAATGCCCATAATTTTTGTGCTTTTATTTGAATAAAATTGTATTGGGTTGTGGTTGCATGTGGTTTAAATTGATTGAGTGATGTCCGAGTAGCCAATGTTTGTGTGAAATGATGAAAACCACTCAACGATAGAGTGGGTAACACATCCCTTAAGAGAAAAATATTATCAAATGGCCAAATTTGGTAAAATCAGGAAAAATTAGAGTATCCTGGGTGATCGGTGGCACGCGTCTTGTGTGGAATCCATTAGTGCATGCTTTAATTTTGTTTTCAGGGGCTGCGAGGTTGAATTTGAGAGTGTGGACAGAAAATGGGCACAATGGGCTATTCGGTGAGCTGGGTCGAGCTCGCTGAATTACTCGGCATTTTGCCTAATGTCTTCATCTCACTTTTAATTTCGTGTTAAATTGGTGGTTTGAATGTGTAACTTTCAGCGAGAAGCCTGAGATCACCGAAAGCACCCGGCGACTCGCCGAATGGATCAACAAGTCTGTTTGTAATAGATTTTCTATGCTTATGTTTCATTTTCTCCTAATTTGTTCAGATCTTTTGCATATATGGTACTTAAAAATCTAACCACGCAACCTCATAAGAAAGAAAAGGGCATAACCATAAACAAGGGGGGTCAAATCCTCCAAGGAGGAAACGAAAAAATCTCCTATTGGGAGATAAAAGCAAAATGAAGAAGCACGTAGCTAGGAAAGGAGCTAAACCAGAAGACGAGGAGCCTTTGATGCATTGAAGGAGTGGATGCCAGGCTAGATCTCAATCCTTACCCACCAAAGCTCCCGTAACTGCCAGCCCTCTTGGAACAGATTCAGTGCCAGCTCAGGCACCTCCAGTGGCTCTTGTATCCCCTATCATTCCTCCACATAGACTACTGAACAAATTGAAAGGTGATGGGGTATGAACCATCCTAGAGGAGAAACTACTATCTATGGAGGGCTTGGAAGGCAAGTATCTCGATGTAACTGACACCCTTCGATACCACGAGTTTGATCATTTCACAAGGCCCCGAGGCCCTTACATTCCTTGTTTGGTTAGGGAATTTTATACATCTTATGGGGAGTTGGTGCCCAAGAACAAGAAGAAGGCAAGCGAGTTTAAAGTGGTAAAGTCTGTCATGGTCAGAGGCAAGGAAGTGGAGTCCCACAACGAGTATATTACCACTGTATTAGGTAGATCGCTGCGCTCTTTACTTCCTAACGAGGGGTTGCCTATTGTTCAGTCCCTAGATGATTTGAAAGGTTGGTTGGCTCCTTTGATTTCAGACACCACCCCAAGATGGATCACGGTAGGAGTCCCTATTGAGAAGAGGGACTTGAAAATTGCTACAAGGTTTTTGTTTGGCTTCATCAGCAGCACCATAATGTCATCCCATAATGAGTCCATTTTATGCCATCCTAAGTCAGCTTGCCTTAGTTTTATCATCTCTAAGAGACGCATTGACCTGGGACTGCTGATTTCACAAGAGATGGCCATTGGAGCCAAGCAGAAGCTTACATTTCTAGCATTTACAGTCTTGATCACCGAGTTGTGCCAGCGTGCTGAAGTACCTTGGGACATTACAAGGGATAGTGAGATCATCTCGTCTTCCTCTACTGACATCCAGTGTATTAAGGCAAAGTACACAGGAGAGGAATTTGACAGGAAGAGAGCACCTCCGGTAGATACTTCAGCAAAGGTCGATGTTGACATGTTACTAGCAGAGGCATTTTCGCTGACTCCGGCCTCTGAGCCTTCAGGTACACCTGCCCCTTCCTCTTCTTCACAGGTCCTAGATGTTTCATCATCCTCCCAATCCACCAAGATTACTCAGGCGATGATCTTAAAAATGGGGAATCTAGCCTATTCAGCTGATGTGGGGGCAACTCGATTGAAGAGATCCATCCCAGGGATGATTAATAGTGTTATCTTGGCTACACCAACCCCTCTTAGGGCTTATGTTGATGATCTGGCTACCAGAGTCACTGCTTGTGAGAGCATATAGGGGGAGACATCTAAGACTTTGTCTTTAAAAGCCGAAGTAGCAGATTTGAGGAAAGAAGTAGACTATTTGAATTCTACCGACTTCACTTCATTGATGCAGGGTGCAGTGGACGAGGATGCTCCTGTGACCTCAGAGATTCCTCTAGCTACCACCGCAGATGTGCAGAAGGTGGCACAACAAATGAGGAGTCGGAGGCAGAGACCGACGAGGAGCTGATAGTAGTACATGAGAACGATATGAGAGAGAGCCGAGATGAGAGCATAATTAGAGATATTCCAGATCTTATGGAGACGGTTGTACAGCCGGTGACTGTTGACACCCAATTTTGACCGACCTTTAACCCTTTTCGGGAATGCTATTTGATTAAATACGTATTTTAAAACATATTTCAAAATTTAAATTTTAATTAATTTTGTTTAAAATTAATATGTTTAGCCTGCACGATTTTCAAAATTGTTGTATTTATTATCAAAAATTATTGTGATAAATTATATTTACCAATAGCTAAACTTGAAACTTTACTTTACGTATTTTTTTTATATTAAATATACTTAATTAAATAGCATTCTCTTAATTTTCCTCCAATTATTTAAATTTCAGCCTATTCTATTCAAATTTATTTCAATTCAAGCCTTTTCTTATTCAATTCATTCCAATTTTAGGCACGTCAACTCAAATGCTTATTTCAATTATAGCCACTTTTATATCAATTCTAGCCAATTTTATTTCAATTTTGGCCTTTCCATTTCAATTTCCAAATTTTTCAATTGAATCTCGACCGTCCGTTATTTAAACTAAATCCTAGATCGAATCTCAGCCCCTTATCTTAAAATCATTGAACGGTTCAGATCAAATCTATATTACCTTCCTTCTTTTTTTATATATCCTAAAGACCTAACCCTAATCTTCTTCGTCTTTTCTCCACCTCTCCTCTCTCTTCAGCGCCACTGACCCCTGGGGTCCTCTCTATTTTTTCGGCAAAAATTGCCACCACCATCTCCGGTGTCCTCTCTTCCCACTCGCCCCTCATCTGCTTCTCTTCTCCGACTGGCAGCAACAGTGAAGCTGCTGCTCTTTCTCTCCTCGTCATTTTTCGGCGAAAGCCATTAGAGCCGATGAACCTCTCTCCCTCTCTTCGCCACTTGCCTCCTTTCTTCTCTCTTCTCATTCATCGCCCTTCACTAACGCTACTGGAACCAGCGAAGGCTACCAGAGGCTTTTGTCTCTCTTTGGCAAAATCTAATAGCTGGCACCTCCTCCCTCTTTCAAAGGCGAGCTCTGGCACCAGAACTAGCAAGCACCGCCGAAATTCAGGCAACCTCCAACAGCAGCCCCGTCGGAGCAGAGCCAGCCATCAGCAAGTTTCAAGGCGGCAACGACCGATGACAACTACGGTGAAAGCCAGAAAACTTCGGCCAGCAGTTGTTGGTAATGTGTAGCAGCCCATTATTTTAGTTACAAAAAAGATCAGTCTTGGTAAGTTAATTCAACTTAAGTGCTACTTCATTCCCTCCATTATTGCTACATTTACTGTAATCCTCTGCATGTGACGTTGTTAATAGTTGGGGTTCAGAATTCATCCCATTCAAGAATTCAAATACATATTAACCCTGTATGTTGAGATTTTGTTGATTTGGAGCTCGTTTGAGTTTCAAATTTCTTAAAGGATTGTTGGTATCGTGTTATGCCTCTAATTGATATGTTTTACTTACATAATTTGGAATAGCTGATATTATGCATAATTAGGGAATTTTAGTTATCTTTAAACCAATCTAAATCCATTTCATTTGCTCTACTGAGTGAAATTTTGTACTCTCTTATTCATGGTAACTTATATTCTTATTTGGAATAATGATTTGGACAGCTTCATACTTGGTGAGTCTTACGGTTGACTAATTTAGTGGAACATATGTGCCTATGAAAGTTGAGTCTGACTATATTTTCCCCTTCCTTATTAGTCATGGCTATTTTTTTGATTATGTCAATTTACCATTTCAAATTATATTCTTTACTTGTTTTATATTGTGCTGCTATGGTTAACTGATTTCTTTTACCTTAATTTTAAAATTGACAGATTTCTTGTTTTTATATTTGGTAAAAATAAATTAAAATAATTCTGATTTGGCTACCCCTGAATAAGGAAAAGTGTTATATTAATTGACTACTTAATTTATTCATGTCCTTATATATGTAGATCGATTATTGCTTTTGTTATAAATCCTAATTTATTTTTGGTCACGTTCTTAGCTATTCAGTTTAGTAAAGATTCAATTAAAATAACTCTGATTTTTCTCCTATAAAATAAGGAAATATTTAATTGATTTCCTTTTATCCCTTTTCCTATTTTGACCGTATTATAGCAACTATAAATAGGACTCCCCCCTCATTGTAAAGATATTCAACCTTGGCTCACACTAAAAAATATATTTTCTCCTTACTCTAAAAAAGAATTCAGTTCTTTCGTTACTTCAAAGTTCTTCTCTGTTTCTTCTGTTGTTGTTTTGCTGTGTTCGTGTCAATTATTGGAATCTCGTGTTGTCTTCATTGCTGATTTCTTTAACGGCTTAACTGGTTAGTGTATTTCCTATACGCATTTTATTTATTTATTTTTTTTACACGGTTACTTGCTTACTGTTATGCATAAATCCAAAGAAATGAATTTTGATAAATAAAAGGAAGGCATCGGGTTTGTTCTCTTCACCTCCCTCTTCTATGTGATATATTTGTGTGGTTTGTTTAATTGATTACGGGTCTACATGTATGTGAGCAATATTTTTATTATGCATATTTTCCTTTACTGGTATTATGTGGTATTTTCTCTAAGTTTCAGAAGGGATCTTGATTTTAAGTTCAAGTCTGAAGAGTTGCCATGGGAGGGAAACAATAGATGAATGGATGCAATATAATTTATATTGTGTACATGATTTAATCTCTATTTATTCATTTATTTTTTTTTTCTTTGTAATAATTTGTAAACTCTAAACTCTACTCTATATATGAAGTAATTTGGGGATCGTCTAAAGGGGGGAGGGAATTAGGTGCTAACTGTTTTAATTATTTTATTTTATTATGTATGATCGCTAAATCTACTATGTGTGAATTACTTGAAGTATAAAAATATATCATAATATGTCTCAAATAATTGACTAAAATCAACCATTAACTCATATTTGTCTCATGTAACATGAGCAGTTGTAATAATTGTTACCTATGTGAAAAAATGTAGTAAATATTTGTTTAAGATTAAAATTAGATTCCATTGTTTTATGATCTACTGCTAGCCTATTAGTTTGTTTAGAGATCTTGTTTAGGATGTAATAATTAACTTTCGAAACTCAATCAAGTGCATATTTTTGGGCATAAAAAATCAGTAGTTTAAAAATCTATTACGGTACATACAAGTAAATCATAGCTTTATATGTTGCATATTAATGTTGTCATGTTAACTCATTTCTTATATGTTGAGGCTTACGGTTAAATCTTTTCTTATATGCCAATTGATTAGTAATCATGCCCATAGGAGTTACATATTTATTAATATATTATCTGGGTGTAGAAATTATGCATATAGGTTTCAAATGACTTTTGAATTAGAAATCACGCCTTAGGGTTTATGATTAACAGCTGCATTAATTAACGCAGCGTTAAATAAATAAAGTGTACCTATTTTAGCATGTTAAATAACTGAAGTAATTTGCCGCATATTTCTGCTCACTGTTATCAATTTCTGCGATATGTATTTTCGGCCAATTAAATAAGTCAGTCTTTATTGCCAGCATGTCATAACTAAAATAAAATCAACTTATATGACTGTTTTTTCTGCATATTTAAGAGAAGCCAGCAGTAAACTCACTGAATTTAAATCTGATTTAAAATCTGGCTGACAATTATCTTCTGCACTTTTAAACAATGACCTGCTACTTAAAATAAATAATTTTCTGCATATTTTAATATGTCCATGTTGAGAATAATTACAAATTAAATTTGCCCCTATTTTAAATATGTGCCTTATTCTTGATTGATCTGCGCTAATAACCAAATGAAATCCACTATTGTTTCAAAGCTTTGCCTTCACCCTGATTACTATTATGCAACTCTTCGAAATTAGTCAACACTTTCCTGCACTTATGATTTTCCGCCCACTCTATTTAATTTGTTTTGATACTCATTAACGTGATTTTATGTACACACTTAGCATGAGACCTTCACTTTACTTGTGTTTGCTAGCATATTTAATAATACTTAAGAGCCCGATATAAAAACTTTATATGCTAAGTGTTTGTCCAAATTGTTTGACTTGGTATCTAGGTGGGCCTATTAGGATATTTATTTGTCTAAAACCGTCCTAATAGTAGTCCAGTGCCTCTTGGATATTAAGCGGGGGAGCTAGGCACCTTTTAGGACGAAAAGCATGATGTGGTGGGGTAGGGGTAGTTTTTGGCCCTACGGATATGATGACATCGACTTAGGCTTAAAACGACAAACTTTGGTTTTTCCTGTCCCTACACGGAAGCTTATCAAAAAAAATAAACAAAAAGTCAAGTACTGATCCGTAAAGTCCTTCAGAGTCTCCCTTCCCTTTTTATCCCTTTACATGTTTAATTATAATTATTTGGGGTAGTTTAATATAAAAAGAATAAAATCTGATTACCTATTTATTTGTACAAGTTCTGTCTCCTCCCTTATCTCTTTATTAGTTGTTTATTTATTTATTTTATGTTATCACTTAGTAAGCATGATTAATTAATCAAAATTATTGTTATCACTTAGTTCGCATGTCTATATTAAATAAATAATAATGAAGTGACCTTAATTGCTACTTGTAACCACCACATATTGCATGAGATACAGCCGGGACCCACATTTGTGGACCTCGAGGGATGCCTAACACCTTCCCCTCGAAGTAATATGAACCCTAACCCGATCTCTGGTTCGTTGGCCTTAAGTTAGATTTAGTTAGGTTAGATAGGTGCCCTAACGCACCTTAATTCGTTAGGTGGCGACTCTTCATCTTTCCAAAGCCCAAAAGAGTTGTTAGGTCGTGCATCAAAAACCCATTTTGAGAAAAATGGGGCACAATCGAATGGCGACTCTGCGGATTTTAGGTTCAAACCATTACGTGTTTTGTGCTTTATGTGGGTTTTAGGTTATTTAATTATTTATTTGATTTTTTTATCATGTTAGTTGTTATTTGATTTTCATGATTATTTGCTTTCCTTATATAAATTTATTTTACGTCTAATCCCTTTCCCAGGTCCTTATTTGTTTATTTTTCATGTTTCACCCTTATCCCTTTTCCCTATTTGTGTGATTATTGTTTGTTTATATTTATGTATTTATTTATCGCTTTCTTTAAAATTGTTTATGTGTTACCATTTTTAAACTACGAGCTAAATGTTTACCGCTTTGATAAAACTGTCAATCCGTTCATACTTCCACCAATTTGGACCCTCTTCCTTTTATTTTGTTACCGTGATGTCGTGCCTTTGCACCTCTCACAACTACTCCAATCCTTTCAAACACCTAATTATAGAGAGTCGGCATATGTGTGGACGGAACAAATAGTTTTACTACTGGGAAACCACGAGCCTTTTCGCATAGAATCCCTCTCTAGTCCGTGTCAAGCCCACACTTAGAAAACCTTATTTAGGTCATACATGTTGCATAAGCCCTAGGTGGTTTGACCCTTAGTGTCAATCCGCGTAATTAGTAGCCACCTTATCGTCTAAAAAGCCCCAACACCCTTTAGACAAATTGCATATTTATGTGTCAACGTGGTCATAATAATTAAATTAAGCCAAATTTGCCAAAATGGAATTTAGAATTTGTCTATTATTTTGCAGAGTCATGGCCTATCCTCACTTCCCCAAAACACAAATGGTGGTCAAAGTGAATCCTACCCTGAAATTCTGGTGGAGGGATATTCAGAAGAATCGAGAGTTAGAAACAAACAACTACTAGGTGGTCTTACTGCTTTAATCTCTATCGAGTCAAATCATCATTTTATCAAAGCACTGTTGAAATTTTGGGACTCCAAGAGATTAGTTTTCAAATTTAAGGATTTTGAACTAACCCCGACCATTGAAGAGATTGGTGGGTTTCTCAGTCTACCTTACAAAGAGCGGGAAATGATTGTTCTGCACAAGCCAACACCAAGGTCCTTTTTGAAGCAAATGGGCATGCATCATAATTCGAGTCTACTATTTCTGGAAGAGGGATGGATTTCTTTAGAATTCTTATATGCATGCTTTGGAGATAAAGAGGGCTATGAAAACTTTACTAGAGAATTTGCGTGTTCTTCGGCAAAATGGGAAAGATACCGTCTTAATGCATTCGTTGTCGCACTCTTAGGCTCATTAGTTTTCCCTATGGAAAGGGGAAAAATCCACACTAGCCTAAGTTATATGGTTCGAATGTTGGCTCGAGGCAGAAAGACCATAGTTCCCATGATACTGGTAGAAATCATAAGGGCACTGACTAAGTATACCATAGGTAAAAGATATTTCGAGGGGTGTAACTTTCTATTGCAACTATGGGGCTGTGGAGCACTTCTACCAAAGGGCTAATATGGTAAACATTATTAAAGGGAGCATGGGGAATAAAATCATCAATCATACTTCAAGGATGAAATATTTTGTTGCCCCTGTAGGAACTGAGGACTGGTTTGTATATTTAAGAGAACGTTCAGCCATCCAAATTCAATGGAAGTATTACTGGTTAAAGCCTCGTCGTGCCATTATAAAGGGTAATGAGCTCTACTTCATCGAGCTTATTGGTTTAAATGGTGTACAACTATACGCACCACTCCAAGTCCTCCGACAGTTTGGACAAATATAGATGATACCTCTACGATCCCATATAAGCCACTATGGGTATCACTTTGGGCCAGAAATACCACGAGTAGACACCATATTGCGAAGGTGGGAGATAGTAGTGACTATCGATGTTCAAGAGCATCGACCTTTCTGCACACCTGATTATTATGTATGGCGTTTGGAGGATGCGGAACATGCAGATTTGAGTGAGGAGGGCATTCCAGGCTTTGGTGATGAGAGAGAAAGAAGATGGGCCCGCAACCTTCTCAACAACAACTACGAGATCACTCCTGAAATGAAGCAGCAGATCGTGCCCAACATTGAAGACCAGTATTGATTTCCTTTTAGGATTTTTTTTTTATTTCCCATGTTATCCCTAATCCTTTAGTTTAGTTTTAGTCTCATGTAATAAGTTGAAATTATTCAATATATGAAGTTTTTTTTATTATTAATTTTATTTTCTCTAACTCTAAACTCCAATTGGAAAATAAGGCTTAAGTTAATCATTGTGCATCACTTATATGTCGTCTTAGGCCTACCTCTGGCTCAACGAGGTCCTTTGCATTTATGGTATTTATTTCAAACAATGTGTTATTTTTATTGTTTACTCTAACCTCCTAACATTGTTTTCTGTTGATTGTATTGTTTTTCCCATTCCTAAAGTTGATCTCTTCTTCACCCTGGCACATACAAGATCAAAAGGGACCTCCCTTCTCCTCCTCCACAGAGAACAAGCTACAGAGACAAAGGTAAAATGGTCGACAACAATAGCAGCAATGAAAGAGGAGAAAATTCTGAGGGAGAACATCTGCAGAATGATCTTGTCCTTAGACTTGAGCACAAAATTTTGGAATTGGAAGAAGAAGTAGCACATATGCGCGATTTGGCCAAGTTGTCTATTTCTCTCGGAATGGGGAAAATATAGACAATCCTACCCACTCTAACCAAAAAACTTTACCAAACAACCCTCCGATCAATATATCCCGACCTGAATCAACTCATCCAAATATATTCCCAACCACCTCATACCCAAAATACTCAAATTCCTTTTTACCATTACCACCAACAAACCAAGCCAACCATCCCAAAACCAATTCCAAATACAAACCCTTCGTACACTCTGGGAAACAATAATCTCAACCCTATATACGTGGGCACTGCTCCCATGACGCATAACTACCATGAATCAGAGTCCTCCCAAAAGGACATTCTGATTAAAACTTGACCGAGAAACTAGATAGCTTGGCCAATAGGGTACAACATATGGAAGGAAGTAAGAGGTTAGGAGGTCTGAACTATGAGGATTTGTGCATGCATCCCAATGTAGAGTTTCCTGAAGGATACAATCTTCCAAAGTTCTAAATGTTTAATGACATGAGAGATCCCTAAGCTCACTTGCGGATGTACTCTGACAAGCTTGTAGGGATAAGAAGAGATGAGAGGATACTCATGAAGTTGTTTATGAGGAGTGTTACTGGGGAGACTCTATCATGGTATATTGAACAAGATCCTCGAAAATGGGTTAAGTGGGTGGACATGGCAATCGACCTCATGAACAGGTTTGGATTCAAAATAGAAAATGCACCTAATTGGTTTTACATTCAAAACCTGAAGAAGAAGCCCAGTGAATCCTTCAGGGAGTACACCATAAGATGGAGGTCTGAGGCGGCCAAAGCCAGACCTCCTATGGAGGAATCTCAGATGAAAGACTATTTCATCCGTGCCCAAGAACCAAAGTATTATGACAGGATGATGCTGGTGGCTGAAAAGAGTTTCACCAAAATTATCAAATTAGACTAAAGGATTAAAGAGGGCATAAGAAATGGGACTATCATCAACTTAGAAGCCTTACAAGCTACTAACAAAGCTCTGCAATCCGGTGGAATGTCAGAAAACCGGAAGAAAACAGATACAGTCATGATGGCTCAGGGAACCTGAACTCCTTATAAGTACCAAGCAACAACCCCACCTCCATCTCCATATCCTCAAACTCTATATCCCTCAACTCCATCACCTATATCTCCACATCGCACGCCAATATATTACCAAAATGCCCCTCCTCAGTATCAACAAGTTTCATATCCCGTTTATAATGCCCAGCCAACATATTTCCAAACTCCACCACCAACTCAAACTCCAAACTACCTAAACAGACCTCCATACGAAAAAAGACCTGCAAAAAACTACACTTCTCTAGATGAGCTCTCAGCCCAGCTTTATGAAAGATTGAAAGAAGCAGGCTATGTGACCCTAATTCCTGCATTGCCTGTGGACGTCCGTGCAAAATGGTATGATCCTAACAAGGTTTGCGCTTACCATTCTAGGATGAAGGGACATTCTACTGAACTTTGCAGAGATGTTGATTGATACGAAGGCCATCCAACTCAAGGATCCTACCCCAAATGTTACAAACAACCCTCTGCCTAACCATCAGGTCAACATGGTAGAGGTTGATGATACTTCGGATCAGGAGCAGTCCATCTGGGCCCTTGAGTCAGAAGAAGCAATGAGTGCTACCACCTAGACGCCAATTGTAGTGCAAAGGCGTATTCCTTTTGAGGTTGAGGTTGCCATGCCCAAGCCTCCATTCACTGTATGCAGGGCACCTCCCCCTATCCAATATGATACTCATGCTTTTCCATGGAACTACAAAAAGGAAAAAACAAAAGTAGAAGAAGCAGACACTGCAGCATGAGTGACTAGATCCGGAAGAATTTACACTTTCAAAAAGTTGGTTCAGGGAAGTTCTAGCAAACCCAAGGCACCCATTGTAGAGCTTGAAGACCAGGGTATCTAGAAAAAGGTGCAGGCTAAGGAGTACTCTATTATGGAACAATTGAGCAAAACTTCGTCCCAAATCTCAATCCTATCATTGCTGCAGTCTTTCAAAACTCATCAAAACGGTCATTTAAAGGTCTTGGGTGAAGCCTATGTCCCATCTAGCATCACTCATGGAGAGGTAGCCCAAATGGTCGGGTAGGTTTTTGAAGCATACAGAATATCCTTTCACGAAGATGAGTTGCCACTGGAAGGAACAACCCACAATATGGCTTTATATATTTTAGTACAATATCAAGACATGGTTATTACCAAAGATTTGGTAGATTCAGGTTCTGGTTTGAATATTTGCCCGCTGAGCACATTGAAAAGGCTGGATGTGGATAGTGCAAAGATCCAGACCTGGAAGATGAACGTGAGAGAATTTGATGGCTCTCAGAGAGGTACCATTGGGGAAATAACCCTGGACATGCTCATTGGTCCTACGACTTTCCCAATAACCTTTTAGGTCTTGGATATTCCATCCTCGTATAACCTAATGTTGAGTCGTCCTTGGATTCATATGGCTGGAGCGGTTCCATCCACTCTTCATCAATGTTTGAAGTTTGAATGGGATCATGAAGAGGTCGTAGTCCATGGGGAAACAGGACATCCGGTATATCTTATAGAAGGAAGAGGTCATCTAGATGGAGAAATGTATCACACAGTGGAGCTTGTTGGCAATATTGAAGTGCAATCATGTTTCAGTCAGAAGATCATAGACATGATGGCCTGGTTTGGTTTCGAGCTCGAGAAAGGTTTGGGAGATTGAACCTATACAACCTGTTCGGCATTCAACCACTTTCGGCTTGGGATATAAATAAACTACGGAGGAATGGCTTGACTGGCAACTACCTAGAGATGGGTACTACTATCCATTGAATAAACCAATACCACCATTGCACTAATCCTTCCGATCAACAGGTCTCATGGGTGGAATCATGGATGAGCTTCTGGAAGATATGAAGGGGTTGTCTTTGACCAAGGAGGAAGGCAAAGGCTGCAATGTCATGATCAATGAGGAGGAGAAAGGGGGCCCTAAAGGAAGCAACGAAGTGAAGATCAGAATCAGCCCCTAGACCTCAACTCCATCTAGACCCGTCGGGCATCTGGGTAGCCTTGGGAGATTTTTCTATCAAATTTTGAAGTTTTCAATAAACAAGTTTTTCCAGTTCTCTGTTATTCTTTTCAAATACTAGTATTCTGAAACTTTTGAGTTTTAATAAATAAAGTTTTTTTCCCATTTATTTAATATCCTACATTTATTTGTGCTTTATTCTTTTCCAACAAAATATGTTATAAAAATGTTGAATCTGAGACTATGGCATATAATGAGACTGCATAATTTAACGTTAATAATTTAGAAGAGGTCGAGTAAAATGAGGTCCCTGAAGAGTTAATCAGAAAGGTTGAAGAATTTGAGGAAAAGCCCAATCTAAATTTGGCAGAAATAGAGGTGGTAAATCTGGGAAATTCGGAGGTAACACAAGGGACCCGAGTAAGCATCCATATGACAGAAGATGATAAGAAAGAGTACATTGAGTGCCTCATGGAGAATAAGGATATCTTCTCCTGGTCCTATGCAGACATGACAGGGCTAAGCACCTCAATAGTAGCTCACCGGTTGCCTACTGATCCAGCCTGCCCTGTAGTGAAGCAGAAGCTACGAAAATACAAGCCTGAGTTAAGTTTGAAAATCAAAGAAGAAATATCGAAGAAATTAGATGTTGGAATCCTCCAAGTGATGAAATACCCAACCTGGCTTGCAAATGTCGTTCCAGTGCCGAAGAAAGACGGGAAGGTTAGAGTTTGTGTGGATTATCGAGATCTCAACAAAGCTTGTCCCAAGGATAATTTTCCATTGCCCAACATACATATCTTGATTGATAACTGTGCTAAGCATGAAACACAATTATTCGTGGATTCCTTCGCCGGTTATCATCAAATTGAGATGCACAAGGACGATGCTGAAAAGACTTCTTTCATCACACCGTGGGGTGTCTATCACTACAAGGTAATGCCTTTCGAGTTGAAGAATGCTGGGGCTACATATATGAGGGCAATGACTACCTTGTTTCATGACAAGATCCATAAGGAAATTGAAGTTTATGAAGATGATGTAATCATCAAATCAAAGACAGGTTCAAATCATCTAAATGATCTGTGAAAGTTCTTTGCCAGACTATGCAAGTATAACTTGAAGTTGAATCCTGCAAAGTGTGTTTTTGGGGTTCCTGCTGGAAAGCTTCTGGGTTTCATTGTCAACCGCCGGGGTATTGAATTGGATCCATCAAAAATCAAGGCCATTCGTGATCTACCTCCGTCGAAGAGTAAGAAGAAGGTAATGAGTTTTCTGGGACGACTTAATTACATCAGTCGTTTCATAGCCCAATCTACTGTTATTTACGAGCCTATTTTCAAGCTGTTGAAGAAGCATCCTGCGGTAAAATGGACAGACGATTGTCAACAAGCATTTGACAAGATCAAGGATTATTTTTCCAATCCTCCTGTGTTGGTTCAACCAGAATCTGGTAGACCACTGATGTTATACATATCAGTGTTGGATAATGCTTTTAGTTGTATTCTGGGGCAGCATGATGAAACAAAGAAGAAGGAGCAAGCGATATATTACATGAGCTAGAAGTTTACATCATATGAAGCTCGATACTCTCTATTGGAGCGTACATGTTGTGCTTTAACGTGGGTCGCCCAGAAGCTGCGACACTATCTTTCTTCACACACTACTTATCTGATTTCAAGGATGGATCCTTTGAAGTATATCTTACAGAAACCCATGCCTACGGGAATACTAGCTAAATGGCAGATACTATTGAGCGAGTTTGACATAGTATACATCACACAAAAAGCAGTGAAGGCCCAAGCATTAGAGGATCATATGGCGAAAAATCCCATAGATGATGATTATAGACCCTTGAAGACTTACTTCTTGGATGAAGAAGTAGCTTTCGTAGGGGAAGATATTTCTAAAGAATATAATGGTTAGAGGATGTTCTTCGATGGAGCTAAGAATTTGAGTGGATCTCGCATTGGAGCTGTTCTGATTTCACCAACTGGGCAGCACTATATGGTATCGGCAAAGCTTAGATTCCTTTGTTCAAATAATATGGCCGAATATGAAGCTTGCATACTAGGGCTATGATATGGTATTGATCTTGATGTCAAGGAAATGCTGATAATAGGAGATTCAGATCTATTGATTCATCAGGTTCGAGGCAAGTGGGCTACCAGAAATCGAAAGTTGTTACCATATTTGGAGTGCGTGCATAGGTTGTGCAAAAGGTTTATCAAGGCAGAGTTCAAACATGTGCCAAGGACCCAGAATGAATTTGCAGATACATTAGCCACTTTGTCGTCCATGATTCAACATCCTGACCATAATTATAGTGATCCTATCTGTATCCATATATATGAGCAGCCAACATACTGCTTTCATGTTGAGGAAGAGCCTGATGGAAAGCCTTGGTTCAATGACATACGAGAGTATTTGAAGAATGGTGAATATACAGAAGAGGCAACAAGTGTGCAAAAGCGTACAATCGAGAGGTTAGCAAACCAATTCTTTCTTAGTGGAGAAATCCTTTATAGGAGAACGCCCGACTTGGGGTTGCTAAGGTGTGTCGAAGCTGGAGAAAATAGCAGATTGATTGAAGAGATACACGCAGGAACATGTGGTCCTCACATGAACGGTTTTACTTTGGCAATGAAGATTTTGAAGTCGGGGTATTTTTGGTTAATTATAAAGACAGATTGTATTCGCTATGTTCAGAAATGCCACTGATGTCAAACTCACGCAGATATGATTTGAGTTCCTTCCAACAAACTCTATGTTACTAGTTCACCTTGGCCCTTTGCAGCTTGGGGCATAGACGTCATTGGTCCAATCGAGCCAACAACATCCAATGGACATAGATTCATTCTGGTTGCAATCGACTACTTCACTAAATGAGTCGAAGCCACCTCTCATAAGTCAGTGATAAAGAAGGTTGTGGATGACTTTGTCAAAAATAATATCATCTGTAGGTCGGATTCCTGAGTCAATCATCACTGATAACAGAACCAACCTAAATAGTGATTTGATGAGGTCATTGTGTGAGAAGTTCAAGATCAACCATCGAAATTCTACAGTATACAGACCACAGATGAATGCAGCAGTCGAGGCTGCAAATAAGAACATCAAGAGGATATTGCGCAAAAAGATTGATAAT
Source organism: Solanum bulbocastanum (assembly GCA_037074985.1). Taxonomy (NCBI): domain Eukaryota; kingdom Viridiplantae; phylum Streptophyta; class Magnoliopsida; order Solanales; family Solanaceae; genus Solanum; species Solanum bulbocastanum. The sequence goes on along the minus strand of CM073597.1, from coordinate 15,268,256 downwards.
CACAAACATTGGCATGAGAAGCTACCTTTTGCGTTGCTTGGGTATCGTACCACTTTTAGAACTTCTATTGGGGCTACACCTTATTTTTTGGTTTATGGTAATGAAGCTGTGATACCTGCTGAAGTAGAGATACCCTCTCTAAGGATTATTCAAGAAGAAGAGTTGAGTGATGCTGAATGGATACAGGTTCGGTCAGAGAATCTGGCCTTAATAAATGGAAGGAGGATTAACGCCATTTTTCATGGTCAGCTCTATTAGAATAGAATGGCTAAAGCTTTCAACAAGAAGGTTAAACCAAGACATTTCTCACCCGAGCAGTTAGTTCTGAAGTGGATTTTCCCAAATCAAGATGAAGCAAAGGGTAAATTCTCACCAAATTGGCAAGGACCATACATAGTCTCTCGAGTATTGATAGGCAGAGCCCTCATACTTGCGGAAATGGATGGAGTAGTTTGGCCCAAACCTATGAACTCAGATGCTGTGAAGAGATACTACATTTAAGCTTGTTTTATGCTCTTTGTATTTGGAAGTACGTCAGACCTGATTCCCGTTTAAGAGGGGATACGTAGGCGCTCCTTTGGAGTTTGGTCTCATCATAATTAAATTTTCATTTTCCCCTTTGACTATGTAACTGGGGCAGAATTTTTGAAGGGGTTTCAAAAATTCCTTCAGCAAAGCATTTTCCGCACAAATCAAGACTAGGGCAGAATTTTTGAGAGGGTCTCAAAAATTCACAGCAATCAAGCTACAAGCTACAACAAAGATCAGAATGACAGAAGCATTACTGGAACTAAAATTTGGAACGTTGTTGAGTCAGATGTTGTAAAGTCTCAAATTGTGCCATGGTCAAAGATTAGATATTACTTTTATAAATTAATATTTTCAAAAAGATTTTTAAAAACTCTCTTTCATTCTATTTTTATATATTCTCTCAAAAGCAAATGTCCGAAAAGATCTGGATGCCAAGTCAAAGGGAGCACACCGGTTGGAATAGATCAACCACCCCTAATTATAAACTCGCAAATTTTCTTTGAATACAGAAAGACAGGTACTTACACAAGAAGCAGCTTCAACATTGCCTGAAGGACCACCATATTGAGCTCGACAAATTGCTAATCGACAGCACTCCATCCTTTCAATTAGACCGAAGAGTCAAGCTACTTCATATCAATCCTGAAATTTCGCCATTCAATGACAACCTCTTCTCTATAGGACGGGAGCTGAAGCCACATTATTCCTAGTGCAAAGTCTCCAGCAAACTGCACTCGACCTTTCTAACAAGGCAAATTTCCAAGCAACTTTGTGCCTTCAAATCAATTATTACATTGTGCTTGAGGATTGAATATGCTCGAAAATTGCATTGAGCCCGAGAATTGCATTATCATATATGGTTGATATTGCATTGTGCCAGAGAATTGCATAAGCTCAAGATTGCATTTATGCCCGAAGATCACATTATGCCCGATAATTGCATTAAGCCCGAGAATTGCATTATTGCATGTGCCCAAAGACCGCATTGTGCCCAAGAAATGCATTATTGCATGCGCCCGAAGATTGCATTGTGCTCGAGTTGCATGTGCCCGAGAAGCGCATTGAGCCCGAGAATTGCATTATTGCATGTGCCCTAGAATCACAGTAAGCCCGAGAATTGCATTATTGCATGTGCCCGTGAATTGCATTGTGCTCGATAATTGCATTGTGCCCGATATTGCATGAGCTCGAAGATTGCATGTGCCCGAATATATTCAAATCAAGTCACAAATATCAATAGATGCCTGAATTACAGATACACTTTCTTTACTCATTACTTATGTTCCTAAGGCATCATGGTCTAAAGGCATCTTTTTCATGGCCTGCGGACATCATATCATGGCCTAAGGATTTACTTTCCGCTTATCGTGATCCAAAGGTGTCATAGTCTAAAGGCATCATTTTCATGGCCAACAGACACATTTTCATGACCTGAGGATATAATTTTTGCGTATCATGGCCCTAGACATCATAGCCTAAGACATCATTGTCATAGTCACAAGGCAGACATCATGGTCGATATGGGAAAATGCATCATGTTTACATTTATTGTCTATTTGATATATATATATATAATCCTTCTATTACTAGCTACAGATGTAGAGACTGACATTTGCAGATAAGATTATTGCCTTTTCAACTACGATTAGCCTTGCTATCTATCGCAATGAAAGCCCTACCGAATTCTTTGCTACTGGCATAACGATTTTCTCATCTTAATCCTTGGCTACTTATTACTACTTCTCATTAGTTTCGCCGCTTTAAAGTTGGAAGCCTCGCTGTCATGCCTTGCTCGCTACTCTAATCCTATCCATTCAAGCCAATATCGTTCTCATTCGAATATTGTACCGCTCTTTCAATTTTTTTAGGAGTTTCTTTTGCTCCTGAATCCAGAACTACACACGACCTGATTCTCGTATAGCTAGAGATATGTAGGTGGCTTAATACCAAAGTCTCGGTCGTACCCCTTTTCAACACTATTATTTCAATCGATCCCACCGACATCTCTCGTTGATCGGACAAAATCGGCTACTAAGTCAACGTTGGTTGCCCGACAATTCATTCATCATTCCCAAGCAACCAAGGGGCAGCTGTTGACACCCAATTTTGACCGACCTTTAACCCTTTTCGAGAATGCTATTTGATTAAATACGTATTTTAAAATATATTTCAAAATTTAAATTTTAATTAATTTTGTTTAAAATTAATATGTTTAGCATGCATGATTTTCAAAATTATTGTATTTATTATCAAAAATTATTGTGATAAATTATATTTACCAATAGTTAAACTTGAAACTTTACTTTACGTAGTTATTTTTTTTATATACTAAATATACTTAATTAAATAGCATTCTCTTAATTTTCCTCCAATTATTTAAATTTCAGCCTATTCTATTCAAATTTATTTCAATTCAAGCCTTTTCTTATTCAATTCATTCCAATTTTAGCCACTTCAACTCAAATGCTTATTTCAATTATAGCCACTTTTATATGAATTCTAGCCAATTTTATTTCAATTTTGGCCTTCCCATTTCAATTTCCAAAATTTTCAATTGAATGTCGACAGTCTGTTATTTAAACTAAATCCTAGATCGAATCTCAGCGCCTTATCTTAAAATCATTGAACGGTTCAGATCGAATCTATATTACCTTCCTTTTTTTTTATATCCTAAAGACCTAACCCTAATCTTCTTCATCTTTTCTCCTCCTCTCCTCTCTCTTCAGCACCGCTAACCCCTTGGGTCTTCTCCATTTTTCCAGCGAAAATCGCCACCACCATCTCCGGCGTCCTCTCTTCCCCCTCGCCCCTCATCTGCTTCTCCTCTCCGGCCAACAGCAGCAGTGAAGCTACTACTTTTTCTCTCCCACCATTTTCCGGCGAAAGCCACTAGAGCTAGCGAACCTCTCTCCCTCGTCTCTTCTCTCTTTGCCCCTCACCTCTACTCTTCTCTCTTCCCTTTCATCGCCTCTCTCTAGCACTGCTGGAACGAGTGAAGGCTGCCAGAGGCTTTTGCCTCTCTCCGGCGAAATCTTAGCAGCTGGCGCCTCCTCCCTGCTTCAAAGGCGAGCTCCGACACTAGAACTAGCGAGCACTGCCGAAATCTAGGCGACCACTGACATGAGCACCGGCAGAGCAGAGCCAGCCATCAGCAAGTTTCGAGGCGGCAACGATCGACGACAACTTCAGTGAAAGCCAGAAAACTTTGGCCAGCAGTTGTTGGTAATGAGTATCAGCCCATTATTTTAGTTGCAAACCAGATCAGTCTCGGTATGTTAATTCAACTTAAGTGCTACTTCATTCCCTCCATTATTGCTATCACTTACAGTAATCCTCTGCATGTGACGTTGTTAATAGTTGGGGTTCAGAATTTGTCCCATTCAAGAATTCAAATACATATTAACCCTGTATGTTGAGATTTTGTTAATTTGGAGCTCGTTTGAGTTTCAAATTTCTTAAAAGATTGTTGGTATCGTATTACACCTCTAATTGATCTGTTTTACTTGCGTAATTTTGAATAGCCGATATTATGCATAATTAGGGAATTTTAGATATCTTTAAATCAATCTAAATCTATTTCATTTGCTCTACTGAGTGAAATTTTTTACTCTCTTATTCATGGTAACTTATATTCTTAATTGGAATAATGATTTGGACAGCTTCATACTTGGTGAGTCTTACGGTTGACTAATTTAGTGGAACATATGTGCCTATGAAAGTTATGAGTCTGACTGTATTTGCCCTTCCTTATTTAGTCATGTCTATTTGTTTTATTATGTCAATTTACCGTTTCAAATTATATTCTTTACTTGTTTTATATTGTGCTGCTATGGCTAACTGATTTCTTTTACCTTAATTTTAAAATTGACAGATTTGTTGTTTTTATATTTGGTAAAAATAAATTAAAGTAATTCTGATTTGGCTACCCCTGAATAAGGAAAAGTGTTATATTAATTGACTACTTAATTTATTCCTTTCCTTATATACGTTGATCGATTGTTGCTTTTGTTATAACTCCTAATCTATTTTTGGTCTCGTTCTTAGCTATTCAGTTTAGTAAAGAATCAATTAAAATAATTCTGATTTTGCTCCTGTAAAATAAGGAAATATTTAATTGATTTCCTTTTATCCCTTTTCCTATTTTGACCGTATTATAGCAACTATAAATAGGACTCCCCCCTCATTTTAAAGATATTCAACCTTAGCTCACACTAAAAAATATATTTGCTCCCTACTCTAAAAAAAGAATTCCGTTCTTTCGTTACTTCAAAGTTCTTCTCTGTTTCTATTGTTGCTGCTTTGTTGTGTTCGTGTCTATTATTGGAATCTCATGTTGTCTTCATTGCTGATCTCTTTAACTGCTTAACTGTTTAGTGTATTTCCTATACGCATTTTTTTTTTTACACTGTTACTTGCTTACTGTTTTGCATAAATCCAAAGAAATAAATTTTGATAAATAAAAGGAAGGCATCCTAGTTAGTTCTCTTCACCTCCCTCTTCTATGTGATATATTTGTGTGGTTTGTTTAATTGATTACAAGTCTACATGTATGTGAGCAATATTTTTATTATGCATATTTGCCTTTACTGGTATTATGTGGTATTTTCTCTAAGTTTCAGCAGTGATCTTGATTTTAAGTTCAAGTCTGAAGAGTTGCCATGGGTGGGAAACAATAGATGAATGGATGTTATATAATTTATATTTTGTACATGATTTAATCTCTATTTATTTATTTATTTTTCTTTGTAATAATTTGTAAACTCTAAACTCTACTCTATATATGAAGTAATTTGGGGATCGTCTAAGGGGGGGAGGGAATTATGTGCTAACTGTTTTACTTATTTTATTTTATTATGTATGATCGCTAAATCTACTATGTGTGAATTACTAGAAGTATGAAAATATATCATAATATGTCTCAAATAATTAACTCGTATTTGTCTCATGTAACATCAGCAGGTGTAATAATTGTTCCCTATGTGAAAAAATGTAGTAAATATTTGTTTAAGATTAAAATTAGATTCCATTGTTTTATGATCTACTGCTAGCTTGTTAGTTTGTTTAGACATCTTATTTAGGATGTAATAATTAACTTTCGAAACTCAATTAAGTGCATATTTTGGGGAATAAAAAATCAGTAGTTTAAAAATCTGTTGCGATACCTACAAGTAAATCACAGCTTTATATGTTGCATATTAATGTTGGCATGTTAACTCATTTCTTATATGTTGAGGCTTATGGTTAAATCTTTTCTTATATGCCAATTGATTAGTAATCATGCCTATAGGAGTTACATATTTATTAATATATTATCTCGGTGTAGAAATTATGCATATAGGTTTCAAATGACTTTTGAATTAGAAATCACGCCATAGGGTTTATGATTAACTGTCGCATTAATTAACAAAGTGTTAAATAAATAAAGTGTACCTATTTTAGCATGTTAAATAACTGAAGTAATTTGTCGTATATTTCTGCTCACTGTTAACAGTTTCTGCGATATGTATTTTCAACCAATTAAATAAGTCAGTCTTTATTGCCAGCATGCCATAACTAGAATAAAATCAACTTATATGACTGTTTTTTCTGCATATTTAAGAGAAGCCAGCAGTAAACTCACTGAATTTAAATCTGATTTAAAATCTGGCTGATAATTATCTTCTGCACTTTTAAACAATGACCTGCTACTTAAAATAAATAATTTTCTGCATATTTTAATCTGTCCATGTTGAGAATAATTACAAATTAAATTTTCCCCTATTTTAAATATGTGTCTTATTCTTGATCGATCTGCGCTAATAACCAAACGAAATCCACTATTGTTTCAAAGATTTGCCTGCACCATGATTACTATTATGCAACTTTTCGAAATTAGTCAACACTTTCTTGCACTTATGATTTTCTGCCCGCTCTATTTAATTTGTTTTGATACTTGTTAACGTGATTATATGTACACACTTAGCATGAGACCTTCACTTTATTTGTGTATGCTAGCATATTTAATAAAACTTAAGAGACCGATATGAAAACTTTATATGCTAAGTGTTTGTCCAACTTGTTTGATTTGGTGTCTAGGTGGGCCTATTAGGATATTTATTTGTCTATAACCATCCCAATAGTAGTCCAATGCCTCTTGGACATTAAGCGGGGGCGCTAGGCACCTTTTAGGACCAAAAGCATGCGGTGGTGGGGTAGGGGTAGTTTTAGGCCCTACGGATATAATGACATCGACTAAGGCTTAAAACGACAAACTTTGGTTTTGTCTACCCCTACACGGAAGCCTATTGAAAAAAAAATAAACAAAAAGTCGAGTGCTGATCCGTAAAGTCCTTCAGAGTCTCCCTTCCCTTTTTATCCCTTTACATGTTTAATTATAATTATTTGGGGTAGTTTAATATAAAAAGAATAAAATCTAATTACCTATTTATTTGTGCAAGTTCTGTCTCCTCTCTTATTTCTTTATTAGTTGTTTATTTATTTATTTATTTATTTTATGTTATCACTTAATAAGCATGACTAATTAATCTAAATTATTGTTAACACTTAGTTCGCATGTCTAAATAAAATAAGAAATAGTGAAGTGACCTTAATTGCTTCTTGTAACCCCCACATATTGCATGATATATGGCCGGGACCCACATTTGTGGACCTCGAGGGACGCCTAACACCTTCCCCTTGAAGTAATTTGAACCCTTACCCTATCTCTGGTTCGTTGGCCTTAAGTTAGATTTAGTTAGGTTAGACAGGTGCCCTAATGCACCTTAATTCGTTAGGTGGCGATTCTTCATCTTTCCAAAACCCAAAAGAGTTGTTAGGTCATGCATCAAAAACCCGTTTTGAGAAAAAAGGGCGCGATAGTGGCCCAAACATCGCTGACTAAAACGTCCATAGCAGCTTCTGGTGGATCTGGCCCTGCTATTCCTTCTGACGTTTCTTCGGGCACTGATGCCCATATTCAGAGCACTACACCAGGCACTAAGGCCCCGATAGATGGAGCGATTGTGTAGACATGACCTTTCTTTACCTCCCTCTCTGTGTTACTTACTTTTGCTTTTGGATACTTTCATTCGCATTTGAGGGAAAAAAAATTTTGTTATTGATGTGGTGAGGCCTACCTTTGTGCATATTTATTTTGATCTTATATTTTGGGGTGTGAGCTATTATTTTGTTTACACTGCTTTCTGTCGATGTTTGAGCTTTTGGCTCCTTTTATTTTAAATTTCTAAATAATTTTGACCCTTTTGAAAAAAATTTCCACCTCTCGTATGTTTCATGTGGCTGTTCTTTTGCAAAATTTATGTCTCGGTTCTAATCAATACCGATGTCTTAAATTGTGCTCTCAATCGAATGAACATGAATGCATGGCTACAATAAGGCCAAATGAAGTTGCATAGAAAATATGTGAACTCTTTGCATCTCGTTATGACTAGCCTAGTATCGAATCAAGTCTCTTATGATGATCATTGCACACTAGAAAAAGTGTGGAGTCTTAGTTGACTGTAGTGTCAATGGCTAGTGTGATGAACTTACTTTGAAACATGCATGAATACACCTAGAATTTTCCCCGTTGGTACGATCGATTAACTAAGGCTATCTCTTGATATGATCATAGGCAACTTCGAATAGTGTGAGCCAATTTGACAGATACCTCTTTTGTGACCGACCTTGTGAATGTGTGAACCTCTCTTGAACACCCCTTGAACCTTACCATTCTTTGGAAGAAACTTGATGAAAACTAGGCCTTTCTTTATCCATTTCCCATAATCAGCATGAAAGTTGTGGTTAGTTAAGTAGCCAACTTAGGACAAAATCCTAAGTTGGGGGTGTGGTGAAAAAAGAAGGAAAATCAAGAAGTGCATGAAAGTCCCTCTTACCCATTGTTTTGAGAAAAATTGAAACCCTCCATAAAAAAAATTAATGAAAAAGAATGTTGTGGATCAAAGTACAAAAGAAATGGGGTTTACAAACAATCCATGGAAAGTGAATAATAGGATGACTTATGAGCACTAAAGAGAATGATGAAGGAATAGGAAAGGAAGTGTTGTGAGCACCACTTTTCATGAGGATGCAAGTCACTGAGCCTAAATGACCATACCTTTTCACTCAGCCCCATTACAAGCCATGAAAAGACCTTTTTGATCTTGAGTAAGCCGAAACAAATGTTGATTGGACAATATGGGCAAACCTATGGCTGAAACTATACATCATTTTCATCTTTGTGAGCGTGAGCGTTGCATTTGATCCTGAATCTTTAAATTGGAAACCACTGTGTGTGATTATGGAACCATTCCTTGTGTGAGGGTATTTGAATACTTTGGTTCAACTTGAACTTGCATTTAAAGCAAATATTGTCAGCATGAGATTCTTTGATATTGGTGAGTCACAACGTGAATCTTTGAGTGCACATATGATATTTGCATAAGTAAATTGAGTCTTTTTGTGTTCATTCACGATTGAGTCTTGTGTAGCACTATTCGAGACACCCTCTTTGAACGACTGGATTTGAGTTTTCTTAAGGACAAGCAAACGTTTAAGTTGGGGGTGTTGATGATTCCACAAATTGGACTCATCTAGGGTTATGGTTTGATAGAATTAGTGTCCTCAAATGCATATTTGTCTCAATATCTAATGAAAGCCCTTAAGTTTCAGGTATTTGGAGTTTGAGGGAAAGCATGGACACAACTTGGCAAAAAGGAACAAAGGCAGTTGAAAGAACGAAGAAATGAAGATCTGAGAATTGCCGAACTAGTTCGGTGAGTTGCTAAAAGGTCTTATCCTCACCTTTTGTTCCATTGTGCTGAGCCCTGAAGGAAAAGATCAAATCGGTGGTGAAATAGAGCAGTCGGTGTATCGTAGAGTAGTTCTGCGAAGCAAAACTATACCGCCCAATGATCTAAGACGCAAAGATGCTGAAGGCAAGACTTTAAAGGCAATGAAACAGACCAAAGGGCGGATTGCCGAGTGTATCAGCGATCCCGACTAACTACGCTGAATGGCCCCTTCATAGCACATTTATTGAAAACTACAAATACCAATGAAATGTTTATTCTAAGTACTGAGGTTTTTAGTTGTATTAAGTGTAGAATACAATTTTTAGAGACAATATTCTCTCTAAGTTTAGAGAGGGTTTTTGAAGAACTTGAAGATTCAAAGGGTTTTAACTCCAACAATTTGGACTTGGATTTTGTGAATTATTCACTCTAGACTTGTTTTAAGACTTAATCTTGTATACCCATTAATGGAAACTGAGATTGGTATAATTTTTGTATCTCTTTTACATGTCTAGATAAAACCCTAATTCTTGGGATGTGATTTTGTGAATATGGGTTAGATTATTTGTTGGGTCTTGCTTGTTGATGATTTATTTATTGTGTAAATGTTATTTCGTTCAGTAGTTGTGGTGGAACTTAATGAGATTGTAGTTGCAAATATGATTTCACCTTTGTGTTTTCGGCTTGCTCGAGAAAGAGGTCGTAAAACTAAGACTACTAAATTCATGGCCGGTGGGATTGGGTCAACATGAGGTTCAGCTCGAGAGAGTGAACCCTAGTCCTTCTCCTACACACTCAGCTCGAGAGAGTGAGTGGGCTAAGGCAGAGGCTGTTTTTCATGCGGTAACTCAGTGTTTGAGAGAAATAGTGTTGATTCAGGGTAAGTTGCTTGAGAGAGAATTTACCTTCACTCTAGTCTAGCCTAGTCACAAATATTCAACAAATTTATGATCAAAAGCGTGTCCCCAATAGTCTAATTTATCCTGTATTCCTATCACATCCCAAGAATCTTGAGTCCATATTCATATGTCTTTTCATTTTTGTTGATTTTGTTGTTTACTTGTTTACAAACGCCCCCATTGATATTTGACACTCGTGTTAAATCCTTTCATTTGTCATGTCTTCATTCGATAAAGTCTTTAGCTACGGTTAGCTATAGCACTTTCGCGCTCAACCACTAATTTTAAGGAAACACTATCTTGGGACTCGACCCAGACCCTTGGATGGGTTACTTTACTATTATACGATCGTAGACACTTGCATTAGAAGTTGTGTCTTGATTACGCAAACGTGAGACAACCAAACCAAACTAGTTCATTAGGATAGCTCTTACTCTTTGATTGAATTAGGGGAGAAAGCCTTTCAACCTAAGAATCCTTTCTATGTAAGAAAATCTTTCACAACATTCTATTTATGTGCTTAGTGAGAATATCCTTTCACAACACAACATCATCGCTGGTACTTTACTCTTAAAAAACCCTTAAAACATTTGCATTGGTTTCATAAAATAATGCATAAGTCCATTATTTACCTCTTGAGGTTAAAAACCCACTTTCAATCATCAATTATTAGAAAACATGGGTTATATATGGATTTAATAATAAGTACATGTAAAGCTTGCATTACATGCCTAATTTCATAAAACTCTTCCTTGAAGATCAAAATCCCACACCATACGATTCATAACTTGAAAACAGTAACACTCCGGAAAATAGTAGGTTAAACTAGAGCCTAATCATGAGGGTTAACTTCATGAGTCAATGGCAAGAGCCAAGGGAGAGGACAAAAATAGTCCAATCCTCCCTAGACACTGCCCTAGTGACCACGACCACCCCCACGACTCATGGTGGGGACCACTGATCATGGTGTGCTCGTGGTAACCTAGGCAGTGTGCTCCCCAAAATCTGCCAGAAAGAAACTCTCCTTCACGAGCCACATCACAGCTCGTGGTGAAGATCATGGCTCGTAGGAAGGCTCGTGAAGAAGAGTTGGGCGTGTGAGGGTGGAAACCAAGTATCTTAGCTACTTCCCCAAGGTCCACGAGAGGGACCACAACTGGTAGAGCCCCTCGAACATTTGAGCTAAGGGCCTCAAGTAGCATAGCTACTACCTCAAGGACCACTAGAGGGACCACGACTCGTGGTCTTGACCACGGCTCGCAGAGCCCCTCGTGGGAATTACTTGGGAATGGAAGATTAAGGCACCTAGTAACAAGCTACTGCCCCAACTTCACGAGTGGGACCATGGATCGTGGTCCTCGCCACAACTCGTGAAGGTGGCTCGCGTCACCTAGGCATGGTCACTTAATGAAGGTTAGTTAAGTCTTTTCCTTTTCAAGTACAATTAAAGAGAGGTCGTTTTGGGTATTTTTAGGGGTACTATATAAGTTGTTTTAAAGTCAAAATTCCCTAAACTAAGTCATTTTTCAGAAACACCCAAATTAAATCAAAAGTTCATCTCCCTCACAAAATTTCTCTCTCTAAAACTCAAGGAAAAAGAAGAGTAGAGTTGAAGCTAGGTTTTGACGAAATCAAGGCTTTTTCCATCAATTTGTTTGAAGAATCACCATAAGGTATGGTTGCTTTTCATCTATGGGTAACTTTCACCCATAGAGTCCCTTCAAAACTTGATTTCAAAGCTTTCAATTTCCCCAAAAGCTAGAGTTTCAATATAAGTTATGGGTTCTCTTTCAAAACGATTTCAGTGGTTTAATTATGAAGGATTATGATTGAATTGATGATTTCTTATTGATTTATGATGCAATCCCCCTAAGAACCCATGAATTCCCCATATTTCCAAATTGTGACTTCATGATGTAGGTTGATTGATTATAGTAGCATGTGAATAGATTATGTCTATATTTATTGAGTTTATTGAATCATGATATTTTCCAAATCTAATGTAGTAATTCTAGATGTTTTGGTTGAATGTGATTCATGGTCCTTGGAGGGCAAATTATGAGGGTTTGTACATGTTGATGAAAATTGTGTATGAGCTTATGATTCACTTAGAAAGTGAAGATTCTATGACTATGCTGTAATTGTGGTATTGTTGAAATATCCTTCTCCCTATACCCTTATACATGACTATGCATGAAATGTCTAAGATTATGATACTCTTGTTGTGTTGATTGAAAGGCCATTCTCATGAACACACTAAGATATGATGTGAAAGGTTTACTTACATGTTGATGATTCTAAAGTTTGAAAGGATATTCTAACCTCTTGAATATATGAGATATATCATGATATCATGTTGGATTGAGTGCTAGGGCATTCTTCCATAAACATGAACTTAAGTAAAGACTTAACATGAATTGAAAGGGAATTATGCTTAGTACCGAGTGAATATGAAAATTAAATGAAAGCTTTTACGTTAGTTAGTCCGACTTTCCTAATGGGTTCCTTATATGTCAATTAGTCAGGGTTCCCAAAGTATGTATCTCATGAGATAGAAACCTTATACCTCAATTAGTCTAGCTTTCTAGAAGCAATCTCCCTATCCCATAACTATGTGCTAACATAGGTTTTTAGCTAGTGGATCCACCTAATCTAATAACCATTAGTTCTACCTTAGGCAAGTAGGACACCTCTTTTGGTTTAGGGGAAAGACATCAGATTTCATGTAGCTCACATGGTCTATGTCGGTTAAGGCTATTTTCCCTATATGACAAGAATATGAATATGACAAGAACATGAACATGAATTATACTTATGACTTCTCAAGGAGTTATACTTAGTGTGAGTTGGGGCATGGGACTTTACTTATGCACTGTACAAGTAGGCTTTGGAAAGGGGTTATGGTATGGTTTTCCTATGCTATGAAGATATATGAATTTATGCATGTATGATATGGATTGTTGTTAAGGTTGGATTCGTTGTTACAAGTCAATGAATATGAATATTTCCTTGTCTGTGAGTATTGGTTATGGATGAGGTCAAGGTATGATATGTATGATTATTGTGGCCTAAAAGTGATACTTAGTACTAGATGGGATTATGGGATCTTGTCTATGCATTACACAAGTATAGCTTAGGGTTGCTTTTGAATTGATTTGACTTATGTATTTACACTATTGTGAATGACGTCTCTTAAAAATGATAAAGTGCATGGATCCAACTAAAATGTCCTTTTAGCATATTTTAACGATTTTTATGCATGGCTTCCATAATTAGTACAATTTTTGTACTAACCTGTATTTTCTACATTTTTCTTTAAGTGTAGGTCTCGATTGTTGAGGTGTGCTTCCTTGTTGATCAATGCTTTGATGGACTATGCTACACGCTTTTGGTGAGTCCTCATTGTTCGAGGATGAAAGTTGTTGATTCTATTTGGAGACTATGTTGTAAAGAGTTGTGACCCTTATTAAAATTCAATTATATTAGATGGTTTAATGAGACAATGTCTAGACTTCTATTGGATTTTATGAAAAGACTTCGATTGTAAAAACTTTTTAATTTTGCATAATTTATATTACTTATGTTTATGATATGCTAAGGGCTTGTATGAGACCCCTTCGGGGTCAAGTACGTTGTGTTACATCTAGGGGGTACCCTTGGGTCGTAACAAAAACATGGGGATTACATGGGTTCATGTGGAAATCATCATAAAATTATCATGTATCATGCATAAGAGATCATAATTCATTCATTTTAAACAATAATGCAAAGAACCCATGATAATTGAAGACAAATCTAACTCAATTAGGGAATTCTACCATTTGAAATAGAGGAATTTGGGGAACTCCATGAATGAAAATTATCACACCTTGAATCCAAAATCTAGCCTTTAATGGAGGAATTGAGACCATGACTTGAAACACTTGGATGAATCTTCTTCTTTTTCAAGTTTCTAGAGAGAGAAATATTTGAGGAGTGAATTTTGTTTTCTTTTGTGAATTTGGATAAATGAAGTTAATTGGTTAATTTGGGGGTTGAAAAAGATAATATACGGGTCTTAGTGAAGGGTTAAACGATGAAGTATATGAAATAATTAATTTGGAAAATACCCAACTACCCCGCAACTATCTATCAGTTATCACCGACCTACCAACCGACGGACTCAGTCAACAGACCGTGGTCTGATCCACGGCCCGTGTTGGTGGACAATGGTTAGTGGTTAGAGACTTTTGGCGTGACCTATGATTCATAGACCATGGACAGTGGAACCATCGATGGTACTTAGGTCCAGCTGTGGTTCGTGGCTTGGAAAATTTTGAGTAGCCAATCCATAGACCCACCTACGGTCTGTGGTCCAACCTACGAGCCATAGTTGGCCAATGTGGATGGTACCTGAAACTACTGAATGCCCTCTTTCGGATCGGGGTGTTACAATATCTCCCCCATGGGACCATTCGACCTCGAATGAGATTTAAACTAGTTCTAAAAGAGTAGGAGAGGAACTAACAACCCAACCTACAATGCAATGCATGCAACCAAGGAGGAATTATCGACTTCAACCTAGGACGTTCTCAAAACATCATAAGAGGGGTGAAACTAACTCTATGAGCCCATTATGCATGCAATGCACATAAACAAGGAGGAAACATCAACTCCAAGCTTATTATACTCAAAAGCATCAAAAGGGAATATGAACTACATCTAGCAACCAAATATGCATGAAATGTCAAAATTACTCATTTTCAATGACGAACTAACTTCTCTAAGTTAAAAGCATGCTCAACACTATCTCATGCGGCTCATATGCAATTCAATCTCAAAAAGCATATCTAGAGCATGTTTATCAATTCATCTCATAAAGTCTATAGGCAACTTATACTTAATGCACAACAACATAAGGAAAATCAAGCATGTAAACTCATTTTATTTCAAAACACAAGTTTACATGAACATGCATCACATAAGGAAATCATGTAAGCACATAAAAACGCATGACTCCCAGAACAAGGAAAAAATAAGAGGAATAAATTACCTCAAGCTACAATAGAAGTAGAAGGAAAGAGATGAGGATATCGGGACATCATATCGGCCTCGGCCTCCCATGTAGCACTCTCAACTAACTGATTTCTCCATAACACTTCCACGAAAGCTATTTCCTTGTTTCTTAACTTCTTGACTTGCCAGTCCAAAATCTCAACTGGAACTTCCTCATAAGAAAGACTTTCAACAACTCCCAACCCTTCTAGGGGAAGTATGGACGCCGGATTTCTAACTCACTTCTTAAGCATAGAGACATGGAAAATGGGATGCACAGTTGACAACTCATTTGGCAAATCAAACTCATAGGAAACCTTGCCAACACACCCCAAAATCTGATATGGGCCTACCTACCGGGGACTAAGCTTCCCCTACTTGCCAAGCCTCATTACACCCTTCATGTGTGAGATTTTCAAGTAAACCCAATGGTTAACTTTAAACTCTAAATCTCTTATTCTCATATCGGCATGACTTTTGTCAACTTTGAGCCATTTTCAAATTTTCCCTGATAAGCCGAACTTTCTCCATGGCTCCTTGTACCAATTTGGGGCCTATTAGGGAAATTTCACCCCCATCAAACCATCCAATAGTAGACCTACACCTCCTAACATATAAGGCCTCAAATGGAGCCATATCTATACTTGAGTGATAATTGTTATTGTAAGCAAAATCAATCAATGGCAAATGGTTATCCCAATTTCCCTTAAAATCAATCACACCCTTAACATATCCTCCAAAGTTTGTCTAGTACGCTCTGCTTGCCCATCGAATTGGGGATGAAGAGTTGTGCTAAGCTTAACCTTAGTTCCAAGACCCTTTTGGAATGACTTCCAAAATTGAGAGGTGAATTGGGTACAATGATCGGAAATAATGGACAAGGGCACTCCATGCAACCTTACCATTTCTCTCAAGTACAACTTGGCATAGTCCTCCTATGAATAAGAAACCTTGACGGGAAGGAAATGAGATGATTTCATCATCCAATCTACTATCACCCAAATCAAGTCATGTTAACGTTGAGTGCGAGGCGAACAACCTATAAAGTCCATATTCAAGTCCTCCCACTTAAAAGTAGGAAAACTAATATCTTGGGACAAACCTCCTAGTTTTTTATGCTTAACCTTTACTTGTTGGCAATTTGGACACTTAGCCACAAATCCCGTAGTATCGTTCTTCATCCCATTCCACCAATAAACCTCCCATAATAACGGTACATCATGGTGGCTACTAGATGAATAGAATACCGCGAACTATGAGCTTCTGTCCAGTCATCCACAATTGGAACACATAACCGACCTTGGTATCTAAGTACACAATCTCTCTACTGGGAGAAAGCCTCAACGAATTTCTTGAGCACTGCTCTTTCAATTCCACCAAAATGGGATCAAGACCTTGCTTGGCTTTCACATCCTCCACAAAAGACGATTTGGAACCATTGTGAACCGTGACACCACCCTTGGTGGATTCTACTAGTTGAACTCCTAATCGAGCCAATCTATTAACATCTCAACCCAACTCTTTCTTTTCTTCTTCAATATAAGCAAAACTATCCATAGATAATATACTAAGAGCATCTACCACCACATTAGCTTTATCGGGGTGATAAAGAAAACTCATGTCATAATATTTTAATAAATCAAGCCAGCTTCTATGGCGAAGATTAAAATTTTTTTGATTAAACACATATTGCAAACTCTTGTGGTCGGTAAACGCATCTACATCTACATGTACTCCATACAAATAGTGTCTCCAAATCATTAGAGCAAAAACGACTACCGCAAACTCAAGGTTGTGTGTAGGATAATTCTTCTCATGGATTTTAAATTAACTTGAGGAATAGGTAATAATTTTCCCAATTTGCATAAGTAGACACCCTAGCCATATTCTCGAAGAATCACAATACCCCACAAAACCATCAGTCCCTTCCGGTAAAGTCAACACCGGAGCGAAAGTAAGTCTATCTTCCAACTCTTGAAAACTCCTTCCACACACTTTAGACCATATGAACTTAGCCTTCTTTTCATTTAAGGCCGTCAAAGGAGAGGCAATTGAAGAGAATCCCTTAACAAACCTTCTATAGTAGCCGGCTAAACCCAAGAAACTTTTAATATCTAAGGGAGTTGTAGGTCTAGTCCAACTCTTGACCGCATCCGCCTTCATAAGATCTACCTCAATACCCGTACTTGAAACAATATGACCAAGGAAAGCTACGAATCTTAACCAAAATTCTGATAGAGTTAGAGGTCTAGGCGTCCTGTTGCTAAGCTTTGCAACAAGTTGTTGGTCCTTCAGAATTTCACGACTCGAGCCTACAACCTGGACGTGACACGGCGTACAAGACTCTGAAAAGCCTCATCCAAGTCTCATAGCATATCATAACATAAGATCATAGGGGAAAATGCGAAAATTTAAAACTTTTCTTTATAATCTAAGTCTTTTATAAAAAAAAAAAAAAAAAAAAATAGGCAGAGTCTATAAGGTTGTGTCTCAAACCATCTATAATACTTGCATTAACACTCTTGAATACAATCTTAGGGACATAGACCTTACATAAGTCTAAAAGATAAAAGAAATACATAAAGGACATATGGTCAAGCCCTCGAACACTATGAGGACTCACCAATCTTCTTCTTCTTGATCTACTATGGTCCTAGCCACGAGGGTAGAATATGATATCACCAAACCCTATACTTATAGAAAATGTAGAAATATTGGTTAGCACAAAAATGTACAAAGTATGGTAACGATGCATAAAATTCCTTAAAACATGTAAAAAGGGACATTTAAGTTGAAACCATGCTATATGCCACTTTTGAACATCATCTTTGAAATAATTTGAGAATGTAGCTCATAAGACAAATCATGTACAATTCATCATAGCATAAAGGATTTCATCATAATTACAAGCATAGTCTCCAACATAAACATAATGCATACTCCAATCTTCACAAGACATAGTTCACATACATAATTAAATACCAAGATCATCTCATCATAATAGAACTATCACATAAGTAACCCTAAGCTATTCTTATGCAATGCATAGATATGATCCCATAATCCTATCTACACCAAGTGTCAGTTTTAGGCCACCATGATCATACATAACATACCTTGACCTTATCCATAGCGAACATTCATAGAAAAGGAAACATTCATGTTCATAACTTGTAATAAGTGAAGTCACTCATAGCAAAAATCCATATCATGCATTCATAAATTCATATATCTTCATAGCATAAGAAAACCACACCATAACTCCTTTATAAGTCTACTTTTGCAATGTATAAGTGAAGTCCCATACCCCCACTCACATTAAGTAAAGCTAATTAAGAAGTCATCGGTATTGTTCTTGTTCATAATTCATATAATGCATGCACTATCTCATAATCATCATATCATAAAAGTGACAAACCATGCCCACTTTCAAAGCCTGCTTCTGCAATGTATGAATGAAGTCACAAACCCCCATTCATACTAATTAGAACTTCTTGAGGAACCATAGTACATAAATCATGTCCTTGTCATAATTCATATTCATATCATATATGGAAATAGCCTCAACTGACATAGATCATGTTGAGATACATGGAATCCAGTGTACTACCCCCATAACGAAAAGAGGTGTCCTACTTGCCTAAAGTAAAACTAACATATTAGCTTTTAGATGGATCCACTAGCTAAAGACCTATGTGGGAACATAGATATGGAATAAGGAGATTGCTAGTAGAAACCCGTACTTTCTAATAGAATAGGTTTCCATCTCATGAGATACTTACTTTAGAAGCCAAACTTTCTTACGTAAAAGCTTCCATCTAATTTTAATATCCACGTGGTGCCAAGAATAATTCCCTTTAAAATTCATATTAAATCTTTATTTAAGTTCATGTTCATGAGAGAATGCACTAGGCACTCAAACCAACATTATATCATAATAGCTCATAGATCCATTAGGTGAGAATATCCTTTCAATCTTACAATCATTAATATGTGAGTAAACCTTCCATATCATTTTTATAGTGTGTTCATGAGAATAGCCTTTCAATCAACACAACAAGCTTATCATAAGCACACATACTTCATGCATAGTCATGTGTAAGGGTGCATATGAGAATTAGCCTTTCAACAACACCTTAGTCATATCGTAGTCATGTTCATACATGGGGGTGGTGATTGTCCTTTAAATGACGCAACAACAACATTATCATCATAGACACTTCACTCTCTAATTGTTCATAAAACATGCACATAACATCATAATCATGCATACCCCTCATATATTGCATTTAAGGATCATGTTAAGTTGACAAATCTAGCATTCACCACATGAGACATAGATATAGTCATAACTATATTACAACATTCATTGCATGTATACACTCATATACTCATGTTATAGGTCATGTGGATGAAGTCCTTTCACAGTAATGCCATATACAATTCAACATATATAATAGCTTCCTTCTTAAAGCCTTAACACCCATAACTTATTCATATTAGCTTTTACCCTTAAAGCCCTAGGATCATCTTCATATCACAAGCCTTACTCTCAAGAAATACTTCACATGGTCATCATGTAAACCTAATTCTCAAGGTAAATTAACCACATGTTTCATTCTTACTCAATTATAGTCATATAGCATCAAGTAAACTATATCTCAATACTACTTCAACCATTATTCATCACGTAAGCCCTAATCAAGTTATTTTATATCTACAAACTTTACTTATAATCAATTCATTTCTAGGTGATCTAATCTAAGGAAATTCATCAAGAAGTTCAACAATCTTAGAAGGTCACATCCAAACCTTCAATTTGCCGCTTTCATAACATAGACCTAGGCCACATCAATTTCACCATAGAATCTTAGGTTAATCTAGTATACATGTAGAATCATACAAAAAACATGAAATCACATTATAATCTACTTACATCCAATCAATTGGACCAACTTCTACCAACATTCTTAATGTAAAGAAGGCACATAGCTAGATTGGGGGAACTCATGGATTCTTGAGGAATTAAAGTTAAAATCATATGAAATCATTAATATATCCATAAATGAACATAATTCAACCATTAAAAGCACCTTTGGAAGGAATCCATGGGGTTGAGTTTAAACCCTAGCTTCTGGGGATTTCTAGTGAACATTTAACTTTACTCACACACTCTTGGCATGTGGTTTCATTACCAGATTATCAGATTACCTAGTTCAAGTTTTAGCTTAAGTCATGTGGTCAAATTAGTTCTTTATCATGTCATATTAAGAGCCAACACTTTCAACTCATCAGGCCTATACATTTTAGCACATTTCACAAGTTTTGGACGAGTATCAATTTCATGCTCTTTATGACATCATGCCTTTATTCATCTACTTAATTCTACACATGCTTTCCTAAACATCCCGGTTCAATATAAAAGTAAACAATCCTTTGGGGAAGAACACAGGCAAGAAAACCCCAAAGGAGGATTATGAGTTGGGTTACTCACACTTCACCCTAACACTCCAATCCATTTACCCCACCCCCAAAAAAATAAGGTGCAATTGTCCTCAATGCAGACAAAAACCAAAAATAAAGCATAGGGTGAAGGTGAAGCAAACTTGTGGCGCAAATGTGCCGAAGACCACTCAAGAAGCAGGTTGATTTAGTTTCCCGGAGCCCGCTGGATCAACACTCGGGATGCCATCAATAACGACCGTATCAACCCTAGCAGCACCCTCAGTAGTGCTTACACTGTCGGATGGTCCTACACCTACCTCACAAACCCATTGTTGTCTCAACTCCTTATAATAATGGATGCCCTTTGAGCCTTCTTAGTTTGTTGGCACTCCCTCTTCCTTAATATTTGAGCCTAAACCTCATTAGAAGTATGATCAGAGCTACAGTGCTTCCGAGCAGCACGAAAAGAATATGGAGGCGGCAAAGTATCACTGAATAGGGCATTTCTCACCACCTCATCATTTGGTGCCATAGGGGTAGACTCTGGCTTACTCTCTAGGGAAAGAAGTGAAGGAACATAAGCACGGTGGCTACCTAACTCCCGCTGAAAAGTGGTCACATCAACGGTCAGGGTCGGCCTCTCCAATACTCTCTCCTCAAAAGCATCTAGGCGCTTATGAACGAATTGAACCTTCTGATCTATCATGCGCTCCATCCTCGCCTCAGACTTTGCTATGGAATGATGCATCCATGGCTTCACATGCTGAAGCAAAGTGTCCATCTACGCCTCCAGCTCTGGACTTGGGCTAGAGGGATAGAAACAGCCCTGATAAGGGAGTGGCCCTAGAAAAGCTAAGGGCGCGACTGGAGGTCATAGATGGTGGAGCGTGAGTATCTAATGTAGTGGCCAAAATGGTGGAGTAATCCTCCTGCATCTGCTTAACATCGGTAGCAAGATCATCACCTAAAAGGGATACCCCAACCTGTGGCTCTCTCTACCGTGCAGCAAGGTTGGCATCATCTCGAATGAGGCCAATGTCTAAAGTCTTGGTTGTATGAACCAACCTGTCGCAATGCCATATCGGTACAAATAAATCCCTGCATAGTTGGAAGATGAGGCATGGGAAGGGAAAGGTGGTGGCGGATCCCTTGAAGGCCCTCTCATGGATATCCACAATCTATATGCTGGCAAAATCTATCTCAATCTCTGCTACAATAGTTCCAACCATCGCTACTCTGTCCCATGTGACCACATTGTCCGCCTAAGTAGGGGACAATCGATTTTGTACCAGTAGCCAGAAGAACTTCGCAGCAAAGCTCAATGTAACAATCCTAATGCCCAGACTCAGAGTAGTAACCCACTCAACATGCTCTCCATCCATAGCAAGATGTCGTGCTAGCAACCTAATAAATGACTCCCTATGCTCGGTATTCCTCTGAAAGGCCCTGCTCTAAATTATGCCCATTCGATAGTCGAACTTTGTTGAATATATAGGCAAAGTGTGGTCCGGGACATAAATAAAGCTATGGAGGGAGGACTCAGAGATGTCCACAGTGAAACCCCTACTAGTGTAGCCTCAAGTAGAGGTGGAGCTATGGGCTTGGCCCTCTTGTAGATGGAACTTGTGAGGGTGGCGGCATAGGAAGTGTAGAACTCCCGGACTATCTCCTCTCTATATGTGCTTGGGGTTTATGACATCAACTCACACTTGTGTCACCGAGAGAGCTCCTCAATGATTGGAGCGGTGTGGAGGCAACTTGTGAGAACCCGACGCTCCTTAGTGACTAATCGAGCCATCTTCTCAAGTTCATTCAGTCTGCGAGCATCTGTGTGTATCTGATACTGGCTTATCACGCACCATCTGTTTGTCTTTGTGGCAACTAGTGCAGGCTCAGAACTGGGGGGCACTAGAATATAGCCCAGTGCTACCGCTAGAGCCAGAGTCGAATGTTGACTTAAAGCCAACCGGTGACCCGATCGGTATGGCCCCCTCCTCATACTAGGGGCAGTGACCTCGTTAGAGCTCACATGCTAGGCTAGATTCCTTGTAGTGCGAGGAGTAATATGAGAGGTCGTGGTAGGAGGAAGAATTTACTCATCATCTGTGTCCTCATTAATCAGCCGGAAGGAAGTGGCGACGGACTTGGACTTTCCTCTAGTGGCAAAGAAGGAAGCTTTCTTGGGGGGGCATGGTACCTGTGGAAGCATCGTTAGTACCAAAACAATGAAATGAAACTCATAGAATATTTTTATAACAAAAATCGGACCCATACAAAAAACTAAAAAATTTCTGGACAGTAACCAAACTGTTGACCCACAGTGGGTACCTACGGTCCGTCAATGGAATGATGGTCCGTGGGTCCCCTCCGTAGGACAAAGTACCCAAAGTTGGGTCTCTGATGTGTGAACCATGGATGTGCAGAATGGTCTGTTGATGGAACGACGGACCGTAGTCCACACCATGGCTCTATACTTGGTTAAAACTTTGTGTGCAACTGACCCACGAACCTTGACCTATGGTCCGTAGGGTGACCTACGGTCTGTGGGTTAGAGTCATGGGTTAGTACTGTGCTAGGTTTTAGACTTGACTCACATTTCATGCCTTAGTTCAACAATTGACACAATCAAACTAGGCCTATACATGCATTTCAACATATAAAAAGGTAGTTAATCATCTTAAGAGTTTCATTTACACACATGGCAACATTTTAATAACCCGAAACATACAAAACCTAAGTCAACACTTCCAATTAAACCTATTAATTGATTTATGTGGTTTTAATTTATAACACACTCACATACTATCATCCCAAAGGTGTTTTCTAACCATAATTCAACAATCAAATAGGAGATTTACAACCCTAGGTCAAGTTCCAACTTCATGATTTCATAATTTAGACAATGAACATAAATGTCAAAGTTAGGATGAAATTGTTTACCTTACAAATAATGAAGTGGGTGAGTGTGTTAGTGCAATTAATTTCTGTCTTTACTTGCCTTTGACACCGAACCTAGACTGTGGAATTGCTCGAGAATGATAATGGGGAAGGAAAATGATTTTTGAGAGAAAAACAGGACTATGGGATCTGGGGAATTGATATGGGTATTGATATGAGGGTTAATGTGAGTGATTATAGGGATTTAGAGGGTTGACAAATAGTTGGGAGGAAGTTTTGAAAGTAGGGAATGAATTTAAGATGAAAGGTTTTTATTAAAAAGGTGTCTGGATCAGGTTAGGCGAGATAATTTTGGACAAATGAGACCCCGTCTACGGTCTGTGAGTCGACCTATGGACCGTGGGCCAAGTCTGTAGGTGACTCTAACACTTAGAAAACTCTAGAGCACTTACCTAGATCTACAGACGCTATTCACATTTCGTAGATTAACCAACGGACCGTTGATGGGGTCCGTAGACCACTACACAACCTTTTTTCTACGAATTCTACCTTTCGACCCTGCACACGTAGCAACAATTAGGACATTCTTTTACATTTTCTGGAAACTTTTTAGACACGGACCCTTTTCTATATCTAGCCAACACTAATACAAAACTAAACTACCTAACTAAAGTTCTATAGAAGTTAAAATAAAAGAACAAAACTCCTATAACGAAAAGAAAAACCTATAGTTGGCTAGATTGTACATCTTGGGTTGCCTCCCAATCAACGCCTAATTTAACATCACGGAACGACAGAGACATCTTGATTACTCACACTTCATCAAGATAGTAGGCCTCAATCACTTCTTGCACACTCTCTGATTTCCCCATGTAGACCTTAATCCTCTGCCCATTCATTTTGAACCTCGTTCCCTCCTTGTTCTTGAGCTCAACCGCTCCATGTTGAAATACTTCTGTGACGCTCAATGGATTGGTCCATTTGGACTTGATCTTGCTCGAAAATAAGTGCACCCTTGAGTTGAATAGAAGCACGAGATCGCCCCAACATAGTCACATTTTTCAATCTTTTGATCATGATACGTCTTCATCTTCTCCTTGTATAGGGATGAACTCTCATATGCTTTTAGGCGAAACTCATCAAGCTCATTCATGTCATTCATTCTTTGACTCGATGCGGCACCCCAATCCATATGGAACTTATTTAGTGCCCGCATAGCCTTATGCTCTAACTCTACCGACAAATGGCATGATTTCCTATATACAAGATGGTAGGGGGACATACCTATGGGAGTCTTGAATGCGGTGCTATAGGCCCATAAAGCATCATCATGCCTCCTTGACCAATCCGCTCTATTCGCATTCACAGTATTTGCAAGGATTTGCTTTATCACTCTGTTTGATACCTCAACTTGCCCACTAGAGTGCGGATGGTAAGGAGTCACTACATTGTGACGAACTCATTATTTTTATAGCAATGCCTTGAACAACTTATTACAAAAGTGAGAACCTCTGACGTTGATAATGGCCCTAGGTTTACCAAAACTGGAGAAGATACTCTTTTCTAGGAATGCGGTGACACTCTTCCCTTAATTCATTGAATGTGCAATTGCCTCCACCCATTTCAATACATAGTGAACTGCAACAAGAATATACTTCATCCCATGTGAACTCACAAATGGACCCATGAAGTCAAGGCCCCAAACATCAAACAACTCTATTACCAAAATCAAATTCATACCTATCTCTTGCCTCTTTGATATTTCTCCTTCTCTTTGGCAACGATCACAAGACTTGGCGAAATCATGAGCATTTTGGTGGATTGTAGGCAAGTAATACCCACACTACAAGATTTTATGAGCAGTCCCAATACCACTATGGTGCCCACCAACAGTAGAAGAATGACACACCTCTAGTATACACATCATCTCAACCTCGGCAGACAATGACGAATAATCCCAACAGCACAAATACGAAACAAGTAAGGCTCATCCCAAAAGAACTTCTTCACATAATGCATACACTTTTTCCTTTTGTGAAATGGAAAATTCGATGGAACCAAATACCTTGCCAAGTAGTTAGCAAAATCTTCAAACCAAGGAATAAGATCATAAGACGCAGCCAATACATGTTCGTCCGGAAATGCCTCATCAATCTCAACACCATCCTCAAAATTGACCATAGCCTCCTCTTCTAATCTTGACAAATGATTGGCAACTTTATTTTCAGTCCCCTTTCTATCTTTCACCTTAAAATTGAACTCTTGTAACAAAAGCACACATCTAATCAACTTCGGTTTTGCATCCTTTTGCGCCATCAGATACCTCAATGATGAATGGTCAGTATGCACTATGACCTTAGAACCAAGCAAGTATGACCTAAACTTCTCAAATGCAAAAACCACGGCAAATAGCTCTTGTTTAGTCACTGTGTAATTCTTTTGAGCAACATTCAAAGCCATACTTACATAGTAGATCTGGTGAAGTAATTATAGGTGCGGAAGTTCACTTGGCCTTCAACTTTCCAAATGCTCTTAGAAAAGCATCACCAAAAATGAACTTACACTTCTTTTCGAGCAATTTGCACAACGGATGTGTAACTTTCGAGGAATCTTTTATGAACCTCTGGTAGAAACCTGCATGCCCAAGAAATCTCCTAACACCCTTTATAGAGATAGGTGATGAAAACTTTTCTATTACCTCAACTTTTGCTCTATCAACCTCAATGCCTTTCTGAGAAATGTGATGACCCAACACTATCCCCTCTTTCACCATAAAGTGGCACTTTTCCCAATTGAGCACAAGATTGCACACATCAAATCGTTTTAGTATCTCAG
Organism: Solanum bulbocastanum; assembly: GCA_037074985.1. Lineage (NCBI taxonomy): Eukaryota > Viridiplantae > Streptophyta > Magnoliopsida > Solanales > Solanaceae > Solanum > Solanum bulbocastanum. The sequence continues at coordinate 15,241,843 of CM073597.1, read as the reverse complement.
CTAGATGTATCAGACAACCATTGAATAAGTCACCAACTATGAAAAAATCATCCATAAATACCTCCATTGTGTCATCCACCATATCAAAAAAAATGGACATCATACACCTCTTGAAAGTTGCAGGAGCATTACACAACCTGAACGACATTCTTTTGAAGGCGAAAGTCCCATAAGGACAGGTGAAAGTTGTGTTCTCTTGGTCTTTCGAAGCTATAAAGATTTGATTGTAGCCCGAATACCCATCTAGAAAACAATACCAACCCTTACTAGTGAGACAATCCAACATCTGATCCATGAATGACATTGAAAAGTGATCTTTTTCTGTCCATGTATTTAGTTAGCGGTAGTCCATGCACACTTCCAACCAGTCACCGGCCTTATTGGAATTAGCTCATTCTTAGGGTTTGGAACCACGGGGATTCCCCTTGACTTGGGCACACATTAAAGAGGACAAACCCAACTACTATCATTAATGGGATAAATAACTCCAACATCCAACCCTTTGATGTTCTCCTTTTTCACAACCTCTTGCATAGGAAAATTCAATCTCCTTTGGTGCTCAATACTAGGTTTCACATCCAGCATGAGTTGGATTTTGTGAGAACAAATGCCCGGAGGGATACCAATAATATTTGCAATAGTCCACTCAATTGCCCTTTTAAACCTCTTCAATACAGAAACCACGGCCTCAACTTGCTCCACACTCAAATCCACAGCAATGATTACCAGCAAATTACTATCCTTTCCCAAGAAAACATACCTCAAGTGGGGTGGTAAAGCCTTGAGTTCCAATTTTGAAGGCTCATCTACAGATGGTTTTTCTGGTGGTGAATCACAATTCTTCACTTCTTTAGTCTTTTTCACCAATATCTAAGAGAATGGAGGTGGAGGTCTATGCATGGGAACAACTTTTTGGGTCACCTCTGCTTCTTTCTCTGTAGCATTTTTCTCTAGTAACCTCAATCTCATCATCATCTTTCTTGACCACAATTTCAACCTCAGATGGCATAGGGGGATCAATGGTCTATTTACCTCCGCAAGTAGTGACTAACATACAATGCCCATAATTGTTTGGATTTTGGATGGTGTTGCTAGGAAGTGTTCTAGGCTGACTGGGTTCACAGTAGTGGAAAACTGATTAAATTGCTACTCAAGTTTCTTGATTGACACTACATGGGCATAAACTTTTTGACTGATTTCAGACAAGTCGTTTTGCATCTCTTTCATGTTTTCATCATTAGCATCAAACCTCTTCATCATCTTCTACATCATATTCTCAATGCGTGACATACTACCCCCCAGCTTCCTCTTACTAGATTCTTTGTTCCCAGGTTGAATATAAGGCCCAACTCTATCATTCATGTGGCCATATTTATTTCGGTTGTAGTTGTTATCACGATTGTAGTTCCCATCTCGGACATAAATTCCCTTTCGATTGTAGTTTCCATAGTTCCAACCTTGGTTTCCTTGACCTTGGCGCCAATTATCCGAGTTGGAACCTTGGGCGTTTGCTCGGGAACCCCCCGTCTAATCATTAGCCAAGTATGCATCCTCCTCAAAATAACATTCCTCAACTGGTGGTGGTGGATTTCTACTAAGGTAGTTTACCGCATTCACCTTACCAGTACAAATATCAACAATGAAACGCTCCACAAATCTGGTTTGGACAAACATCAACAATGAAACGGTCCACAAAGTTGGTATGGACAAGTACGACCACATAAATTTAAAATGATGTCAGTTTGAAGAGTATGATGACCCAAAATACAATGTTAACAATGAAAGGTCCACAAAGTTTTTGGACAAATATCGACAATGAAACAGTCCACAAAGTTGGTACGGGCAACTACTGAAAAGTGGGTATCAACCCATTTTAATTTTCTAGACACTGAAACATATTTTAACTTGGTTAGCACCAATAATATATTGTACAAAATTTTCTCACAATGTTTTCTTTTTCAACTAAGATTGACTTCGAGGTAATTCGTATGGATTCAAGTGGTACCTCAAATGTACTCAAGTAATGACAAGATTTGTTCATCTTGCTACAAACAAAGGTTTTGAACTATACATAACATCATGTTTCAAGTTCCCTCACCACAAAGAAAGTTTCAATTTGCATACATTTAAAGTGTTTTTTATTTGAGGACATTTTGCAAAATTCACTCACACTAAAAAAAATATTCAACGCATGCAATTGTGATACCATAGGCTTGGCCTTCATATAAATCTATACTGATGTGAGAACCTTTGAAATTAAATCATGTAGGGCTTGTTATTGGCATGCAATGTAGGCTAGAAGATGGGTAGGATATTTATTTGGGAAAAATATGACTTATTCCCTTCTTGAGCATTGCACTAAATTTGTGCTTTCAACATTTGTTACGCTTTTAGCATTTGATCCTCTTTATTGTCCCTTTGTTTTGTACTTTTTGACTTTTGAAGCTTTACTTTTCTGAGCTCTTCCCCTTCTCATAATCTTTTGAAGTTTCTCCTGATTTTTTGGAGTGTTTTTCTTCTTTTGTTGAAATTTTGTATGCTTAAACTTGTGGAGAATTTTCAACACTTTCTTCTTTATTTTGAAGTCATTTTTGTATTCTTGACTTCAGGGACTTTGATAAATTTTGTCTTTGACAAATTTGAACTTTGAATCTTCTTTTGTAACTTGCACGTCTTCAATGCGCTCAAGAAAGTCAGGTCAAAAAAAAATAGTGCATATAAGCACTCAGAAAGGGTATATGCTAAAATGTGGTTGTCCAAAGAAAAAGGCTTAAGGCTCAAAGTGGGGACATCTAAGGATTAATGTCATTTGGTAGGATTTGAAAGGTTCAAACAGGTCAAAGAAGGCCTACAATCAATTTGCAAATCAAACATTACTCTGGATTTCTCCTCAACAACATTCAGGCCAAGTTCTAGATCAACAACACAACATAACTGAATTTAATTCGAAATTCACCACACAATGTTCATGAAACAATGAACTTGATTTTGTTTTAATCTTGCATGTATGCAAGAGAATATTTTCAAGTGTAACAAAAGTATGAATTAGATGTACCAAAAGAATCTATAATTTAACAAGAAGTCTATCTTTCTCCATTGTATCAATTTTTTTTCACATGCACATTCTAACTGTGTTGGCACCTACTATGTCAAAAAATGATTTTTCAAAATATAAAGCTTTTAAAATCTTTTGAATAAAGAATACCAAACCCAATAAAGGCTGCCTACATATCTCATTGATAAGAATCAGGTTTGCGTAGTTTGTTCAGATATGGAATAAAAAAAATTAAATAACAAATGAATTTTTTGAAAGAAAAATAACAGAATAAAAAAACCAATAAGCCACATTGAAGGGCGGGCAACCCAAATTTAACAAAAAATATTTCTTATTATTTGAAGAAAACTTAACAAGAATGAAGTAATCAGTGAGTCACATTGAAGGACGGACCACCCAAATTTAACAAAAAATATTCTAGTAACAAAAATAAAAAATTAATGAGTCACATTGAAGGGCGGACAACCCAACTTAAAAAATGCCAAATAATTTAATTTTAAGTTTTGAAAGGGAGTATTGAAATGAAAAATTAATGAGTCACATTGGAGGGCGGACAACCTAAACTTTTAAAATGTCAAATAAAATAATATTTTTAATGGAATGTTAGATAAATAAAATCAATGATATACAATGAATATAATATCATGTAAAAAAAAATAAAAAAAATAAATGCAAATTGTATAAACAAACTCGGAGTCCATCATAAATCTGGTGTCTGAGTACAACCTTGGCGAAATTTTTTAGGTAAAAATTTTTCTCATGTTTCAGCTTTAACTACCTCTCGTATTCATTGTCGTTGCAAATATCTCCTTTGTGAAATTTTTGGAGGCCTCCTCTAAAAAATTTTCCTAGTTTTCGTTTTGAAAAATTGGAAAGCTTATGGGGAATATGACCGAGCCATTATAGCGCCTATATATCTCGTTGAAGCAGGAATCAGGTCAAACGTAGTTCCAACAGATTGCGACTTGAATAGAGATTGAACTAAGATTATGAATGTTCTAAAACTAGGTGACCAAGAGTGGTTTTTTGAAAGACTAGGGCCCAAGCAGACAACTTAGGTGCAAATTGTGGCAACTATTGGATGCATGACCAACCAATAAATTGTCACTCGTTGCGAAAAGGGTTACATATAAAAAAGACCAAATGCGGTATCGCAAAACCGTTCTTTAATATGCAAGATTGATGTCATTTGACGGAAATCATATCATGATACAATAATAATGTATATATAATCAAATAAATAATGAATAATAATGAGTACAATATGAAAATAATCAACAAAATATACAAGATATAATGAATAACACAATAAAAGAATAGTCTCCTCAATTTGAAAAAATGAACTCATAATGATTAAAACATCTATGTCGCCAGCAGAGTCGCCATTCTATTGACATCCTTTGAGAGGATGCAACATTGCGGTGACTCAAAAATAGTCAATTTTAAAGAATAAAAGAATTTAAAAGGGTAAAATGGTTTAAAAGGAAGTCGCCACTTAATTTTAGGAAAACTAGGAAATTAGTTAATTAATTAATAAAAAATAACCATGAAACTAATAGATTCTAGGTAAGGGGTTCAAGTTATTCCGAAGGGAAGGGGTAAGACATCCTTCGAAATCCACAACAGTGGTTCCCGATTGAATTCATTTATTCAAATTGAGGAAGAGATAAAAATAATATACAAATATAATAAACATGCGATATACACAAATAATTAAATCAAACAATAATATAAGAAACGGCGTAAGTTTGCCTAACGTCAATATAAAAAAAAAATAACGAACAAAGAATATAATTTGAACTCCGTTCAAATAGCTTCAATGGGAAACAACTTCGGGTACCTGTAAAGACACTTAGTAAAAGTGCTAATAATAAATAAATATGAATAAAAATAAATAAATTAAATAACAACTTAAAAATAAAACCCCGTCTTATTAACATGGGAGGCCTTGGAAATCAACGACAATTTCTTCATTAGCCAATTTTAACAAATAAAAATCTGAACTTAAACTAAATTTTCGTCTTTTAAAATAGGAAGGCCTCCAAAATCGATAGAGAGATTTTCTCTTTGGCCATTTTAACTTAAAATTTTTTTCAATAAAATAAATAATAATAAAAAAAAAGTCCAAGCAATCATGAACGAAATAACAAAAATAGTTAATGAAATAATATAAAATAAATCAAAGACATCAGACACTTTTATATACTTTAATTCAGATTAAAAGAAAAATTAAAATAATAATAATAACAGAAAGAAATCAACACTATGGTGCATATTTGAACTCGCAGAAACAAAACTAAAGATAAACACAACTATTAAATCACCATACACCTGTGACAAAATCATAAATTCACTGAATAGGTAACCAATAATATTAAAATAATAACAATTGGTACAAAAAATAGTGAGATAATACCCAAAATGAAAACAAAATAAAACAAAAATGAGTAAAGCATTTCAACACATCTCATCAGAAAAGTATGAGAATGACATAAAAATGTCAAAAATATGACCAAGTCGGTCCAACAAACTACAACAGTGAAGATGTTTGTTAGCAATAACACTAACCAACCAAAAATACATATAAATAGAAGAAATAGATACAAAAAGAGACAACAAAAAAGGTTATCAGAGTTTTGGATAGTCTCGAGTGTTGTTGCTAGAGCTGTTAGCTTGTCCCGTTGTTGTTGGTGGTTTTGGGTCATTAATTCGATCTTGTTTGTTTCTCCAGTGGTCGCTGGTTGTTGTTGTTGTTGTTCGCTTGAAAAAAAGAGAGAAAATAAAAGGGGTTTTGGTTTGGTTGTTTCTGTTGTTCGCTTGAAAAAAAAAAGAAGAGAAAATACAAGGAGTTTTGGTTTGGTTGTTGTTGTTGACTGTTCGCTAGAGATGAGTATTGTTTGGTGGCTTCTGGTTCGTTTGGAGCTACTGGTTATATTTCATCGGAGACGAGAGGAGATCGAACAGTGTTTTTCCAGTGGGTTGTGGGTCTGGTTTGTTTCGTGTCCTCCGTTGTTCTGAGCGAACCGTTGGTTAGGGTTTGGGGTCACTTTAGTTGGTTGTTTGTGGTTACAGCTTGGCGGTGGTTGGTGTTTTGGGTGAAGGGAAGGAGGAAGAGAGCAGTTAGGTTGCTGCCGGACAAGAGTAGTCGAGCTTTGTGATAGCTTCGAGCTTGCCGGAAAAGATAACGGAGAAAGAGAGGGAAAAGAGAGTCGTTGGTAAGCTACTGGTTGTTGTTCAGTGGGTGTTTTTCCGGAAAAAAGGTAAGGATTTTGGGTGGTTTGGTATCGTGAGATAGAGAAGAGAAGAAGAGGGAAATGGGGGTCTTTGGGTGGTGGACTCGTCGAATTCCGGCGGCTTGCCTGAAAAATAATGAACAATAAAACATACATAACTTTTTGAAGACTAAAAAATCTGAAAATTATCCTAAAATCTCATCCATCAACATTAATTTAATGACCAAGACAATGTTTAGATAGAAAATTGAGAACCACCAATTAATACAATATCAATATCTTAAATTAATGGGCCAAAATCATTAGTTAATAAAATATATGTGTATGAAATTTTATACATACTTGAATGAATTTTTGAACTGTGCAAAATATCAAAATGAATATTAACAAATGTAACGAATAAAATGAATATTAAAAAATGTAACGACGTAACCAATGACATGTTAAAAATGAAATTTAACTGAAATAATAATTTAATAAAAAAATGAACAAATATTTTAACATATTCAACCAATTGTAATCCAAACAATACAAACAAAATTAATCGATAAGAATCATAAAATTTTAAGAAATAAGTATAATTATCAACAAATTGCATTAAAATTGTAAAATATATGTTTAAATATTAACTAAATAAAAATATTTAAAAGTATTTAAATATATTGAACCAAAATATGGTGTCAACAACCACGATTGGAAATAATGGACAAAGGCACTCCATGCAACTTTACAATTTTTCTTTAGTACAACATAACATAATCCCTCGCCGAATAGGAAACCTTGATGGGAATAAAATGAGCCAACTTCGTCATACGATCTACTATAACTCAAATTGAGTCATGTTATCTCCGGGTGCGAGGGAAACCAACAATAAAGTCCATAATCAAATCTTCCCACTTCCAAGTAGGAATGTTAATGTCTTGGGACAAACCTCCCGATTTCTGAAGCTCAACCTTCACTTGTTGATAATTAGGACACTTAGGCAAAAATTCCGCAATATTCTTCTTTATCCCATTCCACCAATATACCTCCCGCAAATCACGGTACATCTTGGTGGCTCCCGGATCAATGAAATACTGAGAACTAATAGGTTTCTGACAAGATCTGTTCCCTCAATTCATCAACATTAGGAACACACAACTGACCTTGATATCTTAAGTACACCATCTCCCCCTTGGGAGAATGCCTTAACGATTTCTTAATCACCACTCCCCTTAAGTCAACCAAAATTGGATCATGACCTTGATGGGTTTTCACATCCACCACAAAAGACAATTCGGAACCGTTGTGAAACATAACACCACCCTTAGTAGAGTCCACTAACTGAACTCCCAATCGGGTCAATCTATGAACATCTCAAGCCAACTCCTTCTTACCTTCTTCAATATGAGCAACACTACCCATTGATAATCGACTAAGAGCATCCGCCACCACATTAACTTTACCGGGGTGATAGAGAACACTCATATCATAATCTTTCAATAACTCAAGCCACCTTCTTTGGCAAAGATTGAGATCTTTCCAATTAAACACATATTGTAAACTCTTATGATCGGTAAAAACATCTACATGAACACCATACAAATAGTGCCTCCAAATTTTCAAGGCAAAAACAACTACCGCTAGTTCAAGTTCATGGGTAGTATAATTCTTCTCATGAATCTTAAATTGTCTTGAGGCGAAGGCAATAACTTTCCCATTTTGCATAAGTATACACCCTAGCTCAATCCTCGAGGCATCACAATTAACAACGAAATCATTGGTCTCCTCTGGTAAAGTGAACACCACAGCAGAAGTAAGTCTATCCTTCAACTCTTGAAAACTCTTATAACATGCTTTGGACCATATGAACTTAGCCTTCTTTTAAGTCAAAGACGTCAAAGGAGAGGCAATCGAAGAAAACCCCTCAACAAACCTTCTATAGTAACCGGCTAAACATAAGAAACTTCAAATATCTGAAGGGGATAGAGGTCTAGGCCAACTCTTGACCGCATTTGCCTTCTTAGGATCTACTTCAATACCTTGAAAAAATGTGACCAAGAAAAGCTATGGACCTTAACCAAAACTCGCATTTGCTAAACTTGGCAAAGAGTTGTTGGTCCTTAAGAATTTGCAACACGATCCTTAAGTGATCAATATTATCATCCTTACTTCTCGAATAGATCAATATATCATCAATGAGCACAATCACAACCATGTCGAGATATTGTCTAGACACTATATTCATCAAATCCATAAACGCTACCGAAGCATTAGTCAACCCAAAAGACATTAACAAAAACTCATAATGACCATACCGAGTTTGAAAAGCCATCTTCAGAATGTCACCTTCTTTCACCCTCAATTGGTGATAACCGACCGAAGGTCGATCTTAGAGAAATAACTTGCTCCTTGAAGTTGGTCAAACAATTCATCTATCCTTGGAAGATGATACCTATTCTTAATGGTCACCTTGTTCAACTGACGATAGTCATTACACATACGAAGAGAACCATCCTTCTTTCTAACAAAAATAAAAAAAAACTAGAGCACCCCATAGAGAGATACTTGGTCAGATGAAACCCTTATCCAACAAATCTTTCAGCTCCTTTAGTTCTGTCGGAGCCATTTGGTAAGGAGGAATATAAATATGCTATGTATAGAAGAGAAGGTCAATACCGAAGTCTATTTCCCTCTCGGGAGGAATACCGGGTAAATCATATAGGAACACTTTCGGAAACTCATTAACAACGGGGACCGACTCGAGTAGGGGTTTCGAAATCTACATCTCTCACCCTAACTAGATGGTAAATGCAACCTTAGAAATCATCTTTCTAGCTTTAAGACAAGAGACAAACTGGCTCTTAGACATAGAATTTCCCCTTTTGCATTCTAAGGTAGGCTCATTCGGAAACTAAAACTTGACTACACGAGATCTACAATCAATAGAAATATAACATGAGTGCAAAAAGTCTATACCAAGGATAACATCAAAATCTAGCATATCAAGCTCTGCCAAGTCAACTAGAGTAAATGTATGGGACAAGGAAACAGGACATTTTCTATAGACCCTCTTAGCCACAATAGAATCAGCCACAGGAGTAGAGATAGAAAAAGGATCTAACAACACATTCGAAAGAGCATCAAACCTTATAGCCATGTATGGCGCCACAAAACACAAGGTAGCACCGAAATTAAGTAAATCATAAACATCAAGTTGGAAATATTTCAACATATCGATAACCATATCGGGAGAACCCTCTTGTTCATCATGAGTCTAAAGTGCATAGAATTTGTTTTGCTTTGAAGCATTGGAACCTGAACCACTAGGAGGAGCTTGCTTGCCCTCTCGTCCTTAAGCTGTAAGCATTGGGAAATCCTTCATTTTATGACCACTTTTACCACAACTGAAGCAACCATTCGTGTCGGTTAGGCAATTACCCTCGTGCTTCTTTCCACACCCAGTACAAGTAGAGATAGGTAATGAAGATCCACTGCCATTCCCTCCTTGAGGCTTAGGGTTAGACACCCTATATTTGTTGAACTTATGAGGAGCATTGGAGGAACCTTGACCGAAAAACCTTTATTGAAATCTAGAACGACCATGTCCATCAGACTTTGCATGAGAGAAATTTCCATCTTCGATTTTATCCCTCTTTTTCTCCCTAGACTTTTTCTTAAGTTTCTCCTCTTCGATCTATTGAGCATGAACCATGAGACGAGATATGTCCATGTCATTAATGAGCATGAGAGTACGACTTAACCATCATTTTAGAAACAGCCAAAACAAACTTGCTCATCCTTACTCTAGAATTGGCAACCATTGTCGGGGCATATTTATACAATTGTGTGAACTTTAAAGCATATTCCCTCACTCTCATACTTTCTTGACGAAGGTTGATGAACTCAAGTACCTTTTCTTCCCTCATCTCAAGGGGAAAGAACCTATCAAGAAAAGCAACCTTAAACTTCTCCCAATCAATAGGACCCACATCTTTCGGTCTCCCTTTTTTCAATTGGTTGTACCATATTTGAGTTAAGTTGATAAGAGGTCAACTACGCCTTTTCCACTGGCGTCACTCCCATGATCATCAACTCATTATAGACCTCATCAATGAACTCTTGAGGATCTTCCTGACCTTTGAACCATGAAATTCCAGAGGATTCATCATAGTGAAGTCCCTCACTGTAGATGCCACCGTACCCACATTTGGGTTCACGGGAACGCAACCTCCCTTTTGGCTTGGGTCGTCATGACTTGATCCAATACTTGAAAAGCAGCCCTAAACTCCGTATTAGTCACTTGTTTGGCCAAAGGATGGACCAGAACTTCAGGAGCTAAGGAGGATCTTTTTGCTCCATATTCTATATTACATTCCTTTTAACATAAGCTCTTTAAGTAGCCATATCTTGTAGAGCATCGAATAAGGATTAGGAGAGAGACCTTATAGAATAAAACTCTATTGCACGACTTTAAAGTAATGAAAGAAGTGAAGTTTCCTAAAATTTTGTAGCCTCTTATTCATAAATGTGACGCGCTTCACATTCATGAACAAGACTCTACTCGACGTGGCTTATGAGACATCCTAATACCATCTAAACCTTGAGCTCTGATTACCAAGTTTTTCACGACCCAGCGGTACACCCTAGATGTAACTTGGCCTATAGGACCCCGAGAGACCCCATACAAGCCACTTAGCATTCATAACATAAAAAATAGAACAAAAGAAGTAAAGACAACATATCAAGTCCAAAGTTTTATAAAAGCAGAGCGGAGGTCTAAAACACTTGTCTCATTAGCCATCTAGTACAATAGAATGAAATTGGGTCTATCCCATACTTCATGTCCAAAACTGAAAGTAAGACAAAAACTTAGAACAATGGAAGTCTGTCCTCGAAGCATGAGGACTCACCAAAGCTCGAAAATCTCAAAATCAACCACTAGCCAAAAGACTGAGGACATTGACTGTCGAACCCTACATTTGGGGAAATGTGGGAAAGAGTATGCATTAGTACAAAACAGTGTACCTAGTATGATAGCCATGCATAAAACATTTAAACCCTGCTAAAAGAAGACATTTCATGACATGTAGTTGACAAAGCTAAAATATGATATAAGAAAGGTTAAAAAACATAAGTCATAAAACATTGTGAATGCAAGCTAACATCATTTAAAACTTTTGAGCACAAGTGTGATACTTCTTTAATTAAATTTTGTTCATTATTATTGTGGGAAGTAGCCTTAGCGCAACATAGAGACCATGTGAGTTATAACATGATCCCCTGGTGTCTCCCACACCGAAAAGGGTTGTCCTACTTGCCAAGGTAAGGACAATAAAATTCTAGCTTAAGTGGATCCACTAGCTAATGTCTATCTAAACAATCATCCTATGGGGGCACATAGGTAAGGGATAAGGAGATTTCTTCTACAAATCTGGCCTCTACTAACAGGAGAGCTTTCATCTCAATATCCTCTACTAAGCATAAATCCCACGAAATTGTCATTTCTTCTTGTTCTTATTATCCATGGAAGGGCACGTCATCTTGCCAATTCAAGATAAGTCATAAGTCATCCATGCAAAGGTATCATTCAATAACCAATCTAAGCTAGGTTTAATTAGGATATCTCTTTATCTTTGATTCTTTTAGGTGAGAAAACCTTTCAACCTTAGAACCCTTTACTCTGTGAGAAAACATTTCACAATCATGTTTTCATGTGTATATGAAAAATCCTTTCAAAAACACAACAAAAACTTTATCATTAGTACTTCACTCTCAAAACATCCTCAAAACATTTACATAGATTTCATAAGAATATATATAATTCCATAATTCACCTTTCGAGGTTCAAATCCCACTTTCAAGCATCAACATTTAGAAAACATGGGTTAGATATGGATTCCATCATAAATTCATGTAATTCTTTCAATTTATCCTTGATTTAATAAAACTCCTCTTTCATAATCAAAACCCACATCATATGCTCATAACTTGAAAATAACATGGGGGTTTCATGGTTTCATAGGAGAATCATCATAAAATCAAAGTATTTTATCAATTCATGCATAAGAGATCATAATTCAATCATTTAAACCAATAATCAAGAGAATCCATGGAAGTTGAAGAAAACCCTAACTTAATTAAGGAATTCTAACTTTGAAAATAGGAGAATTTGGGAACTCCATGAATGGAAGGAATCCATGGATGAAAACTATCATACCTCAAATCCAATTGTTTATGGCTTATCTTCAATGGAGGAATGGAGACTTGACTTGAAACCCTAAGTTGAATCCTTCTTCTTCAAGCTTCCTAGAGTGAGAAATATTTTGGGGAGGAGACTTGTTCTTCTTTTAGAAATTTGAGAGAATGATTTCTATTGTGAAAATTTGGGGGTTAAAATACTTATATAGGGGTCTTAGTGAAGGGTAAAACAACATAGTATTAGGCTAGACTAATTAGGAAAAGACCTATCTTCCCCTGAAAATAACTACCGACCTACCATCGACACCCCTTGACCGATGATCTGTCCTGCACAACCATCGATTGGCATCAGAAACATGGATTTATGGGTCTTAACCTACGGACACTCGACCACGGACCATGGACCCTCCAATGGTCTGTTGGTCAGGCCGTGGGTCTAGGCTTCTGCTAAAAGTAGGGGTGACCAGCCACGGACCACACCTGCGGTCCGTGGTCCTATCCACAACTATGGTGGCCTCTATTAGATAGCACCTACTACTTCTAAAAGTTGTTTTCTGACCCGTCTTGAATTCGGGGTGTTACAGTCACACTCTACCAAAATCAATTACTCATACTAACTTGGTCTTACTTCCAAAAAGGGAGTTTATTCAAACCTTCTCAAATCTAAGACTAATTCGTTGAAGTGATTTCATTAGTCAAGGGATTTGCAGAATTGTACATGATAAACCAGAAGGTCTTCTACCCAGGTTAATCTCACTAAACCAATCTAGTTTTATAGAAGGAAGGAATATTCCTAAGAATATTTATTGGCACAGAAAATTATAATTGAAATTAGGAAGAGGGCACCTGATAATATTGTTATCAACTCGATATGGCCAAGGCATATGATAGGGTGAATTAAAAGTTTCTGGAAAGAGTGCTAACTCATATGGGCTTTGATAACACATTTATTGATATGGTATGGAGAATTGTGTCTAATAACTGGTATTTCATTCTCATTGATGGACAAGCACAAGGCTTTTTCATTCCACAAGATGTGTAAAGCAGGATGATCCTTTATCACTTGCTTTATTTATACTAATTGTTGAAGTTTTGACTAAGGCACTAAACCAATTGTTTTATTGTAATGAGTTCAAATGTTTTGGTATGCCTAAATGGAGTGACAACTTCTCATCTGCAGAGAAGATGTCTTTGAATTTAATTATGAAGGTGTTCTATGAGTATGAAACACAATTTGGTCAGAAAATCAACAAGCAAAAGAGTTTCGTCTACATGTCTAACAAGGCTAAAAATGCATATGTGAAGCTGGTAGAAGACCCTACTATTTTTTAAGAGGTAAATTTCCTCTAATGTATCTTAGGTTCCTATTGTTCATGCTAAGAAAAGGATAAATAATTTTACAGATTTGATTAAGAAGATCCCGAATAAACTTAAAGTTTGAAAAGGCAAATAGTTATGCTTTGGGGGTAAGTCAGTCCTTATTAAGCATGTACTACAAAGTATGTAAATATATTTGTTGTTCGTTAGGGTTCCTCGTAAATGCATTAGATATAATATCCATAGAATCTTTGCTAAGTTCTTATGGTATTTCAAAGAAGAGAGGAGGGAAAAATATTGGATTTCCTAGGATGACATCTGTGAACCTAAATAAGGAGGTATTGGTGTTAGGTCCTTATTTGATTTGTCTAAAGCCTTATTTGCTAAGCTATGGTGGAGCTTCAGAACTAAAAACACTTTGTGGTCTAATTTTGTCAAGATCTAGGGGTACCCCCTAAATGTAACACGGCGTACTCGACCTCCGAAGGGGGTTTTATACAAGCCCTTAGCATATCAAAACATAAGCAATAGAAATGATGTGCAATAAGCCATCTAATACAATTGAGGTATCAAATAGGGTCGTAACCCTTTATAGCATAGTCTCAAAAGAGAATGTAAGAAAGAAACTAGAAATGAAAAAATTCCGTCCTCGAACCATGAGGACTCACCAAAAGCGTGGAGAGTAATTGATCCAAGCTTTGACCAAGAAGGAAGCACACTTGAACAACCGAGCCCTACACTTATTAAAAATGTAGAAAATATGGGTTAGCACAAAAATGCACTAAGTATGATAGTCATGCATAAAATCCTTGAAAACATGCTAAAAGGGGACATTTTAGTTGAAACCATGCACTTTACCAAATTTAAGAGTCATCATGCACGTTAGTGTAAATACGTAAGTCAAACCATCTCATAAACAACCCTAAGCTATACTTGTGCAATGCATAGATAAGATCTCATAATCCTATCTAATACTAAGTACCACTTTTAAGCCACCATAATCATGCATATCATACTTTGACCTTATCCATAGCGACTACTTATAGACAAGAAATTATTCATGTTCATTAACTTGCAACAAGAAAAGCCACTCATAACAACAATCCATATTAAACATGTATAAATTCATATATCTTCATAGCATAAGACAACCACACCATAACCCCTTTCAAAGGCTACTTGTGCAATGCATGAATGAAGTGTCATACCCCCCACTCACACTAAATAGAGATTCTTGAGGAGACATAGGTTATAGTTCATGTTCTTGTCATAGTTCATATTCTTGACATTGAGGGAAATATCCTTAACCGACATAGACCATGTGAGCTACATGGAATCCGGTGTCATGTCCCCACACCGAAAAGAGGTGTCCTATTTACATAAGGTAGAATTCATGTTTCTTAGCTTAGGTGGATCCACTAGCTAAAGACCTAATGGGCACATAGTTACAGGATAGGGAGATTGCTTCTAGAAACCCAAACTAACTAACGTAAAAGGTTTCCATCTCATGAGATAACTATTTAGGGAACTCGGACTAACTGGTGTAAAAGGAACCTATTTGGAAAGCTGGACTAACTGACGTAAACTCTTTCATCGTATATTCATATCCACTCGGTGCTAAGCATAATTCCCATTAAATTTATGTTAAGTCTTAACTTATGTTCATTTTTATGGAAGGATGCCCTAACATTCAATCCAACATGATATCATGATATAGCTCATAGATTCAAGAGGTGAGAATAGCCTTTCAACCTTAGAATCATTATTATGTGAGTAAACCTTTCACATTGTGTTCATAGTGTGTTCATGAGAATAGCCTTTCAATCAACACAACAATATTATCAATCACATACATTTCGTACATAGCCATGTGCAAGGGTATAGGGGAGAATTACCTTTCATCAATACCACAAGTACATCATAGTCATACGATCTTCACTCCCAAGGTGATCTTAGAACACATGCATAATTGTCATAATCATGTATAATTCTCATGGTTTGCTTTTCAAGGATCATGAATCACATTCTACCAACACATCTACAATTTCTACATTAGATATGGGTAATAACATGATTCAATCAACTCAAACATTCTAAGCATAATCTCTTCACATGCTTCTATAATCAATCAACCCACATTACACGATCACAATTTAGTAATATGGGGAATTCATGGGTTCTTGGAGGGATTTCATCATAAATCAATAATAAATCATCAATGCAATCATAATCCATAATAAAACAATCATCGAAAATGTTTTTAAAAGGAACCCATGACATTGCAGTAAAACCCTAGCTTTTGGGATTTCTAGATTTGAGATTGAATACTTTGAAGGGACTCTATCATTCTCTCCATAGATGAAAAGCTACCATACCTTAGGATGATTCTCTCACTAAATTGAGGGAAAAAGCCTTGATTTCTTCAAGCCCTAGCTCCAATTCTACTCTTTTTCTTCCTAGAGATTTAGAGAGAAATATTGTGAAAGAGATGAACTTTTAATTTGATTTGGGTGTTTGTGAAAAATGACTTAGTTGGGTGAATTTTGACTTAAAAATGACTTATATAGTGACCCCTAACTTACCCAAAATGACCTTATTTTAATAGGACTTTAAAAGGGAAAGACTTATTTAACCCTCACTTAACTGACCTGCCCAGGTACCACGAGGGGCCTCAGAGCTGTGATCCTGACCACGAGTCGTAGTCCCACTCATGGACTTGAGGCAGTGGCTAGGCTTCCATGCCTTTTTGCCTACATGCCCAAGGCAACTCCACAAGGAGCTCCACAAGCCGTGGAGCTAACCACGAGTTGTGGTCCCTCTCGTGGACCTTGAGGTAGTGGCTAAGCTACCTTACCTTCAATCCTTTTTTCCTGTAAGTCAAGTTCAGCACCACTCCCAAGAGTCGTCAAAGGTTTCACGAGCCGTGAAGTGGCTCGTGTGGAGGGTCCATTTTTTAGATAGATTAAGGGGGCTACTGCCTCCACCTCCATGAGTGGAACCACGACTCTTAGTGTCTATTAAGGTTCGTGAAGACCCTAGTAGTCTTGGTGGGCAGTGCCTTGGTCAAGATGGGCAGCCTTGGGCCCTTGCTTTGGCCCTCACCCTTTTTCCTTAGCTCTTAACCCTTACTCTTGACGTTAAGCTTTCATGTTTAGCTCTAGTTTAGCCTACTAGTTCAGGAGTGTTACATTATCTCCCCCTTGGGAACATTCGTCCTCGAATGATAATCTAGACAACTTACAGAATTAAAGACTCAAGACTAGAAGCCCTTCATGCATGCAACATCAAAATAATGCACAATTCAAAGGAGAAAACTTCAACTCCATCAAAACATAATCCATGTAACACAAGGAAGTAGGAACTACATCTACAACCCATTATGCACAAAACTCATTATTTCACATATCCATAGGAGGAACTACCTTCTCCAACAAAAGCATGTTCAACACGACATTTGGAGCCAATATGCCATCTCATATTCATCAATTCATCTCATGAAGTCAACTATGCGACATCATACTACAATGCACAACAACATGAGGAACACATAAATCATGAAAATTCATTTTATTACTAAACATGAATTCTCTTCAAGAACATGCATAATCATAAGGAAATCAAGGAAAACACATATATCACACATGACCTCCAAAACTAGGAATTCAAGAGGAATTACTTACCTCAAGCTTGAATTGGAGTAAAAGGAAAGAGATGAGGATAGCGGGACTTCATATCGGCCTCGGTCTACCAAGTCGCACCCTCAACTAAATGATTCCTCCATAAAACCTTTACTGAAGATATTTCCTTATTTCTTAATATCTTAACTTGCTAGTCTAGGATTTCTACCAAAACTTCCTCATATGATAAACTCTCATCAACCCCCAACCCTTCTAAGGGGATAATGGATACTGGATCTCCAATACACTTCTTATGCATGGAAACATGAAATACCGGATGAACCAGAGCCAATTCATTTGGCAAGTCTAACTCATAGGCAACTTTTCCAATACGTTTCAAAATTTGATATGGGCCTACATACCAAAGACTAAGTTTCCTTTTCTTGGCAAACCTCATTACACCTTTCATAGGTGAGATTTTTAAATAGACCCAATCATTAACTTCAAATTCTAAATCCCTTCTTATAACATTGGCATATGACTTTTGCCGACTTTGGGCTGTCCTCAACGTCTCTCTAATGAGTTGGACTTTCTCTATGGCCTTATAAACTAGTCCGGGGCCAATTAGAGCAATTTCACATACTTCAAACCAACCAACCGGAGACCTACATCTCCTACTATACAAGGCTTCAAAAGGAGCCATGGCAATACTTGAGTGGTAACTATTGTTGTAGGCAAACTCTATTAATAGTAGATGGTCATCCCAATTACCCTTGAAGTCTATAACACATGCCCTTAACATATCCTCTAAGGTTTGGACGGTACATTCCGCTTTCCTATCGGTTTGGGGAAGAAAAGTCGTGCTAAGCTTAACCTTAATACCATGCCCTTTTCTAAATGAATTCCAAAAGTGTGAAGTAAATTGAGTACCCGATCCAAAATAATAGATTAAGGAACCCCATGTAACTACACTATCTCCTTGATATACAATTTGGCATAGTCTTCCACCGAAAAAGAAACCTTGACAGGAATGAAGTGAGTTGATTTTTTCATTCGATCTATGATGACCCAAATAGAATCATGTTGCCTTCGGATACGAGGCAAACCCACTATAAAGTTCATTTTCACATCGTCCCACTTCCAAGTGGGAATATCCATTTTTTAGGACAAGCTTCCCTGCCTTAGGTACTCGGCCTTAACTTGTTGACAATTCAGACACTTGGTTACAAGACCCTCTATATCATTCTTCATACAATTCCACCAATAGACTTCCCGTAGATCACGGTACATCTCGGTGGCTCCCAAATGAATAAAATATCTAGAACAATGAGCCTCTTATAGAATTTGCTCCCTCAAGCCATCAACATTCGACACACATAACCAACCTTGGTACCTAAGCACCCCATCTCCCACTTGGGAGAAAGCCTCAATGAACTTCCGAAGTACCGACTCTTTCAACTCAACTAACATAGGATCAAGGTCTTGCTTTGCCTTAACATCCATCACAAAGGACGATTCGGAACCATTGCGGACCGTGACACTGCCCTTGGTGGAATCTATTAGTTGAACACCTAGCCGGGCCAACCTATGCACCACATGAACCAATTCCTTTTTTTCATCCTCTATATGAGCTACACTGCCCATGGAAATTTACTAAGAGCATCCGCTACCACATTAGCTTTTCCGAGGTGATAAAGGGCACTCATGTCTTAGTCCTTCAATAATTCTAACCATCATCTTTGCCGGAGGTTCAAGTCTTTTTGGCTAAACATATATTGAAGACTCTTATGATCGGTGAGAACACCAACATGGACCCCATATAGATAATGCCTCCATATTTTTAAGGCAAACACGACTACTGCTAATTCAAAATCATGGGTCGGATAATTCTTCTCATGGATTTTAAGTTGCCTTGTTGCATAGGCAATCACTTTACCATTTTTCATGAGCACACATCCCAACCCAACTCTAAAGGCATCATAATATGCCATAAAACCATTCGTACCCTCCGGTAAGGTCAACACCAAAGCGGAAGTGAGTCTATCTTTCAATTCTTGGAAACTTTTCTCATAATTTTCTGACCACACAAATTTATCTTTCTTTTGAGTCAAGGTTGTCAACGGAGAATCAATGGAAGAAATCCCCTCAACAAATCTTCTATGGTAATCGGCGAAACCCAAAAAGCTTCTAATGTCGGAGGGAGTAAGAGGTCTAGGGCAACTCTTAACCGCATCCGTCTTCTTAGGATCTACCTCAATACCCTTGCTTGACACAATGTGACCAAGGAATGCTACAAACCATAGCCGAAACTCGCATTTGCTAAATTTTGCGAAAATTTGATATTCCTTAAGAACTTGCAACACCAACCTCTAATGGTTGACATGATATTTCTCACTCCTTGAGTATATCAAGTTATCATCAATAAACACGATAACAAATATGTCAAGGTATTGTCGGAACACCCTTTTCATTAGGTCCATGAATGTCGATGGAGCATTTGTTAATCCAAATGACATTACTAAGAACTCATAGTGACCATATCTCATTCGAAAGGCTGTCTTGGGAATATCAACCCCTCTCATGCTTAATTGGTGATAGCCCAAACGTAGATCAATCTTGGAAAAATAACTAGCCCCTTGAAGTTGGTCAAACAAGTTATCAATGCTCGGAAGGGGATACTTGTTCTTAATGATCACTTTATTCAATTGATGATAATCAATTCACATTCTAAGAGATCTATCCTTCTTTCTAACAAACAATCCCGGAGCACCCCATGAAGAGATACTCGGTTGAATAAAACCCTTGTCTAGCAAATCCTTTATTTAGTCTTTCAACTCTACCAGAACCATTCTATAGGAAGGAATGGAGATAGGTTACGTATTTGGAAAAAGGTCAATACCGAAATCTATTTCTTGCTCGTGAGGAATACCGGGCAAATCATCAGGAAAATTTTTTGAAAACTTATTCACTATCAAAACCGACACTGGATGAGGGGTTTCGAATTCAACATCCTTCACCCTAAAAAGATGGTAAATACACCCTTTGGAGATCATCTTTCTAGCTTTAAGACAAGAGAAACATTGCCCTCTAGGCAAAGAATCCCCCCCCCCCTTCCACTCTAAAATAGGCTCATTCAGAAATTGGAATTTAACCACTCAGGTCCTATAATCAGTAGAGGCATAACATACATGCAACCAATCCATACCAAGAATCACATAAAAATCTAACATGTCAAGTTCTACCTAGTCAATAAGAGTAACTATATGGGACAAGGAAATGGGACATCTTCTATAAATCCTCTTAGGCCCCACAGAATTAACAACCGGGGTAGAAACCAAAAATGGTTCTAATAACTATTTTGGAGGAACATCAAAGCTCATTGCCACATAAGGCGTCACAAAAGATAAAGTAGCACCGGGATCCAATAAAGAATACACATCAATAAAGAAAACTTTCAACATACCAGTCACCACATCCAGGGAACTCTCTTGGTCACCTCGGGTTTGAAAAGCATAGAAGCGGTTTTTCTAGGGAGAGTCGGAATTTGAACCGATAGGAGGAACTTGCTTGCCCTTTCTTTCTTAAACCTTAAGCATGGGACAATCCCTCATCATATGATCAATTTTCCCACAACTATAGCAACCATCCGTGCCAACTAGGCAACTGACCATCATGTTTCTTACCGCACTTAGCACAAGTAGGCCTCACCACAGAAGATCCACCACTGTGGCCTCCTTGAGGCTTATGGTTAGACACCCTATCTTTGTTGACCCTTGGAGTACTAGAGGAGCCTTGGTTAGAGAACCTTCTCTTGAACCTTGGTCGACTTTGACCCTCGGATTTACCCTTGGAAAAATTCCCGTCATCGATCGTTGCTTTTTTACTTCCCTATTCACTTGCTTGAGCTTTTGTTCCTCAATTTTTTCGGCACAGACCATGAGACGTGAAATATGCATACTTGTGATGAGCATTATTCATTGACTACCAAGTCGGACACTCCCATCATGAATTTATTCATCTTAGCCCTCAAATCCGCCACTAAGGTTGGGGCATACTTGGATAGTTGGGTGAACTTTAGAGCATATCCCTTCACGCTTATACCCCCTTGTCAAAGATTTATGTACTCTTGCATTTTTCGTTCCCTCAACTCCAGAGGAAAGAATCTATCAAGAAAGACCGACTTAAACAATTCCCAATCTACCGGTCCTGCTTCTATGGGTCTCTCACCCTTCCACTAATCATACCATACTTGAGCCATATCTTCCTATTGCTAGGCGGCTAATTCCGTCTTCTCTTGTGGAGACACTCCCATAGCATCAAGAACCTTATACTCCTCATCAATAAACCTTTGTGGATCCTCTTTCACTTTAGAACTATGAAATTCGGGAGGATTCACTTTAGCAAAGTCCCTAATCCTTGAAGTGGATGTATTCACATTAGGGTTCACATGAGTCCTAGTATCCCTATTTACTTAGGCAGTCACGACTTGGGTTAATATTTGGCGAGCCGACCTTATTTCCACATTTGTCATAGCCGTCGAATCAATCGGAGCTTAAGGAACTTAAGGATCCTGTGGAGGAACTCCCTCATTCACATCTTCTTACGTTTGCCCTTCATGTATTCATATCCTGAAGACACAAGAGAAGGGTTAGGAGAAGGACTTTATAGAGTTAAACTCCAAAGCACGAGTTAGGAGTAATGAAAGAAGTGAAATTTCCTAAACATCTTATAGCCTATTATTCATAAATATGGTGCACTATACACTTCTAAACAAGATTCTACTAGATGTGTCTTATGAGACATCATCTTATAATCATTCTAAACCTTTTGCTCTAATACCAAGTTTGTCATGACCCAGGGGTACCCCCTAGATGTAACACGACATACTCGACTCCCCGAAAGGGGTCTTATACAAGCCCTTAGAATATCATAACATAAGCAATAGAAATGATGTGGAATTAAAACTTTTCTTTACAATTGAAGTCTTTCATAAAGCAAATGGAAGTCTAGACAATATCTCAATAAGCCATTTAACACAATCGAGGTATCAAATAGGGTCGTAGCCCTTTACAACATAGTCTCAAAAGATAATGTAAGAAGAAACTATAAATGAACAACTTCCATCCTCGAACCATAAGGACTAACCAAAAGTGTGGAGAGTAATCAACCCAAGCTTTGACCAATAAGGAAGCATACCTCAATAGCCGGGCCCTACACTTATAAAAAAAAATGTAGAAAATATGGGTTAGTACAAAAATGCACCAAGTATGATAGTCATGCATAAAATCCTTGAAAACATGGTAAAAGGGGACATTTTAGTTGAAACCATGCACTTTATCAAATTTAAGAGTCATCATGCACATTAGACATAACTCAAACCATCTCATAAGCAACTCTAAGCTATACTTGTGCAATGCATAGTTAAGATCCCATAATACTATCTAATACTAAGTACCATTTTTAGGCCACCATACTCATGCATATTATACTTTGACCTCATCCATAGTCAATACTCATAGACAAGGAAAAATTCATGTTCATTAACTAGTAACAAGGAAATCTACTCATAACAACAATCTGTAGTAAACATGTATAAATTCATATATCTTCATAGCATAAGAGACACACACCATAACACCTTTCAAGGCCTACTTGTACAATGCATGAATGAAGTCCCATACCCCCACTCACACTAAATAGAGCTTCTTGAGGAGTCATAGGTTATAGGTCATGTTCTTGTCATAGTTCATATTCTTGTCATGGAGGGAAATAGCCTTAACCGACATAGATAATGTGAGCTACATGGAATTCAGTGTCATGCCCCCACACCGAAAAGAGGTGTCCTACTTGCCTAAGGTAGAACTTATGTTTGTTAGCTTAGGTGGATCCATTAGCTAAAGACCTATATGGGAACATAGTTACGGGATAGGGAGATTGCTTCTAGAACACCCGAACTAACTGACGTAAAAGGTTTTCATCTCATGAGAGAACTTTTTAGAGAACCCGGACTAACTGGTGTAAAAGGAATCCATTTGGAAAGCCGGACTAACTGACGTAAAAGCTGTCACCTCATATTTATATCCACTTGGTGCTAAGCATAATTCCCATTAAGTTCATGTTAAGTCATAACTTACGTTCATGTTTATGGAAGGATGTCCTAACATTCAATCCAACATGATATCATGATATAGCTTATAGATTCAAGAGGTGAGAATAGCCTTTCAACCTTAGAATCATTTTTATGTGAGTAAACCTTTCACATCGTGTTCATAGTGTGTTCATGAGAATAGCGTTTTAATCAATACAACAAGATTATCATAGTTATACACATTTCATACATAGCAATGTGTAAGGGTATAAGGGAGAATGACCTTTTCATCAATACCACAAGTATATCATGGTCATAGGATCTTCACTCCCAAGGTGATCTTTGAACACATGCATAATCGTCACAATCATGTACAATTCTCACGTTTTTCTCTTCAAGGACCATGAATCACATTCAACAACACATCTACAATTACTACATTAGATATAGGTAATAACATGATTCAATTAACTCAATCATTCTAAGCATAATCTTTTCACCTGCTTATATAATCAATCAACCCACTTCACATGATCACAATTTAGTAATATGGGGAATTCATGGGTTCTTGGAGGGATTTCATCATAAATCAACAATAAATCATCAATGGAATAATAATTCATCATAAAACAACCATTGAAATCGTTTTTGAAAGAAACCCATGACATTGTAGTAAAACCCTAGCTTTTGGGATTTTTAGATTTGATATTGAAGACTTTGAAGGGACTCTATGGACGAATTCTCTCCATATGAAAAGCTACCATACCTTAGGATGATTCTCCAAATAAATTAAGGGAAAAAGCCTTGATTTCTTCAAGCCCCCAATTCTACTCTTCTTCTTCCTTGAGTTTTAGAGAGAGAAATATTGTGAAGGAGATGAACTTTTAATTTGATTTGGGTGTTTGTGACAAATGACTTAGTTGGGTGAATTTTGACTTAAAAATGACTTACTGACCCCTAAATTACCCAAAATGACCTCATTTAATAGGACTTAAAAAGCAAAATACTTATTTAACCCTCACTTAAGTGACCTGCCCAGGTACCATGATGGGCCCCACGAGCCGTGGTCCCACTCGTGGACTTGAGGCAATGGCTAGGCTTCCATGCCTTTTTGACTACATGCCCAAGGCAACTCCACGAGGGACTCCACGAGCAGTGGAGCTAAGCACAAGTCGTGGTCCTTCTCAGGGACCTTGAGGCAGTGGCTAAGCCACCTTGCCTTCAACCCTTGTTTCCTCTAAGGCAAGTTCAAGACCACTCCCACGAGCTGTAAAATGCTTCACGAGCCGTGAAGTGGCTCATGTGGAGGGTCCATTTTTTATACAGCTTAAGGGGGCTACTGCCTCCACCTCCACGATGGCACCACGACTCATGGTATCCACTACAGGTCGTGAAGACCCTCGTGTTCTTGGTGGGCAGTGCCTTGGTCAAGATAGGCAGCCTTGGCCCCTTTCCTTGGCCCTCACCCAATTTCATTGGCTCTTAGCCCTTACTCTTGATGTTAACCCTTCACGTTTAGTTCTAGTTTAGCCTACTAGTTCTGGAGTATTACAAATTTCTTATGGAATAAATATTATAAGAGGCATTGACTACAAACTTTAGAATGGAAAGTGGGGTCTTGGAAGTTGATACATCAAGCAAAAGATAACATTAACCTAGAAATTTGGTTAGATCCTAGAAGGGTTCATGTTAGCATGTGTCTTGACAATTGGACTCAACTTGGGGCATTGCACTATGTACTAATTTTGTCTCATGAAATTGTTAATGATTTTGCAAAAGTTAATCTTGTTATATCCACGATGGCTAGAATATGAATATGATAAGGGAGATTTTGGGGAAGAAATATGTGATCATGTAAGTACTAACTTGGGTACTTATCTAATATCTAATGAAAGGGATAGACCATGGTGGATTCCCAACAATAAGGAAACTTTATTGTTGAAAGTTCCTGGGAAATGTTGAAACAAAGGAAGGACAATCAATAGGATATTGTGATCATCTGGGGAAAAAAGGATTTCTTTTAGAGTTTCTTCTTTTTTATGCAGATGTGGTTTAAAAGAATCCCCATGAGAGAGGTATTAGCTAGGTGCAGAATTGCTGTCAGTTGTCTATGTTTGTTGTAACAACTCAATGTCAGAAACTTTTGATCATTTGTTTGTAGCATGCCCAGATGTCAATTTTGTATGGATAACTCTATCAAGAGATGCAAGGATACATAGATCTTATATACATCTAAAACAAACACTTGACAAATGGTACAGTGATGATTGTAATGTTAAATTGAGACCTTTTTTTAATGAAGTTACAATATTCATCATATGACAGATTTGGAAAAGAAGAATGGTTCTTAAAAATGATGAAAAACTATCTAGGTTTGCTATGATTAGAGAAGCTAACGGGGATATCCATTTTTTCTGTAAATAGATATCCTAGGCTATCTAATATTCCAAATACTTGGCCTTGGATTGTATTTAATTTTGAAGAGTATACCTCAATCTCTCTTGAAAAGTAGTAATGTGATTCTATCCTACTGCTGGGCTATTTAAATGCAATATTGATGGCTTTAGTAGAGATCACTTATCACTCAGCTATAAGGTTTTTTGTGTGAGAAATAGCCATGAAAATTTAGTCTATGAAAAAGCTTATTGTGTGACATTTTGCAATGCTTTAGACGCTGAAGTGAAAGCTTTTAGAAGTGGATTACTCTATTGTGTGCAGAAAAACTATCTCCCTCTTGTGATGGAAACAAACTTTCTTATAATTAAGAAAGTCCTTGATAGAATATGGGAAATCCTCTGGATAATATCAGTGGACATAAAGTGCTATATGGAGGTTTGAAAGGAAGTGGTGGTGACACATATTTTCAGAGAGGAGAATAAATTGACTGTTTTTTTTAACTAATTGTGTCTTCAATTTTGCAGGTACAAATAACATTCAGTTTATGTCTAGAAAAATCTAAAGTAATACTACAAGGTGATAAACAAGACACACTAAATCTTAGGACAAAGAAGTGTCAAAATGCAAACTTCAATATCTAAAACAAAAACCTTTATATAGAGAATGGTTCAAGAACTGACAAAAATGGGTGCATACATCAGCAAAATGGATATCAAGCCTACAACATCATCTATATAACATTTATGCAAAGGGGGTATCATAATCATGGAACATCAAGTTGAACCACAACTAAATCAGACAATAAATTAGTTTCGAATACATTAAATATTACAGAATCGTAAAGGTTTACCTGATAAGCTTCTTAATCATTACAATGGTATTAACTTCTCGGAACTCAGCCTAAACGATTTAGAGATTTTTTTAGTTAAATCTAGTTGTAATACCTGTGTCAACGTGTAAAGCTCTCTAATTTGGTCATTACCTTGCAGACAAGCTAGACAAGTGTTATGAGTTGAAGAAGATTTGATCAAGATGAATCCATGGCATTTATGAGAAGCTTAAACACTCAGGTGGATGCTGCTTAAGCTCTGTAGCATTTCATTTCTCACTGTCTGCAAATGGAAGGCGACTGGAGTTGCTGGTCTTGATGATTATTAGAGTTGCTCTCAGAATATGCACTTGTTAAGGATGAAGACGAGGGTTCCTCACCTTCTCTAATATTTCCTTTTTCTTAGCTTTATTTGTTCCTTTTTGCCTCTTTTGTCTTTGTTTCTGTGCATTTGGTTTATCTCTTTTAATAAAAGAGTTTGTCCCACATTTGAATTAAAAAAGGTAATATATGCTATGTATTTATTATGTATAACTATAGTTTAGTAAAGTTATAATTTCGATCCATAATATCCATTTAATAGCTATTTTTCAATTTAAAAGTGTATCTTTAAATTAGTATATTTTCTACTAGGAACTGTATTTATCAACATCCATGCTTCCTCTTTTCTCTTTCTGAATTAGTGTATACATTTTGCCCTCTTTGAATGATTATTTTTTTCTTTTTTTCTTTCATAGGTGATTCTTTCCAATTCTTTTCAAATTTAAATTTAATGACGTTGCACGTTCTTTCCTATCATCATTGACTCAAGATGATTTATGAAATTTAATTGTCAATCATAAATGAAAATTTTGAAGCTTAAGCTCAAATTATGAATTCGTAAAATTATTACTAAACGGTGATGTTTTGAGAGATTGAATATATTACGAGGAGTTCATATCTTGAATTGGAGAGATTTTTGGTGCAAATTTGGGGACTTTTCAAGGAATCAAACACACGCATATATACATTTTATTATGTATCAATGTACCTAAATTTGCATTGTATTCATGTATTTGAGTGTATTAATTTATTTCACTGTTATTGTATCAAATATATTTTATTTGTATTTGATACTGATTTCACATTTCTATCAATGTATCAAAGTGTATCTCTTCCTTGCTATTCATTTTGTGTCAATGCATTGTGAATCTTGCAACTTGTTGTAAATTTGTATAAGTGTATTCAAGTCTATTAATTTCTTGTTTATTTGTATCACGTGATTGAGTGTATTTTTGTTCACTATCATATATTTGTATCAATATATTTGAGTATTTCTGAAGTGTTTTCAACACCATAGTGCATTTATATCAATATCATACCAATGTATTTGACTGGAAAATAGCCTATAACAATAAAAATTGTATCAATTATATCGTACAAGTAATAATTAGTGATAAAGCAAAGTCAATGAAGAAAAAAAGATTTTGTAGTGCAATTTCTTTATTTAGTGTGGAAAATTATTGTGAGATTTCATAGTTTCATTGATTAAGAACATGTTTGATATTGTTGCTAAAAACGCCTTCTTTCTAGAAGTACTTTTCTGAAATATCTTTTTCAGAAAAGTGCTTTTAAAAAAAAGCAATTTATGTTTGGCTAATTCATTTAAAAAGTATTATCATTAGCACATTGTGTTCGACTAAACTTTTCTAAAAAGTGATTTTGAGAGTCAAATTATGAAAAAAGGTAAATATTAATGTACTTTTAATATTATGATTATCATATATAGAGAAATTATTTTATACATCAATTATAAAAAAAACTAATTTTTTTCTTTTAATTACATTAAAATGTACTTCTTTAAATTTTCAATCAATATTATATTTTTAGGCTAGGGGTGAAATATGTAATTGTTATTATTTTTTATTTTATCTAATCTTGCAAAAATATTGTTGTTACTTATTTTCTAATTATGCAAAATAATATGTAAAGTAATATATAAAATAAAATAATAATATGTAAATGTAAAATAAAATATGAAATTTGTTATATAAAAATAAAAATAAGTTCTTAAATGAAAGTTAACCAAACCTACGAGATATGTTAATTAATAAGGAATATATTGGTAAATATGTATATATGAAAGATATATTTTAGTCTTGAAAAAATAATTTTCTATTTTTGTTTTTGCTATTTTTAAGAAACATAAATTTTTAGCTTCAACCTGCCATCAGAAAAATTGTTCTGCTTTCATTTAAAAGTCATTTTACAAGTTTGACAAGAACTTAATTTTTCAAAAAGAAAATATTCTCAAATTAAGTGTTTTTGGTCTCTCAATAATAATGTCAAAGAAGATTGAGACATTATGCTAAAGTTATTTTTTAAGAAAGAAAATGTTGCACAATTAATGCACTGCATTAAATGTTATATTTATATTCGAAGTAACTGCCTAAAAATAACATATGTATGCTATAATAAAATCACCAAATACGGTCAATACATATAGATACAACTGGATAGCCAATTAAAAGTTATTTCGGAATAGTAATTATCTTAATTATATCTTGTGGGCTTTATTAAGTCCTAAATTATAGTCATTTTGGTAAGTTCGTCATAAAAACAGAGTAAATACATCAAATCCCCTTGAACTTAGCATCAAAACTTACTTTAGTACTTCAGATTTATGGGCATTTAAATACCCCCCCCCCCCCCCCACTCTACAATTTTGAAGTGATTAAATATCACCCTAAGATCTTATGTGACGAAGTAAGTATACTCACTTTCCTAAAAGCACGTGAAATAATAAAAATAAAAATAAAAACTGAATGGTAAAATCATATGGATGACATTTTTTTAATGGCCAATATATAGCTAATAGTTTTAATTTTTTTTTTTATAAGTTATTTTTTGAAAAATGTAACATTTCTTATTTAGAAGTATATGAACTTTGTGGGTTCGATTTAAAAAAAATATATTTAATCTTTTTGTTCTCTCTGTATTTTGTTGTCTTCCCTAAATGTCTTCTTCCCCCATTGAAGCACTCTTTATACCCTTCTTTCATATTAGTCATTTTCCTTTCATCTTCATCCCTCACCTCACCAGCCCTTCATTAATCCATAAAATCCCACACTTAATTCATATTATTGAATGTAAACTTTCTCAATTTTAAGTGACCCATTTTGATTTCTATTAGTTGTGATGCAAAAAATGTAGGTCTATCAACTTTCTTATATAACCTTCATTTTTCATTTGATTTGTTAATTTTTTTTTTTTTAAAGAAAATATCATTCTCTGAGAGGCAGATTTGTGGGAGAGGGGGAGGGTTCAAAGAAGAAAAAGTAAGTAAGCTATTTTTAAAAAAAATAAAAATTGATGAATGTTGAAGAAGAAAACAACTATTGAAGGTTGGAAATGGTCGGGAAAAAAAGAAGAAGTCAATGAAGGCTAAAAATTGGTGAAAATCAAGAAAGAAGAAAGAAAAGAGGGTTGGGGGGGGGGGGGGGGGGGATAGAAGAGAAGGGTGGAAGAAGGTGGAGCAATTTTGATTTTAAAATGCATTCTCAATTAATTGATTAGTGTAACGAATTTTAAAAAGTGTTTAAGAAAATAGGTGTAAATAAGCCAAAAAAAATTGAAAATGAATGACATGGTGCTTACATGACTGTGACATGATGCTTACATGGCTATGATGTGGCAGGTGATAGTGGTATTCTACTCTCAGGATTGTATTTAATTCACTTCAAAGATATTAAGGGGTGTATTTAATCGCCCGTGTAGTTTAAGTGATGAAGTAAATTGTGGTACCAAGTTTAGGGGAGCTTTTATGTGTTTTCTCTAAAAACAGAAAAGGGAAAACTATACAAATTGGAACCAACCCAATATGTTTACCCTAATTGGATCCACAACCCAAACTATTTACCCAACTACTCCCATGTTCTATTCACTGAATCATTATTTCTTCATCCTTCATACCATTAAAGTATATATATACTTTTATGGTATTTATATACTCTAATGTGTCAAACATAAATTGAACAATCTTTTCACGAAAACACTATATATATATATATATATATATATATATATATAGTATCAAGGATGAACATAGCGTTTTCACTTAAACTCTGCTTCTCCCTCTTTGATACTATAGTGTATATATTCTTTGATAATATCAATTTGTAAATGTGCATTAATAGTTAAAAATAAGGGATATAAAAGTCAGGGTAATTACTTGTAAATAGTTTTCCTCTTTGAATATAAGTATTCTTTTCCCAATAAACACCACCACCAAAAGATGAAGTTACGAAGCTCAATCAATTAATTGTGCTTGGCCCAACATAATTTACCAAAAATAAATAAATTATGGAGCTCCTTCTTTAATCTGAAGTCTCTCAAGTTTGAGGCGAATACGAAATAATGATGCTCCAATGTGGATATCAACCAAGAGTGAACACTACAAAAGTAAAAATAAAAAACCTAACATAAATACATTGTCAAATAATTTCTCATTTCAACGAGTATTAACCTTACTACCTAAGAAAGTATAAATCTTCGACCTCCAGTTACCCAAAGCCACCAGAAAAAGAAGAAGATGCGAGTTGTTATGAACAGACTATCCCGAGCTCTCTGGGATTTCAAGAGAGCTTCTTTTTCCACAAAGATTTCAAGAGCTCTTTCCACTTGCATTCAATCCAAACAGTGGCTTTCCTCGCCGTATCGCGAATCTCGGGATTCTCTCTTTGGTTCGCCTTGGTCCGCCACTCAACTCCGCGGTGCCAAATCTCGCGGTGCAGATGTAATTTATCCTCTCTACAACTTTGATTTTGATGTTTTAGTGATTGGTATTTAACAGTAACGATTGTTCATAGTGGCATAAATTTCCAATTTTGCTCACGAATATATAATACCTGTGCTGCTTGTATGAATTAGTTAGTTCATCAACTTGACTGAGTAGGCCAAAAAAAAGTGAAGTGTTTTAGGAATTCATATCACCAATCTCAACCTGATTAGGATTGACATGTAGATTGATTAATTTATGCCATTAATTACATTTTTCTGGAATAATTTTTTCAATTTATTCGAAAATTTGTGTTTGTCTATGAAAATTTCAAATCCAACTTGAAGTTTTCTTTTTCAAACCTAGAAAAGAATTTATAACCTATTTTCCAACTCATTTTTACTTTTGAAGTTGTATTTAAGAACGTCCAAGTATGAACATGATTCCAAATATTCTTTCCAAAAAGTATAACCAAACACAATTCTATGAATTCCAGAAAAAAGTGCAAAATATTTGGAATCTATGTCCAAATGCCTAATAATTTATTCTACTGTCTTCTTAAGCTTGAATGAAGCTAATATATGAGCTGGCTAACATAGAAGTTTATGTAAGTTCTGTTTTTTCATTATTAAATGCTCACCATCATATTATTTTGGTGTAGTTGAAGCCAGGAAACGTGATTGAAAAAAAAGGTTAGCTTGCCCACATTTCTGTTCTATGGTTCTGTACATGTCTATGTACACATACACTAATAATGATGTGTTGTTCTTTTGACTATTGATTTCACCAGGAAGGATTTATCAGGTTAGTTTATGCATACTACTATCTTTTCTCTCTCCTTCCTTTTATGAAATTTTTGCTTTCTTGTAGTGAAGTAAAAGAGAATTATTTTCATGAAATTAAATAATGATTAGGTGGTAAAGGCACAACACACAACCCAAGGAAGAGGAGGAGCTATTATACAGGTTGTTATTCAATCTTATGTAAATTATGTCACTCTTCTTATTGTTGTGATTCTGTCTATAAGTTGATAACTTCATTTCTTATACTATTTTGTGAAATACAAGAACTTGAAATTACACCCTATGATCACTTAACTTATGTGATTATGTGCAGTACATATTCACTTATGATTTTTTTATAAGTATAGGATCTTAATCAAATAATCACATAAGATTAGTTACTCATATACATAAGTGTGCAAATAGTATCAGATGAACATTTGGCACCCTTTATTATTTTAGCTTCTTCCTATTGTAAAGTACATACCTTCACTCATATTTACCTTTCACAACTGTGACTTGGTTTCCTTTGCTTCCATTTGATGCATCCATCTGGACAACATTGATTGCAGTGAGCAATCTCTAGCCAAGCTCGAACCACAAGTTGATGTGTATATTGGACATTTTTGTATAGGTTAGACCTTAGAACCAAATGTAGGTGCTAACCTGGATTCATTTGTTGTTTCCAGTTTCCTGCTATACACATAGCTTTTGAACGCGTCTTTAGGTTGGCAGGGTATGGAAGATTTCTTGTAGGCCACTTTTTTTCTTATTTCCTAGAGTTGTCCAATTTTGTGCTGTCCAGTGGCCACTTAGTTGGTTATGCTGTTTGAAGGTTAGCTGTGTTACCTTCTTTGAAATTAAGGTTCATGGCACATGCAGTTGTTTGTTTCCGATCTTAAGACAATAGTTACTTTCCTTGAACTGTAGAAAAGAATTTATCATGGATCAATGTTTGACGCTGTCCTACCTTATCTTTATCGTGGCAGAAACTTGTGATTCTGGTTTCTCATAATATCTTTTATGTTTTATTTTTTCGGGAACTCCACTAGTCCAAAAAATGCAAACTAAAAGTGATTGTGGATCAAACTTGTCGAGTCACACATGTCGATAATTTTGAATTTGATGTTGTAAATCCCCTAGTCAGCAGCATACCATCTGTAAATCCCAAAAAGCTCATCATCTAATCCAACTCTATTGGATGTGGCTTGTTGACTTCTCTTTAGCAGTAAGCTTCCAGTATTCAGTGTTACTGGTCTTCAGGATGGTGAATTTACCTATCTGATTGAAAATAATAACAGAAGTTTTAGCATATCTATTATGCAATCAAAAAACGAATCCATAGAACATGAAGTATCAGTATTTCACTGGCATTTATCTTAGAATCAGTGGTTAACAACAGCCAGAAGCTTAGTATCTTTACCTTATAAAAAAAACAGCCAGTAGCTTAGTATCCCTACCTTATAAAAGAACAGCTGGAAACTCAGTATGCTCATTGGAAAAATACAGACAGAAGCCTAGTCACTTCCTCTGTTTTATAGTCAACCTCAAATGTGAGTGATGAGTACTCTTATTTGATAACAATACTTTGGTTTTGATTATTGAAGTCATCAAAATCTTGATACAACTGTGGGTTTATAGAATTATGATTCAGTTGGGATTTTATTTCTTGTTCTTTGTTGTTCTGAAACTTCATCTAAGTTGCTTACCTATGATTCTCAACTTCCTAACATTTGCTAATCATTGAAGACAATAGCTATTGTTATAATGTTAATATCTTTTTTTGTTCTCTCTTTTCTTTGAAAATAATTTTTTAATCATCTTATTATTTCCTTAACTTTGTCTTTTGCCAAACATTTTAGGTGGAACTTCGTGATGTTGATAGTGGAAGCAAGTCCAATGAAAGATTTCGTACGGATGAAACCGTTGAAAGTATGCATTTCCACATCTCTAGTCGCAATCCATCATATTTGTTGTGTAACTCATCTCATGCAAAATATCACACATCTTTTTTCACAAGGACTATGTGTCATGTTATTCAAGGCTTTTGCATTTCTTGTGTGAACATAGTCTCAATGAAGGAAATAATTTGATCAATTCATGTGTTTAAGCTTGCAATGTCTTTTGGGCTATAGAATTGGAGGGTTACCATGGTGTATGTTATTTGCGGACGACATAATATTGATCGACGAGGCATGTGGTGGAGTTAATGATAGATCAGAGGTTTGGCGACATACCCTAGAATCTGAAGGCTTCAGGCCGAGCAAGACTAAAACATACTAAATGAAGTGCAAGTTTAGTGGCATGTGATAGGCGGTGGATAGGGAAGTGAAGATTGGTACACAAATCATCCCCAAGAGCGTAATAGCCTATTTGGCCAAGTTTTTGGGAGGCTAAAAGCGTTTTTTCTTTTAAAAAGTACTTAGTTTAAGAAAAGTGTGGTGTTTGCCAAACTTTTGGGAGAAAATAAGTGCTTTTGGGGAGTTGCATAAACATTTTTTCAGAAGCTATAAAGGTAACTTTTCTCTGAAAGTACTTTTTAAAAAAACACTTTTGAGAAAATACACATAGAAGCACTATTTAACAGCTTGGTCAAACATTAATTGTTGCTCAGAAGTGCTTTTTAAATTAATTAGCCAAACACAAATTACTTCTCACTCAAGTATTTTTTTTTTGAGAAACACTTCTCAAAATAAGTTGATTTTAGAAGCTTGACCAAAGAGGCTATATGATTCAAATATTTCAAGTATATAATCTAAGGAATGGGGAGATCCAAGGAGATGTTGCACTTCATATTGAAGCAAGGTGGATGAAATGGAGACTCACATCCGTTTTCCTATGTGATAAGAATGTGTCACCGAGACTTAAAGTTAAGTTCTATAAAATGATTGTTAGTTCAACTATGTTGTATGGGATGGAGTGTTGGCCAGTTAAGAACTCTCTCGTTTAGAAGGTGTGAGAGGTTGACAGTGATAAGCCTGAGATATACCAAGGAAGAATTGGAGAGAGGTGAGTAGACATGATATGACATAACTTCAACTTACCGAGGGCATGACCTTAGATAGGAGAACATGGAGGTCGAGGATTATTGTAGACGGTTAGTAGGTAGTTGAGCAATTTCTCTTTTTTTTAGTGGTAGAGCAGGTACCTAGTCTAGAGCAACTATCTGCTCCCTTACTATTATTATTATTATTATTATGCTAGCATTAGTTTATTCTTCAAGTTTATTACTCTGGTTGTTTCTTTTTCTTTGGGTATCAATACTATTTCTAATGTCAATACTTTTCTTTCTTTAGTATGTCGTTGTAGCTTTTTACTCATACATTTTTTGTGAACTTGTTCTGAAACACAATTTTTCTTAAGCCGTTGGTCTATCCGAAACAACCTGTCTACCCACAATGACAGCGGTAAGGTCTGCATGCACCCCTCTCCCCAACCCACTTGTGAGATTACACTGGGTATGTCATTGTTTTTGTAGAATTGGAGGGTTACACATCTTCCCTTGAGAGGTATGCACTAGAAGTTGAGTGTTTTTGCAGTAATCTAAGAGCTTGTTTGGATTGACTTATTTTTAGTGTTTTTCAACAAAATGAGTAGTCTTTAAACACCTTTGTTTGGGTAAAATAAAAAAGTGCTGTTAAGCACTTGTTTTTAAGTGAAAAAACTGTAAGCGCATCCAAATAGGCTCTAATTTGACAGTTATGTTTGACAACTTGTCTTTAGCAGATTATAAATGAGGTGAACACGTATGTCATATCATCCATTCGACCTTTTTTTACATTAAAAACATTTTCTCCAAAGTTTCATTGTAGCACATTATAAGAGCACATACATATTGGTTTGGAATGTAGGATAATAGGATTCATGTGGCGTGTACTAGCTGGTTTCTCCTTTGCGTCAAGAAGTCAAGTCACTTAAAGACTGGGACCAATTTTGTGAACTAGATAAACTTCCTTGTAAAATCATTCATTGAAGAAGACAACTTGAGTTGCATAAGCCCACTTTTGTAATAGGTTATATAGTCATCTAAACTCCATCCAAGTCTTTGTTGTAGATGAGTGGTCTGTTTCTCTTGACATTATTGGTGTTGGATGTGCAGGAGTATTTGTTGCAGAAAAGAGTTTCACATATCTTTATACAGATGAGGAAACTGGAAACATTGTGCTAATGGAGTGAGTATAAGTGTGCACGTCCCTGATTTCTGTACATAGACACGTTTAGACACATGTATATCAGTAAAGCTATATCTCAGTCCATTCTTCAAATTTTTCAATCCTATGCAGGCCTGAGACCTACGAACAACTAGATGTGCCAAAACACTTGTTTGGTGAATGTTATGTCTACCTTCAAGGTATTCTTATGTATGCCATCTACTTTATGATTTTATTGACTTAATATACACATTATATTGATATGTTTTAATATTATGTTATGCAGTTGTGTGTGTATACAAAACTTGTAAGATCCTTTCAACAATTAAATCTTCTCATGGAAAAATGTCAATCAAGTCTGTCTATTATTTAGTTAAAGATAAAAGTCATGAAAGCTTTTTAAAATATGGTACTCTATCTGGGGAAGTATAATTTTGCTAAGGAGGATGGGGATTTAGCTTTTAAAATTCAAATAGGGAATGCACATGTCACCTGCATGAGATGCTTATCTGTTGTTCTACGTTTCCACTATAAAAATGTTTTACAATAGAGAAAATTCATCTAGATTGCGTGTGATTTGTGCATAAAAACATCATATTCATTGGGAATTGGAATTATTGAATTTCAAGTAGGTAATTATCAGTCTTGGACATGTATAATGTGTCAATTGATTTTCTGAAAGCCCTTTTTTATGATAAAGTAAATAGTTTAATGACTATGAGAAGGAGGAATGAGGGTGAAGGATCTAAAAGGGCATAAGAAAAGCATGTTCTTCTCTTTGATAAGGTAAGGTAAAAGGGCATCATAAGAAAAGACTGTTGTGCAAATGGTTATGGAGATGTGATCAGTTTCATGGAGTTCAATGGACAGAAGTACTAAAGGAGAGATGTGGCTCTCAAAGAATGAATGGTGCATCTCTTGTATAAACATGAACTATGGGTATGTGTATGGCATCACATTAGAAGTTTGTGGGAGGAATTAGCAGAAAGAAAACAAGCTAAACTAGGGTTTGACATGATGGCTGGTAGGCCTATCAAGAACATGCTCCCATTACCCTATAGCATAAATCTAAACACCGAGGCTCAGGTGGATCAGTTTGTTGGGTGACACTCTGCTTCTTTATACTTTTAGGAGGTGAGAAACTCCTGTTCCCTTCCCCTTCCTTACTCTTCCAAGAATTGTTCAAGAAGAGCCAGTTCCACCTCCGCCCGAAGAGGGAAATTTCAATCGATAGGCGGTAGCTTCGGAGAACTGGGATGTGGAAGTAAAAACCCTAAACATGAAACCCTACCCTTCTTTGCTACCTCACTATCAAAGGATCCAATCGGAAGTCGGTTCATAAGGCATATAGATCGAGACTTGTAGCTTGATTCCTTACTCATTCCATACTAGAAAGAATTGCAGGAAGCATTCGATAACACTTCTTCCTATTTCTTTCTTAATGATATCTAACGATCTAGACAATTTCCATGAAACACTCTCATTTCATAGAAGTCACCGGACGAGCTATAACAATCAGGTGGCTGGACACCCAATTCTAGATAGAGTTGCAGGACCACAACATCTTTTCCTATAAACTTGATGTTCTTCAAAGGAAGGTAGGGTGGAAAATCAGGATAATTACTACAGTGTGGAGATTGTACAAATGGACACCCCAGATTCTCTAAAGTGGAAGCATTATAAAGTCGAGTTTTTACTGGTAGCTCCTATAATAATTTTTGATTTCCACTGTGAATGGTAACTCCCTATTGGCCTCGGATGGAGATTTGAAGAAGCAAAGACATATTAGGTTTCTCGTTTTTGCTAGATTGTCTTATGAAATTCTTGTCTTCCAAGACAACTATAGTAGAGTGGAATGCTACTAACATGTGTGTAACTGAATCTGAGGATGTCAACCACCTACTTGTCCATTCAAACCCTTCCATTAGGCCGAGACAACAAGTCACACCGGCATAGTTTGTGTTGGTTTCAATCAAATGTTGGTTCGGTTTGTTTTTGGTTAAAGCTCTGCTGGGTGAAGCTCGTACTCGGTTGAGCTGGCTTGACTCAACGCGGTTGACTAGTTTTAGTCATGTAATGATGGATCTCATCCATTAAGCTTATTTAATACTCCCTCCATTTCACAAAGAATGACCTCCTTTCCTTTTTAGTCAGTTTTAAAAAGAATGACCTCTTTCCTTTTTTGGTAACATTTTACTTTTAGCTTTCCACGTGACATGTTTAAGACCACAAGATTAAAGACAATTTTGTACATTTGACATAACTTTAATTTAGGACCACAAGATTCAAAAGTCTTCTTTAATTTCTTAAACTCCGTACCAAGTCAAATCAGACCACTCTTTTTGAAACGGAGGGAGTAGCTTGTTTGTCCAAGCTTTCAAAATTTGTTTATTTTGAGAAGTGCTCTTTTGTCAAAAGTGCTTTATGAAAAAGTAATTGTGTTTGGCTAATCAATTTCAAAAGCATTTTTGTCACCATGAAGTCAACAATTTATGCTTGTTCACGGTTCCAAAAATGCTTCTAGGGAAAATTAACTTTTTTCAACTTCTTTTACTACTCAAAAACACTTTTTTTTCCTAAAAGCTTAGCAAACAATTCAATTTGTTTGTCTAGTTTTGACTTGATATGAATATCTTGTGGTTGTTAACTAAAGATATATATATAACGTACCAATATGTGCTTTAATCTTGTGGTCTAAAACATGACATGCAGAAAGTTAGAATGGAAGAGGTGCTAAAAAAGGATAGAATGGGTTATATTAGCGTTTTAAATTTAAGATTCAAAACTTTTAGAGGAAATTAATATTGTACAATATTTTGAGTTTATTGTTACTTTAATTTTTAGTTTCTGTTTGAAATTTGTATTGTATGGTTCAATATTAAGTCAACATCATTCTAATTTAATCTAGTAATGTATATAATTCTATCATATATAAATTCAGATACCCATTTAAACTACTAATGCTTATATATTTCTTAATCAATCCACTTATTGTGAATTAAATATTTTCTATTAGTGAGCACTATGTGTACACATTAAAGACCTGGCTCAAGCTCGATTGTACTTTGGCAAATCTCAGTTGTGCTTGCTTGGATCAATGCCCAGGCCTACCTGTCACATACAAAAAATCTGCTATTGAAGTGAAGGGTAACAGAGAAGGCTTGTTGGTGTGGTTGGTTCTCAGGGATTTATTGGTTATCAATATTAAAAAAGAAACCACCTATTCATACTTTGCCCCTTGTAATCACAGCTATGGAAGTTCTATATCAACGTTCTTAAGGTCAAATGGACATTGCCAAGATCAGTTGTGAAGGTGATGTCAGGCTGGTCCATCTCAGGGCTGTGCACAAGAAAAGAAAGACTTGGGAGTTGGGACACG
This sequence comes from Solanum bulbocastanum, assembly GCA_037074985.1. Classification (NCBI taxonomy): domain Eukaryota; kingdom Viridiplantae; phylum Streptophyta; class Magnoliopsida; order Solanales; family Solanaceae; genus Solanum; species Solanum bulbocastanum. The sequence goes on along the minus strand of CM073597.1, from coordinate 15,202,059 downwards.
GTTCCTGCATTAATTTGTTGTTACTGTGAAAGTAGAGAATTTAATGATCTTCGAAAGGAAACTAAACTACTTTAGATTGAAGTGCAGACGTCTCTTTTCGGCATTTTGGTGTGAAATGAGCAATGCCAATGATGTTTCCTCAGTCTTGAGTCTCCTAAAGTAAAACTTTTAATATGGTATTGGTGCCTTTGAAGCATTTATTTTAGTAGCTTCCATGTTACAATGCCCTGTGCACAAAGAAATGAAAAGTTCTTGACAAAAAACTTTCATCTTGAAATAGTACTATTTCTACTACTTTGATGAATATGTTCAGAAAGGGACTGATTGGTTGTAGAGGTATTCCCAATATCATGTTGTTAGCATGGGAAAAGATGTTAGGCATGGTTAAGAGGGTAAGTTTATAGACTTACTCGTTATCTAATTTTCTGAAGATTGCACAACTTACCAGAGGTTATTTTTTTCTTTGCATTTATGCTTATTTTAGTGGCAAGTAATTGTTGGATTCATCTTATAGAATGAGAAATGAAGGAGAACTATATATCCTTTATCCTTGGGATCGTCCTATTTGACAGTATTCTTTTCAACTCAAATCCTAATCATGAGTGGTACCAGTAGGGAAAGAATTAAGTCATTAAATATTTAGTTTTCCTGTCTTATTGTAGTATGTCTATGCCTAGTTGTCATAGCTCCTATTGATGTTCTATGTGCAAATGTATCTTGTCTCTTTTTTTCTTCTGCCTTAACAACTTTTTGAGGGGTAGGGGGTATTGCTATGTTTCTTTATTTCCCTTTTACCTATCAACATATTTTCCATGAAGTTAGCTCGTTTTCTTCAACATTCTTGCTGCAATAACTAAATTAATAATCAATTTTTCTTTTTTATTGATCATCTTTGTTGTGACATAAAATGTCTGAATTGTGCTAAAATATAAAATCTTATATTCTTCATAGATGATATGAAAGTCAATGTACAACTTTATAATGAAAGAGCAACATCTGCATCAATTCCTACACGAGTAACATGTACTGTTGCTGAATCCGAAATTCCCATGAGGGCATCAGCTACTCCACAGTATGTTCATTTCTCTTACTTATGATTATTATGTCATATATAAATAAAAAGACTCCTTTAATTTTGTCACATAAATTAATCCCGGAATTAACAGCTCTAAAGTTTGAGTTCTGATTGAAAAGTGATATATGTGCAGATAAAGTTTTAGCTGTTTTCATTTCTTGTCTGTGATAAATAGATTAAAACCTTTTCTCTTGACAGGTATAAGAAGGTTTTGTTGGACAATGGTCTTACTGTGCAGGTAAATTTAGCTTTAAGTTGGCAACACTTTAATGGATGCCATTGACTTTGTAGCTTTGTTTGGGGGGGGGGGGGGGGGGGGGCCTTGGTATCCAAGGCAATAATTTCCATAAGCTCCGCCGTCCCACCAGCCACTACAGGAGAAAACAAAAATGAAAGAACACAAATATCAGATCTTTTTTAGTTTGGAGGTGTCATTCCTGTCTCTTCCACCTCTCTCTGACCTTTGAAAAATGTACTGCCTAGTATTTTGATGGACTGGATACTTTGGTGTCTGCTGGATCAAGTATGTAGTGTTCATTATGACAAATCTCAATTATGTATATCGAGCAATATGTATTAATTGCAGTTGAAGTAGATGAGCAAATTCTTCACTTTCTACGTTACATCTTTCCCTTTTTTCTAGGTACCAAAACATATCGTAGAAGGAGACAAGATTATTGTTAACACCATTGACCACTCTTACATGAGCAGGTGAGTGCATTATTGTCTTGTAAAAATTAGGATTTAACTTATGCAATAGAGTTGATCCATTTAAGTCTTGATCTAATCCCACAGATAGTAAGTATTTTCTTTCTTATGAAAGAAAGTCTTTTTTGAAGATTCTGTATAAATTTATCTATGAAACCGAGATTGTTACCTTTCAGAAAATTCTAATACTAATAGAAATGCCTATGAAGGTGGTTTCAGAAAGATAAAACTAAATAAACGGATCATTCATCCAAATTTCAGTTTGTTCTTTGTCTATATCAGCATTTGTTACTTCCATGTCTGTCTATTGTGAATATGCTTTGCATACATTTTACCAAGTTAGTATTGACTCATCACCTCTTTTTTACATCTCTTTAATCCCAGAGCTTAAGAGTGGCATTTTATTGGTTTTCTTCGTTGTTCCGAATGGACCGGTGAACTATTGACAAGCATGGGTTTGAGTTTATTAGAATCCAAATTATAGTAGAGATGTTTTTAGCAGAGTATTTACATGAGAAACATATCTTGAAAAAGCAGTGTTAAAGCTTTTCCTCAAGCCTTAGCTTTTTGCGGGGGAGAGTATATTTATCGGAATAAAGTGTAGTTGATGTTACTGGCTCCGGCTCTGTCTAAGCATATTTGATCCTATGGCTTATTGGGGGATGGTTTTCCGGCTAATTTTTGTTGTTGTAATAAACATCTATCACCAGAATAATCATATTTAGAGATGTTGCTGATAATATGTTTTTATGTGTCTGAAATGTTAAATTTACCAATGTAGATGAAATGCAATCAATCAATCTAAAGCAAAAAATTGTACTTTAGAATAAGTGAACTTTCACTGTGTTTATTTCCTGCAGAAGTTCTTAACTCTGCATTGCTGGACAATTACTTTTATTGTAATCCAAAAAATAAATTGAAATATGGTCTTGTCAATCCGGTGGTTGAATATCCAATGGTTGTCTTCATTTACATAAAGTCTCTATCGCTTCCACCCCATTCCTCCTTTGTGGCTTTGCTGCCGCCACCACCACCACCACCTATATTTCGAACCATTATGTATGATGAAAGAGATGAGAAATATGACTGGAGCAGTTGACATAAATCATTTCCTTTGTTTCACGTATTTTCAGTCCAAATGACTACATGCTTGGTTCTTCAAAATTCAATGCTAATGGTTTAAAAATCCATGCAAAGTGCCTAGACATTATATTTTTATATGCCAAAGGTGGTTTGTTTGCATGCAGCCAATGTATGTTTAAATCGCAAAGATCGAATGCGTCTAAAAGAAATGTTTAAGTTGTATATATGCACCGATGAGTATATAAACATAATTAGATCAAGGAGATAAGGCAGAAGCCAAATTGAAAGAGATATATAAGAAAATAAGTAAAACCAGAAACATCTGATGCTTATTAGCAGTCGTTACTGTATCTGTTGTTGCAAGCCAACTATAACTGAAAAAAAAGATCTCATAAAAGTACTCCTTTTTAAAACATTTAAACTAGGGTCATCAAAGGATAACATTCTAATTAAAGCAATAAGATGGTGAACTACATGATTCAATTAGTAAAATCATCTGACAATGTAATTGACAATTTCACTAACTATGCTTACAACCTATCACAGTCCTACACCGGTCCACAATAACATAAAGACTTACATTTAACTGATCCCAACAACTAACTGCTAAACTAAGCTGGCAACTAATTAGTGAGGTCAAGTTACTCCACTACCTTCCCTATCTTCAATACTCCTCAAACTAGCTGTGATGAAAATATTCAAAACACCAGGTTTGGACAACAGTAAGGTTTTCCCAAAGTTTTGGTTAGTATGCCTGCTTGTTGGTCACTAGTAGGGATACAGATAGTACTGAAACCTTTGTTGAATCTTCTACATAATGAAGTGGTAGTCAATCTTTATGTACTTGGTTCTTTCATGAAACACAGGGTTTGCAACAACTTGAATATATAGCTGTTTTACTATCACAAAACACAAATACTGATTCCTCAACTTGAATGTTCAACTCTTTAAACAATTTAACTTTTAATTATACTTTTAAATAAATTAGTTGATTAAATATTATTTGGTGCTAACTTTTATTTTTAATGAGGAAAGAGTATGAACTCCACGTGCTTGAGATGGGCGATATGGTCCAACTCACGCCTGAAGAGTCCACTCAAATTTAGATTGAAAAAGTGGTAGGGGACACATAAGAGCAGAATCTATGGAATGACACTCAAAACAATGTACAACGACTCCAATCAGGTCTAGAAGGTATTGAATTGTCACGCCAAGTTGGTTTCTTGACGGTGTTCAGATAGCTGCAATATCGGTGCAAATCACACAACTTACAGGTGCAGTTGAAGTGTATGAGGCAAAAAGAGTTGTAGAACAAAAAAACATGAATCAAACCGTTCAACAAATCAAAGAACAAGTGCTCAACCTCGCTCGTCGGCAAACTGCGTCCCGTTCTTCAACACGGTCCTCTCCAACTAAGGACCCCCACGATAGTAATGAAGATGAATACATAGAGTCCACCCATTAACTAGAATCCTTTTAATTAATGGACACTTTAGATTTCTGTGCTAATTTTGGAGGACTTTAGAAGTCTTTATTTTTGTGTTTTTAGATGTTTAGTTAAATTTGTTATTATATATTTTATATATTATGTTACTTGATTGATATGTTATGAATGGACTGGATTGAATTTTATTTGCAGGTGGGCAGCAGAAATTGACATTTCTACTGTTAAAAATGTTGTAGAAAAGTGAGGAACAAAGTCCTTTTTTCTGTTGCTTTTATGCATTATTTTTTAAAAAATCCAGAAATTTGACGTAGTCCACCGCTTTTTCAGACGCTTTTCTAAAAATAAAAATAAAAAATCAATGAATGACATATCATTTTTTAAAATAAAAATAAAAATGACACAACCAAAACAGCGCAGCCCGTCGTTTTTAAGTAACGTCGTCCGTCGTTTTTCAAAAAGCATAGAGGATAAAAGCGATGGAAGTGGTTGCGTTGCTTTTTCATCAATTTTGATAAAAAGACAACACAATCTATTGCTTTTGAACGTCGTTTTTATCAGTTTTTTGTAGTATAGAAAGATGAAAACAATATCATTTTGAAAGGAATTAAAACCTTGAAGAGCTTGAAATAAAAAAAATTTAATCTGTTGCAAGTTCATAATTATAGTAATAATCTAAATATAATTTTATTTTCTTTTAATAGATGTAAAATGACTATTTTAGATTGTAGGAGTGATTTTTCTTGAAATAAATTAACGGTTTTTATATTTTCAAAATCATTTTCTTATAGCATTGAGATATATAATGAATAGTGTAGTTGTGAGGTGAGTTCCTAGTTTGAAAATAGAGAAATGTGATAGGAATTAGAATAGACTTTCAACTATAGATATAGTGGATTTGTACGTAGTGCAACGAAATTGAAACTTACATTATCTAGTGATGCAATCCGGATCGCACCAAGACTGTTCACGCGAAGTCAAGCTCAAGACCTTCACAAGATACAAGGCTTGTTCATGAAGTTAGAAGTCCTTGAGCTCGTGTTGATGGCAAAAAAAGGGCTCCATGCCTTGACGATTGCTTGGGGAGATGTTGCTACTTTTGGCGAGCAGGAGCCAGTCAGCGCATCGCCCAATGGCTTAGGTGATGACCCCAGCTCGCCTAAAGTTCCAGAATGTGGCTACAACTGGAGCCAAGCAGGAACTATCACCAACCAATCGGCGCACAACCGAGTTCATTAGGCGTGTCCGACTTGGCTTGTCGTTTTGTCATTTTGGGTCACTTTTGGGCCTTTTTTTCACCTAAAACTATAAATAGCTAGTTTGGGTTCATTTTAGACTTAGACTGTTTTGAATATTGATGTTGAAAACTGAAAACACATGTTTGAGTGTTGAGTGGTTGGTTATGCTTTTGTTAACTATTGTTAGAAAACGTCGGTTGGTTGGGATATTGATTCCCTTGAGGTCGTCGTAAGAGTTAGGTGCTATAGTTGGATTAACAAATTTAGGTCATAGGGTTTAATATACCCTTTGGTTACTTTTTGTTTCCTCTTGTGTGTCAATCTATCTTTACTTTCTTGTATTTTCGATTTCTGCATTGTATTATGATCCCCTTTTAGGACTTACATCATTTGGTATCAGAGCCGAGTTTAGATTCGTTCCAACAATTCTAGTCTTGGGTTTGTTACAAAAGAAAAGGTGTTCAAAATGTTTTTGAGGAATTTTTGAAATGGGTTTGGTAGATTTGAGTCTTGTTTGAGTTTCTAAGGTTGGAATAGTGTTCTCCAACTTTATTTGAGTCTAGATTTGAGATTTGAAGGAGTTTGGTTCATTATTGAAGAAACCACCATTGGAGACTTGAAGAAGCTTGAAGAAAACCCAAGTGGGTTTTAAAATATGAAGGTTTTGGTTGGGAATTGAGGGTTAAAAAGTATTGGGTGTGGTTTCCCAAATCTAGGAGAGCTTGTATCTTGAATTTTGTGAAATTTCGAGCTAAAAATCTAGAGGATTTTATTGTGGGTCTTCATCTTGCTCTTGAAGTTTTGAAGAACATTCAAATCTTCAAAGGGAAGAATATTCAAAAAGAAGGAGTTTGATTCCAAAAGAGAAGAAAGATAAAGTGTAAAAGTGTTTTTACAAAGGGAATTTACCAAAAAAGGTAAATACTAAAGGACAAGGGTAGAGGGGGACCACATAGGTTCAATTTTTGGAATTTTGCAGGTGCAACTTTAGGATATTGGGCGAGCCCCGACTTGGATAGCCCAGTCCCCTCAGTCCTCGCCCTTTGGCCAATGTGGTCGCCGAGTTGGCATTATCTTGGTTAGTGCTACTGGAAAATTCGGTGGACTCATCCTAGTTAGCCGAGTCCAATCGACGCTCCGCCGAATTGTCACCCAGATCGCAGACCTGCCTCATTTTCCAGAAAAGTTTGGTGAACCCATCTTTAAGTTGGCGAGCTAAACTGCACTTTTGACGAAGAAAACAGGTCATTTGGTGATCGAAAACTCAGTTTAAGCTCCTAATCTCAGGTTCTAATTCCTAGTTTCTTTTCTTTTGATTCTTAATCATTCTCAAGAATCCTAAACTAATTTTCAACTCGTAATTGACCTACTTGTTGACTATTGGTTCTTGAATTCACTTTTTTGTTAGTGCCTTTTCTTTTTGTGCTTTTATTCGTTTTACTTCATAGTTAACTTATTGACTCAAGTTCGTTTGTTTTAATCGAGTCGTCCGTCTTTATTTAAACAAGAATCCATTCCGGCCAAGAGTAAAATTGATACCTTGTGATTGATCGAGTATCAACAATTGTTAACTTTAGCCGCGCCAATTTGAGAGGCAATCAAAGGTGTGTAAACACGAGTGATTGTGAGTTCATTTTACTAACGTTAACGTCGTTTGTTGTTTTTGTTGAGTTGTCTTATTGCTAGGTACAATGGAAATCGGAGGAGAAACACAACCACCAACCGGAGGGATCACCTTGGAATCTCTAATGGAAGTGTTGAACAATTTAAAAGGGAAATTGAACAACATGAGGGGCGATATATCAAGGATGGACGGTAGGTTAATCAATGTGGAAGGCCGGGTTAACTCCACTGACTTTACACCACAAGCTACGTTTCGTGCCTCCACAAGTGGACAAGACCACAACAATTCTCCTACTATCACACTCGGAACCCTTTACCAAGCCTTGAACCCAACACAAATCCAATTGGGTTTAAATAGCCAAAGTACCAATCGACCATTCCATTTCTCGTTTAGTCAAGAAGCTCCACCAACTCAAAGTCAACCTTACCAAGCACCACTAAACCAAAATATTCCCTATCAAATGCCGCAACCACCACCAAATCCAGTGAATGAGGTGAGGAATGATGTGTGGCAAGAAGGAGATAAAGGTGAAGACGAGGAAGCGCCGTGGAATGAGACTCCGAGGAATCAATCGAGAGGTCAAAATTTGCAAGGAGGACCACGAGATAGGTTTGATCACATTCAATATGGTAGGAGGCGATATGAAAACCACCCTCAAGGAGGAGAACAACGAGAGGCCTACCACAATCAAGAGTTTGGTCAAGGAGTTAGAGAAGAACATGGTAACCGCTATCAAGGAGAGCATCAAAGAGGTTACTACTACAATGACCAAGGTGGCCATGGAGGCCGAGATATGGGCATCCACTCTATTAAAACTACTCTTCTATCATTCAAAAGGGAATGCAATCCCGATGCTTATCTAGAATGTGAGTCGCATTGTGACCAGATCTTCAATGTCAATGACTTAACGGAGGTCAAAAGGAGTTGTTATGCTATTACTCAATTTGAAGGGTATGCTATTACATGGTGGGAATAGATGAAGAAATATCACTTAGTCATTCAAGAAGGTCATCCTCCACCATGGGCCGAATTAAAAAGATTGATGAGAGGCAAGTAGGTGCCCAAGAGATACTTCCAAGGGTAACTTGCCAAATTATACAACTTGAGGCAAGGAAGAAAAAGTGTTGAAGCCTACCATGATAAGTTCCAAAACATAGTCATCAAGCTAAAATACAAAGAGATTGAAGAGCATGATGTTATTCGCTTCAGGATAGGATTGAACAAAGAGATTTCTCCTAAGATGACCATTCATAGATTTGCTACCGTGAATGATATCTTTGAAGAAGCCAACGAGATAGAGAGGGAACTCAAGGAGGAGAAAATATCCAAGTACAAAAGTAGTTCATCTTCAAATTCTTGGAGTAAGAACAAAGGAGGAGCTCAAACATCGTCGGGTTGGAACAAAGGTAAGGATTTCAAGAAGCCTTATGAGAAGAAGCCCTTCGAAGGAAACACTCCAAAGTACCCACCAAGAGGAGAAGGTAATAATGACTCAACCAAATTTCCTAAAGGCATGTCACAAATGTAGAGGATAGGGTCATATGATGCGTGAATGTCCCAATCGGTTGAATGTTCTAATTCAAGGAGGGGAAACGTATCTTAGTGAGGAGGAGTAACAAGAGGAGGGATGTGAAAAAGAACCCCAAGAAGAGTATAAGTTTGAAGGTGATGACGAAGAGGAACAAGATTCATATGGTGGAAAAGATGTTGTCGTTCCTAATGGTTTGATGAGGAAAGTTCCAATTGAAAAAGAGTGTTCTCAAGAAGGAGAGAATACGGTGCCTCTATATGTGGTGAGGCGAGTGATGATTAGCAAGGCCATGGATGAACCGAGCCAAAGAGAGAATCTATTTCACTCTTCGTGCCTTATCAAGGATAATGTGTGTTCCTTGATCATTGATAATGGGAGTTGTGCGAATGTTGCTAGCACCCCTTTAGTAGAATTTTTTAAGCTTCCTACCACTAAGCATGCTACACCTTACAAGCTTCAATGGTCAAGTGAGTGTGGGGATTAGAGAGTCCATAGACAAGTGTTGATCAAGCTCATAACTGGGAAGTACCAAGATAAGGTTCTATGTGTTGATCAAGCTCATAACTGGGAAGTACCAAGATAAGGTTCTATGTGATATGGTTCCAATGCAAGGTTGTCATGTGCTACTCAGGAGACCTTGGTAATACAATCTTTCAACCAAACATGATGGGAGAACCAACAAGTATATACTCATGTTGAATGATTGTAAGTATGTTCTTCACCTTATGTCACCCTCCCAAGTTAATGAAGTGTATTAACGGATGAGTGAGTTAAGGGAAAATAGGAGGAGTAAGGAGGAACATGTAGAGTTCGAGAGCAATGAAGAGGAGGAGAGGAGGAATTTGAAAGGAAAGGCCAAAGTTTTGTTGGATAACTACAAGGAGATAAGGGAGGAAGTTGCATCCAAGAGTTCTTTGATCCTTATCGCACATAGGGATCATGTTTTGCAAACTAACATATCTCATTCTTTTCTCCCCAATTCTATTTCCTTTCTTTTGCAGGATTATGAGGATGGCTTCCCAAATGAGCTTCCAAGTGGATTTCCCTCTCTTGGGGAAATTGAACATCAAATTGATCTTGTACCGGGTTCACAATTGCCAAATGCATATCGAAGCAATCCGGAGGACACCAAAGAACTACAAAGGCAAGTTGAGGAACTCCTCAACAAGGGTTATATGAAGGAGAGCATGAGTCCATGTGTCGTGCCGGTTCTTTTGGTTCCAAAGAAAGATAGAACATGGCGCATGTGTGTAGATTGTCGAGCCATCAATAAAATTACGATAAAGTATCATCATCCTATCCCTAGGTTAGATGATATGCTTGATGAGTTGAATGGTTCTTGTGTGTTTTCAAAGATTGATCTTAGGAGTGGTTATCATCATATCTGGATGAACCCCGATGATAAATGGAAAACCGCATTCAAGACCATGTTTGTTCTATATGAATATTTCGTGATGCCATTTGGTCTCACTAATGCTCCTAGTACTTTTATGCGTCTCATGAATCATGTGATGAAACCCTTCATAGGGAAATTTGTGGTTGTTTATTTTGATGATATCTTGATTCATAGCAAAACCATACATGATCATGTTGAGCATTTGCAATATGTATTTGATGTGCTTAGGAAGGAACAACTTTATGTTAATCTTGAGAAGTGTTCATTTTATGTTGATGAAGTTGCTTTCTTGGGTTTTGTTGTGAGCTCAAGAGGGGTTGAGTTGATGAGTCTAAAATAGACGCTATTAAGAATTGGCCAATTCCAAAATCCATAAGCGATGTTAGAAGCTTGCATGGGTTGACTAGTTTTTATAGGCGGTTTGTCAAAGGTTTTAGTGCCATAGCAGCCCCCTTGAAAGGATAAGCCTTTTAAGTGGGGAGAGGAGCAAGCCAAAGCTTTTGAGGATTTAAAATACATGCTTAGCTCCACTCCGTTGTTGCAATTACCTGACTTCATAAAATGTTTGAAGTGGAATGTGATGCTAGTAAAGTAGGCATTGGAGCTGTCTTAATACAAGAACAAAAACTCATTGCTGATTTTAGTGAAAAGAAAAGCTAAAAGGTACTTTGAATTATTCCACCTATGATATTGAATTGTATGCTTTGATTAGAGAATTTGGTAATTGGCAGCACTACTTCTGGCCCAAGGAATTTGTCATTAGGACTGACCATAAGTCTATGAAACATATTTGGGCCCAAGGAAAGCTGAACAAGAGGCATGCCAAATGGATTGAATTCCTTGAAACTTTCCATAATGTAATCCAATACAAAAAGGGGAAGGAAAATGTGGTGGTCGATGCCTTATCTAGGAAACATGTGTTGATAAATACTTTGTCTTCTAAATTGATTGGGTTTGAATGTTTGAAGACATTGTATCCCAAGGATCCCCTGTTTACTTAAATCTTCAAATATTGTGAGGAATGGGAGAGCAAAAGGTGGATGAGGGATAGATCATCTACTCCCTATTCTAAGTTTAATGGTTTCTTGTTTAAAGGCAAGAGACTTTGTGTGTCCATGAGCTCTTGGAGAGAACTATTTGTGAGGGAGGCACACAATGGGGATTTAATGGGTCATTTTGGTATTGATAAAACTAGGGGAATTCTCGAGGAACAATTCTATTGGCCTAAAATGCACAAGGATGTTGTTTGAATTTGTGGTCAATGTGTTGAATGTCGACGTGCTAAGTCACACCTCCTTCCCCATGGTTTATACACTCCCCTCCCCACCCCTTAAAGACATTGGCTTGATATTTCCATGGATTTTGTTTTGGGTTTGCCTAGGAAAAAAGAGTTAGAGATAGCATCTTTGTTGTTGTTGATCGATTTTCAAAGATGGCTCATTTCATTCAATGTCATAAATGTGATGATGCCTCCAATGTGGCATCTTTGTTTGTTGATCATGTTGTTAAATTGCATGGAATTCCTCAAACCATTGTTAGTGATAAGGATAAAAAATTCCTTAGTCACTTTTGGAAGGAATTGCGGGATAGACTTGGTACCAAATTGTTGTTTTCAACTTCTTGTCACCCACAAACCGATGGCCAAACAGAAGTTGTGAATAGGACCTTGGGTTTTATGCTTCGTGTTGTGGTGCATGGAAAGTTGGCCTCATGAGAGGAACATTTGCCTTTAGTTGAATTTGCTTATAATCGAGTTATTCATAGAACTATTGGTATGACTCCTTTTGAAGTGGTTTATGGTTTTAACCCCCTAACCCCTATAGATCTCACTCCTCTTTCTCAAGATTTTGTGCTAAGCTTAGATGGGAGTAACAGAGTTGAAGCAATGAAAAAGCTTCATGAAAAGGTACAACTGCACTTATAGAAGAAGAACCAAGAAGTAGCCAAAAAGTCTACCAAGGGCCGCAAGAGAGTTGTCCTTGAACCAGGTGATTGGATGTGGGTACATTTTCGCAAGGAGTGATTCCCCACTCACCACAAGTTGAAATTGATGCCACGAGGCTATGGACCATTTCCAGCGCTTGAAAGGCTCAACGGCAGCGCCATTAATGTTGATCTTCCTCCGGAGTATCAAGTGCACAACACTTTCAATATGTGCGACCTGTCACCATTCCCAACTGTTGATGATGATGATCCATCAAATTTAAGGACAAATTATTTTCAAGAAGGAGAGAATGATGCAATCCGGATCGCACCAAAACCGTTCACGCGAAGTCAAGCTCGATACCTGTTGACACCCAATTTTGGACCTATGCAATGTAGATTAATCACCGAGCTTCTTAAATTCCAAACGATTTGAAATAATTAGTTTTTATAAAGTTTAAAATATTTTTCAACTTACTTTTAATTAATTTCATCATTTTTATAATTTTTAAGAAAACATATATGTTTTATATAATTTTGTATATAATTAGTATATTTTATGAATATTTGAAATCGTCTCAAAAAAGCTTTTGTTTTAATTAACTATTTGGTTAATTATTTTAGTTATATAATAGTTTATATTTTTAAATCATTAGTTTACAATTAAGTTTATTATTTTTTCGTTAAGATTAAGAAGCTCATTAATTAATTTATGTTAATTCATCTTATTTAGTTTTTTAGACCAATTCACTAATTAACTTGAGTTGGTTAAGTCCTTAATTTAATGGCTATAATACCAATTTTAGCCACTTTCCCTTACCTTATCTTCACTCTTTGTAAGATCCATTTTTGGGTCTTTCATTTCAAATTTTCAGCCCACTTCTCCATTTCTCAAATTAACTCCAGCAACCCCTATTCCTCCACCAACCCGGCCCAATCCAAATCAAAAGAAAAACCCATTCATAAAATAACCCATCACACACAACAATACAACAGTGATCACAATGTCTCTTCACGCGGCAATTCATGCGCTTCCAAACGGTGTGTTTCGAGGTTCCAATGATGAAAATCACGGCAGCAATCAAACGGTTTCAATTCAAGCGATTCTAGTCACGTTTGTAGACGGAGCAGCACACGGAAACAGACGGAAAGCAACAGTGAGGAACGCATACAGTACAATTCCTTGTCTTCTTCCTCAACGTCCCTCTGCGATAGTACTATTTCAGTGCCTTTTCCAGCCGTGGAATCTTCCTTGTAGCATAAGATCATGCCATGAAGCACGCCAAGGACAATCAATCGATCGAGACCCTCCACCTCATTCCAATCCGTTGGAATTAGGAATCAATTTGGGATATTCTCTTGTTCTAGGTAGAATTCCGTTTGGAATTCGAATTTTGGGCCCTTGGTTCTTATCCGTTTATCATTCCCCTTTCCCAAAAAATCTGCCCTAGTTTTCCCTATAGATAGACTCTTCTTTCTCATTGTTCAAGGTGGAAAATATTGTTGAGAAACATAGAGGAAAGTTGGAAGAAAAATCGATATAGAAGAATAACAAATATAGCGATAAGGATTTTGATTCCTAAAACTACTAGGTTAAGAATTTCTGGTTTGAGTTCCCCTATTCGTTTTCGTCCGAAGCCTTTTACATCAGAATCTCCTTTCTTGTGGTTATGGAATTGTGTCCAGAAGTTTGAGTTCTAGTATCTGCCCTCGAAAAGGTAATACCTTCTCCTTCGTATGATTTTCTAGTCTCTTCCATTTCAAAATGATATTTTTGATGTTTGAAACATTTATTCCATGGTTGCTTGCTATTATTTATTGTTGGGTCGTTAATGCTTATTATTAAATATTTGTTCTTCGTCGCTTTCATGGGTTCGTCGTAATATTGATTTAAGGTTCTGCTAATTTATATTTAGTGTTGTTGTTTCTTTCCTTCCTTGTTTGAGTGTGTTTGGTATTCTCCTTATCGAATCAATTACTTGAGTGTTATTGCATATGTCTTATTTCGTTTATACTGTGTTTAAGCTTCAAGTGTGTCCTTATTCTCTAATTTTCAAAGTTACAGCAAAATTTTTTTTTTATGCTTCATGTCTTTTGAAATTTGTTCAAACTAATACATGTTTTAATGTGAACAGTTTAAAGTATTTGTTTGATGGAACACTTTTGCTTGAATAATGTGGTGTTTCTGTGTCTAAAGTTATCTTTAATTCCCAAATTGTTTATTTAGTGACTCATGGTCATGAGTTTCCTTTCAATATTATTTCATTTTCAATACAAACTTCCCTCAGTTTATTTTTCGTCTCGAATCAACTTGGGAGACGTCTCTGTTAGTTTATCAGTTTTAGACGTAATGGTTTCAATTCTGTCATTTATCGAGTTAGGATTTCTGCGCAATGATTTTTTTTTTTTTTGTATTGCATTCACTTTTTAAAAATGAATAAGGGCATAAGGAGATATTAGTTGTTAGAGGGGTAGTGAAATAATTGCAATATGCCTCTTTTTAATTTATTTCTCCTCCAAATTAAAGAGTGATTATTTTAAGCATCTAATTTCCATTTTTGATTTTTTGCCTATAGTTGTGCCTTTGTTAGGAGTTCAGAATAAGTTATATGGGTTTCTTTTCCCTTTATTCTCACATGTTTGCTTAGTTAGAGATCATGACCATGTTTTGAAACATTTTAAGTTTAATGACCAAAGTCATTGTCTCTCATTTCAACATTCAGCATGTGGTATGCTTTATAATGTTTTGAACAGTAACCAATAATGCTTTCATAGCTTCATTGTGGGACATTTTCAATGACTCCTCTTTTCTAAATGCTTTCCCATCCTTATTGTCTTGATTTAGCATTGGTGTCATAGTTTTAAGCCATCACAAACTGTGAGATTATGGTCTTTGTCCACTTATGTTTTGAATAGATTGGTCATTAAGGGTCAATGCTTTAACTTTCTTTGGTAGTATCTAGTTTTAGTATGTTGATGAAGACCCTATCAGACATGTTTGTCTTGTTACTGCTTTGGGATATTTGTAGTTATATATGTCAAGTAGGCTTCATCTATGGTAGATAGAAAATGAGATAATCAATCGTTAGTCTTTCACTTAAGTTATCTAAATTAGATTTTTGTGTCGCCACCAGGAGTATTCACTAACTTTCTGTTGAAAACATGAGTTTTGTGTCATTATGATAATTATGTTTTCTTTGGAAATTTTATGATTGAAAGACTAATCCTTATCATCTTGTTTTAATGCATGTGAAACTCCATTTGAGTCCATTTTGGACTCCACTCTTGCATATCATTAAGTCATTTCAAGTCATCGTCAGGTGAGAGAGAAGCTGTAACAGGCCTCAAAAAATCTGGAAAGAGGTTGTATACCTGTTGTATACAGCAATATACACTGGTATACAATAGTTGTACACATGATATACAAGGCAAAAAATTGATGCATGTGTTTGGAGGCTGAAGTTTGATTGTATACACACCGATACACATGGAAAAGGGACAAAATATGACCCATACGTAGTAATATACAGTTGTTGTATACATAGGTGTTTGGAAAATGGGCCCAAAGCCCAAATATTTTTGTGCAGCAGTTCTATATGATTAAGTAGCCAGGTTGAAGAAGAAATAAATGGGCTGGGAATTCATTTGAATATTCAACAGGCCCATTTATAAACATAAGATAGGTTTTTGGCCAACAGCCCATCAAATTGGGAAATTTTGGCAAAATGGCCCGAGTTTAATATTTCTTCCTTTACTTTGTTTATTTATTTGTTTGTATTAACTCCCAAACCCCTTATGTGAATTAGCTTTATACTTAATTAATTCCCAAAGATAGTCATTTCTCCTTTTATATTCAAATTAAAATATTTATATTTTCACTTAGCTTTATTTTTATTATTGGTCTTGCACTATGAATTATTTCCTTAGAAAGTTTCCCTTTAGTTATTCCCCTTAAAGAAATAAAAAAATAAATGATTTTTCTTATTTAGTTAATATTTTTAAAGCTAGTCAAATATTTTAGTCAAATCGTTGGTCAACCGCATGTTAGTAGACATTCCGAGGGCCT
Source organism: Solanum bulbocastanum (assembly GCA_037074985.1). NCBI lineage: Eukaryota > Viridiplantae > Streptophyta > Magnoliopsida > Solanales > Solanaceae > Solanum > Solanum bulbocastanum. The sequence continues at coordinate 15,185,971 of CM073597.1, read as the reverse complement.
AACACCTACTCGGAATGTAAATTGAACCACGAACCCCTTTAAATTTCAAATGATTTTATTCTGTTTAAATCTTTTGAAAAAAAAATTATTATAAGTTTTCTTGATTTCTTTCAAAAAATTAAGTGGCGACTCTATTTGGAAAATTGATTTTCCTTCAAGACATAAGCTAAGTCGATTTTTCGAAAACAAGTCACTTTTATTTTTATTTCGAGTAAAACAGAAATGACGACTTGCTGGGGACTTAATTAAGTTCTAACCATAAGAATTTGACTATATGACTACTTGTTATTAATTGTTGAATTATTTATATGCTTTACTTGTTAAATTGCTATAAATTGTCATTGCATTCATTGCATTTTCCAACTTGTATGCATAGTATATTAAGAACAATTTCTGTGTAATCGACCGAACTTTTTATACTTGACCTTTTTTCAGAATGATCGGCAATTTATTGGTTCATCATGCGTCCAATAGTTGTCATGAATTCCAGCCTAAGTTGTCTGCTTGAGTTCTCGGTCTTTCAAAGGCCACTCTTAGTCAACTAGCGTAGAGCAAAACCAAATCCTGAATTTAGCGCATTTTGAACTAAGTTGACCCAAGACCCAAGGGGTGTTGGATCCATTAGAAGCCCACATTGTGTTTGTTTGGCCCATTGGTCAACAAAAAAACAATCATGCTTATGTGTTTAAATTTAAAGGGTGTATACGTCATTTGACAAAACGTTGTCTCATAGGTTAGGGAGTTAGATTATAGCTTTATTCTAATTGAAGAAGGAGCGAGTTATCATTGCAAACAAAAGTGTGGACATTCGGAGATGACAAGAAATCAAAAGAGGGATCGTCCATGGAAGCATAGTTTATGATTGTACCCCTGCGTGGGATTGACTAATTTTATTCATTTTCCCTATTATGTACCGCTTTCAGTTTATTCGTAAAATTTGTATAAATTTGGGTTTTGGGGCAATGGAATGTTTCAAATGACGTATACATCTTTCAAATCGTTAGGCCTACCCTTGACATAAAAGGGTCACATATCTGTTTAGAATGCGCAATAACCATTTTTGTGTTATAACTACCTTATTTGAAGGTGTTCTAGCCCACTCTTTTGGAAATTTTCTAGAAACCCTAAGCACAAATATCAAGTCACTATTGAAAGTGCGTTCAAATACTTTTTGAGTCTTTAGTTTCCTACCAAAATTCGAATTTCATTTTTTCAAATCTCACTCTCTCATATCAAAAAGAGTTTCGCCATCTCAATTCGAAGGTGATTCAAGTGGGTCGAACTACGTAGGACCTAAATTCTCCTTCGTGAGATACGTAGGCAGCTTTTCAAGGTTCGTCCCTATTTTTGATAAATTCTATCTTTTCCAACTCTTACAAAGAAATTGGAGTTATATTTCAATCGAAAATCAGAAGTACGACAATACAATCAACTTTGTCTCAACTTAAGTCGACATTTCTGATTCACTAAGGTCAAAATCAAATAGATAAATTCCTATCTATTTAGTCATTTCTCTATATATGTGGGCTAGTTTATCTTCAAATGAAGCAAGTCTTATGTGCTTATATGTGTGTGATATTTTGTATTATTTATCATCGACATAGACTAACACATTTTCCTTTAGTTGTTTTTCTTTGTCAGGTACTCAAAAATGATCTGTGTTGAGAAAATGGCTAAACATCCATACTTCACAAGGTCCAAAGACCCCAAAGATTCCTTCTCCGACTAATGTTTGTCAAAAGGCAAAGAAAAAATGGTTGAAAATGTTGAAAACATTGATTTGAATGGAATTACTATAAATGACCCTATTATTGCTGAACATAACAAGTTGATTGCATAGTTGTTCCAACATATTGCTGAAATGAGGGCTGAAATACATAAGACACGAGATTTGATGAATCTAGATATCATTGCCAACACTCCTATTCCAGAAAATGGAAGACCTCCACTCCATTTTCCTATTTCGGATCCAATACCTGATGATTTTTCAAACAATTCATCCCCCTCTATGAATTCAAAGCCTCCCATCATCGACCTAACCACCCTTAACCCACATCATGCTAGCTTCTCACACCAAAAGTTACCTACTCCTCAAAATCCAAAGACCAACATTTTCCAAAATTTTCCTTTGGTCCATCAAACCTCTACTCAAATTGTCCAAAACCCACCTACCACTCAATCCATACCTCTAAAAACCGCATTTCATCTTTCAATATCGCCAGAATCATACCCTTCATTTACTACACATTTTGAACTCGAACATTCTGAGAAAAAGGAAAAAGAGTGGAAGGTCATAAGTGGAAAGGTTGATCAAAGCATCAGAGACTATGTCATGAAAGCAATAAAGGACGTTCAGTACACCCCAGACATTGTGGGGTTGAATTATGAAGATTTGTGTCGTCATCCACATTTGGAGCTTCCAGAAGGTTTTAAAGTACCAAAGTTTGATACATTTAGTGCAGTTGAGAACCTTTGACTCATATGAGGGCTTATTGTGGTCAACTCATTGGAGTTAGGAAAGATGAGACTTTGTTAATGCGACTCCTTAGTCGAAGTCTAAAAGGAGAATCATTGGAATGATTTATTCCTAAAGAAATCAAGCAGTGGCCAAGTTGGAATGCTTTGGCTAAAGACTTCATTGAAAAGTTTGGTTACAATGTAGAATTCATTCCCAATTGATACTCTTTGGAGAGAATCAAACATAATTCTATTGATAGCTATTGAGAGTATGCCTACCGTTGGAGAAGAGAGGCTGCAAGGGTCAGGTCTTCCATGACCAAAAAAGAAATTATTGAAGTTTTCGTGCGTATTTAAAAGCCGGAGTACTACAATAGGATGTTGCTCATTTTAGAAGGGAAGTTCAGTGAGATAGTCAAAATTAGTGAAGCTATTGAAGACAGTCTCAAGATCGGAAAAATCATCCGAATGACTCCCCGAAATGAATCCTCAAGACCATTGAGGAGGAAGAGGGAAAATGTTTCCTCTATCTCATTTGAATCTAGCCAAAACTCAAAGAGGCATGCCAATGTCAATGTTCGAAAGCCTTTACCATCCAGAACCTACCCTTTAGCTCTACAAAATCCTCACCCCATCCGATCAGATTACCAAGCTCCACCACAAAATTATCCAAATTACCGAGCTTCATTGCCAAATTACTCAAATGTTCAATCAAGTTACCAAGCTTTATTGACAAATTATCCAAATGGCCATCCTAGCTACCGAGCTCTACAATACCCAAATTTCCAAGCGCCAGCACCAACCTACCAAAATCATCCAAATTACTGTCAAGTACCTCTACCTCCACGAAGTAATTACAATGCTCCTCATGGAAGAAGAAACCTTCTCGAGCCTTCACTCCTTTGGTTGAAAGTCAAACGCACCTTTTTGAGAGATTGAAAGCAGCTGGTCTGATACAAACAATTAATCTAAAAAATGTCAATTCTAGACTTTACATGTCCGATCATCATTGTGCTTACCATTCAGGAGGTGCTAGACATACCACTGATGATTATGTCAACCTAAAGCATAAAATTCAGGACTTGATTGATCAAAGAATTATCACTCTACAAGTTGTCACTTCCAATGCCAATGGTAATTCACTGTTGAATCATGGAGGATTTGTTATTAACATGATTGACACAATGTTTCAAGCACCTCCCCGCCAGAATACTCTGAATTATTGACAAATGCCTTCCCCTCAGCAAGGCATTTATGATCTCCCTCATCCACGTCTTGAGAAGAAACCTGCTCAAAATTCTCCTGCTCTCATTGAAAGTCGGACAAAGTTGTTTGAGCAACTGAGTGTGGCGGGTATTATTCATCTGGTCAAGCCCATGCCGGTCGATACTAGCTCAATATTTTACTGAGCTAATCGAAGGTGTGTGTATCATTCCAACAGTGTTGGGCATGATACTAAAGACTGTATTAATTTGAAGCGCATGATCCAGCACTTGATTGACCAAGAAGTGATCAGGATCGCTGTTTCCAACATCAACAGTAACCCTTTGCTAAACCATGGAGGCGTCACTATCAATATGATAAAGATGGAAGATGAGTGGTGCATGGTAAAGGTGATAGTTCTAGCTGGTGCTGACAACCTTAGGAAACTTGTAGCTTCTCCGAGCATGAATGTGAAACTCAATTTTACGAGCATGACACCCCATCAAGCTTTTGCTTTAGTGTCAAGAGTGGGTCATAACAAGAAGGGATTAATCATGTTCCACCAAAGTTTGTGCCCCATTTATGCTATTCCTTTCTGATAGGGGAATATGCTAATGATGACAGTTTTGGAGAAGGAATTGGGGATCTTTTTGAAGAAGGTGATGCTACGCCTAAGAAGATGATCGAGACACCAAGCATATGAGATGCCGAGCCAATGGAGAAAGTTCTTAATTAGACTTCCACTCCGCCCTTGATTCCTCATTCATCTTGATAGACAAAGATGAATCTTATGCTATTTCTAAAATCGGGGGTAGTCCGAATGAGGCCCGAAACCCACCTTTTGTGTTATTTTACCTAATTATGTTTTAATTTCCCTTGTAATGTTTTGAAAAAGGCAAAATGCCTCATGGTCATAGCTAAAGTTCGTATTTCCTTATTTTTAACGAAAGCATCTTCTATTGTGAAAATTTATTTTTCTTGATTTAATTTTTCTATCTAACAATCTTTAATTTTGGTTTCAGTAAAAAATTTTTTTTAAACCAGTCAATATCATGTCATGTCACAAGATGAATGAACAAAATAAGGTAGATGAAGATGAGTTTGAAGATCATGACGAGGATATCATGATATTCAAACACCTATTCATAGATTTGAAACAGTTCGACAATAAAAATAAGTTGAATTTGGATAAGATGAAAACTATAAATCTAGAAAAGGATAACTGTGTCAAAGAAGTCAAAATTCAGGTCCATTTGAAAAAAAGCTCAAAAAAGAGAACTCAACATTTTACTTTGAAGATACATCGATGCATTTGTTTGATCACATGTCGTGGTTGAACATTGACATTCATCTCAAGTTGTCAATCGACTCAGATGCTATCAAGAGTTGTTATATTTGAAGATTTAGAATTTATTTTATTTCTTTCCATGTAATCGCATTGTTTGTTCGTAATCGTCTTATGTTCCGTAGTTAGAAAATGATTTCTTGTAATGAACTACGTCTGACCTGAATTCTCAAGAATGAGATACGTAGACGGCCTATATCGGCTTCAGTCACCCCTTCATATATTTTCAATATTTCCCTTTTGTACTTAAACTACATTCGATCTGAATTCTCAAGAATGAGATACGTAGGCGGCCTATATCAGCCTCAGTCGTTTCCTTATCAAAATTTTCCTATTTTATGTTGATCCTCGAGAGGGAAACTACGTTTGACCTGATTCTTGCCTCAAAGACATACGTAGGCACCACAATGGCTCGGTCATATCTCCATAAGATTTTTATTTTTTTCTTTACAATAGAAATCAAAAAAGAAGATCTCTACAACAAGTCAAGACTGAAGATACATTGAGAATCGCAACTGAGACAGAATAGTTGAAAGGGTCTCAAAAATTCTACAAGTCATATATCAACAGTTTGAGAGATCCCAAGACATCTAATTGGGATAGAAACCTTTTAGGATGGCCTCAAAAATTCCTTCAAGAATCACTAGAAGTTTGTAGAAATTTTTGAATATTTCAAACATATTAGAAGTTTAAATCTAACTTCAAATATCTTAGGCATCGCTAAAGTTCATAGTCAACTACAGCAATCTCCGACACCTTTGGATCTTAGAGTCAACTGCAAAACCTTTCATTTATAGTAGATTTTGGGAGGACTGTGTTAGATATTTCCCAAAATTTAAGGATTTTTGAATTCTTCAGAACAAGCTATCGGATACACTGAAGTTTCGAACCAAGGACGTTCATTTGGCTACGCATGATATGACATTTGTCAATGATTATTGAAAATCCCTTTTTAGGCTTTTGATATGTTAAATATTTTGTATAATTTCATTTTATGTCTATCGAGGAGCAAGAGATCGGAGTGATCAACCGAAGATAGCAAGAGAAGGAGCAAGCGATTGAAGAACTCAACACAGATTAGTTTGTTATAAAAACTAACAATTTTTCTATGGATACAGGTTATAAGTTTGCCTCAAGATCATCATATTCCTCCATTCAATGAATATGGAGAAGTCAAAAGGGCAAGGAGCTCTCCAAAATTGACAACTTTTATGTAAATGCAGGAAATTCATTGAAGTTTTTTAGAGGAAAAAGGAAATAGCTAAGAATACAAGAAACAACACCTCGGTCAAATTCCCAACAAAGCATGAGTCACAATGAGTACAATTGTTCACATATGAACGAGTGAAAGCATCACTCTCAACATATGTGGTAATGTGAAACACTCAGAGGGACATTTCTACAGTATTATCAGATGAGATAAAACCACTACCTAGAGGAACATATTTGTAGTATTATCAAATGAGATAGTACCACCACCAAGAAGGACATCATCGTCATTTTATCGATGGAATGTCATCATCCTTCTAATGGATCAACATCATCCTACTAATGGATCATCAACGAAGCATCATCATCCTACCAATGGATCAACATCATACTGTTAATGGATCAACATCATCCTATCAATGTATTATCAACGAAGCATCATTATCCTATCAATGGATCAAGATCATCTTGTCAATGGATCAACATCATCCTACCAATGGATCATTAACGAAGCATCATCATTCTATCAATAGAGCATCAACATAATCCCGCCAATAGATCATCAATCATTATCCTATCAATGGAGCATCGACGTCATCATCTTATCATGTAGCAGCGTTATCCTACCGATGGATCATCATCATCCTATCAATGGATCAACATCATACTGCCAATGGATCAACATCTTTCAACCAATAGATCATCAACGAAGCATCATCATCTTATCAATGGATCAACATCATCCTACCAATGGATCATTAACGAAGCATCATCATCCTATTAATGGAGCATTAGCATCATCCCGCCAATGGATCACCAATCATTATCCTAGCAATGGAGCATCGACGTCATCATCCTTTCATGTAGCAGCATTATCCTACAAATGGATCATCATCATCATATCAATGAAGCATCATCATCCACATCATATTAAGTAATCATTTACTGCGTCAAAATAAATGGAGGCTGACGTCAAAAAATTTATAGAAAAGAACATATACCGAATACAGTAAAACATATTACTTCTCTATTTAAATTGTAGTTTCTGCTAACAAGTTTATTTTATTTGTTTGTCAAGAGCATCTAAGATGACGAATTCTTAAATGAAACCACAGGTGCAGACGACATAAAAAGAAAGATGCAGAACAACGTGAAACTTTTCCTTAGCGCAAGCTGAGGAGTGAGTATTCATCGAGCCATCCACCTCGTTACAGTTGGAATATTATTGAGTCATCTACGTCATTGCAGTTGGAATATTATCGAGCCATCCACCTAGTTATAGTTGGATAATTATCGAGCCATCCACCTCATTACAGTTGGATAATCATCGAGCCATCCACCTCGGTATAGTTGGATAATCATTAAGCCATTTGACTCGTTGCATAGATCACCGGAGTTTGCCATGCAGAAAACAAGCAATGAGATCTCCAAATCCTCAGCAAATCATGAGTTGTAATGGACAAATTGTGTTCGAAAGTGGTTCCATTATCTTTTATTCTCAATACTTCTTTATTTTTTCATCTAGTTGAAAAGATGTTTAGGCCTATCTATTAAGATATACTCATTTGTTATATGAATGATCTTTCTTTATTTTTTGCCTCAAATTGCTAGCTAAAGCGGTGCTATGTCTACTAATTATTTACTTTGAGTGTGCAAACACATACTGAACATACTTATGTGACATATTTCACAGCAAGAGTAATTGAAAAACATCGTAAGAGATGCTACCACTTGTTCCAATTAAAGTTTCTACTAACAAGTGTATTTCAGTATTTGTCGAAAGCATCCACAAGTACGGACGACATCAACAAGGATGCAGCACAATGTGGAACTTTTTCTTAGTAGCAAACTAGGACATAGTCCAAAAAGGAGTATCAAACTCTTAGGACACGAGCTGACGAGCGACTTCCGCCACAATCAAACCATACCCTTATCAGAAGGTATGTGGGTTTTTCTTGTAGTTTTTCAGTTTTAGTTTTGCATTCGGAAACTTTTCAGTCTCGTCAGAGGGAACTTTCCAATTCGAGTGACAATACAACAAGAGCTTTGGAAATTATGTCCATGTAAGTTCTTACTTATGAATGCCAAGAGCTCCGCATTCATGGTAAGAGGTTGCAAACCTCTTTTTCATACTCGACTTATTTGTCACTCTTCTAGAACTGAAGGTTATCTAGCATAATAGATTTCTTTCTCAACTGATCAAGTTGAACTACAAGCAGCCTGATTCCTAATGTTTGGGGGTATGTAGGGGGACTCAAAGTTGAAAACTCGGCTGTATTCCAACATTCTCTCTTAAATCTTCGTCCCGAGCATTCTGATTTCTTCATAATTTGATATCAGGATAGCTTTTGAATTCTTTCAAAATCATGCGTCAAATCAAGCATATCGAATATCAAGTGGTCTGAATTATCATATTGCCTAAGATATGTAGGAAAACCATTTTCGGAGTTCAGTCATAATTCTTAAAGTCCGTACCAAAAGCACTTTTCTGAAAGATGAAATGTGGTCGGTCAAAATTGGATTTGTTAATTTCATTTGCCTCGGATTCCTTTCATCAATCCAAGTCAAACGAGGGATAGTTGTTGACACCTAATTTTGGACCTCCACAATGTAGATTAATCACCGAGCTTCTTAAATTCCAAATGATTTGAAATAATTAGTTTTTATAAAGTTTAAAATATTTTTCAAGTTACTTTTAATTAATTTCATCATTTTTATAATTTTTAAGAAAACCTATATATTTTATATAATTTTGTATATAATTAGTATATTTTATGAATATTCAAAAATCATCTCAAAAATATGTGGTTTTAATTAACTATTTGGTTAATTATCTTAGTTATACAATAGTTTATATTTTTAAATCATTAGTTTATAATTAAGTTAATTATTTTATTTCGTTAAGATTAAGAAGCTCATTAATTAATTTATGTTAATTCATATTATTTAGTTTTTTAGCTTAATTCACTAATTAACTCGAGTAGGCTAAGTCCTTAATTCAATGGCTATAATCGTAATTTTAGCCACTTTCCCTTACCTTGTCTTCACTCTTTGTAAGATCCATTTTTGGGTCTTTCATTTCAAAATTTTCAACCCACTTCTCCCTTTCTCAAATTAACTCCAGCAGGCCCTATTCCTCCACCAACCTATCCCAATCCAAATCAAAAGAAAAACCCATTATGAAAATAACCCATCAACGTACAACAATACAACAACGATCACAACGTCTCTTCACGCGGCAATTTAAACGATTCCAAATATTGTGTTTCACGATTCCAATGATGAAATTCACGATAGCAATCAAACGGTGTTAATTCAAGCGATTCTAGTCACATTCATAGATGGAGCAGCACACGAAAGCAGACGGAAAGCAACAGTGAGGAACCCGTACAATACAATTCCTTGTCTTCTTCCTCAATGTCCCTCTGCGATAGTACTGTTTCAACACCTTTTCCAGCCGCAGAATCGTCATTGCAGCGTAAGATCATGCCACGAAGCATGCCAAGGACAATCAATCGATCGAGACCCTCCACCTCATTCCAATCCATTGGAATTAGGAATCAATTTGAGATATTCTCTTGTTCTAGGTAGAATTCCATTTCGAATTTGAATTTTGGACCCTTGGTTCTTATTTGTTTATCAGCCCTTTTCCCCCAAAAATCAGCCCTAGTTTTCCCTATACGTAGCCTCTTCTTCCTTATTGTTCAAGGTGGAAAATTTTGGTGAGAAACATAGAGGAAAGTTGGAAGAAAAATCGATATAGAAGAATAGCAAATATAGCGATAAAGGATTTTGATTCCTAAAACCAATTGGTTAAGAATTTCTGGTTTGAGTTCCCCTATTCGTTTTCGTCGGAAGCCTTTTACATTAAAATCTCCTTTCTCGTGGTTGTGGAATCGTGTCCAGAATCTTGAGTTCCTGTCGCTGCCCCCGAAAAGGTAATACCTCCTCCTTCTATGATTTTCTCGTCTCTTCCATTTCAAAATGATGTTTCTGATGTTTGAAACTTTTATTCCATGGCTGCTTACTGTTAGTTTTTGTTGGGTTGATAATGTTTAATATTATGTATTCATTCTTAGTCGCTTTCATGGGTTAGTCGTAATATCGATTTAAGGTTCTGCTAATTTATATTTAGTGTTGTTGTTTCTTTCCTTCCTTGTTTGAGTGCGTTTAGTATTCTCTTTCTCGAATCAGTTACTTGAGTGTTATTGCATCTGTATTATTTTGTTTATACCGTGTTTAAGTTTCAAGTGTGTTCTTATTCTTTAATTTTCAAAGTTACAGCGAAAAGTTTTTTTTTATGCTTCATGTCTTTTGAAATTTGTTCAAACTAAGACACGTTGTAATGTGAACAGTTTAAAGTATTTGTTTGATGGAACACTTTTGCTTGAATAATGTGGTGTTTCTGTGTCTAAAGTTATCTTTAATTCCCAAATTGTTTATTTAGAGACTCATGGTCATGAGTTTCCTTTCAATATTATTTCATTTCTGTTACAGACTTCCCTCAGTTTATTTTTCGTCTTGAATCAACTTGGGAGACGTCTCTGTTAGTTTATCATTTTTAGACATAATAGTTTCAAATCTATCATTTATCGAGTTAGGATTTCTATGCAATGAGTTTTTTTTTTTTTGTATTGCATTCACTATTTAAGCATGATTAAGGGCATAAGGAGATATAAGTAGTTGGAGGGGTAGTGAACTAATTGCAATATGCCTCTTTTTGATTTATTTCTCTTTCAAATTAAGGAGTGATTATTTTAAGCATTTAATTTCCATGTTTGATTGTTTGCCTATAGTTGTGCCTTTGTTAGGAGTTCAAAATAAGTTATATGGGTTTCTTTTCACTTTATTCTCACATGTTGCTTAGTTAGAGATCATGACCATGTTTTGAAACATTTTAAGTTTAATGACCAAAGTCATTGTCTCTCATTTCAACATTCAGCATGTGGTATGTTTTATATTATTTTGAACAGTAACCAATAATGCTTTCATATCTTCATTGTGGGACATTTTCAATGACTCCTCTTTTTTAAATGTTTTCCCATCCTTATTGTCTTGATTTAGCATAGGTGTCATAGTTTTAAGCCATCACAAACTGCGAGATTATGGTCTTTGTCCACTTCTGTTTTGAATATATTGGTCATTAAGGGTCAATGCTTTAACTTTCTTTGGTAGTATCTAGTTTTAGTATGTTGATGAAGACCCTATCAGACATGCTTGTCTTGTTATTGCTTTGAGATATTTGTAGTTATTTATGTCAAGTAGGCTTCATCTATGGTAGATAGAAAATGAGATAACCAATCGTTAGTATTTCACTTAAATTATCTAAATTAGATTTTTGTGTCGCCACCAGGAGTATTCACTAACTTTCTGTTGAAAACATGAGTTTTGTGTCATTATGATAATTATGTTTTCTTTGGAAATTTTATGATTGAAAGACTAATCCTTATCATCTTGTTTTAATGCATGTGAAACTCCATTTGAGTCCATTTTGGACTCCACTCTTGCATATCCTTAAGTCGTTTCGAGTCATCCTCATATTTGTGGTGAGAGAGAAGGTGAAACAGGCCTCAAAAAGTCTGGAAAGAGGTTGTATACTTGTTGTATACAGTAGTATACACTGGTACACAATAGTTGTATACATGATATACAAGGCAAAAAATTGATGCATGTGTTTGGAGGCTGAAGTATGATGGTATACACACTGATTCACATGGAAAAAGGACAAAATATGACCCATACATAGTAATATACATTTCTTGTATACACAGGTGTTTGGGAGCAAAAATGGGCCTAAAGCCCAAATATTTTTTGTGCAGCAGTTCTATATGATTAAGTAGCAAGGGTGAAGAAGAAACAAATGGGCTGGGAATTCATTTGAATATTCAACAGGCCGATTTATAAACATAAGACAGGTTTTGGGCCAACAGCCCATCAAATTGGGAAATTTTGGCAAAATGGCCCGAGTTTAATATTTATTCCTTTACTTTGTTTATTTATTTGTTTGTATTAACTCTCTAACCCTTTATGTGAATTAGCTTTCTACTTAATTAATTCCCAAAGATAGTCATTTCTCCTTTTATATTCAAATTAAAATATTTATATTTTCACTTAGCTTTATTTTTATTATTGGTCTTGCACTATGAATTATTTCCTTAGAAAGTTTCCCTTTAGTTATTCCCCTTAAAAAATAAAAAATAAATAATTTTTCTTATTTAGTTAATATTTTTTAGGCTAGTCAAATGTTTTAGTCAAATCGTTGGTTAACCACAAGTTAGTAGACATTCCAAGGGCCTAACACCTACTCGGAATGTAAATTGAACCACGAACCCCTTTAAATTTCAAATGATTTTATTCTGTTTAAATCTTTTGAAAAAAAATTATTATAAGTTTTCTTGATTTCTTTCAAAAAATTAAGTGGCGACTCTCTTTGGAAAATCGATTTTCCTTCAAGACATAAGCAAAGTCGATTTTTCTAAAACAAGTCATTTTTATTTTTATTTCGAGTAAAACAATACCTTCACAAGTTGCAAGGCTTGTTCATGAAGTTAGAAGTACTTGAGCTTGTGTTGATGGCAAACAAAGGGTTTCATACCTTGAGGATTGCTTGGGGAGATGTTGCTACTTTTGGCGAGCAGGAGCTAGTCAGCACGTCGCCCAATGGCTTGTGCGATGACCCCAGCTCGCCTAATGTTCCAGTACGTTACTAGTGCTGAAGAGAAGCAGGAACCATCGCCGAACCAATCGGCGCACAACCGAGTCCATTAGGCGAGCCCGACTTGGCTCACCCTTTTGTCATTTCGGGTCACTTTTGGGCCTTTTTTTTCACCTAAAACTATAAATAGCTAGTTTGGGTTCATTTTAGATTATGACTACTTTGAATATTGATGTTGAAAACTAAAAACTCCTGTTTTAGTGTTGAGAGGTTAAGATTTTGTTGACTATTGTTAGAAACATCGGTTGCTTGGGATATCGATTCCCTTGAGGTCGTCATAAGAGTTAGGTGCTATAGTTGGATTAACGAATCGAGGTCTTAGGGTTTAATATACCCTTTGGTTGCTTTTTGTTTCCTCTTGTGTTTCTATCTATCTTTACTTTGTTGTATTTTCGATTTCCGCATTGTATTGTGATTCCCTTTTAGGAATTACATCATCTAGGGTGTAAAGTTTTGGAAAATGTTTTCCAAATCAAATCATTTTCCTCAAAGTTAAGGAAAGTGACTTCCCTTCAATAATTAAGGAAAACATTTTCCAAAACTCTCTTCCAACTTCAAATTACAATTTTTTATTTTGAAAAAAAAATCAATATTTTTTGTTGAAAAAATAAATTTATAGCTTATTTTTTTAAAATATTTTCAACTTCAAATTTTAATTTTTTCACACCACCCCACCCTACCCCTAACCTCAACCGCCCCCCCCCCTGCCCCCTCCCCCAAAAAAAAAATTAAGTTTGTTTTAAAAACATGTTTTCAACTTCAATTTTTTTTATTTTTTCACCTCGCCCTATCCCCCCCCCTAACCAAAAAAAATTATAATTTGTTTAAAAAAATATTTCCAATTTCAAATTTTTTTCATCCCACCCCGTGTAACACCCCGAAAACTAGTAGGCCAAACTAGAGCTTGACGTGAGGGTTATAGTCATAGATATAACTTCACATACTTAAAATGAAGGATTTCGAGTTAGAACGTCAAGGTATGAATCCCCAAGGACCAACTTGAGGAAGACCCTAGCAAACTACCCTAGAATCTGCCCAAAACAGTGCACCCATGCAAGGGATCCACACCCCGTGTGTGAGGGGTTGTGGGTCAGGGTCCAAAAGATAAGTTGCTGACCAGCACGCCCCATGGGTCCACCCATGAACCATGGGCATGGTCTCGTGGGTGAGTCAGTGTGGGTCAATTAGGCGGTTAAGTGAGGGGCTTAATTTTTTGGAATTTATTAGGGGTTAAGTGGCGTCGTTTTAACCTTACTTATACCACCTATATAAAGACTTTAGAACCTTAATTAAGTCAATCCAAATCATTATTTCAAGACCCCCCAAAGAAACCCAATTCTCTCTAAAAAAATGCTCTCTCTAGAAAGTGAAGAAGAAGAAGAAGAGAAACAAGTTAGGTTAAGTCAAGATTCCATTGTTGCAATCTTTGTGAGGCTTATAATCAAGGTATTATAGCTTATTCATCCATGTATCCCCCTAGAATTCCCCTAATTGTGAAGATGAAATCCCCAATTCAAGTTAGGGTTCCTTCCAATATTGTGGGTTAGGTTGAGTATGAATCCAATTGAGTGGATATTGATTGTTTATGATTGAATTAGTAGTGAATCATGATATTATGATGAAATTACATGTTTTCTATGGTTAAGTAATTGATGAAACTTAAGTAGCATGGGTTTATGCCTTGTGAAGGGAAATTGCGGATTCATAGATGATCTTCTAGAATTGATGACATGTATAGTAATTGTTCAAGAATAGAAGCATGTAGACATGAATTGAATTAGAATAAAGTATATATAATGGATCATGACTAGTAATGATTGAGATTGGGCCTTTATGATGCGATATGGTTAGAATTTCTTAAGAATGAAGCTTGTGACTAGAATATCTTATGATCTAGATATGTATGATGATTGTAAGAGGTAAATCTTTTAGAGTAAAACTAAGATGATGAATTATGTATGAAAAGGCTTTGACAGTAAAGTCTATATGAGAATGGTAGACTAGTAGATAGCATTCTTGTGGAAGTACATTTCCCACCTAGACTACCTTATGAATGTTTGAATGCATAAAGTGATAGAATCACTTGAAACATGTATTGATTGTCAAGGGCATCCTTCCATGAGACATGAATGTTAAGTAAGGCTTAGGAAGTACCTCATAGTGTTCTAAGGTTTTATGAGAGGGACTAGTCCCCAACTAATGAGTTTGTATGACGGCCTAAAGTGATACTTAGTATGGGTAGGATTATGGGGTCTTATCAGTGCATTGCACAAGTATGACTTGAAGCTACTTATTAAGTGTTTCTCTTATATGATGTATGTTTAACTTGGATTGTTGCTATAGTTTCCTTCCATGATATGGTTGACTAAAGGTGAAGATTCCCTTATCTATGATAATTAAGCTAAGGATGAGATCCAAGGCTGGTAAGTGTGATTATTATGGCCTAAAAGTGGTACTTAGTATGGATGGAATTATGAGGTCTTATCCATGCATTGCACTAGTATGACTTATGGTTACTTATGAGATGGTTCTCTTATATTATGAAGGTCTAAGTTGTCACGCCCCGAGGCTACCCCCTGGACGCAACACGGGACCTAGGATCATGAGTGACCCTAAGCTAACCCCTCTCGCATGATCATAAGCATACTATATATAAACTGAACAATAAAACTTTGCTGAAGCTAATTGATAATAAATCGAAATGATGGGGAATACCCATATACTAGATCTGAATATATGAAGAACTATGAGTTTGAGTACATATGAGAGATCAAACTCTAAAACTAAAGTTGAAACTAACTATGTCTGAAATAAAGCCTCTACTGACAGAAATGTTGGGACATGCCCCAGCAAGATCTAGCAAAACTAAAACTAAAGCTAAAAACGATAAAGATAGTCATGTCACTAGTCCTCGAAGAATAAGAACTCACCACTGATGCTACTGAACTAAAGATCGGGAATCGATCTATACGTGATCTGACTGCTGGGGACCTGAACCTATATTATGAGAAGATGTAACACAGAGTATACGTCAGTACTTGAAAGGTACTGAGCATGTAGAATAGAGTGACACTGAACAATAACATAATTGAACAAGAAATAAAGCAATAACATGATTTGAACATGATTAGGATATTGAAAGCACATAACACGACTAAAATAAATGCAAATTTATAACATGCTGAGACTAAATATTGATCTATACTACTAACATTTTCAATACAAAAGACTCTGACTGAACTGTAAGGGAGCTACTAATAATCGATATAAAACCACATGAGCTAAATTTGGATTTCGATATATACGTCCCATCGAGAGGACCCAATATACCCTGCCACATGTATTGAGGCATACTGGCGTGATCATTAAAATGATGCCTACGGAGGGGACTTACAACCAACGAGGCATGTAGTTCTAGGACTTGAGGTTTCTAACCCTAGTCCACTCGGTATTAAGTTTCCCATATGATTAAGTA
This sequence comes from Solanum bulbocastanum, assembly GCA_037074985.1. Taxonomy (NCBI): domain Eukaryota; kingdom Viridiplantae; phylum Streptophyta; class Magnoliopsida; order Solanales; family Solanaceae; genus Solanum; species Solanum bulbocastanum. The sequence goes on along the minus strand of CM073597.1, from coordinate 15,169,567 downwards.
ATTACCACTTTAAGACTGAAATGATGTAATACTAGATAGCTCAAACCTGACATGCAAACTGAGAATGCAACATTTATATACTGATAATAATTCATTTGAAATATGAGGCATGTTTATAAGCTACTGAATTAACTGACCTAGCACGTGTAATTCATGAACTAAAAGAACTACATAGCTAGGGTTCTGAATTTACATAAATCTGGGAAAAACAATACTATAACCTGATAATGCGATTTGGATCATTCTAACAGCTGAAAACCCAACAATTCTAACATTCAAGAAACCTTAGGTCTAGATAATAATAAGGAAATCAAGATTATGACTGAAATCTAGGGACCTAATTGGTGAAAGGAACCCACTAGTGAAATTCCACATACCTGGTGATGAATTCTACGAAGAAATCTTTTTATTTCGGGGCTGGAACTAATGGAACCTTGTTGCATTCTTGAACTAGGGTTTGGTTGCCTCTTTCTTCTCTCTACGCTTTAAGTTTCTAATTTTTGATGAAAGATTTGACTTAGGTAAGTTCTAGTTATGTTTCTAGGCTAAAACTGACCAAAACAACGTAGTTTAGGGTTAAAACGATGTAGTTTAGGTGTCCAACGAATAGGGGAAAAGACCGAATAACCCTACTTAAAAGTCTGACGGGGCTGACCACAGCCACTCCTACAGACTGTGAAAGGGACCACGAACTGTTGAGCTAGTCGTGGTCTTGGTCCAATAATTGTTGGTCAAAGGGGTCCTGTCCACGAGCCTCTACCACGGCCCGTGTGGAGGACCACGGACCATGAAGGTCCCAATGGTCCTCACTTAGGCTGAGGCCTAGAGGCTCAGGTCTGGGGGCCTATTAGATAGCCTTAACGGACCCTACCAGGGCCCGTGTGGAGGACTATGGACTGTGAAGGTCCTCATAGTCCTCACTTAGGCTTGGTCGGGGGGGTTTGAGGCTAGGCTAGGGAGGCCACTGGTTATGACTATACGAATGCCACCACGGTCCGTCATCAAGACCACGGCCTATGAAGGGTCCCGTAGTCTAACGTCTGTGCCTGGTAGAGTTGAACTACAGACCATGGTTAGGTCAATGGACCGTGGACCCTATCATGGTTCGTGAACCCTATCGTGGTTCATTGCTTCAGGTAATTTCTTTAATTGGTAAATGATATTGATAGTCAATTGTTGAACATTTGTAACTAGGCTAAAGTTTAGTGGGGGTAAATTCTCTCTCGATCAACTTACCCCGAATCAACTCGGTTGCTCTCAAACACCGAGTTGTCACTTTTTAGCACAGCCTCCACCTTCACCCATTCACTTTCTCAAGCTGAATGTGTGGGACAATACCTAGGATTCACTCTCTTGAGCTGAACCCACGATGACCCAATAACCACCGGCTATCAATTTAGTAGTCTTAGTATTAAAACCTCTCTCTCGAGCAAGCCAAAAACACTAAGATGAAATCATATTCGCAACTACAATCCCATTAAGTTCAAACACAACTACTAAACAAAATCACATTTAAACAGCAAATAGACTAACAATAAGCAATACCCAACAGGAAATTTAACCCATATTCATAAAATCTCACTCCAAGAATTAGGGTTTTAGCTAGACATAGAAATAGGAAGAAAAGGATACCAAATCAATATAACATCAACTGGGTATGATTTGTATTCACTTCAATCGAGTCTAAGATGAAGAATCTTCAACACCCACTTCCAAGAAATTGGAAGTCTTCAAATCTTTAAAAGCTAAGCAAAATGTTCTTTACTAGAAAACTTAGAAAAAATATATGGTGTCCCTGAAATTTCATACTAAGATAACAATTTAAACCTGTATTTATAGTTGTAAAAAATGTGCTGCGAAGGATCACTCGGTGCAGTTAGTCAAGATCACCGCTGCACTCGACGATCCGCCCTTTGGTATGCTTCATCGCCTTTCAGCTTTTGCCTTTAGCATCTTCGTGTTCTGGATCATTAGGCGATATAGTACTGCTTCATGGAACTGTTCGGCGACGCGCCGACTGCTCCCTTTCATTGCCAACTTGACCTTTCCTTCAAGGCTCGTCACACTAGAACTTTGGGAGAGGTTAAGGCCATTCGGCGATTCGCCTAATGCATTAGGTGATCCTCATGCCTTCTTTTATTCGTTTTTTCAGCCATTTTGTTCTTTTTTACCAAGTAGTATCATGTTTTGCCTCAAACTCCAAATACTTGAAACTTAAGGATTTACATCAGTTATTGAGACAAAATATGCATTTGAGGACACTAATTATATTAAAATGAAGCCCTAAATGAGCCCAAATTGTGGACTCATCAACATCCCCAACTTAAACTTTTGCTTGTCCTCAAGTAAACCTCTAGTTCGGCAGTTCAAAAAGAATGTCTCGAATAGTGCTACACAAGACTCAATCATGAATGAACACACAAGACTTAATTTAGTGATGCAAAGATCATATGTGTACTCAAAGTTTCAAGTTGTGACACACCATTATCAAAGAATCTCAAGCTCACCATACTTGCTTCAAATGCAAGTTCAAGCTCAACTAAAGTGTTCAAATGCCCTCACATAAAGAATGATTCCATATTCACACACAATGGTTCAACAATTTAAAGTTTCAAAATCAAATGCAACGCTCACACTAACAAAGATGAACATAATGTTTGACTTCACCCATAGGTTTGCCCATATTTTCCGATCGACACTTTCTTCAGCTCACTCAAGATCAAAAAGGCCTTTTAAAGGCTTGTAATGGGGTTGAGTGCAAATGTATGGTCATTTAGGTTCAGCGACTTTCATTCTCATGAAATGTGGTGCTCACAACACTTCCTTTCCTCTTCTTTCATCATTTGCTTTAGTGCTCATAAGTCATCCCATTATTCACTTTCCATAGATTGTTCGAAAACCCCATTTCTTTTGTACTTTATTCCGTGAATTTTTCTTTTTCATTCTTTTCTTTTCTCTTCTCTCTCTTTTTTTGTTTGCATGGAGGGATTTCATTTTTCTCAAAACCATGGGTTAAAAGAGACTTTTCTTGCACTTCTTGACTTGCCTTCTCTTTTCACCACACCCTTTGGCCTAAGTTGGATATTGAATCAACCACAAATCAAGAGGATTATAGGTAATGGATTAAAAGAGGTCATGTTTTCATCAAGTTTCTTTCAAAGAAAGGTAAGGCTCAAGGGGTGTTCAAAAGAGGTTCACACACTCACAAGGTAGGCCACAAAAGAGGTATATGTCAAATTGGCTCACACTCTTCGAAGTTGCCTAAGATCATATCAAGAGATAGCCTTACTTAGTCGACCGGACAAATGGGGTAAATTCTAGGTGTTATCTATCATGCATGCTTCAAAATAAGCTCATCACACAAGGCATTGACACCAAGGTCAAACAAGACTCCACACTTTTGCTAGTGTGCAACGATCATCACAAGAGACTCGATTCTATAATTAGCTAGTCCAACGAGATGCAAAGAGTTCACATATAGTCTATGCAACTTCATTTGGCCTTAACGTAGCCACACATTCATGTTTGTTCGATTATGAGCACTATTCAAGTCATCGGTATTGATCGGGACCGATACTCAAATTTGCAAAAGAACAGCCACATTTAACACAGAAGGGGTGGCAAAAATTTTTTGAAAGGGTCAAAAATCATTTTCAATTTAAAATAAAGGAGCCACAAGCTCAAACATCCACATTAAACAAAACAAGAGTCATAATCAGCATACAAAGGTGGGCCTCACCCCATCACAATAAAAAAAACTTTGTCAAATGCAAATAAAAATTATCCAAAAGGTGAGAGAAAGTAAGACAGAGAGGGAGGTAAAGAGGGGATCATGTCTACGCAGTCGCTCCATCTGTCTGGGCATCAGTTGTAACGACCCTTCCAAAATAACATAAGCCAATAACTTACGAGATTTTTACACATATATTGTCCTAGTAAAATGATATAAAACCAATATTATCAACTTTCGATTACACAATCAAGTGGTTCATGCTTCATACAATTATTTAAAAACAAACAGTAAAATTAATATATTACAAGTCTTGGGCTTACACACCCCAAATGAACAAAACAAGTAGCCATACTTATATTACAAACCATGGGAAGTTGATCCGATTAGCCCTCAAAGTTTCATGTAATTATACAACACATAGATCATGTATAAGTCTCAAAGTTTATACAAAATATAGATGCCTATATGAAAATGTGATCTTCCTTAAGGCTCTCAAAATTTCTCTCTCCAATGGCCAGCTTCACGCCTCCTCTCGATCATTCCTACGATAGAAACAACTATCGCTAAGCATATAGCTTAGTGGTGTAAAAACTATAGGTTCGGCGCCCTCTAAATTTACCAAGCAATCTTTCTCAAGTCACGAGCAGCGCAATTGAAACTTAATAAATACATCAAGTAACAATATATAAAGAGTATCAAGTTTGATATTTAAAGATCCAAATGTCAAGAATGTTCCAGGCGCCATTTTCAAAGAGATTCAATAACAAGACTCACCCAATATACACATCATGTCGTCACACCAAGCACAAGCAAGTATCAAGAAGGGCCGATACCCAGTATCAAGAAGGGTCAAAGCCCAATAATCAAGAGAACCAAGAATCATATTAAAAATGGCTTTCTAGTTCGTACTTAAAATGGACAACTTCCATTCTTCAGACGGACTACAAATCCAGAATCAAGATGGAAAATGATCTGAATCAAGAGGCATTCCAATGGTGACAAAGTCACAGCCACAAGAAAGAAAAGGTCCCAACAAGAGTGCCAAGTGATCAAACAATCCGTACAAGTGGGCGAGTTACACAAGTGTCATACCAACACGTCAATGCAAAGTGACAAGAGGTAACCAAGGGACCAAGATCAACTTTCAGACATACCAACAGTAGAAAGAGTACAATTACAATTTTATACAAAAACCTTAACATTTTATCGAAGAAACAGTCCACACAACTTTGCAAGTTCAAACTGTAGACCAACCAATGTATCAAGGTCCTCAACTTGTTCACGAGTGTATACAACCTTAAAAAAATACAATTAAATAGCTTCTTTAATTCTTAGTATCTCAATAACATTAAAGTAAAATAGAATTATCATCACAAGTAAGCTTAGCCCACAGAAACGACTCTGCTCCCAAAACAGTGATTCTGGCCAGCCTAGTACCTCATGTTGCAACTTAGATTTGAAGATGGAAACAGAAAAACTAGACTTTATAACCTTCATGAAAGATGTAGGTACATCTCTTAAGGTTGCAAACAAACAAGAATAACCGCAAAATATATTTTGTACAAAAAGATATATTCAAAACACTAACAGTGGTCCATATAGGATTTCCAAACCTGAAATCTGGACAAAACTTGTCCTATGTTGCGTCCCATATTTCGAATCCATAACAGCTAAATTAGAGTTTTACCTAAACATAAGAGTTTTAGATATATGAATTAGCTTTCCAAATCATATTTATTCACCAAAATATGGGTTCTAGAGAACGAGATATTCTAAAAGTAATACACATTACTCAGCTATAAAACAGATTTCGACTACTTACCAAAGAGTAGTGTGTTTCTTGAATTACAGACAAAAGAACCAAGTTTTTCTCTTGTGATATTGATGAGCAAATGCTTAACTAAGATTCTAAGGTGGTTAGACTTTGAAGGAACCGAAATTCTCTAGAGGAGATGTCAAAATATAGGCTCAAAAGTGATATTTATCCCAATGCACTGTTGTCCCTCAAGGCTGCCCAAATAGTGTTGTGTGCTGCCCAAAATGCATACATATACCCTTATATATATATATCCTCCACCTCCTTTTAAAAGTATACAAAATTCTAATTAGACTATTACATAAATACCCTAATACAAACCCTTAAATTACGATACAATTTATGCTAAGTAAGCTAGCAATTATCACAACATTTCAAGTTCCCAAAATAACAGTAAAACATATTGTAGTAATTAAGCAAAGGTAAATTGACATACGACTCTTGTTAGCATTTATGGGTGTTACAACTCTCTCCCCCTTAAAGAATTACATTAGTCCCGAAACAAGTGCGGATACTGGGTCCTCATGTCTTCTCCTCTCTCCCAGGTAGCTTATTTTTCCAAACGATTCCTCCAAAGTACCTTTACTAAGTGGATTTCCTTGTTTCTAAGTTGCTTCACTTCCCGAGCTTGAATTAAAATAGGTTATTCATTATATGTCAAGTTAGGATTAACCTCAATAGATTCAACTGGAAGAACATGAGATGGATCAGAACGGTATCTTCTGAGCATAGAAACATGCAAGACATTGTGGATCTTGTCTAACTCAGGTGGCAAACCCAATTTATATGCAACTGGTCCAACCTTTTCAAGTACCTCATAAGGTCCAATAAATCGGGGACTAAGTGTTCCCTTTTTGCCAAATCTCATAATCTTTTTCCATGGTGACACCTTTAAAAATACTTTATCTCCCACTTGATATTCAATGTCACGCCTTTTAAGATCAGCGTATGACTTATGTCTATTCGAAGAAATCTTTAGACGGTCCTTGATAAGTTTTACCTTGTCCTCTGTTTGTTGCACAATTTCAGGACCAATGAGTTTCCTGTCACCAACTTCACTCCAACAAAGAGGGGTCCGACATTTCCTTCCGTACAAGGCTTCATAGGGAGGCATTCCAATACTCGATTGGTAACTATTATTGTAAGCAAATTCTATCAAAGCCAAATGTTTTTCCCAACTACCTTCAAACTCCATAATGCAAGCTCGAAGCATATCCTCCAAAACTTGTATCACCCTTTCCGACTCACTATCTGTTTGAGGATGGAACGAAGTGCTAAATTTTAGTTTAGTACCCAAAGCTTCCTGCAAGCTACCCCAAAATCTAGATGTAAACCTTGGGTCTCGGTCAGATACAATAGACATAGGGATCCCATGTAGTATTACGATCTCATTAATGTACAATTCGGCTAAACGCTTAAGTGAGTAATTCATCCTTGTTGCTAAGAAGTGAGCACTCTTGGTTAGCCTGTCCATAATCACCCATATTGCATCATGATTTCTTTGGGTGCAAGGAAGTCCAGAAATAAAGTCCATAGTTATTCTCTCCCATTTCCATTTCGGCATCGACAAGGGCTGTAGTAAACCAACTGGGACCTGATGTTCTGCCATTACTTGTTGACAAACCAAACATTTAGAAATGAACTCCGCAATGTCCCTCTTCATAGCACTCCACCAATAATTTTCTTTAATGGTCTGGTACATCTTTGTACCCCCAGAACGCATGGCATATGTTGAGGTATGTGTTTCACTCAGTATTTCTCTCCTTAATTTGTCATCATTAGGGACACATAGTCTATCTTGATAAAATAAGACACCATCCTCTGTTAATGTAAAATTAAGTTTTTCCCCATTTTGAACTTCTCGGGTCAATTTTACAAGTTTCTCATCTAATTTTTGTGCTTCCTTCACCTGTTCAAGTAATATTGGATTTACTTGAAAATTAGCAATAACTGAACCATATGAATCAAGTGTGAAACAAACATTCATGGCTTTTAACTCAAGGATCAAGGTCAAAGAGCTCAAAGAAATGCTTGGGAAGAATTTTCGACTTAAGGCATCTGCAACCACATTGGCTTTACCTAGATGATAATCAATTGTGCAGTCATAATCCTTAATGAGTTCAAGCCATCTACATTGTCGAAGGTTTAGCTCCTTCTGAGTACCCAAGTACTTTAAGCTCTTGTGATAAGTGAATATATGACATTTCTCTCCATACAAATAATGCCACCATATATTTAAACCAAATACCACCATAGCAAGTTCAAGATCATGAGTAGGATAATTCAATTCATGCGGTTTTAATTTTCGAGAGGCATAAGAAATAACCTTCCTTCTTGCATCAAAACGCATCCGAGATCATTATGAGAAGCATTGTTGTATACTACATACTCCTTCCCTTCAATTGCTAGAGCAAGTATAGGTGCTTGAGTCAATAAGGATGTGAGAGTTTCAAAGCTTTCTTGGCATTTGTCATTCCAATTAAACATCACTTCCTTCTGCAAGAGTTTAGTCAATGGAAAGGCGATAATGGAAAAGCCTTTCACGAATATTCTGTAGTATCCTGCTAAGCCTAAATCCACCTTCATGCCTTCGGCTGATACAACATGTCCCAAAAACGTCACTTCATCAAACCAAAATTCACACTTGGAAAGTTTAGCATAAAGTTCCTTCTCCTTCAAAATTTGCAAAATAATTCAGAGGTGTTTATCATGATCTTTTCTACTTTTGGAAAATATTAAAATATCATCTAAAAAAACAACCACAAACTGATCAAGATAAGGCTTGAATACTCAATTCATTAGATCCATGAATACCACAGGAGCATTTGTCAACCCGAATGGCATCACAAATAATTCATAATGACCATAACGAGTTCTAAAAGCAGTTTTAGGAATATCTTTCTCTCTAGCACGCAATTGGTGATATCCAGACCTTAAATCAATCTTCGAGAATACTTTAGCACCCTTCAGTTGGTCAAACAAATCATTGATCCTTGGTAGTGGATATCTATTCTTGACTATTATTATGTTCAATTGTCTATAGTCAATACAAAGTCTGAGAGTACCATCTTTCTTATTTATGAATAAAATAGAGGCTCCCCAAGGAGAAACACTAGGTCGAATAAAACCCTTCTCAAGAAGTTCTTGCAATTGAGATTTCAATTCTCTTAATTCTACCAGAGCCATTCTATAAGGAGTGATAGAAATAGGGGTAGATCCAGGAATAAGCTCGATTGGAAATTCAACCTCTCTTTTCGGGGGCAATCCAGGAAGGTTTTCTGGGAAGACTTCTAGGAAATCACACACAGCAGGTATGTCTTTGATACCAGGACTCTCCAACTGTATATCAACTATGTGAGTAAGGTATGCCCCATAACATTGATGCATCAACTTTCTTGCCAAGGCCGTAGAAATAATACTAGATGTCAATGATCTTCCACCTTGTACAGTGTTGTTTGAAAATGTAGGATCTTTAGAAGTAACATGTTTAGACCTACAATCTACCACTGCATGATATTTATAAAACCAATCCATCCTGATAATAACAACAAAATCCTTAAAGGGCATTTCAATCAAATCAGCAGGGAAGACTACATTTTGATCATGAAAGGACAATCTTGATAAACTCGATTACACACAACTTGATAACCCAAAGGACTTTCAACTAACACATCAAAATTAAGTCTCACAGATTTCATGTTTTCAGGAAGAGCAAGTGATGAACAAAGATAGGAATGTGTAGAACCAGGATCAAACAATGTACACACACATAAGCCAAATAAGTGAAATTTACCGACAACCACATCATTTCCATCTTGATCCTCTCTCTGCCTCATAGCATAAGCGCGTGCAGTACCCCTTAGTCCACTAGCTTTATTCGCTCCACTTGCCCCTACCGCTTGAGTATTTTTAAGTCTTGCACCCTCATTAGTTCGAGGAGGATTAATAGAAGGCTTATGAATTGAGCCTTCAGTTCTCAAGAAAGGAGCATTATTAGGATTAGGAAAATCCTTCACTTTATGATCAAAGCTCCCACAATTAAAACATGCACCAGAAGCTCTCCTGCAAGTACCATAATGATTCTTTCCACATTATGGACAAGTGGGAACACGAGACCTGCCTTGGCCATAATTTGGAGTGCTAGCTGTAGAAAATTCTGATCTATTTTTCTTTTGTTGAGGTGGCCTGTTAACACTACCAGCCTTAGAATCATCAAACCTTCCCCTTTTGGATGGACCTCCAAAATCTGGTCTAGGCTTTCAAAATTTGTTTTAATTTCAACTGGCTTCTTTTTTATTAAGTCGCTCCCAAGTAAAAGGAGCAGACACTAACTTACAAAAGTTCTCATGTTGCAGGATCGCTATATTCTTCCTAATGGAATCATTTAAACCATCTTCAAATTTCCTACACTTTTCTTTTTCCTCTTTAATAATACCTCTAGCATAATGAGAGAGCCTTAGAAACTTCTATTGGTACTCAACAATAGACATGCCTCGTTGCCTTAAATTCAAAAACTCTTTTATCTTTACATCACAATAAGCAGGTGGGACATACTTCATATGAAATTCCCTAAGAAAATCATACCAAGTAAGAACAGGAGGTTTTACCTTGGCATTCGGAACACTTACCCAGCAATCGTAAGCATCCTTTTGTAATAGTAAAATAGCATACTTAAATTTGGTAACATCTAAACACTCTAACTGCTCAAATACCAACTCCATGCACTCCAGCTATTGTTCAGCATTTGTGGGATCAACGGTGCCTTCAAACTCCACTCCACCCATTTTCCTTATTTTCTCAAAGTTAATCCCTTTGGGATCATGCATCGCTTCAACCATGTGGTGGAAGAATTCAGCCATTTGTTGAAAAGAAGGATTCAATGCTTAAGTACCATGACTCATGTGAGGATGTGAACCAGCTCTTGCACCCTGATGGTTTCCCACTTCAGACCCACTAGTCTAGGGAACATAATGATCCGAGAAAGGTTCTCCAACCTCTTCTAGTGCATGAGGTTGGGAAACAGAGGCACCCAAACCTTCACGAGCAGCTTCCATAGGTCGATCGGCAGAAGAGGCCATATCTTAAATTCTTCAAAAGGAAAGATCACATTGCATTATGCACATGTAGAGGATGCATATGCACTCTACTAGCGATAAAATATTATAAATCATATAAGTGAACAAATACTCCAAATAAAACCATTTTCGAAAGCGAACAAGTATACAAATAATTCACAGCAAAAGTCCTAGAACCATAAACCTAGTCTCTGATACCAAACTTATAACGACCCTTCCAAAATAACATAAGCCAATAACTTGCGAGATTTTTACGCATATATTGTCCTCACGCTAGTAAAATGATATAAAACCAATATTATCAACTTTCAATTACCCAGTAAAGTGGTTCATGCTTCCAACAACCATTTAAAAATAAGTAGTAAAATTAATATATTACAAGACTTGGGCTTACACACCCCAAATGAACAAAACATGTAGCCACACTTATATTACAAACCATGGGGACCTGATCCGATTAGCCCTCAAAGTTTCATGTAATTATACAACACATAGATCATGTATAAGTCCCAAAGTTTATACAAAATATAGATGTCTATATGCAAATATGATCTTCCTTAAGGCTCTCAAAATTTCTCTCTCCAATGGCCAACTTCACGCCTCCTCTCGATCATTCCCTACAATAGAAATAACTATTGCTAAGCATGTAGCTTAGTGGTGTAAAAACTATAGGTTCGGCGCCCTCTAAATTTACCAAGCAATCTTTCTCAAGTCACGAGCAGCGCAATTGAAACTTAATAAATACATCAAGTAACAATATATAAAGAGTATCAAGTTTGATATTTAAAGATCTAAATGTCAAGAATGTTCCAGGCGCCATTTTCAAAGAGATTCAATAACAAGACTCACCCAATATACACATCATGTCGTCACACCAAGCACAAGCAAGTATCAAGAAGGGCCGATACCTAGTATCAAGAAGGGTCAAAGCCCAATAATCAAGAGAACCAAGAATCATATTAAAAATGGCTTTCTAGTTCGTACTTAAAATGAACAACTTTCATTCTTCAGACGGACTACAAATCCAGAATCAAGATGGCAAATGATCCAAATCAAGAGGCATACCAATGGTGACAAAGTCACAACCACAATAAAGACAAAGTCCCAACAAGAGTGCCAAGTGATCAAACAATTCGTATAAGTGGGTGAGTTACACAAGCGTCATACCAACACGACAATGCAAAGTGACAAGAGGTAACCAAGTACCAAGATCAACTTTCAGACATACCTACAGTTAAAAGAGTGCAAGTATAAGTTTATACACAAATCTCAACACTTTATTCAAGAAACAGTCCACACAACTTCGCAAGTTCAAACTGTAGACCAACCAATGTATCAAGGTCCTCAACTTGTTCACGAGTGTATACAACCTTAAAAAAATACAATTAAATAGCTTCTTTAATTCTTAGTATCTCAATAACATCAAAGTAAAATGAAATTATCATAACAAGTAAGCTTAGCCCGTACAGAAATGACTCTGCTCCCAAAATAGTGATTCTGGCCAACCTAGTACCTCATGTTGCAATTTAGATTTGAAAATGAAAACGGCAAAACTAGACTTTATAACCTTCATGAAAGATGTAGGTACATCTCTTAAGGTTGTAAACAAACAAGAATCACTGCAAAATCTATTTTGTACAAAAAGATATATTCAAAACACTAACAGTGGTCCATACAGGATTTCCAAACCCGAAATCTGGACAAAACTTGTCCTATGTTGTGTCCCATATTTCGAATCCATAACAGCTAAATTAGAGTTTTACCTAAACATAAGAGTTGTAGATATATAAATTAGCTTTTCAAATCATATTTATTCACCAAAAAATGAGTTCTAGAGAACGAGATATTCTAAAAGTAATACACACTACTCAGCTACAAAACAGATTTCGAATACTTACCAAAGAGCAGTGTGTGTCTTGAATTCCAGCCAAAAGAACTAAGTTTTTCTCTTGTGATATTGATGAACAAATGGTTAACTAAGTTTCTAAGGTTCTTAGACTTTGAAAGGTACGAAGTTCTCTTGAGGAGAAGTCAAAATATAGGCTCAAAAGTGATATTTATCCCAATGTACTATTGTCCCTCAAGGCTGCCCAAATAGTGTTGTGTGCTACCCAAAATGCATACATATACCCTTATATATATATATCCTTCACCTCCTTTTAAAAGCATACAAAATTCTAATTATACTATTACGTAAATACCCCAATACAAACCCTTAAATATGATACAATTTATGCTAAGCAAGCTAGCGATTATCACAACATTTCAAGTTCCCAAAATAAGAGTAAAACATATTGTAGTAATTAAGCAATGGTAAATCGACATGTGACTCTTGTTAGCATTTATGGGTGTTACATCAGTGCCCAGTGCATCACTCTAGTCCTGGGTCTCAATACCCTGAGTCGCCTCAGAAGAAACAGCAGTACCAGACCCACTAGGAGCTGTCAAGGGTGTATCCGCCAAAAAGGCCTGCACAGCTGCATAGAATCCCCGAGCCCATGAAGGAATATAGGGGCCTTGGGGAGTAGTCTCCCTGTCAAATATGGGCCTCGTACCCTTGCCTTTATTTCCAGGTAGAGGTTCTTGTCTTCCCTTCTTGGGAGGATTTGACCCTCCCTTCATTTATTGCGATATCCTATGCTCTTTTCTGGGGTGGCATGACAATATTGGTCTTTACCATATCTCGAGATACTCAGACTTCTCCCTGCTAGACTCAACAACATCCAAGCACAACCTCACAAGATTTTAACCAATTTTAGGGCATAAAAATAAGTGATTTTAACAATATAAACACTACGGGCAAGATTTTCACAATCATAAGCAAAAACAATTAAGATCGGAGAGGCTCAGCACACATCACTAAGATAAGATCATTGCAAATGAGTACTCATCGATAAAATAATCTCGGGGTTTGGAGAACCAACCTTTTATGCCGATTAATAAAGATTGAAATGCTAGGCAGCAAAGTGATCCAAAGTCCGAGCACCAATCAACTACCAAAATACTTATGGAATGCAAAAATATTGAAAATACTAACTAGGTGCGAGTTTGCGAAGTTTGAAAGAGAGGGCAAGTGAAGATTTTGAAAATTTAAACTTTTGGCCTTTGAAGAAACCATCCAGTTCTCGCCCATTCGGCAACATTAGTCATGGTCGCTGATCCATTAGGCAACTCGCTAAGTGGATACTTACCTCGCTGAGTTTTACTGGACCTCCAGTTAAAATGGGGGTCCAAACGACGGACCAGATCGCAATCGCTAACCAGGTCGGCGAATCGCCAATAATTTCCTAGGCATGCCAAGTTTCACAGACTCCAGTTTGAAGTCGTCTTTAGTCCAACGACGGTCTAAGTCGGGGTCGCCAACTTCTTCGGCGATGCACCAATTGGACCTTTGGCTCGCCAATTTGCACTTTTCACTCACTTTCCATACTTCGACCTACACAAACAATACACCATTATTTCTTAAAGCAAAAATAAAACGGTGAAACCTTGGGTTGCCTCCCAAGAAGTGCCTTATTTAACGTCGTGGCACGACGCAACTCCTCACTCAAGTTCTATTTGTGAGGTTTGCCTCATTTTTATGAGGCCACCCCACTATTGGCTCTGGGTAGAGAAAAGATAGCACTTGGTCCATTTGGTACCCATAGTTACCATTCATACTCATCATTCCTGTTTCAATACACAAACAAGCAAAACAAAACTAAAAATTAAGTGTAACTATAATTAATAAGAACAAAAATTCTACTAAACTAAAAATTCTGAACTAATTAACACCACTCCCCGGCAGCGGCACCATTTTAATGTTTGCGTAATCAACTGACAGTACTTCCAATTCAAGTGTCTACAATCTTACAATAGTAATGTAACCCAACTGAATGTGTTGGGGTTGAGTCCCAAGGGAGCGATTTCTGAGAATTAAGAGTTAAGCGCGAATATGCTAGAGTTAACCATAGTTAAAAACATTATCGAGTAAAAACATGATAAATTAAGGGGTGACACGAATGTCAATTATCAATGGGGGTTTTGTATTCAACTAGTGAACAAAAACAGTGAAAACAAAAAGATATGAATATAGGGAGACGAGATTCTTGGGATGTGATAGGTATATGGGATAAACTACACAATCGAGTAAAGCTATTGATAGTCAATTGCTAAACATTTGTAACTAGGCTAGACTTTAGTAGGTGTAAATTCTCTCTCGAGCAAATTACCCCGAATCAACTCGTTTTCTCTCGAACACCGAGTTGCCGTTTTTAAGCACAGCCTCTACCTTAGCCCATTCACTCTCTCGAGCTGAATGTGTGGGAATTGACCTAGGATTCACTCTCTTGAGCTGAACCCACGATGACCCAATAACCATCGGCTATCGATTTAGTAGTCTTAGTTTTAAAACCACTCTCTCGGGCAAGCCAAAAACACTAAGATGAAATCGTATTTGCAACTATAATCCCATTAAGTTCAAACACAACTACTAAACGAAATCACATTTAAACAGAAAATAGACTAATAATAAGCAATACCCAACAGGAAATTTAACCCATATTCACAAAATCACACCCCAAGAATTGAGGTTTTAGCTAAACATAGAAAAAGGGAAGAAAATGATACCAAATCGAAGTAACATCAACTGGGTATGATTTATATTCACTTCAATCGAGTCTAAGATGAAGAATCTTCAACACCCATTTCCAATTTCTTGGAATTGAAAGTCTTCAAATCTTCAAAAGCTAAGCAAAATGTTCTTTACTAGAAAACATAGAAAAATAAAACGTTGTCTCTGAAATTGCATACTAAGATAACAATTTAAACAAGTATTCATAGTTGTAAAAAAATGTGTTGCGAAGGATCACTTGTTACAGTTAGTCGGGATCGCCGATGCACTCGGCGATCCGCCCTTTGGTTTGCTTCATCGCCTTTTAGCTTTTGCCTTCAACATACAATACTTAACATATTTTCCTCAGTGGTAATAGTAGTAATGTAGTATTATGTTATAATATTCTTTCCATATATAATTAGAACTTTGACCTTCCTTTAATTAAACAACTTATGACACAGACACTCTAGCTAGTATATGTCATATATATATATATATATATATATATATATATATATAACATGCCAAATGAAAAACAGAAAAGTGAAATACAAAATTTTAATAAGAAGGAAATTAATTAAACCTCGAATTATACATGGCTGATTATTCTTCTTGTTCAACAGAAAATAGAAATCTGTTTACTCCTTGTGCTGCGTGTAAATTTCTCCGTCGCCGATGTTTGGAAGATTGCCTGTTAAAGCCTTACTTTCCACCAAATGAGCCCATGAAATTCATCGTCGCTCATAAAATATTTGGAGCAAGCAACATCATCAAGTTGCTGCAGGTAAATATTAATTTATTATGCTTCTTATACGAATATTTTTTAGAAAAGGTGAACACAAATATTGAAAAACATGGAAAGAAATGAACAGAATAAAAGAAATTTGAAACTTGCTAGCTAGCTAGCAATAATTAAGACCAACCATGCATGTGTTCCTTGGCCGAAAAAAAAAGGTATTAGCCAAAACTAGCTAGCAATATACTTTTCTTGTTCTTTTTTTTCGCTCGCAGGAGCTCTCACCTTTTTTGTTTTTTGGGTTAAAAGTGAGGGAGCAACTCCCTCTCGTCGCACTCTCACACAGACACAAGGAAAATACGAAAAAAGAAAAAAAAAGAACAAGAAAAGTATATTGCTAGCTAGTTTTGGCTAATACCTTTTTTTTTCGGCCAAGAGAGATCACCTCATATTAAGTGATTTTATTCAATTTTCACTTTAAAGATTTACCTATATTGATTCTTAGAAAATGAAAAGTATTAATATTTAATAACGCAAAGAAAGAAAGAAATAAGTCTGAAATATTTGTGTAACTATAAATCATTTCATTGACGTGGACTAAAATAGAAATTTAAGTAAATAACAGACTATATGTCATATATGGTTTCAGGAACTTCCAGCAACACAACGAGCAGATGCAGTTAACAGCCTTGTTTATGAAGCAAATGCAAGGATGAGAGATCCAATATATGGGAGTGCTGGTGTAATTTCCCATCTTCATGACCAAATGACTAAACTTCAAGCACAAGTTGCTTTGGCACAAGCTCAAATCTCTAATTTACAATCCCAAAATGCTAATTTGATGACTTTAATACCCAAACAACAATCATTATCAGATCACCATTATCCATTTCAAGATTCAACCCCTCTGTCATACGATGATAATACTGATATTTGGCATCTTGGTGAGACAACTTGGGAGTCTTTCTGGTCATGAGAATATATCAAATTATTTCATCTAATTATATATATTCATTATTTTTTAATTGGGATACGTAATATTTGAAAGGATTATGATGAGATGAAAAATCAAACTCTCATCAACGATCTTTTATAATGTATGTTACATCATTTTTTATTTATTTTACATATGACACTACATTTACAAATATTCCTATTATTACTGTGAGAACAATAATTGGTGTTTCCTATTTCAGATAATGTCACAAATAAAAAAGTGATATGATTACTATTTCTCTTCTTCCATTTAATTTAGCTGATCATTAATTCTTAGTTTGTAATGTTTGACTAGCTCTCTTCCCAACTTATTAGTCCTCTTGTATTTCGATTTATCTAAACGTGTTTCACTAAGTATGAAATTAAAAGAAAAAAAAATTAAAAATTAATGGTTTAATATAAGAAATCGATATTTATGTGATTAGAAACATATCTTTAAAGATAAAATGAGAAGCTTAAGAAGATTTTTATGAATACTAGTAGTGATTGAGTATAATTAACTCAAAACATTCATAAACACTATAATTAATTAATTACCCCTCACCGGGAATCTCCCTCAAAACTTAAGCCCTAGCCCTTTTTCTTCTTCCCGTTAATTCAACCTAATTTACGTTGTCGGGGAAAACTTCAAAAAAATCTAATTCAGTTTCACGGATCACACTACAAAAAAAAGGTTAAAATTACGGCGGTTTAAATGCGGCAGTTTTAGAAAACCGCCGTAATATATCAAAGTATCAAACATTACGACATTTTTTCCATCGCCGTATCATACATGCTAAAAGCAACGGTTTGTGTGGATTCCGGCGTGTCAATCCGCCGTACATATATTTTAACCTTTTTATTTAGGACATTTTATAACTTAAAAGGCATCTCAAATGGCTAATCCACCAGTCCATCACCGCTCTCTCAAACCCTCTTCATTCTTTTAGAGGAATCCTCTCCACGCCGTCACCGCCTCAACGGGAGGGAGATACACCGCCAGCAACGGGAGGGAAATACACAGCCAACGACCGGAGAGGAGACAACTCGATCCTTTCTATTAGTGTCAGATTTGATTTATACTATGGGCTTTCGTCACGCCTCTCTTGATCGACGGTATCACTTTTTTTCACATCGATATATGCTTTTTCCTCGTAAGCTCTTTGTATCTCTGTGATAGTAAAGCGAAGAAATTAGGAAAAGCGACTGCATGATCAGATCTTCCCAAAGATTCAATCCCTAACCGTAAGTTTCTTAATTCTATTGAGAAATCACCTCAACAATCGGAGGTCTTGCTCTTTGTAATATGAATTTATGTTCAGTTTGATTTTTATTTTGGATTGAGAATATTGGGTTCATTTTAACCTCTTACTTGTACTTTCAGAACTCTCTCAGTTTTGACTTTCTAGAGTTCATCAAGGTATGTTTTCTAAGATTTTGAGGTATTTTTTTGTAATTTTTTCCCTTCTGAAATATGCTCTTTTTCGGATATATTTTATATATGTAAATTCGTGGAATCTAGCTATGCTTGTTAGTTTGAGTAAAGTTGAATTTGATAATATCTGTAAGAAATTGGGGATCTATGGTGAAAACTTAATATGATACTTATTGAGACAAAGGATGGCAGAAAGCTTTTTTATGTTAGCTTATTAAGAGTTCTTCTAGTGCTATTATTAGGTAGAAATCGTATCTTAGCCAAAACCTATTGTTAGAATCCATAAGCTTAATTAACTTGTTTTTCAAATGAGTAAATCAGTCCTTAGGTTGGTCTAATCAGCCAATAACTTATTCATTAGACAGTGAACTCGTTGTGACTCAACAAATAAGATAAAGTTGATAGTGCACTTATTAGGAATAATCCTGCTAAGTAACTTAATTCATTTGATAGATGAGAGAAAAGAGTTTTGTTTATCTGAGGCTATTATGTATTTCATCAAAGCAATATAGTGAAGAATTCAAAAACACAAGCTTGTACTTCCTGGAACTTTCTGCTACAAAGTACCAAACCGAAACTTCTCTGTCAAGTAAATATTATCGTGGTAGTACTGGTGGTGGCAGGGCTAACAGAATTAGTCAGGGCTGCAGGCAGCGTGAAGGCTCCTGGTGGGATGAATGGAATATTGATGGGAGCAGTAGTCACTTGTGCTTGTAGCTGCTTTAAGTAGTCTATCACTTCATCAAGCATTGATACTTTATCTGTCTGCAAAATTCAGCATTAATCATAGGCTCATAACTGTTTGTATTTGATTTTGTGCATGATGAATGAATGTTCACCATTTAGGGGAAAGTTGATTTTTTCTTGTTATGTTACATGTTGATAAAACACACCTTACTTGTATTTGGTACCAATCTCTGTAGAGCTTTCATCCTTTGGTTAATTTTGTCTCGGCGTCTCTGTACCAAATAATAAAACAGCACAACACATGCTATTAGTTAACTAGTACTCCACTAGCTAGCTAGTAGTGGTAGAGCCAGGACTTTTACTAAAGGGATTAACACACATAGAAGTCGGGAGGATTCAACTCTACTACATATATAAATAATGATGCTCTACAATATATGTCATTATATTCTTATCTGGTGAAAATGATATTCTTTTGGCAGAACAAATTCAAATAGTACCTGCTTCTGACTGGTTATGAGCAGCTGCTGCTCGGCTATGTCTTGATGAGTTGGACCTTTTGTTTCATGTTCTTCCTCCCTGTTTCCCTGCTAAAATCAATTCAACATGGCATATTTTCTACACATAGAGGAAATCAAACTCGTTTGTAGTAGCAAGTTTAGTCTTATTTTCTCTATGAAAGACAAAATCTTTAACTGATGTACCATGTATTCTTACGTATATGGGGGCATATATGTAGTTATAATACTAGAAAATCTGTTTTAAGAAAGAATAAACTTACCGAGCCACCACCATGACAAGCAGAATCCTCATCACAAGTGGTTTTAGACATATTCATTGAAATGTATAAAGCTTTAATCAACTTTTGGATCAATTTTTCTTTTGGCTTGCAGATACCCATAAAAAAATCGTGAGTAAAGTGCTTTGGGTGTGACCAATGTGCATCTTACTGATGTGAGTGAATAAAGGTAAAAATGTTTTACCGCTTCCAGTGTGATGTCTTATTTGCTTTTGCTATAGAAATGAACCATTCTTCTACTGGTTCTTCTCTAACTATTTACCTTTGTTGCAGATTTTAATATTTTTTCTTTTATGGTTAATAATTATATCTCTATGGTTTACTTCATAAAAAATTATATTTGTATGGTTTGAAAGTTGAACGAAGTATTTCAAAATGTGTCTTTCACTTTCATTGGTTCTTTCACACTGTCATTTCATCTTCTAAGGTCCAGACATGATGAAAGCTGGCGATATTAGCGCATGAATTAGTATGTTCATATTGTTGATCTGTTCGGTGTTAGAAATTTTGATTTTATCAATATGATTGATTTGCAACTCTCTTGATTTTCAAGTTTGTGTGCCGCCATTTTGTCTATTGGATATCACCATGTTTCTCTGCCTCATCCCTTCTCTTTGAGGTTATGACTACATTGTGTATGTGTAGGCGCAAGAAGGATATACCAATAACTTTGTTTAACTTGTCAATACTTCATGAAAACGAGACCTGCATTGTGCAAGATGGGAGCTTTTAAGTTTCTCGTAGAGTTGATGAACCCTGTTGCTGGGATAGTTGGCAAGGCTGTTGTTGTTTTATCAAATCTCGCAACCATTCACGAGGGAAGAGCAGGAATTGGTCAGGAAGACTCTTGATGATGATCTCAAATGCTTTTCGAGAATTGACTTTTGTTTGCTCCTTTTAGGTACTTGCAATGGTTTTATTAGGTGCGTAGCTCTCATCTTCGATACATTTGATTCACTTGTCTCATGACTTTTTCAGTGAATTTGCACCATTTCATTTAAAATAGGGGTGCCTCCATTCTCTGGCTCAGCATTTGGAGTTTGTGACATTTCATTTGAATCTTTTGTTGGCTTGAATGGATACCATTTCTGCTGACAGCTTGCACCAATTAATCATGAAACTCAAGAAATTGTTCATGAAACAAGTTTTGCAGCTCTACTCAAATTTGAAAACATCCTTCAAAGCCATAGTGCTAGAGAAATAGTCCTGGAAAGTGGCTGGCCAAGAAGAAGCATATGAAAGTTATAATCTGGAATGCTCCTTAACCATTGTTTATAAGATCAATTATAGTTATTTTTTCTTGTTGGCAGAATGGTGTTGTTTAATTTCTACTCCTAAACTCTAATGGGGTACATAATGTAATTTTGGAATTCTTTTTGTATAATAAAATTTCATAGTTGGTTGTGTTTTTAAATTTCAAAGTCAATTATTAGTTGTGATAATAGTATTTCAAAGCAGTTCAAACTGGCGGTTTTTGCAAGTGTCGTAATATACCATGGATGAAAATGGCGGCTTTTAACACTGCCATAATATGTAAAACGAAACCACCGTATTAAATCATTTAAGATTATGGCGGTTTTTAAAACTGCCATAATTGTAAAACGAAACCGCGTAGTAAATTATTTAAGATTATGGCGGTTTAGTCAAAACCGTCGTTTTACATTTGTGACAGAAAGGATTACGACGGTGTGATCTCAAATGCTTTTGTTAAAAAGATAGCATAAATTGTTAAAAATGCATATTGTGGCGATTGAACACTGCCGCTATAAACAGTTAGAAACGCCACAATTGCACCCTTTTTTTTTTGTAGTGACATAGCCGAAGTATTATTAAAGGTAGCTTTTCGATGTGAGAAATTTATGACATTGGCTTCGTAATTATCTTAACTTTTGTTGTTTTTGGGATTCGGACAACTTCTACCTTATTCCCATGTTGCAAATACTATTGAAAATTTTATGAAAAATACTTAATCACAAACTTGTAAATAGCTTATTGAAGAGTATTAAAGACATTGTCCGAAACAACAAGCCCTTCTTTTATGAAATTAAGAATAAAAAACTAACAAAGATTCAATTAAAAAAAAAAAATCTAGCACAATAGAATATAGAAAGGATAAATTTTTCTTCATCTTCATTTTTCCCTCTCTAAAAGTTTAGTCAAGGGAAATTTTATATGGAGATAATGTTTAGATAGAAAGAGTAACATCTCAATTATTAAGCATTATCAAAGCCTTAAAGGCTTTTCAATGTATATTGTATGTATTTTACTTGTTTGGGTTTATTTTGGCGAAATATTAAAAATGAATAGTATTTTATTGCTAGGTTAAAATAGACATAAAATGATAAATTATCTCTTAATTTTTCAAATTGAACAAATAAAGTTGGGCAACTATTTTTAATATATTGAACAAATAAAAATAGATTGGAGGAGTAGTAAACTGTAGATATTGAAACCGGTAATCATTATAAGAATACATTTTTGTCGTTGAAGCAACGTCGTAGGACTTGTATTGTCTTCATCTCCTTCAACAGAGACCTGATCTTTTCAAAACTATATTTCTAACACACACACATTAAAATCGGCAAACCATATATATTTTTTATGATTATATTATATATTAATGTGTATGTTTGAGTTGTTGTTGTGATCATTAACCATTATTACTGACCAGATATTGGAACTCCGTCGAACTTCACCATTTTCTGTTCAATTTTTTGGTGAGCTTCATTTCTCCGATTTCATGTACTGCGTTTTCATATGTTTTTATGTGTTTTGTTTGATCTATTGATATGTTTGTTTAACGAGCAGAAACAATGGTGAACGAAGCTCTTGGTGAGCTATAATGAAAAGACTAATTTTTTTAATTTTTTTTTTGTAAAATATCATTTCTCGCCACATTCCTTTTTTTCACATTAAATTCAAGGATAAAAAAGTTTTCTTAGTAGATGAATATAAAAATGACATGGCCAATGACATGAATATGATGTGGCATTAATTTTTTGGACATGAATATGAGGTGTCATTCATGTAAGAGAAAGTGAGGAACACACAATGACAGAGGGGGGTTAAAATTCTTATTTTGAATGAGTTTAAGCAAGTGTCTAGTTGAAAATTAAGTAGAAGGTCTAGTTTACCATTTGAGTCAAGTATAAGGGTCTTTCACATTATTTCAATTTTTTTAAAAATAAGTCATTTTTAGCACCTTATACTTAACTCGAATTATAAACTTGAATTAGTAGAAATGATAACATGAATAATAAGGATGATTAATGGTCATTAATTACTCAGGCTAGTAAATGATAAAGAATATAGAGTTAATATCTGAAAAAGTCACTGAACAATGAGAAATTATCTAAAAAAATCATTAAACTTTCTTTTATATCAGTAAAATCACTCAACATAATACTTTTTTCTACAAAAATCATTCAACTACATTTATCATTATAAAAATAAAATTGACATAAGAAATTAAATTATTTTTCTATGACATGTAATACTCCATAAATAAAACAAAATTATAAAATCATGTCAACCAAAAAATTCAATGCATGTATTTTGTCGTTACCTTGATAAATATGTCATTCTGTCTAATATGAAAGATGAGTAGCCTAACACTAAAACTCAAGGATTTACATTCAGTGCATAAATCTTAATCTCCAATGCACTGGTCAAATCCAAAACACCATCTTTCATCGCTATGAAGATTCGAATATTAGTAGAAGAAACTTGTTTGATTTATCTTTGGTACTTTTCTTACACACACGTAAATAATTATCTCAGTAATGGCAATCGTGGACAGAGGGGAAGATAGTCACTTTTTAGATCCAAGGTTGAGTAACTCATATGACCAAAGAGCAAGCTAAGTTATCAGATGTATAAATATTGGCCTCTAATGTGTTCAAGATTTTATTTTAATGATAAATGTAAGTGAATCATTTTTTAAGATAAAAGTGTTAAATTGAGTGGTTTTAGTGATACAAAAGAAAGTTCAATACATATTAAAGTTAGTTTCTTATAGTTCAGTGACTTTTAAGATACTAACTCAAGAATATATATCATAACTTAGTTTTGAAATATAAGAATTATTTTTCCAACAACAAATATTTGGCTCCTCTCCATGTAACACCTCATAAATTGGAAGTTGAGTTTGAGTTGAAAAATTATAAAAAGCCGACTTAATATCAGTTCTTACGAACTAGTCAACGACCTGTTGAAGGGTCGATGGTCCGTAGAAGGGTGCCCATGTGTACGTGTTTACCAATTACAAAATTTTACAATACGTGTTCAAGCAAAAGTATCTAAATCTTCGCCAACAGAGAAACATCAAACTTTTGAAAGACTATGACATGAGCATCCTCTATCATCCATGCAAGGTCAATGTGGTGATCGATGCCTTTAGTCGGTTGTCAATGAGTAGTGTGACTCCTACTGATGATGGTAAGGAAGAGTTAGTTCATGACGACATTCATAGACTAGCTCGACTAAGTGTTCACTTGGTTGATTCAGATGAGGGCAGAATCATTGCTCAAAATGGGTTGAAATAATCTTTTGTGTTGGATGTAAAAGCTAAGCAAGATCTTGACCCGATATTGCTTGATTTGAAGAAGTTGGTTTTCGAAAAAGTCATTGAAGCTTTCTCCCAAAAAGGAAATGGTGTTCTTAGTTACCAAGGTTGATTATATGTTTCGAATGTTGAGGAGTTGAGAAATCAAATTTTGATGAAAGCCCATAGTTCTTGATATTCCATTCATTCGCGAGCCACCAAGATGTACCTTGATTTGCAAGAAGACTAATGGTGGAATGGGGTGAAAAGGGACATTGTGGAATTTATGGCTAAGTGTACAAATTGCCAACAAGTGAAAGTTTAGCATCAGAAATCAGGAGGTTTGTCTCAAGACATTAGTATTCCTACTTGGAACTGGGAAGACTTGAATATAGATTTCTTTACCAGTTTACCCTGCACTTGGTGGCAACACAATTCAATTTGGGTCATTGTGGATCGTATGATAATGTCATCTCATTTCATTTTCGTAAAGACAAGAATATTGTGCTAAGTTGTATATCTGAGAAATGGTTAGGTTGCATGGAGTACCCCTATCCATTATATCCGGCAAAGGTACCTAGTTTACCTTACAGTTTTTGAGGTCTTTCAAAAAAGGCCTTGGTACCCGGGTCAAGCTCAGTATGGTCTTTCAGATCGATAGGCAAGCCGAGCATACTATTAAAATGTTGGAAGATATAATGAGATCTTGTGTGATATTGACTTTAAGGGTAATTTGAATGGCCATTTACCTTTGATTGATTTTGCTTATAATAATAATAATTATCATTCCAGTATTGGTATGACTCCTTTTGAGGCTCTCTATGGTAGGAGGTGTAGGTCTCCTATGGGCTGGTTTGAAGTTTGTGCGGTCTCTTTGATATGTCATGAGTTAGTGCATGAGGCTATGGAGAAGATTCAACTTATTAGAGAGAGGTTGAAAACGGCTCAAAGTCGACTAAGTCTTATGCCGATGCTAGGAGGACAGAGCTTTAGTTCGACGTTGATGATTGGATTTACTTGAAAATTTCGCCTATGAAGGGTGTGATGAGTTTTGGAATGAAAAGAAAGTTTAGCCCCGGTATGTGGGCCATATACCAAATTTTAAGGCGTATTGGTAAGGTAGCTTATGAATTGGATTTGCCTTCCGATTTGATATCGGTGCATCCGGTGTTCCATGTCTTCTCGCTGAAGAAGTGTGTTGGTGATCCTACATTTATTAGGTTGTTGGAATGGTTAAGAGTTAAGGAAAGTCTTTCTTAGGAAGAGGTTCCGGTTGAAGTTTTGGATCATCAAGTCCGGAAATAAAGAAATAAAGAAGTTGCATCAGTGAAAGTTCTTTGGAAGAATCAATTAACTTAGGATGCTACTTGGGAGGTTGAAGTCAATATGATGTCCTGGTATCCCGATCTCTTTCCCTCCGCTCCTATTCTAGCTTGAGGTATTAAGTTCTTCATGGTTCATTATTTCAGATTCATGCCTTTTGGTCATTCTCATGTTTCCATATGCATGCATGTTTCATGAAAGTTGTTTTATAGTTATGTTTTAGCTTGGAGTTGATCTCCTTGATTCTGTGCATTTTGATGTAAATTGCATTCATGTTGAGTTGTTATATCTCTTTCTACTCTATTCTTACTAGCTTGAATCCCATTCGAGGACGAATGTTCCCAAGTGGGAAAAATTGTAATATCTTGAAAATTGGAAGTTGAGTTTGAGTTGAAAAGTTGTAGTAAACTAACTTGATGCTAGTTCTTACGTATCAGTCTATAGCCCTGTTGAAGGGTCTACAGTCCGTAGAAGGGTGTCATAGGAACGATCTTGAGGAACTTGAAATTTTCAAGTCTAAGTAATTGACCTACGAATGAACATGACAAATCGTAGGGTGGTCTACGGATCGTAGGAGGGATGCGTAGAAGTGATGATCCAAACTTAGAGACATTTTGGACTTTAATTTAGACTCTATGGACCGTAGAGTGAACGACGACCCGTAGGGATGTCTCGTGGTAACTTGGCTGAATTTTGGGTTCCAGTAGTTGGGTCTACGGTTGATCAGTACGGTAGATAGAAAGTCCTACGAACCATAGGCTCAAACCGTAGTCTTCTGGTAGTTTTAATTGAGGGTGTTTTGATCATTTCCTACCCATTTAACCCCTAAACTATGTCATTTTAACCATATAACTACCCTTATAATCGTTTCTACCCTTCAAATTATTACCCATTCCTCTCATTCACTCATGAATTCTCTAAAAATCCCCAAATATTCCTCTTCAAATTCTTAATCATAGAAGTACATTAATCAACCATGATTAAAATAAGAAATATTGAAAATATGTGTTTCCCAAAATTTTGAGAACGAATGGAATTACTTTTTTTTTTTGAAAATGTTTGTCTAACAAAAAAATATTTTATTCTTCTTTGATAATTTATGGCAAAGTAATTTTCAATACTTTTTAGTTAATATCTAAAATGCTAGAAATTTTGTTTTATGATTAACAATATTTTTTTTCTTAGTAAAATAACTTATTTAAATGTTGATTTTGAATTGACAGATATTTAGTATATGAGGAAACATTTTTTTTGTGAATTGAAAAATTATAGATAACGAAAATAATATAATCTGTGGTGCTAATAATTGTGACATGGTGTCTTTTATAGCTAAATTAGATAGATTTAAATGGTGAATATATATCCTTTTAACAATGATTAAGGCACTTGATTACTTAAAAATAAACACCTTTAATATTTAAATAAGAAAAGTGTCATACATCTAAATAGAAATTTAGAAATTTAAAGAAAATGGAGAGAAGACAAATGAAGAGGAGTCATATCCTTATATTATCATGGTGTGCTCGTAATTTAGCTAACTGTCCTCGGATACCATTAATCATGTTACATCACGTGGCGTCATTAATTTACTCAATTTATGAGACACACTAATCACATATTTAGGCCCGTAATACAACGTAATTAGAGTTTAATTCTACTAGTTATTACATGTATCCAAGATTCCAAGTCATTATTTATGTACAGTATGTATGTAATATGTTCGTTAATATTACTGATTTCATATCTGTGGAAGACTTTGATAAAATTTTGTTTTTTTACCTCAATTAGCTGCATTTCATTGCTCAAGAAATCGCCGTTTAAATAGTAACGTCGCCAACTTAATTCAACACCTTTCTAGCCACCGCTACGATGGCAAAATGGGTAAAATCTATGGTTATTCATTTGATGCAATTTATTTTAAATGAAATCGTTATACAATTGTTTAAAAATGGATCAAATATGAATCAATTCAAATTATCCATATAAAATATAGATAGCCCATGGGTATCCACTAATTGGACTTCCTTTAAAATATGTATGGACGTATATGAACATCTAAAAAGTACACTTATTAAAGGTGTGTTTGGGAGGAAGAATAATATATTTCTAAAATATTTTCTAATTTTCTCATTTTTGGTTGACTTAAATATTTTTTCAAATTAGTTTATTTTCTTCGAATTTAAGAAAAATGACTTGCTTACATAAAGTTAGGAGGAAAAAAATTCAATACTTCACTTGAATCGAAATAATATTTCTAAATACTATCCTTAAACCTCATCACACGAAAGGGATTCAAACTTGGGATCCGACTTTTGACCCCGACTGTGACTCGAGACCCAAATTTTGACCTCCTGATCTCGACTCAGAATCACTCATTTTCCTGAAAATAGTTTCTAGAAAACCATGAAAATAGTTTTTCCCATAATCATGTGAGATGTTGCATTTTCCAAGTTTAAAATGTGATAATCTCTCTAGTGAGAACAAGTGTTTGTTAATGTTGATTTCAAAAAAATGTAGTTCATATTTGTCAAGTATGAAAACAAAATCCTCCGGTACTTGATTGGTCAAACACATCCCATATGGTTCTTTCATGACTATTATGCATGTAAAGACTATACTTTAATTTGTAAATGTAATTAACCCAATAAACATGCATTTATCATGTAAGAAACTGCAGAGTTTTGATTACGATATAATGACAAATTTCCTAAAACCAGTATTGGTATTTCTGGTTTTCAATCTTGAACAAAAAAGATGATGTCAAGCCTGTGCAATGTAAAAAAGGAAAAATTGTTCAAATTTATACTTGCAATAATCAACAGACAGATCATTTTGTGTTGTATTGGCATTTGACGTGTCGTTGAGAATAAGGAATTTTCATTAGGTTGGAATTGAATTGAATTAATAAATAAGCACATCATTAACTTATCTAATATTCCTTTTGTTGTCGTTCTTATTGTAAATATATATATATTTTTAATACTTGTTATTTTACAAAACTAACGCACAAATGCCATTTTTCATATTATTTTACCTTTGAAAGTTATTAGCCTAGTAAGTATGCATTTGATCAATATATAAAAATTAAGTAACTAATTGAGGTTAGAGTTTTATAATTTTAGATTTTGAATCAATTCATATTGAAATTTTGATTTCAATTTTAAGCTCAAAAATTTGAAATAGTTGTCAAATGCATTTAAATTATAATGTACTCCATTTCTAGTTTAGTCTTCATGGAGTATGAGAGGAAATGAAAAGATTATTTTATATTACTAAATTAATTTCAACACAAGATACACAGAAAAATGATTAGTTGTTGGGAAAAATAAAGATTTTTTAACCAATTAAAAACTTGATTAAACTTGCTATTATTAATTGAATAAATTGTGGTAGACTTGCAAGAAGTGGGGACATTCAATCTAAAAGAATATTTACTAGTTAGTACAAGAATCTAAAGAATATTAGTACAACAAAAAATTGACAGTAAAATAGTGGCCTTAAACATCAATATGCTGACACCTGTCCAAAATAATTGACCTGGTGAGAATAATAGAAGTTGAATTGTCTTATTCGAATTTGGCTCCTAATCATATTCTTGATTTAATATCTGATTACTTAACTTTGAATAGGTTACTTATCAAGTCACTCAACTTTGAAAAAATCACAGTAGAAAGTCACTCAATAGTTGAGTAACTATTGAGTTGTAAAACAAAATTAAGTGACTTTCTACATGAACAATTTAAAATTGATTAACTTTCAAAGTGAACTATTCAAAATTAAATGACCATATGAGATATTAACTCTCATATTCTTTCTATTTACTTTTTTTCGAGTACATTTTCTAAATAAGAAATTTGTATTTAATTTAACTTTTTGTAAATTAAAATCATATCATTATAATATTATAATTATAATTAAATAGATAAATTTTGAGAGAAAATAATTTTTAAAAATGTATTACTCTATCAATTCCAACAAAACATTTAATAGGGAGAATTGAGAAAAAAATAACAACATATTGGGGATCGGAAGACTTTAAGAGTTGGCTTATAGTTACTAAATTCTGAAACAATATATAGTTACTAAATTATATATATATATATATATATATATATATATATATATATATATATATATATATAAAACTTTAAAAGTATGAACTCCTAACTTGAATGCTAAATTACTATAATATTCCTAACTTAAAACACCACCTATATTTATTTGAATAGCATATGTTCTCTTGAAATGTTGTGACTTGTGATTTTTTGATAAGTTGTGACCTTTTTTAAAAGGTTGTGAATTTTTGATGAGTTGTGACTTTTCTAAAGAATTGTGTGTTTTTCAATAAGTTGTGACTTTTTCAAAGTGTTGTGACCTCTCTACAGGTCATAACTTTTCAGATAAGACACAAAAACACTTCTTCATACTATCTTTTTTTTTACTATAAATAGAGGGACTTCATCTTATTTTTCAACCACAAATATTTTTAATCTTCTTCTTCTTCTTGCATTTTAAACATTTTTGTATTATTTTATTGTCGTTGAGTGAGTTTGAAGTTTAGCAGAATGTGGTACCACTATTTTGATGAAGTAAATTGTTCTATCCTAAGAGGATATATTCCATAACCTCGAGTACTTAAGGTAAATAATTTTTCGATGATGTAATAATTATTTTTTGCTTAATAAATATAGTAGTATGTAATGTTCCAATATATGAAATTAACATGATGTAATCTAAATTAATTTTTTTTTTTTTAACAATCTCTCTTGTGATGCATATACATGCTTCTGAATATCTTTTCTCAAAATTATTTAAATTCTCAAGAGCAAGAGAATTGTCATGATTTATTTTGTTGATGCTCAAGACATAACAATGACTTTATTTATCAATGCTACTAATGTGATTTAAATTGTCACGAAGTTTGCTTCAAAATAGTTATTACTATATAAGCATTTCCCTTTTGTTTTACTTATTTACTATTTCTTAATATTTAAGTATTTTAGACGATGAAAAACTCATATGACTTGTAATAATGACACTTGAAGTTTGTATTAGTTTAAATTTTATTATTTATTTTATAGATAATTTTTATGAGATAAGGCAAATCTATTTATTAATTCATATAATAGGTATTTGTATTTAAATTAAAGTATTATATATGTCACGAATGTATTATCAAGTCAACAAGATCTTCTAACTTCAAAATATATTATTTTAAAATGTTTTGAGTTTTTTTTTTTTTTTTAAAAAAACTCACAATAAATGTAAAATATATGAATATATATGAATCATTTAAAATTTATCATTTACAAAATAAATTTTATATTCAGTAATATGAAATAAACATTTTTGTTTTGTCCTTGCACTAATTAAAATCTAATAACTATAAAAAAGTAGTAACATAATTAAAATTTCTATTCATCTATGTAAGTATAAATATTTAAAGAAATTGAGCTATTGCACTTTTATTCTTTAATTATAACATTATAAATTAACTTAGTTATTACTAATTATTGCAAATGTTATTCACACTCGTTTATAATCTTTAGTTATAATATTATGAATTCACATAGTTATTACATTAATTATAGAGAAAATGGTCTAAAACCCCCCCAACCTATACCCGAAATCCCAACTACACACTCTAACTTCACGGGTGTCCTATCACCCCCCTAAACTATTTAAAACTAAATTATCACCCCCTAAACTATTATAAATTGAAATAATTACACACCTAAAAAGCCACAACTACATTAAATGTTGATAAGTGAAATGCACGCGCTTGACACGTGGAAATGCACGCGTTTGACAGGTGGAAATTTTATTAAAATAATTTAGTTTTAAATAGTTTAGGGGGGTGATAGGACACCCGTAAAGTTAGAGTGTGTAGTTGGGATTTCGGGTATAGGTTGGGGGGGTTTTAGACCATTTTCTCTTAATTATATCTATCTGTCATCTTTCATTATATTAACTTTTGACTAATAAATTGTCATATTACCGCCCCTATATATCTAATAACACGTATTGTTATTTATCCTTGGATGAATCATGCTTGGTTGAATAAATTGAAAATCGTTTACAAGGATATGAACTAAATCTTTGTTGGGTGTTAGGTAAACATGTGATTATATATGATTTCACAAATAGAATATATTTTTTAATTTTTATTTTTAGTTCTTTCAGTTAAAAAAAAAAGGAAATCTTTTTCAGTCAATTATGGACAGTCAAGTAACTATCTTTGATTTATGTATATAGTCAATCGTGAAGTCAAATATGAGAGGCAACAACAAAAATGTCATCTATTATGTTATAACTTATAAAATAAAAATTAATATACAAAAAATAGTTTTAAAAAATAAACTGTAGTTGTTCTCTTCACATGCTCATATGACATCTAAACAAATAAATGTGGAATGCATGTGCAAAACATGTGTGGTTAGATGACAAGAAAAATACATAACAAATATCGTCTATACGGTAATATTAGTGAGATACGACTAATTACATAATTGAACATCTTCAAATTGAAATAAAAATATATATTATTGCATTTAATTAATGAAATTTTTCATTGACTATATTCATAGGTTTGTGTGAATAAGAGATATATATGACTATCCACATTGAACATTCAAAAGAGAATCTGCAATATTATTTTGTGCAAAGTTAATTATTCAAATCTCCACGTAAATAGGCGATACTATTTACTATAACATATATTTTCTAAATTGGCAATCACGTGCATCACACGTGTCGAAAAACTAGTATATATATATATATATATATTATGAAGCTATATAAATTTAGAAGAAGAAAAAAGTAGGGAGAAGAAAGAAGACTTCTTATTCTTCTTGAATGATATTTAGGGATCCACATATCTGATTTACAATAAAGAAAAACCCCTTTATTTATAGGAAAAACCTAACTTGATCCCCAAGTAGGATTCCTAACCATATCCTTAAAGGACTCCATGTGAAAGAATAGATTGTGGAAGACTCAAGAGTTGGCATATAGTTACTCTTATATTATACTAGTGATGGAAAGTCGGTGCACAACACCTGCCCAATTTTGGTTCACAAAATTATTTTTTAAAATATTGTCAATTATATAATTTTTGAACTGTTTATTTAAAATAAATTATATATTTATATAATAATAGATTCGTTTAGGTTATGATTTTCTCTTTCAGACGGACATCGAAGAACTTTCATTTAGCAGCTCCTTTGCCACAAATTTGCCCAACTTTGATATTCGATTTGCACATACATACATTTTGTGTGTATTTATGACAATTTTGAGATAATTTTTTATTTTCATGGATATCCACCTCATATAAATAATTCATAGTTTAAATTTAAATTTTTTAAAATATAATTAATTAAGTTAGTCAAACAAAATAAATCTCTCATAAATATTTTTTTAAAGAAATATCAAATAAACACAAATCAAGTAAAATAAAATAAAAATAATATTTAAATAGCATGTTGAGTGCAAAGGAAATCTCATGCCCATATTGATTAGTAGTAAATATTTGTTGTACTGGAATATTGAGGATGTTCTGTTTATTTCTTTCATTTTATGTGTTATTATTTTATATATTATTATAATTTTAATTTTTAAGGTTTGGGAGTAGCCTATTCATGGGACTTTTAAAGGGATAATTGTATGAAATAACAAACTATTAATTCAAATTAAATGTTATAGTCATAGTTACTTTTATTTGTTATTCGCAACAAATATTTCATGCTTTTTTCATCCCATTTGTATATCAAAATATACAAATAAATTGAAATATACAAATGCAGGACCCATTTGTATACCGAAATATACAAATAGACCCAAATACATATTTTTTATGTATATGTATACTGAAATATACATATTAATAGACATAGCAAACATAAAATTTGCTGTGAAGTGTAATTATACAAACTATAGCTATAACATACAAATATAATTTTTATGTTTGGTAAACCTAAAATTTACTCATTTTTAAACCATTCGTGTGATGTATGAAATGGAAAAGGCTCATGTGGCAGCCATATTCTTATAGCCAATCACACTTTTTAACAAGTAAAGATCATTAATATACACCTACTAAATAAATAATGTACAAAACGTTAAAGCAACAAAACATACAAAATGACCAATTTACCCCTATAATGAAGCAGACACAACGATGGTGTCCTGTTTGCTTAACTCTCAACTCCCTCTTATATAATAAGAGAATAAATAATTAATTAACTTGAGTCTAGTGTTTTAATTATAATCATATAATATCCAAAATATATTGACCTAATAAATTTTGAACCCGTGTACACATAAAGCATATTAAGAAAGAAACGCTCCCTAATAGAATTTTCATCTCAATCAAGAAGCTCATTGGTCCTTTTTCTCATCATGACCATATGATATTTGAAATATACTGACCCAACCAAATTTAGATGTGTGTGCACATAGAGCCCATTAAGAAAGCTGCTAACAACTTGCTCAAACATATCAAACACTTCCCATGATAATGCAGTGAGCCTCAAGTGCATCTCTCACAATAATAGATGTTAGAATAGCTACAAAATTCAGAATTTGAAGAGTCTAAGGAAATATTGGAAACATATGACAAAGAAGGATTATCATCATCCTAAAGAGAAGCTAGTAATCATGTTATCTTCAAGTCATATGTATAAGAAATAATCACTCAGAAATTAAAAAAAAAAGATTCAGGAACATTGAATTACATCAAGTGACTAATAATTTGAGGTTATATTTGTTAACAGAACTACTTTAATTGAAGAACAATGGGCAAGAGTTGCATTACAATATAATAGAATGATACTCAATACAAAAAGAATAGTAAGGCTATATAATCAGCCATTAACTAAAGCTAACCTAGAAAATAGGTCTAATAACAAAAGCTCAAACATATGGGCTAACATCCCCCCTCAAACTCACAATGCAATAGCAATAAGCATTGAGAGTTCGTCAAACAAAAATTGAAACCGAGACGTCGACTGCTCCTTCATAAAAAGATTATCGATCTGCAAGGACGACGGAACAAAAGGAAGCGATATGGTCTCGAGCTGTAAATGATGATGGGTGAAGTGACAATCAATCTCAATGTGCTTCACCCGCTCATGAAAAACATAATTCTTTGCAATTTGTATCGCACTTTTGTTATTACAATACAGGGGAGTAGGCAGAGAAATGTGAACCCCCATATCTGCAAGAAGCCAACATAACCAAACAATCTCACATGTAGTCACAACCATAGCACGATACTCAACCTCCGTGGAAGATCTAGAGACAACATCATGTTTCTTGCTCTTCCATGAGATTAAAGCGTCTCCAAGAAACACACAAAAACCAATGGTGGATTTACGATCATTACGATCTCCATCCCAATCAACATCACTATAGGATCACAACTCGAGAGATGACATCGAGGGAAACAAGAGATTCTGAAACTGAGTGCCACGAAGATATCTCAGAATACGAAGTACAGCTCCCCAGTGAACAGAAGTAGGAGCAGTAACAAACTGGCTAACAACATAAACTGCATGAGTTATATCCGGGCAAGTAACAGTAAGATAAACCAAACTACCTATAATAGTCCGATAAAGACCGGATCTGATAACGGAACACCATCACTAGGAGAGTACCGTCCATTGGTTTCAAGGAGAGTATCTACAGTCCTGTTGTCATAAAGAAGCACCCATTTAAACAAGTTAGATATATATTTAGTTTGAGAAAGAAGATACCCTTTCTTAGAATGAGCCACCTCAATACCCAAAAAATAACGTAGCAAGCCCAAATCCTTCATGGCAAACTGATGAGCCAAATCACGGTTCAATGACTCAATACCACCATAATCATCACTAGTAATAACCATATCATCTACATATAAGGACAAAAGAATTTTCCCTGCACTAGTACATCTAACAAATAACGCCGAATCATGATTACTCAGGGCAAATCCAAGAGAAGTAATCACAGTGGAAAATTTCTCAAGCCAAGCACGAGGGACTTGCTTGAGACCATATAAAGCTTTTCGAAGCTGACAAACTTTACCCGGTTGGGGGTCAATACCTGGGGGAGGAGTCATATAAACTTTCTCATGGAGATCACCATTCAAAAATGCATTCTTGACGTCTATTTGAAATATCTTCCACTGTCGAATGGATGCAGCAACAATTATAGTGCGAATAGTCATCATCTTTGCCACCGGGGCAAAAGTCTCCTCATAGTCCATATCATATTTTTGTGAGTACCCTTGTGCCACAAGTCTGGCCTTGTATCGCTCAACAGACCCATCAGACTTTTTTTTTTATCTTATACACCCATTGACAGCCAATCGTATGTTTACCAGGTGGGAGGGTAACCAAATCCCATGTATGTGTCTGATAAAGAGCAATGAGTTCCTCAACCATAGCATTCTGCCAAAGAGGATCAGTCACAGCCTCTCGATACGACTCAGGTTCAGACAAATGATATATGTTTGCAATAAAGGAAGCAAATGAGACTGAGTATGTAGAGTAAGCAAAATTTGGTAGTTTGGTGGACTTAGAAGGACGAGTAGACCTCCTTAGAGGTGGTAGGTCTCTAGTCTCAATAGGCAAAGGAGCAGACTCAGGCACAGGTGGGGCTGAAGTACTATCATCAGGTGGCATGGATGAATCCGAAACTAGAACCTCCATGTCAATGCCAAAAGGATCAATATGTTGAAGATCTGATTTCGTTACATCATGGGATTTAGCTGGAATCGAATAAAAAAGAATATGTTCTAAAAAGGTGACATGCCGTGAAACATCTAATTTCTGACTTACAAGATCATAGCAACGATATCCTTTTTGTCCAAAACCATACCCCAAATACACACATATAGATGATTTTGGCCCCAGCTTATTTCGTTCAACATGAGGGCGAAGAACATAGCAAGTACATCCAAAAGCTCGTAATGCAGAATAATCTGGTAGGTGACCATATAATTTCTCAAACGGAGACATCCCTGAAGCCAATGCAGTAGGAATATGATTAATCACATATACATCAGTTAGGACTGCTTCTGCCCAAAAAATACTAGGAACCTCTGCAGATAAGAGTAAAGAGTGTGTTGTCTCAACAATATGGCAGTGTTTCCTTTTTGCAACACCGTTCTGCTCAGGTGTGTTGGTACAAGATGACTGGTGTATGGTACCATAAGAGTCGAGTAACTGAGTAAAATCATTAGAGGTATATTTGCCCCCTAAGTCACACCTGAAGCACTTTATCACAACCGAATGTTGCGTTTTAACAAGGGCTCTAAAGTTGTTGTAAATGCCAAAGAAATCAGATCTGCGTTTCATAAGATAAACCAAGTATAACGAGTAAAGTCGTCTATAAACAAAGAAAAAATGGTCTAAAACCCCCCAACCTATACACGAAATCTCAACTACACACTCCAACTTTACGGATGTCCTATTACCCACCTGAACTTTAAATTTTGCTATTTTATACACACCTAAGTGCTGACATGTCACAGGAGGTGTTCTCACCTCCTCTAGGCGCGTTAGAAGGTAATTTTGATGAAAAATTACTCCCTCTCCAACGGTCATCTTCCCCACCTTTAAATAAACCATTATTTCTTCTTCCCCACCATTAACCCTTATTTTTTTAATAAAAAAATCACAATTTCCTCTCAATATTAAGTAAGGTTTATTTGTTAATGTTCATTTCTACTTCAAATTTTGAATTTAGGGTTTGTAATCTGCTCTAATTTCTTATTTAGGTCTCTAATTTGAATTTTGAATTTTCTCGAAATTCATTGAAAATGGCAAATGAAAACTTGAATTAGCTTTGTATGGATGAATCAGACCCAATGCTCAACGCTCTAGTGAAATGCAAAAACGGAATTTTGCTAAATTTGCAAACTTCTTGGTCGAAATTAAATCCGGGGAGAAGATTTTGGTCTTGCCCATGCTATGGTGTATGTGTTTTTTATTGTATTCTTGCTACACTTTATTTTGAACAATGCTAATGTACTATTTTGGATCAATTTTAGTCTAAAAATTGCAAATTTTTTCAATGGAGGGACAAAGAAGAAGTGGATCCAAGATCAAATTTTATCCTTCCAAGATTGGTGAACAAAATCAATGAGTTGGAACAAGAATTATGTATTAGATAGGTTTATATTGACAACTTGAGGAACTCTAATTTGTTATTGGAGAGGAGACTCAATAGAAGGTTGAAATGGTGTAGGTTCAATAGGAAGATACTTTTGTGTATTTTGATTTGTGTTGTTGCTATGTTCATCAGTAACCAGTAGTTCAAGTGCTGCATATTGTTTGGATTTCTATTTTGATTTGTGTTGTTGCTATGTTCATCAGCAACTAGTAGTTCAAGTGCTGCATATTTGGATTTCTATTTTGATTTGTGTTGTTGCTATGTTCATCAGCAACCAGTAGTTCAATATATGTGTGTCATTTTGTATCTATGATGTCAATTGAAGCTTGTATTAATATGAAACTTTTTCATCAACAACCAACAACCTAGTCATCCATTCATACTTCAACATAGACAACACAACACCATTTGTAAAACACATAACCAACACAACATATGTAAGCACACCTGAATAGTCATAATGTCATATTCAAAAGCCCTCACATACGACAAAATTTACCAACAAACAAAATCCAAAATAACAGGCCATTAATGCAACATGTATGGACTAACTTAAAATTGCTTAAATACATCAACATCACTACAATTTTCATGACATCTTTGACTGTGAAGAAGTGTCATTTTGACTTGAACTACTTCCCATTGTCTTCTTTCTTTGTTTCTCTCTAAGCTCATGAATCTTGCTTGTTGAGATTGCTGCTTTACCATTCCATTTCAGCTTAGTTGTATTACTTGGTGTATAACCAATGTCACCAGTTACATTAGATGATTTTTTCACTTTTTCTTGTCCAGTAGAGTAGATCTTATTACTTGGCATTCCAGGCTATAATAAAATTAGGATTATATCAATATTTAAGTTGTTTAATTAAATAAAATTAGGATTATAATTCAATATTTAAGATGTTAACATATATAAAAGACTCACATTCATGACTTTGAAGCCTTTTGCAGCTTGGAACACACCCATTACCATGATTATTGGTCTTTTGTTTGGAGATGTGTTTCCCCTGCCCCTACCTCTTCCTCTTTTAGTAGTATCAGCTATTGAAGATGATGCATGATAAGTAGGAGGAGCAGAAGAGGTTGCAGGAAAATCAGTAGGTGCAATAGGTAGGGGAGGTGCACTAGGTGCTACTGATGATGTTTTTTTTGGTCTTCCTCTTCCCTATTTTAATGGAGGCTCACCTTCTGATGGTGCTGATGGAGTTTTCTATACATATAAGAGAAAAAGTAAGTCATAAATTAAGAAAAAGTAAAGCAAGTTCAAATATTACCTTTAGCTTGCCTCTTCCCCTGCCTGAACCTATTGGTTCTGCCCTTACTGATGCAGTAGGTGATGGTGCACTTTGTCTTGTTGTTGATTCAACACCCTCTCTTGTTATGGCCTCTGACATGGCATATACTACATGTCATTGCAATTCAAGTCCTAGGAAGCTTTCCAGATTTCTTAGTTTCTCCAGCTTCTTTTCTTCTAGCCTTAGGTGGCTACTAGGCATGTTTGTGATTTTTGGTGGCTCAATAGTGGAGTTTGTAGAAACTGGCCACATCTCTATGTTTGTGAATAGTTCAATAACATTGGCATAAATCCTCAAATAAGTTTCCTTACTATAGCAGTTGTCTATATAGTCATAAAGAGAAAACTTCTCAAAGTATAATACAGCAACAACATGCACATGGTATGCCCCTTAACTGCCACACCCTACAACTACAAGTTCTCTTAGCAATATCCACTTTATGTTGACAAAGCCCTTCTTTCACTTCAAATCTAGCAGCTCCATTAAACTCAATGGTACAGTCCATAGACGTACTAATGTTCTCCTCTAAAACCTTTAGAGCCATTGGAGAGAAATTACACTTCCAAGTACTTGGGAACTCCTTTACTTTTGGCTATTCTTGTTGTCATCTACACTCTTACTTCTTCAAGCATAGTAATGATGGTCTTGCGTCTAGCAGCCAAGATCCATGCATTAAAACACTTAGACATGTTGTTGTCTACAGAGTCACACTTTACTTCAGTATTGAAGTAAACTTTGCACCAAAAATTAATATTGTAGTACATTAAGTTATCCATTATTTTTTCTAGACCTAACAACTTCATCTTCTCTATATTGTTCCTTAAATGAGACTCAAATGTACTCTTAGCTATCTTCCAAAATTGTTGTCTTCTTTGAAGACCCCTCCAATCCTTAGTCCAGTTAACTAATATGTGACTAGCACACATTCTATGTTCACACTTAGGTAATACATTTGTAATTGCTACATATATTCCCTGCAATAGATGATGATTAAGTCAGGATTATACATATAAATTGAAAATTACAAAATAACTTCACATACCTTTTGCATATCTGTAATCAAAGTGAGACCTTCACCATCTCCAAGTCCCAGATCATCCTTTATGCACTTGACAAACATGGTCCATGTGTGTTTGTTCTCCTTTTCAAATACTGCCCAAGCAAGTGGCAACATCTGATTGTTACCATCTCTGGCCACAACAACTAACATTTGGCCTTTACAAACACCTTTAAGGAAACAACCATCTAAGCCTATGCACTTCCTACAATGTATCCATGCCTTCTTTAAAGCATCAAAACATACGTAAAAACTCTGAAATATTGATTTGCCTTCTGCATCATGTTCACTAACTTTTACAACACAATTGGTCCCTGGATTGGTCCTCAACAATTCATCCTTGTAGTCAAGTATTCTTCCAAATTCCACAACATGATCACCCATTATATCTTTCAACACTTTAGCTCTTGCTCTTCTCACAGTAGTCTTGCCAATATGAAGTTTTAACTTTTTCCTAATCATCTCCTGCAACTTGAAGACTCTTATGTTTGGTTGCTCAGTTATTCTTTCTCTGAAGGCTTCAGATAAAAACTTTGCATTGCACAAGTAATTTCTAGTTGTCTTGTTGCAAGTATGCTTTGGATTGTAAGTTTTTATCATGAAATTATTTGTTGTCTTGTCAAGACATCCAAACAAAAGCCATGGACAACTATCTCTGCATCTAACTCTAACTTTCTTTGGCTCATTCACCCACTTCTCCACCTGTGCCCTCCTTCTAACTACATCATCAGTAGCACCATCTGTAGTAGCACCATTTGCAGTAGCAGTATTGAAAGGAGGTGTGGCAGTGAAAGGAGGTGTGGTAGTGAAAGAAGGTGAGGTTGAAAAAGTAGCAATAGGGTCCTCATTATTTAAATGGTCTTCACCTACCCCAACGTTAAAGTTTTCACTCTCACTGGGCCTTGCATTAAAAGCTGAACCAGATTCTCCCATATCCACATGACTATTATTTTCTATTAACATGGGCCCCACAATTGCCTCATCAACCAAATGCTTAACAAATACCTCCATTTCATCCCCATCTTCCAAGGAACACATCATGTCTAGAATATCCTTATCATTATCAATATCTACCAAAAGGCCACTGTTAGGTGCTTTAATACTAAAGGTGTAACTTGTACTATATCCCAATTCTCTAATAGTCTTTCAACTCAAAATAAGACATTTTATCTACATCAACATCCAAAAATTCTGTAACTTTTCCACCATTATATATTGGTTTCCCACTACTTAAATCTAACACCCCACCATGGTACCACCTTAGAGTAATCAAAGCAAACCAATTCATCTCTTACCTGCAGGCAATAAAAAAAAATAGTAATTATAGACATACTCTAACCTGAGGGCAATCCAAAAAATAGAATAGTACT
This sequence comes from Solanum bulbocastanum, assembly GCA_037074985.1. Classification (NCBI taxonomy): domain Eukaryota; kingdom Viridiplantae; phylum Streptophyta; class Magnoliopsida; order Solanales; family Solanaceae; genus Solanum; species Solanum bulbocastanum. The sequence goes on along the minus strand of CM073597.1, from coordinate 15,127,973 downwards.
TAAAAACGAACAGAATACAACACAATACTTAGCTTCTCTATGAACATAATCTATAAACATAATACAACACTATAGTAGACTAGCAACTTCTCTATGAACATAATACTAAGAACATAAATACAACACTCCATGAACATAATACTAAGACGAACAAAATACAAAATTACGCGACTTAGACGATAAAGGGAAAAACCTAATTTCATGAAAAATGTGGTATAATATGGTGTAAATGAACACCTAACACTATAATCGTAAGCAACACATAAGAATTCACACAATGTTGCTCTTAATTTCACTAATCAACAGAAACCATAAGGGATAAATCACAAATTCGAAATAAGAGATAAAGAACTAACCTTTTACTAAATTAGTTGATAAACTACAAAATAAAGTTGACAATACACAACAAAATCTTTCGATGATAGCAAATTCGTTTGAAGATCACCAAAAATGTATTGCTAATAGAGAAGGATTGAAAATGAAAAAGGAGGGTTTTTTTTTGTTCTTTTACGTTTTAGGAAATGGGAGAAAAAAAGAAGAAATGGGTGTTGAAAAGGTGGGACCCAGCGCATGGAATCACGCATGCCTAATTATTTGGTTAGACACATTATTGAAATACCTCAAAATTTGATATAGGCCTAATAACGGGGACTAAGCTTTTATTTCATACCAAACCTTCTCACACCCTTCACGGGTGAAATTTTCAAGTAAATGCAATCATCAACGACAAATTCAAACTCTCTCCTCCTAACATCCGCATAAGATTTTTGCCTAGTTTGGGCCGTTTTCAACCTATTCCTTATAAGTTGAACCTTCTCCATGGACTCATAAACTAACTTAGGTCCTATCAAATCCACCTCACCAACTTCAAACCTACTAATAGGAGATCTATACCTCCTACCATAGAGAGCCTTAAAATGGAGCCATCTGAATACTCGAGTGCTAACTATTATTATATGCAAACTCAATCAAAGGTAAATGATTGTACCAATTACCTTTAAATTCAATCACACAAGATCTAAATATATCCTTCAAATTTTGAATATATCTATTTTTGCCTAACCATCTATATATAGGTGAAAAGCTATGTTAAGCTTAACCTAAGTACCAAGTCCTTTTCTAAAACGATCTCCAAAATTGAGAAGTGAACTGAGTACCCCTGTTTGAAATTATGGATAAGGACACACTGTGAAATTTAACCATATATTGAATATAGATTCTAGCATAGTCATCAGCTGAATAAGAGGTTTTAACATGAATAAAATACGTTGAATTAGTCATTCAATCTATAACCACCCAAATAGAATCATGTTGTCGGTGAGTGCGTGGTAGACCTGTAATAAAGTCTATATTCCAATCTTCCCACTTTCAAGTAGGAATACCATTACCCTGAGTCATACTGCCTGATTTTTTATGCTCATCTTTTACTTGTTGACAATTTGGACACTTAGCCACAAATTCCACAATATCCACATGAACACCATATAGATAGTGTATCCATATCTTCAAAGCAAAAACCACCACTTCCAACTGCAAATCTTGAGTCTGGTAATTCTTCTCATGAACCTTACGTTGCTTAGAAGAATATACTATAAATATACAATTTTTCATGAATAGGCAGCCAAAGCCAATTCTGGAGGTATCACAATACACAACAAAATCATTTGAACCTTCCGATAAAGTCTAAAAAAGGGCTGAAGTAAGTCGGGTCTTCAACTCCTAAAACCTCTTCTCACAACCTATAAACCACTGAAATTTCACTTTCTTCTAAGTCAAGGTAGTCAAAGGAGAAGCAATGGTGGAACATTCTTCCACTAATTGTCTATAGTAACCAGCTAAACCCAAGAAACTCCTAATGTCTATGATATGTCTATGCCAGTTTTTAACCACCTCGGTCTTCTTAGGATTGACTTGAATACCTTCTCCTGAGACTATATGTCAAAGGAATGCTACCAACCTCAATCAAAACTCACATTTGCTAAACTTACCAAAAAAATGGATGATCCTTGAGAACTAGCAAGGCAATTCTCAAATAATTGGCATGCCTATCATCACTTCGCGAATAGATCAAAATGTAATCTATGAACACAATAATGAACATATTTCATCAAATCCATAAAATTTGAAGGAGCATATATTAGTCTGAAAGACATAACCAAAAATTCATAATCACCATGCCGAGTTTTAAAGACAATCTTTGGAATGTCGAATTCTCTGACTCTAAGATGATAATAGCCTCATGTAAGGTCAATCTTTGAAAAGAAACTAGCATTTTGAAGTTGATTGAACAAATCATCAATTCTTAGGATGGGATACTTATTCTTGATTGTGACCTTGTTCAATTGTTGATAATCAATGCACGTGTTGAGTGAACCATCTTTCTTACGAACAAAGAGATTTGGAGCACCCAATAGAGAAATACTTGGTCTGATAAAACTTTGGTTGGGTATTTTGAAAAAAGATTAATTCCAAAGTCAATTTCCCTTTTGGGAGGAACTCAAGGAAGATCGTCTGAAAATATTTTCAGAAACTCACTCACAATAGGAATCGACTCGATAGTTGATGTTTCTGAAAGAAATATCCCTAACCCAAACTGGATGATAGACGCTACCTTTTTTTAAAATTTTATTTTAACGACCCTTAGGGGGGGGGGGGGGGCAGGGGCTTAGCAGCACCCCCAGGCCTTAACATAAATAAATAAAACCAAAGTACAAGGAGGGGGACATAAACCTTACCTCTGATCCTATGATGGTTCATAAGTCGGTCTTCCTTCTAAGGTTGACCAAACCTTCCCCAATGACTAGAATGAAACCTAGCCAATACTCACCTATGAGAGGACTCCTCTCGATACAAGAAACTAGGGAAACATAAATAGGAGACTCTCCCTTTACATCACAAGAGTGCACGCTACCCTTTTTTTTATGCTACCCTTAGAAATCATATTTCTAGCCTTAAGGCAAGAGATAAACTGACCTATAGGAACTTTAGTACAAACCTTCCATTTGATGATTGGTTCATTTTAAAACTGAACTTAATGACTTCAGTTATACAGTCGATGGAAGCATAACAAGCATAAAGTCAATCCATACCAAGAATAAAATCAAAATAAATCATGTCTCACTTTACTAGATCAATTGAGATGATTTTCTGAAAAAACTTTGATCGGGCAATTTCTAAAAACCTATTTAGCTAAGATTGACTCACCAACAAAAGTATAGACTGAGAAGAATTTTGATTAAATTTTGGGAGCGACATCAAATTTCATAGCAATATAGGGAGTCATGAAGGAAATTGTGGCTCTTAGATCTAACAAGGCATAAACATCAAACTGAAAGACTCAAAATATACCAATAACCACATCAAGGGAAACCTCATGATCATGTCGAGTCTAAAGAGGATAAAATATGTTCTAGCATTATTCACTACTACATATTGATGAAGTACCCTGTTGAGTCAGGTAACCTAATAAAATGTTAAGCTGAGTCTATCGACGACCATATCCACCCTTGTTAGTAACTTAAAGACCATCCCTCAACCTATGACCAGTCTTGCAAAAACCAAAGCATCCATCAGTACCGTCTAAGCACTCTATTGGATGGCTCTTCCCATACTTCTGACATGCAAGGAAACAATATTCACTAGAGGCATGATGAGTCCACAAATTTGACTCATTTAGGGCTATATTTTGGTAGAATTAGTGTCCTCAAATGTATATTTTGTCTCCATATATGATGAAAACCCTCAAGTTTCAGGTATTTGGACTTTGAGGCAAAGAATGGACACCACTTGGCAAGAAGGAACAAAGTGGCTAAAAAGAACAAAGAAATGAAGGTCTGAAGATCGCCGAGCCCAGTTGGCGAATCACTGATTGGCCTGCAGACCGCCTTTTGTTCTAGTATGTTGAGCCCTGAAGGTAAAGATCAAGTTGGTGATGAAATGGAGCAGTCGGGGTGTCGCCAAGTAGTTCCATGAAGTAGTACTATATCGCCAAACGAATCAAAGCACGGAGATGCTGAAGGCTAAAGCAAAAAGGCGATGAAATCGACCAAAAGGCAGATTAACGAGTGTATCGGCGATCCAGATGAACTGCGCCGAGTGATCCGCTGCAGCACAAATTTTCAAATCTATAAATACTTGTTTAAATTGTTAACTTAGTATTAAGTCATAGACAATTATTATTCTGACTTAGAATATTTTCAGTTCCAAGTTTTAGAGAGTTTTGGAGACTTTGTTCTAAGACATGAAGATTCAAAGGGTTTCAACTTCAAGAAATTGGACGTGGGTCTCTAAAATTCTTCACTCTTGATGTGTTTTAAGACTTTAATTCTTCATACCTAGTTGATGGTAACTGATATTGGTATTGGATTTTACCTCTTTTACATGTCTAGCTAAAACCCCAATTCTTGGGGTGTGATTTTATGAATATGGGTTAGATTATCTGTTGGGTCTTTCTTGTTGATGGTTTATTTGTTGTTTAAATGTGATTTTATTTAGTAGTTGTGTATGAAATTAATGGGATTGTAGTTGTAAATACGATTTCATCTTAGTGTTTTTGGATTGCTCGAGAGAGAGGTCGTAAAACTAAGACTACTAAATTGATAGCAGGTTGTATTGGTTCGACATGGGTTCAGCTCGAGAGAGTGAACCCTAGTCCTTTTCCCACACATTCTCGAGAGAGTGAATGGGCTAAGGCGGAGGTTGTGCTTAATGGGGCAACTCGGTGTTTGAGAGAAACTGAGTTGATTCGGGGTAAGTTGCTCGAGAGAGAATTTACCCCAACTATAGTCTAGCCTAGTCACAAATATTCATCGAATTTACCATCAAAAGAATGTACCTAATAGTTTAGTTTATCCCGTATTCCTATCACATACCAATAATCCCATCTCCATATCTCAGTTTCTTATATTCTTGCTCTTTTTAGTTGTTAATCAATACAAACCCCCATTGATAATTGACGCTTGCGTCACCCCTTAGATTTAATACGTTTATATTCGATAATGTCTATAGCTATGATTAATAAGAACTATAATTTATTTTCTATTAATTCTCAAAACCACTCCCTGTGAGAACAATCCTAACCCTTGGTTGGGTTATATCACTACACGCAATCGTACGACACTTGAACCGAACTTGTGTCAGTTGATTACGTCTTTAAACGTAAAAATGGCGCCGCTGCAGAGGAGTGGTGTTATTTGAGAATTTGTAGTTAGGTAAAATTTTTGTTCTTCTTAGTTGTAGTTCTACTTATATAATTTTTAGTTTTGTTTTGTTTGCTTGTGTGAATATATCAGGAAGCATGAGTGTTAATGGCAGCAACGGTAGCAAGGTAGGCCACCAAGATGACATCGGCAATCTCAACGATGTCCAAGAGCCCAACATCAATGGCCCCCATCTCATGGGAGGTATTGGAGCCATCTGTTTACCTCCAGCTGAGGGAAATGCAGTGTTCCACATAACGAGCACTATGTTGCAACTCTTGCAACTAAAGGGACTTTACAGCGGGTTGGCTCACGAAGATCCTCAAGAGCATCTTCGAAACTTCGTATATGTGTACAGACCATTCTCATTCAAAAACATCTCTCAAGAGTCAGTCCAATTAAGGTTATTCCATTTCTCGTTGATGGGAGAGGCGTGCAAATGGCTGGCCGAGTTGCCGCGTGAATCCATCACTTCCTGGGAGGAATTGGTAACTGCATTTCAAGTGTGATTTTTCCCTCCCTCAAAGATGATAACTCTTCGGGATAGCATTCAGAGCTTTAAGCATCTAGAAGGAGAGTCTTTGCACGAAACTTGGTTGCGATTCAAAAAGTTGGTGCTTTAATGCCCAACCCATTGTTTGCTGAATAACGTGATGCTACAGTACTTTTATCAGAAATTAGACTCGATAAACAAAGGTGTTGCTGACCAACTTTTGCCTCGAGGCTTGATGCAGCAACTGTATGCAATAGCAGCCCAACTTCTAGATGGCATGACAATCATCAACAGAGGGTGGTACACCCGCGAGGACCAGGTCTCCCCTCTCACATTTAAGCTATCCAAGAAGCAGATGGAAAAGGATCATGAGAGGGACCAAAACATGGCCAAGATCATGATACAGCTTGACATTTATCCAAAAATGTCATGGGGGCTAGTGCCCGTAGTTTCAATGTCATTGGGGTTGGGTGTGTAAATCCTGAGGAGATGAAGTTTGAAATCTTGTATAATGAGGAGGTAAATTTTCTAGACAACTAAGGCGGTAGTTATCATTCAAACTACCCAAGGCAGGGTGGTAACCAAGGTTGGGCTAGAGAGGATGGTTGGAAGGATCGCAACAGAGAATGGAGAGATTGAAATCCTAACTGGAAGGATGGGGAGAAGGAGAGGTATGTGCTTCCCCATGAGCGACAAAAGTCGAAGGATTCGGAAGATGGTAGATATGAGGACATTCTCTCGCGTATCCTAAAAAAAGTTGAAGGGTCAGACAAGATTCTAAAATAAATGAAACAAGATGTGTCTACCCTCAGCCAGATTGGAACCACCCATTCAGTGTCGATAAAGCAATTAGAGACCCAAATGGGTCATATATCGTCTCATCTCATTCTGAGACAGCAAGGGGGTTTTCTTAGTGATTATATGGCTGACCCCAAGAAAGAGGTTTGAAGGTGGACTTGATTCGTGCTACGACGTTAACTAAGGCGTTGTTTGGGAGGCAACCCAAAACCCCTTATTGCTTTCTATTTGTGTTTTGGTAAAATAAGGGTGTGTTGTTTGTACAGATTAAAGTGCGAAGAGTGTTCAAAAAAGTGTAGGGTGGTGAGCAACAGTTCCAGTCGGTGAGTCACCGAAGAGGTCGATGACCCCGACCTAATCCGCCGTTTCACTCAAGACATCTTCAAATGGGAGTTTGTAAAACTAGGCGGGCCTAAAAAATTATTGGAGAATCGCTGACTATGTCGGCGATCTCGATGGAAACCGTCTTTGGGACCCCAACACTCACTGAAGGCTCTATAAAACTCGTGAGGTAGGAGAACACTTAGAGAAATGCCTAGAGGATAGGCAAACTCGACTAATGTCACCGACTGGGCGAAAGCTGGACGGTTTTGCAAGCCAAAGGTTTAAAAGATGAAAACTCATTCACTCTCCCTCATTTTTTTTATCTTCCCAAACTCATACTTGCTCGGGATTGGATTACATTGCCGCCTAGCATTTCAATCTTCTCTTTGTCGACACCAAATGTTTGTTTTCTATACCCCGAGTTTGTTTTATTAAAATTTATACTCATTTGTAATAGCCTGATCTTGTTAAAGTGTTCTAATCCTGCCTGATAGGATTAGATTGTTTACATGCATGATCTAATTTGATAATCTTGCTCGAGTAGTTGTGATTGTTGAGTTCCCAAAATTGCATGACCTTAAACTGGATTAAAATTCAAGGGGTTTCATTTCGGTATTATGGGTCCTACCTTAATTGTACTAGTGTATGCTTTGATTTTGTTTTCGGGGGTTGAAGGGTTGAATGTAAGAAGTTGGGTTGAAAATAGGCACAATTTGCATCAACTTTCTTCCAAGAAAAAAGCTAAGGCTCAAAAGGTGTTCAAGCGAAGTTCACACACTCACAAGCTAGGCCACAAAAGAGGTATAATGTCAAATGGTTTCACTCTCTAAACTTGTTGCCTAAGATCATTTCAAGAGCTCACATCACTTGGTCAACCAGACTAATGGGGCAAATTCTAACTGTCATCACACATAGTTCACGGTAAGCTCATCACACAAGGCATTGACACCAATGTAAAACAAGACTCCACACTTTTGCTAGTGTGCAATGTTCATTACAAGAGACTCAATTTGATAACCGGCTAGTCGCAACGAGTCAAAAAGTTCACATATTGTATGCAACTTCATTTGGCCTCATCGCAGCTGCACATTCATTTTTGTTCGATTATGAGCACTATTCAAGTCATCTGTATTGATCAACACTAATACTCAAATTTGCAAAAGAACAGCCACATTCAAACACAATCAAGAGGTGGCACAAAATTTTCAAAAAGGGTCAAAAATCTAAATCATTTACTATTAAAACAAGGAGCCCCACAAGCTCAAATATCCACAAAACAGTGCCAAAACACAATTTATAGCACAAAACCCAATATATATTAAAAAAAAATCATCAAAACAAGAGGTAGGTATGGAAATACCTCACCCCACCACAAAACAGAAGCAATTTGTCCTCAAGTGCAATAAAAATATCCAGAAAACAAGAACAATGACAAAAAGGGAGGAAAAGAAAAGTCATGCCTACACAATCGCTCTATTTGTCAGGGCATCAGTGCCCAGTGTAATACTCTGATCTAGGGCATCAGTGCCCAGAGTTACCTCAGAAGGACCAGCTCCACTGGACCCACCCATGGTGGTGTCTCTCAAAGAGGTCTGGCGCACAGTCTCGAACATCGCATCCACAAGGTCAGCTAGATCATCATAAACCTCAGCATCCCACACATCTATCTGCTCCTCATTGGTCTTTGCCTCCAACTCATCAGTTGCCATTTCATCTTGATGTACATCTCCAGTGGTGGTCGGAGGAATCTCAGAAGTCGTCGGGGCATATGCATCTGCCTCCAAAAGTGAAGTGAAGTATTCGAACTTCAAGTAGGATGTACCTAGGAGGAAGAAGGGGAAACAGATGTACCTGAAGACGTGGAGGCCGAAGTAGGCAAGGATGCCTCTGTAGGAATTGTCTTTATCTCAATCTCTGGGGATGTGTCCACCGGAGTTTCTCTCTCTTGTATGCCTCCTCCCGAGTGTACTCAGCCTCTATACGCCGAATATCAGTGGAGGATGTAAGGGTGACCTCAAAATCTCTCAACTCATAACGAGGAACACCAGCACACTAACACAACTCTGTAATTAGTATCGGGAATGGTAGGGAGGTCTAGCTCTGCTTGGCCCTCATGGCCATCTCTTACTCTATAATGAGCCCCATGTTAATGCTCTTCCTGTACATTATCATCCCAAGCAAGCCGCCTTGGGGTGGCGGAGGATGGACTTGTTGTAGGATGGCATGATAGTGCTGCTGATAAAGCCAAACCAGAAACGAGCAGCAATACTCAAGTCCCTTTTCTCAATGGGGGACCCTACCTTGATCCACCTTGGACTGGTATCATAAATCAACAGTGCAAGCCAGCCCTTTAAGTCATCCAAGGACAGAGTAATAGGCAGGCCCTCATATGCCAGTGTAGCACCTAGAGCTCTACCAAGTACAGTATTAATGTGGTTGCTACTGCACCTGACTTTCTTCCCCCGAACCATGACGTACTTCACCGATCTTAAAGCACTGACCTTCTTCTTCCCTTTTGGCACCAGCTCTTCATATGTTATATAATACTCCCGAACCCACATAGGAGTGTAGGGGCCTCAGGGCTGGTGAACTGCTCGAACTAGTGGAAATAGAGGGTGCCCCTCACTGCAGAGTATCTGTCCACTAAATCCTCCATGGATAGTAGCTTCTCCTCAAGGATCGTCCACAACCTATCGGCTTTTAGTCTGTTAAGTAGCCTGGGAGAAGGAACCACTGGTGGCACTAGAGCTACAGCAGATTTCAAAGTCGGCACTGTATTTACCGGAGAAGAGGCTGCTGGGACTCTAGCTGAGTCAAGACGAGATCTAGAACAGATCTCCGTTTTCTGAGTTTGTAATGCCTGGTGATCCTTCGGCTCAGACAATACATCTTTGGAGTTAAAGGCTTTTCCCTCACTACTAGAGTTGTGCTCTGAAACCTTAGATATTGGCCTCTTGCTTCTACCATTGCCTCTCTTTGGAGGCTTTGTTATTCCCTTTTTAGGAGGGTTTTCTCCCCCTTCATTTATAACAATACCCCGTGCTTTTTTACGAGGTGGCATGTCTAGGTTGGTTCTAGCCATATCTGCAGAAACATCACAAAGAATTAGAAACAGTTCAAGCACATGCACAGAAAAATAGTTTCAGACAAACTCATCAAACTAGTCGGTTAGTCGTCGAATCCTTTGGCGAGCCAGATCGGGCTAACCGAAAGGATTGGCTCAAAAATTCCCAAAAAAGTTGGCATGTTGGCGATGGGATGGGCCTTTTGGCGAACAAGGACTAGCCCACCGAAAGTTATAGTGCATTAAAGGGCTTAGGGGCACAGAAAGGGCAATCAAGAAGGACTTTCGGTGAGACACCGAGTGCGCTCGGTGAACTGAGGCTTCTCGCAGAAAGTTACAAAACCAAACTCAAGATTTAGCATGAAATTAAAGGCGATAAGGGGATCAGGCAAACCACCAAGTGGTTCAGTGAGCTCGACCTAGCTCGCCAAACAGCCCAACCTGCCTACTTTCAACCCCGTCTTCCAAATTCAACTCTACAGGCCCCAAAAACTAAATCAAACTATGCACCCATACAAGTAAACTAAGACGCATTACACCCATGTCCCTGGGATACTTAGACTTCTCCTAGTTTGGCCAAATTTGGCCATTTGATGACTTTTACCCTTAAGAATGACGTCAACTACTCCATCATTGGGAAAAATACGTTATTTGGCACAACTACGAGTTACTTAGACTGCACCCGACTAGACCCAAAAACAACACAACACAACCCAACAAATTCGAACTATATTAAGGCATAAAATTTTGGGAAATCAACAATATTGGCATTCTAGGCATGATATTCGAATTAAAATAGGCACACACATAAGAAATTACGCTTCAGAGAGGCACAAAATACTTCAATAAGATAAATTCAATTGGAAATGAGTAAAAATAGCTAAATATAAGTTCGAGGTTTGGAAAACCAACCTTAGAAGCCGAATAATCAAGTTGAAAAGCTAAGCGGAAAAGAATCCAAATCCGAACACACAATCAACGACTAATACGATATAAAAACACAAGAAACTAGGAAAATATAGTATGGGTGTGAGTTTGGAAAGTTAAAAAGTGAGGGAATGTGAAAGATTTCGAACTTTTAAACTTTTTGCCTTTAAAAACCATCCAATTCTTGCCCATTTGGCGACATAATTTTTGCTCGATGACCCACTCGGCGACACGTCGAGTGGGCACTTACCTCACCAAGTTTTATAGGACCTCCAGTTAATGTGGGCATCAAAACGGTGGACATAATCGTGATCGCCGACCTGGTCGGCGATTTGCCAATTAGCTCCTGGGCTCGCCGAGTTTTACAGACTCCAATACAAAATGTCTTGTGTCCAATGGTGGTCAGAGTCGGGCTCGCTGACCTCTTCGGCGAGTTGCTGACTGGGCTTTTTGCTCTCCAATCTGCACTTTCCAAACACATTCCACACTTTAACCTACACAACCAATAACCATTATTTCAAAATCAAAAAGAAAGCAAATAAAACTTGGGTTGCCTCCCAAGCAGTGCCTTAGTTAACGTCACGGCACGACCCAAGTCCACGCTCAAACCACATTCTTGGGTTTGGCCATAATGTCACTAGGCAACCCCCCTTGTTGTCTTGGGTTTTAATGAGACGAGATATGACCCATTTGGGTCTCTAACTGTTTGATCGAGAAAGAATGAGGGGTAACCGTCTGGCTAAGGGTCGACACATTTTCCTTCATATCTTTCAAAATCTTATTCGGTCCCTCAACCTTGTTGAGAATACGAGATAGCATATCCTCAGACCGACCACCCTCGGAATCATTTGGCTTTTGGTACTCATGGGGAGGAACATATTTATCTTTCTCCCCATCTCACTCTTTCCAGATGGGGTTACGGTCCTTCCACTATCTATCACAATCCTTCCAACCTTCATCCATGTTCCAACCTTGGTTACCACCCTGCCTCAGGTAGTTTGAACGATAACCACCACCTTGGTTGGCTAGGAATTTCACCTTTTCGCTGTACAAAGCCTCAAACTTGGCCTCATCAGGATTAACACACCCAACACCCACAGCATTGACTCTTCGAGCACTAGCTGCCATGACATTTTTTAACAAAATGTTAAGTTGTGTCATGATCTTGGCCTTGTTCTGGTCCCTCTCTTGATCTTTGCAGGTGTACCAAGCCCGATTAATTGTGGTCATTCCATCCAAAAGTTGGGATGCTATAACGTAAGTTTGTTGCATCAAACCTCCCAGAGAAAGTTGGTCCGCTACACCCTTGTTCACCAAATCAAGACTTCGGTAAAAAATATTGCAATAAAACGTTGTCGGGAAAACCATGAATCGGGCATTGCAGCACCAACTTCTTGAAATGCAGCCAAGTCTCATGAATTGGTACACCCTCCTAACACTTAAAGTTCTGAATGTTGTCCCGAAGAGTCATCATTTTCGAAAGAGGGAAAATCACACTTGAAATGCGGTGACAAGCTCTTCCCACGAAGTGATTGATTCTCGTGGCAATTCAGCCAGCCACTTACATGCTTCTCCCATTAAAGAAAACGGGAACAACCTCAACCGGACCAACTCTTAGGATATGTTCTTAAAGGAGAATGGCCCGCAAACATCAACAAAGTTTCTAATATGCTCATGGGGATCCTCATGAGCCAGCCCACCAAACAACCCTTTCAATTCCAAGAGCTGCAACATAGTACTTGTAATATGGAACACAACATTCCCTTCAATCATAGGCAAGCGAATGGCACAGATTCCACCCATAAGATGAGGGTCATTAACATTAGGCTCATTGACATCGTTGAGGTTTTCAATGTCATCTTAGTGTCCCACTTGTCTACCATTTCTTTTGTTCACACTCATACTCTCTGTTTCAAAACACAAAAAGCAAACCAAAAATGAAAGTAAGTAGATTCAACTATAACTAACAAGAGCAAAATTCACTTAACTAATAAATCTTAACCAACACCACTCCCCGACAGAGGCGCCATTTTGATTGAATAACGTTATCGAGGACACTTAATCCAGTTCTAAGCGTCAATGATCCTTAGTCAGTATATAACCCAACTAAATGAGTTGGGGTCAAATCCCACAGGGAGTGGTACGTGTTTAAGATTCAAGAGTAAAGTAGAAATATGCTCAAGTCAATCATAAGAATAGACATTATCGAAGAAAAACATAATTCAAATTAAGGGGTGACACGAATGTCAAATAGCAGTGGGGTTTTGGTTTTAAATTATCAACTACATCATTAGCAAATAATACGAAATAACAAATGTTAAGGTAGGTTCTTGGGATGTGATTTGATTATATGATAATATAGACAAATATGTAATCGCAACCATTAGTAAATAGTTGTAAATCAGTGAATAGGCTAGACTATAGGGGAGGTAATTTTCTCTCGAATAATTTAGCCCAAATCAAGTCGGTTTCTCTCGAACACCAAAAATCAAGCAAATAAGAACAGCCTACGCCTTAGTCCATTCACTCTCTCAAGCTGAATGTGTGGAAAAGGATTTAGGATTCATTATCTTGAGCTGATCCCATGACAACCCAATACCCACAGATCATCAATCAATAATCTTGGTTTTAAAACCTCTCTCTCGAGCAAGCCAAAAACACGAAGGTAGAAATGCATTTGCAACTACATTCCTTTAATTTAAACCATAATTAATGATTGAAATCACGTCTACATAGCATTTAAACTAACAATTAGCAATACTCATAGGCTAAATCAGCCCATAATCACATAATCACACCCCAAGAATTGGGTTTTAGCTCATCATAAAAAGATAAAAAATCGTTACCAAATTGTGTTTCCATCAACTGGGTAAGATTAATTTCGTATTTACAAAGGTCCAAATTGAAGAATCTCAATTACCCACTTCCAATTTCTCAAAAATAGAAAACTTCAATTCTTCAAAGCTAAGGAAAACTTGTCTCAATACCCTGAGTTCAAACTAATTCCAAAAAAAATATGATAAAAAGCTCTTTAAGATTAATGTTTGAAAATGTATTTATAGTCGCCAAAAATATGCTACAAAAGGCCATTCGGCGCAATAAGTCGGGCTCGCCGATCAACTCGGCGATCCGCTCTTTGGTCAGTTCCATCACCTTTTTTGTTTTGGCCTTCAACATCCTCAAGTTCTATAACTTTGGGCGATCTAACACTGTATCGCGGAACCACTCAGTGACACGCCGACTTCTCCTTTCTCTTGCCAAAATGATTTTCTCCTTCAAGGCTTGGCACACTAGAACTTTAGGCGAGATGGTGGCCATTCGACAACTTGCCAAAGGGGCTTGGCCTTCATTCTTCGTTCTTTCAACTCAATTTTGTTCTTTCTTGCAAATTAGTGTCCATGCTTTGTTCCTCAATCCATATACCTGGAAATCAAGGATTTTATATCAGTAATTGGTATAAAATAAGCATTTAAGGACACTAAATATATCAAAATAAAGCCCTAAATGAGTCAAAATCGTGAACTCATCCTAATGCAGACCTAAACTCAACATGAGTGCCTTGTTTAGCCAAAGGGTCAACCAAAGTTGGAGGTGCTTATTCCTCCACATTCTAATTCCCCCTCAAGGGAGCTGTTTTTGGAGTCATATTTTTAAATACACATAAAACATGATTTAGAAGGAAACTTCGAGTCCAACTTTATCACACGACTAAGAAAATGAAAAGAGTGAAGTATTTCTTAAGCATCTCATAGCTTCTCATTCATAAATGTGGGGCACTTCACACCCATGAGCAAGACAATATTTAATACAACTTTCAAATATCCTAAGACATTTGAACCTTGCTCTGATATTAAGTTTGTCATAACACAAGACTACCTCCTAGATGTAATCTGGTACCTAGAGTCTTGAGAGAACCTAAGTGATCCACATGGCATAGCATGACACTAAGATAATATACAAATTTCAATAACATGAATAGTGGAATAACACCCCAAATTATACTAGTCAACATATAAGGAAAATCTAAATATAAAGACTTATAAGAGGAAGTACGAATGTCTAAAATAGCCTCTAAACACAAGTGAGTTGCTAGGACAATCCCTATCTCACTCAAAAATCTAAAAACTGAAATGAAAAGTCTGAATTGAACATAAAGAACTCATAAGTGGCATATCCCTGAACTATGAAGACTCGCCAAAGCAATGCTAAGTTGCTAGAATCATGTACTGACTGTAGCTTGAAGGATGTGCATCAAAATATAAATTATGAAATAATATAGGCACCAAAGTATGCATTCAGTATTCTTATATACTAAACATGAAAAAATCTATAAACATGACGTAATAATATGACAAATCTGAAAAAAAAAATGATAATGTAATGATCAAATAAACATAACATGAAAAATAATAATCTGAATCTGAATCTGAAAGACATACTACAAGGTCATGCAATATTTTTGAACATCATAAATGTAACATAAGTGGGAGATACCGCAAACCAATATAAACCATGTGATCTATAATATAGAATTTAGTATGCTGCTCCCACACTGAAAAAAAGAGTGTTCTATTTGCTAAGGTAGGACCATAATCATGAGCGAAGGTGGATCCATTAGCTAGAGTCAATTAAAACAAAGTCCTACATGGGTATCTAGTTCTGAGACCTGGATAATCTCCACAAGTACAAATGGGTGATAAGTTATATCCCAATGAAAAACATATATATTCATACTCAGTGAAATAGTAAGAATCTAGTAATATTGAATCTTTCATGGAAAATATGATAAATATATGAACAGCTCCTTAAAATCATAACTTCATAATATAATATTTGAGATACTTATCTGAAGTAGCTAAATCATGATAATTATATACATTGAATGATATTTTCTTTTAAAGCAATATTGCTTCATGAAAACCATCATAACATGATGCTTTCATAGAGAAATAACTTATTCATGATCATGAAATACTTTCATAGCATAGGTTCATGAAAATATCATTTAGAAACAATGAATTATAATCAAATCATGCATAATAATATAAATCATGATGAAAAATTTGAACTCAATAGAATCCAGAACAAATCATGAAGCCCCTGGCTTTTGGATAAGAATCGTAAATCAGAATTTGAGGTTTCTTTGGAAATCAGTAGGTTAGTAAGGACTCATTGATTTAGTTCTCACATACCTTGATAGAAACTCTATGTGAAATTGGAGAAGAAGACTTAAAGCTAAGAAATCCTTGTTCTTTCCTTGGGAAAGAGACTTGGAGAAGAAGAAACTTTGATTGAGCGACTAAATAAAAATGGGGATGTTAGAGGTCTTTAAGTTAAAGTCTCCAAAATAAGCCCAAAATAGTAGGAATTAAAAGAGTATCAAAAGACCCAATTACCCTAGACTTAAAAACTGTCAAACAACTTTTACATCCCCTTTCCACAGACTGTAAAACCTTCGATAGTCTGTGGACCCCCTTGCTATCCAACTACTGAAAGTCCAAGTTTCTAAACTTTCCATCCATACCTAGTTCAATGGCTTGTAGACACTTACACGGGTGGTGAACCCTCTCGCACAACCATCTTACGGTCAAATTCCCTAAAACCCAAAGCCTTACTCTATTGAAACTTTCACGGTTCATAGAAGCATCCATAGTCCATGTAACCCTACCGTCTTGTTAACCCCACTTTTTAACTTTTTAAAGATTGAACCACATAAAGGTCTGTAGTCCGCGAATCCATTTACAAACCATGAAGTTCTCCATTTTCCTGACCCAGGGAATTTGAGGCTCCTCTCATAGGTGGCTCCCATGGCATGAACCCTTGTACAGTCCGTGCACACCTCTCGTGAAAGAAAAAAGTGTTAGACTTCAACAACTTATTCTGTACTTTCAAATTTTATCTAAGTTAGTAACTTTAAAAGTGTCATTGTCATCCAAGACTCGAAATTACACCCCACCCATTCTCTGATGGTCCTAGACCGTTGCTAGCCCAAATTTGGTCAGATGTTGGTCTAGCCTAAAACATTTAAGCCATTACCTGAAATTTTTTCCAACCTAAATTTGATTACTATTGGCCTACTCATAACAGCCCGGACGGGTCGTTACATACTACATCATCTTTGATTATGAACAATAATATACAACTTATAAGAATCGACAATTGTAATTTTCTACACATACGTTGAATAACTCCATACAAAAAATGTCTCTATATATGCAAATGACACACATATAAACATAATGATCTACCTATTCAAATAATGACTTTATTATATCAAATAAAATAAAATAGATAGTCTTCATAAGAGATTAAAAAAATAATATAACTCAACTACTTAGTCAATAGTATATCCCAACCCTATAAAATGTGATCTTACTATCCAACATGTTCTAGAAGTTGAATTACCACATTTGATACATGAATAACAGATCAACTTTGATTCTCCCAGTTTCGTCAAAGCATAATTCAAAATATTCTCCATCCCATTTACATAAGCATTAGAAAATCAAACCTAAATAAGTTTAATCCATTTCTTACTAGGCGTCATAATCTTTGTACATGTAAAATAGATATAAAAAATGCATTAGTAGTAAGAATTATAAATTTAAATTTAGAGTTATATATTCATGCGTAATAAATGCATATAGTTATAAAAGTATTACAACCAAAAAAGAATAAGCAAGAACATAATCTACACTTAAACAATATTCTAGACCAAGTTTAAGTACCAAGTATTTACATGATTTTGAGTTGAATTCATATGAAAACATGTATGATCTATGAATTTTGAATATGAACACATCATTAAGATTATGAGCTATGATTTATTGAAACTATGCATGTTTTATGAAAGTAATGTTTATGACTCAAGTAATCTTATAGTTGAATGTATTTATATGTTCTTTGAATCTTAGCCACATGACATGAATAACATCTAGATTTTGATATCAACGCTTTGAGGCTATTTTTCTAAAATAGGTTTTGATTAATTTGGTATCCTTATATGCCATCAATAATTACAGATCATGTTTTTAAAACTATTTTCATTAGTAGTATGGTATTTTTAGTATGAAGTTAATGACTATGGGTCTTATAAAGCTATTATGATAAGATCCTGGATGGTGAAAGGTTTTCTCAAGTATGGTCTAAGGAGCTACTGAATGATGTTTCTAACTTGGATTAATTATACTTTTCTATGGATGATAATATGAATATGATTAATAAATATTCCATGGGATTTTACTTAGAACCGAGTGGCTTGAGGTGGAGGCTCAATTAGGTTAGTCTTTAGTAGCAACTTCTAGTCCTAAACTACGTGCCCTCATAGGAGTTTTTTTAAATGACCTACCTAGTGGAACCACATGTAGCATATGATATGATGTGTACGAGTTCTACCTTGGCAAGTAGAATTCCCCTTTTTCGGTGTGAGAGATAAACTGGATTCCATGTTATAGCCTACATTGTCTATGTTGGTTAATGGTAAACTTCCCAATAATGAGCTAAGTTTACTTTCAAAGTATCTCACAAATGTTTTAAAGATGTTAATCTTGCAAACCCTTTTATCTTATGATTTAGCTTGGTCATTGCATGTCATGTAAAGTCCTTTTTAGCACAATTTCATAACTTTTATGCATTGATATCATACTTAGTACATTTCATATACTAATGCATACTTGTACGCGCATTGTTTCACTAATTGAGGGTCTGAGACTACTACCTCTCATACTCATGGCTAGTTAATTCTTCCTGATTTCAAGAGTTTGGTGAGTCCTCATGTTCCTAGGAACGCGATATATTTACTTGTTCATATATTTTTATTAGTTTTCAGACTTTTATGTGATACATGAGTTACATCCTAATCACTCTCTTTATAATATATTAGATGGCTTTTGAGACTTAAGTTAGACTTCGGCTTTGTCAAACTCTTTTGAGATATGAAAATGTGTTCTTTTGAATTCTTTAAATTTCATTATCTTTTATGATGTATGCTAAGCGTCCTGTGTAGGGCCTCTCAGGGTCATATACGTCATGTTACACCAAGGGTATACTTTGAGTCGTGACGAACTTTGTATTTAGAGCATAAGGATTAGAAAGGTCCTAGGATATCTTATAAGCCACATCGAGTAGAGTCTTGTTCATGAGTGTGAAGCGCCCCACATTTATGAATAGAGTCTATAAGATGTTTAGGAAACTCCACTTCTTTCATTACTATAAAATAGAGCCATAGATTTTATCTTTATAAAGGTCCTCCTCTGATAACCCATGTTTATGCTTTTCAGAATATGCCTCCACGAAGGAATCCTGTGAGAATGAATGTTCATGAAAATATAAAGCCCGAGGTTCCTCAAGTGTTGATCGACCCTTTGGCTGAGCAAATGACTACTGATGAGTTTTGAGTCGTATACCATGCATTGGCCCAAGCTATGACAGCTCAAGAAAATAGAGAGGTTGTGGCTCCCGAACCTAAGGGTTGTTACGATGGCAACAAGGGTGAGGGACATTACTAGGATGAATCCTCTAGAATTTCATGGTCTAAAGTTAAGAAAGATCCTAAGAGTTCATTGATGAGGTTTATAAGATATTGGTAATTATGGGTATCACTTCGTCAGAAA
Organism: Solanum bulbocastanum; assembly: GCA_037074985.1. Taxonomy (NCBI): domain Eukaryota; kingdom Viridiplantae; phylum Streptophyta; class Magnoliopsida; order Solanales; family Solanaceae; genus Solanum; species Solanum bulbocastanum. Next base: position 15,108,557 of record CM073597.1, on the reverse strand, counting down.
AGGCAGAATTCGCCACTTACCAACTCAAGGGTTTTTCTCAAATTTGATTTAACCAATGGAAGGAAGAGAGGGCAATAGATAAGGGTCCTCTTAACTGAGAGAAATTTAAGGTTGTTTTTTTTATAGGTTCTTTCCCCTTGAGACTAGGGAGGAAAGGTACTTGATTTCATTAAACTTTGTCAAGGAAATATGAGTGTGAAATAATATGCTATGTAATTCACACAATTGTCCAAATATGCTCCAAGATTTCCGATCCAAGGGTAACGATGAGTAAGTTTGTGTCGGGTACTTTCGACTTGGTGGTTAAAGAATGCCTAACTGCTATGCTTGTGAAGGATATAGATGTGTACCATCTGATGGTTTATGCTCAACAAATCAAAGAAGAAAAACTCAAGGAGAAGACTAGAGATTCAAAGAGGGCAAGAACAGATAATGGTGATTTCTTGTCACACCCCGAAGCTATTCCTAGGACGCAGACACGGGACCTTGGATCACTAGTGACCCCAAGCTAATCCTGCTGGCATATCATAAGCATATTATAGTAAACTGAAGCAATAAATATTGTGTGGAAGCTAATCATGAGATAATCTGAAATGATGGGGAATACCCATATACTAAATCTGAATATATGAAAACTGAGAGTTTGGTTACAACTGAAAAGTCAAACTTAATACTAAAGTTGATTCTAACTATGTTTGAAAATAGCCTCTAACTAACTAGAAGTGTTGGGACTAAAATGGGCAAAAACTGAAAAACTAGAGACTAAAATGGAAAGATAACATGTCAACTATCCTCGAAGAATGAGGACTCACCACTGATACTGCTGAACTAAAGATTGGGAACTGATCTATGTGTGATCTGACTGCTAAGGACCTGAACCTACATCACGAGAAGATGTAGCGAAGAGTATGTGTTAGTACTTGAAATGTGCTAAGCATGCAGGATAGATAAAGCTGAACAATAATCATAACTGAATCAAAGCATAAATCTAAGCAATGATAAAAGATAACACATGAGAATATACTGAGAATACCGAACATGAAATATTGAATGTAATGACCAAGTTTATAACATGCTGAAACTGAAATTTGAACTAAAACTGATAACACGGTCAATGCAATAGAAGTTGGCTATAAGGGAGCTACTAATAACCGGCATAAAACCAAATGAGCTAAATGTGGAATCCGATGTATACACCCCACTGAGAGGATCCAATATACCTGGCCAAAGGTATAGATGCATGCTGGCGTGATCACTAAAATGATGCCCACAGAGGGGACTTACAGCTTACGGGGCACGTAGTTGTGGGACTTGAGGGTGACTGACCCTAGTCCACTCGGTATTAAGTTACTCCCAATTAGAATGTATATAATCAATTTTATGACTAAAATGTGAAGTATTGGATAGCTCAATTACTGACATGCAAACTCTGAGAAACCAACAATTATGACTAATAATGTGACATTCGTAAACTGAAGCATGTATATCTAAATTACTAACCTAGCATGTGTAATTCATGAACTAAAAGAACTATATGGCTAGGGTTCTGAATTTCATAAAAGAAACTAAGAAATAACATGATAATTTGATTTGGATCATTCTAACAGCTAAAACCCAACAATATCTAACATTCAAGAAACCCTAGGTCTAGATAATATTAAGGGAATCAAGATTTTGACTGAAATCTAGGAATCTAATGGGTGAAAAAAACCCACTAGTGAAATCTCACATACCTGGTGACAAAATTCACAGAGAACTCTTTCGATTTAACGGCTGGAAATGATGAAAACTTGTTGTGTTCTTAAACTAGGGCTGCTCGACTTTCTCCTCTATTTTTCTCTAAGTTTGATGATTTTTCGGTGAATAACTTATTAGGTTAGGTTCTAATTAGTTTACTAAGCTAAAACTGATCAAAACCACATAGTTTAGGGGTTAAACGACATATTTTAGGTGTCCAACACATAGAAGAAAAGACCAAACAACCCCTGACTTAAAATCTACTGAAGCCACCTATGAATGGATTGACAGTCCGTGGACTGATCCATGATCCATCCTGTCAGTTCGTCGATCGACTTCAGAGACTAGGTTCTGAGGGGTCCTGAGGGTCTTGACCTACGAACGGATCAACGGTCCGTCGACTGATCCACGATTCATCTTGTCCGACCGTCGATCGACTTCAGATACCAGGTTCTAAGGGGTCCTAAGGTTCTTTACCTACGGACGGATCGACATTCCATCGACTAATCCATGATCCATCATGTCCGATAATGGGTCACGCCTTAGAATATTTTTTGTCTGAGTTTCTAAGGAGGGTTGTAGGTGGCCATCCATGGACCACCAGAATGGTCCGTGGGTCACCCTACAGTCCATGGGTGGCATCCATGGGTTGCACCTACAACTTTTGGAAATCTGCTGGTTTGGTCTGTTTTTGGATACAGGGTGTTACATTTCTCACATTAATTGTTTTCAAGGTAATAGTTCTAGTGAGAAAATGGCTTTTGAGTGTCAGAAGTGTGGAAAAAGCCATAGGGGTGAGTGCCTAGCTAGTTCAAATACATGTTTTGGTTGTGGAAAAATGGGTCATAAGATAAGGGATTGTCCTTTAGTTGTTACAAATAAGGGAGACAATCGACGATGGGCTCAACCTTATGCTCTTCAAACTCGACAAGATCATGAAGGTTCTCTAGATGTAGTAATTGGTAATTTATGATTTTTTAGCTCGTGTTTATGCATTGCTTGATATTGGGTTTCATTGGCCAAGGTAACACTTTTTGCATGGTTATTGTGTTGGAAGTCGACCTTAAAATCTTTGTGGAAATTCCTTAGGTTTTAACTTGTATCAATGGTTTTGTGGTTGTTAAGACTTTGGCGCTATGCTTTGGTTGAGGGAGGATGGATTAGAAAAGACTAGAAAGCTTTGCTCCTAAGGGGGAGATAGTGTGTTTCATGGTTGGTGTGAAAGGAACTATTTTAATTGTTGGAAGGATTTTTTTCTATGGTTTGGCATGTGAAAAACTGGAGTTGATATGATGTCTTAGTATCCCTATCTCTTTCCTTTATCTTCTGGTCTAGCTTGAGGCATTATCCCCTCATGTTCACTCTTTAGGATTCTTTCATTCTTAGTCATTCTCATGTTTCCTCATACATGCATGCTCATGAAAATTTTTATTTTCAAAAATATGATTTACCTTGATTGGTTATTTCATGATTTTGTGCATTTGAATATGATTTGAATGTATGGCTTATGAAATGATGTTTTAAATATGTTTTAGCTTGGAGTTGATTTTTTTTACTTGGTTATGTGAATTTTGATGAATTTGCATTCTTTTTGGGATGTTAGATCTTTTGCCTACAAGGTCTTGTATTGCCTTAAGTTCCATTCAGCCACAACCCAAGGGTACCCCCTAGATGTACCATGGCATATAGGACCCCGAGAGACCCCATACAAGTCACTTAGAATTCATAACATAAGAAATAGAATAATAACAGTAAAATAATAGTTCAAGTCCAATAGTTTTATAAAGTAAAACAGAAGTCTAAAACACTTGTCTCAATAGTCGTCTAGTACAATAGAATGAAATTAGGCCTAGCCCATACATCATGTCCAAAATTGAAAAACAATAAGGAAACTAGGAATAGTGAATATCCGTCCTTGAAGCATGAGGACTCACCAAAGCTTGGGAAACCTCCGAATCAACCACTAGCCACAGAACTGAAAAACTTGATTGTCGGACCCTAAACTTGGGGAAATATAGGCAAGAGTATGTGTTAGTACAAAACAATGTATCAAGTATGATAGCTATGCATAAAACATTCAAATTATGCTAAAAGAGGACATTTCATTACATGCAATTGACCAAGATAAAACACAATATAGAAGGGTTAGAAAACATAAGTCATAAAACATGGTCAATGCAAGGTAATATCATTTGAAACCTTTGAACACATATGAGATACTTCTTGAAGTAACCTTAGTTCATTATTAGTGTGGGAATTAGCCTTAACTGGCATAGAGACCATAAAGCTATAACATGATCCCCGGTGTCTCCCACATCGAAAAGGGTTGTCCTACTTGCCAAGGTAAGGACCATAAAGTTCTAGTTTAGGTAGATCCACTAGCTAATGTCTATCTAGACAATCATCCTATAGGGGCACATAGGTAAAGGATAAGGAGATTGCTTCTAGAAACCCGACCTATACTAACGAGAGAGCTTCCATCTCAATATCCTCTCGGTGCTAAGCATAAATCCCACAGAATAGTCATTTCTTACTTGTTCTTATTATACATGGAAGGGCATGTCATCTTGCCAATCCAAGCTAAGTCATCATCCATGGAAAGGTATCATACAATAACCAATCCAAGATAAGTCATCATTACGATAGCTCTTAATCTTTGATTCAATTAGGTGAGAAGACCTTTCAATCTTAGAATCCTTTAGTTTGTGAGAAAACCTTTCACATCATGCTTTTATGTGTATATGATAAAATCCTTGCAATAACACATCAACATCATCATCATCGATACTTTACTCTCAAAGTATCCTTAAAACATTTGCATAGATTTCATAAGAACATGCATAATTCCATAATGTACCTTTCAAGGCTCAAAACCCACTTTTAAATCATCAACATTTAGAAAACATGGGTTACATATGGATTTCATCATAAACTCATGTAATTCTCTCAATGCATGCTAGATTTCATAAAGCTCTTCCTTCATAATCAAAATCACACATCATATGAATTATAACTTGAAAACATGGGGATTACATGGGATTATGCTGAAATCCTCATAAAATCATAGTATTTCATAAATTCATGTATAAGAGATCATAATTCAATCATTTAAATCAATAATCAAATGAACCCATGACAATTGAAGAAAATCCTAACTCAATTAGGGATTTCTAACTTTGAAAATAGAGGAATTTGGGAACTACATGAATGGAAGGAATCCATGTATGAAAACAATCATACCTTACTATCAAAGCTCACAATTTCTTGAGGAAAGGAGACTTGACTTTGATCCTAGCTTGAACCCTTTCTTCTTCTTCTTCAAGTTCTAGAGAGAGAAATATTTTGGAGAGCAAGAACTTGATTTCTTTTGGTGAGTTAGAGAGAATGATTTCTATTAGGAAATTTGGGGCTAAAAACGCTTATATATGGGTCTTAGTGAAGGGTAAAATAACGTAGTATAGGAATAAAATAATTAGGAAAAGACCCAACTACCCCTGAACTTAACTGTTGACCCACCATCCATAGACCACTGACGATGAACCATGGTCAAGACGACGGTCCGTCCTGCACGACCGTCGTTCATGTCAGTAGGTTGATTTTAGGCTAGTGAACCATAGACCGTGGTCTGACCGACGGTCCGTTGGTTAGGCCATGGTCCTGAGCCTTTGGAGAATTTTGGGGTGACCAGCCCACTGACCAGACTACGATCTGTGATCCTACCCACGGGCCGTGGTTGGCCTCCATACAACTTTCAAATTTGCGTCATTTCCCTTTTTCAAATAGTGGGTGTTACACATTCGAATACGAATATTCCAAAGGGGGAGATATTGTAACACCTTGGACTTTGAAAAAAAGGGAGAAAAGGACCTTTTGGGTTGAAGTATGGTTTTACATGTCCCATCCACGCACCATAGAAGCTTCTACAGGCCGTGATGGAAATCGTAGGAACAGGAAAATTAATTTTCCAAAATTCAACCTCAATACCCCTTTTTACAATTCACCAGGATGGTATGTCAGTCTTTGTAAAATTCGTAGATAGGTCTTGTAGGTAGGTCCCAAACTTAGTGAGATATTAAAAGGTAAAATTGATTTTTACGGTTGGGGTCTATGGGCCGTAGACCAGTCTTGTCAAAGTTGGTCTAATTTTTTAAGTTTTTGTACTTTTCTACGTTTGACCAGTATGATTCGTAGAAAGTCCTATGGATCGTATATCCAAACCGTAGAAGGGTCCGACGTTATTTTTAAGGGGTTTTAAGTTTTTTTCCGTAAGTGATTAGTGCCTCAAATAAGTTGTTTTGATCCTAATTCTAAGCTCTATATAAGTCTTTTAGGTCCTACAACTACCCATTCTAAATCAACCTCCTAAATTCCTAAATTCCCTCCAAGGTCACCTCCGAAATCCTCTCAAGAGCTAAAGAAGGAGAAAGCTAGGGTTTGGCTTGAAGAACTCCAATTCACCATAGATTATGGGCATTGATTTCTAAGGTATGTTAGTATTCACCTATGGAGTCCCTTCCACCATAGGGTTATTAAAATCTCCAATTTGAAAAGTTAGATTCTCAATTCAAAGTTAGGATTTTATTCAATGTTCATGGGTTCTTTTCAACTATGATTCAATTACTTGTTTCTTATCTTCTAATGCATGAATTGAAAATATTTACATAATTTTGAGTAGAATTCATATGAACCCATGCATGATCTACGATTTTTTACTATGAACACATGATGAAACTTATGAACTATGATTTCTTGAAATTGTGTGTGCTTCATGAAAGTAATATTTATGACTCAAGTAAGCTTATAAATCAAGGCAACTATATGTTCTATGAAGCTTGGCCACATGGCATGAATGACATCTAGATTTGCTATCAATGATTTTGGGTTTTTTTTTTCCTAAATTAGGTCTTGATTAGTATGGTATCCGGATATTCCATCAATGATTATAGATCACGCTTTTAAATGTATTTTCATTTGTAGTATGGATTTTTAGTATGAAGTTAATGACTATGAACCTTATAAAGCTATTATGAAAATATCATGAATGGTGAAGGGGTTTCTCACTCATGGTCTAAGGAGCTAATCTATGATGTTTCCAACTTGGATTAATATCTTAATTTTACTTTTCCATGGATGATAATATGAATATCGTCTGTGGGATTTTACTTATTAGCACCGAGTAGCTTGAGGTGGAGGCTCAATTAGGTTAGTCTCTAGTTTCAACCTCTAGTCCTAAACTATGTGCCCCGTAGGAGTTGTCTTAAATGACCTAGCTAGTGGATTCATGTGTAGCATATCATTTGATATGTACGGGTTCTACCTTGGCAGGTAGAATTCCTCTTCTTTCGGTATGAGGGATATACCAGATTCCATGTTATAGCTCACATGGTCTATGTTTGTTAATGGTAAAATTCCCACAATAATGAACTAAGGTCGTTTTCAAAGTATCTCACAAACGCTTTAAAGATGTTAAGCTTGCATTGACCATGATTATGTCTTATGTTTTCTAATCTTATGATATAGCTTGGTTATTACATGTCATATAAAGTCCTTTTTAGCAGGATTTCATAACTTTTATGTATTGTTATCATACTTAGTACATCACATGTACTAATTCATACTTATTCTTGCATTGTTTCACTAATGTAGGGTCGGACGCTCCTACCGCCCATACTCTTGGCTAGTTGATTCTTCTAGATTTTAAGAGTTTGGTGAGTCCTCATATTTTGAGGACCGGGATACATTTACTTGCTCATGTTTTTATTAGTTTTTAGACTTGTATGTTATATATGGGTTATGTCTCAATCACTTTCCTTATGATGTATTAGATGGCTTTTGAGACTTATGTTAGACTTCCGCTTTGTCAAAATCTTTTGAGATATGAAAATGCTTTCATTGGAATTCTTTAAATTCCATTATCTTGTATAATGTATGTTAAGTGGCTTGTGTAGGGCCCTCGGGTCCTATACGTGATGTTACACCTAGGGTATACTTTGGATCTTGACAGTTTATAACGTTAAAAAAATTCAATCAGTGACATGTTTTAGGGTATAAGCACGAAAAAGTAGAAGAAATAGCATAATAGAAAATTGATGAAATTTAAGATAAAAATATGTCTACGTAGTTTATTACTCAATAAGTTAATAAGCTATTTTCTGTAATACTAAAAGCCTAAATTTCTGGGTTACAGATGCCTAGCCTATAGAGGAAGAAATATAACATGATGGAGCAAAGCAGGTCTATGATTCATTCTCCGGTCGTACATTGGTGCAAGTCAAGGTCTACTTGGGTGATACTCAATGTGGATGATGGTAGCGAAGGTAATCTAGACTGAGCAGGAAGGGAAGTTTTTATTAGAGACTAGTGGTAACATCATCATTGTTTCCATTAATTTTTATGGTTATTGCTCCAATTATATTACAGAAGCTAGGACAATATGGAAAGGTGTTAACGTATGTAAGACTGCTGGTATGCTTAAGGTGACAGTGGAATATTACTCAATGTTGATTATCAATCTATTCAATGGAAAACTAAAAGTACCTTGGCAAATCAGCCAAACTATAGACAAGATTATAAGAGAAATTAGTTATAGTGATTTTATATTTTATCATGTCAAAAGAGAAGAAAATTTTACTGCTGATAGAACAACTACTACCACGTCTTGATTCTTAACGAGTTGGAGTCGATATATGGATCCATAGCAAACTCTATTTCATTCGTATGTGTTTCATTCTATAACATTGAAATTCTAAAAAAACTAGACTCCTCCTGAATCTGAAATTTCCTCAATCTCAAATTTATCCTTATATTATAAGATCTCTATTAAAAGTGATGGTTTCCCAGTTGAGTTCTTCAAAGAATATTCGGATACTATAGGTGAGAATATTGTTGCATCTGTCTTAGAATTTTTAAAAATAAAAAATCATTAAATACTGTGAATAACACTATTATTACACTAATATCAAATCTGACAAATCATTTATATATTAAAGATTTTAAACTCATTGTATATTGTAATACTCTATACAAGTTGATTGCAAGAATAATTACTATTAAGCTAAAATATTTAGTAGATTATAATGTGGGTCATCTCAGTTTGCTTCTATAGAGGGAAAAAGTATACTTGAAAAATCATTGCACGTGAATTGATAAAGGCATATCAATAGAAGAATATTTCATCTAGATGTCACATCAAACTTGATATAAAAAAAGTCTGTGATTCTATAGAATGTAAGGTCAATTGGAAGGATTGAGCAATAGAGCATATAATCTGAACTTGAAAGGTAGGGTAGGACAATTGCGTAAAATACTAAATGACAATGTTGCTAAAAAATATCGGACTGCTCGAGAAACTGAGGTTGATTTTATTGAAGTTAGTTTTGCATAAAAATTGTATGTTCAATGATATTTATTTGATCAACTTAGGCTCTATGTGCAGAAAAAAAGAGATAATTTTTGCTCATCAAGAGATACGAGAAATTTCAAATTTAACTACTAAGAAAGGTGATTTTGTTGTTGATTCATTATCCAAATCCAAGAAACAAAAAGTTGAAAAATAAAATAGAAGAAATTAGATTTTTGAAGAAAAATTCTTTAAGCAAGAAATAATGAAACAATTTGACAATCGGCTGCAAAGGATTTTGAGCAGGATGGTGTGTAATTTTTTTCTTTCCAATGGTCAATACTAATATAAATTTGTGCATCTTGATTTTCTATTTAATACTCCCTTCGTCCAACAATAGTTGTCCAATATATTATTTTTGGATGTCCGACAATACTTGTCCACTTTATGAAATCAATGCATACTTTTACACTTGGTTCCTAAGTTACCCTTATCATTAATTATAGTTATTTCCTTATTACATTTTTCAAGACATTGTATTTATTACTCCCTCTATTCCTAATTACTTGTCCACTTTTGAATTGACACACACAATTAAGAAAACAATTAATGATATAGTGAGTTTATCATTTTACCCCTATTAATTATGAATTGGATGAAAAGTTCTTTATTTTTCAAAGTAATTAATCATTTAATTGAGGGTATAATAGGTAAAAAAAATTATTTGTTCTTGATTTGTCAAAATGGACAAGTAATTAGGGACAACTATAAAAGAAAAAATGGACACGTAATTAGGGACGGAGGGAGTATATTCAAAGACTGATATAGTAAAAATTATTCTTCTATTTATAGTTTCTTAAGGAGTATGTCAAGTCAATAATGGACAAATATTGTTGGACTGAGCAAGTATCAATCAAGAAATTTGACACTCATTGACAAGCAATAAATAAATCAGAAATGCATAATAAAAGAATAATACAATACACAACTTGATCAGAGACTTGCGACTTATTTTTTGCTAACAAATCTAGATTTCACGAGATGCATACTGTTGTATCTGAGTTTCCTTTGCTAATTTTTCTCCAACAACTAATTGATCAATTTTGAAAATCTCTAAGTCTTAGAATTTATTTGGTATGATTGGTGAGTGTATCATTCCTCAAACTCGCTCTAGATTATCAAAATGGTGTGGTATGAGAGTCGTGGAGTGAATTTCAACGAAGGTGGGTCAGTAGTAAGCATTAAGAAACTGATCGAGAGTCTTTTCCTGGTAGGGGTTGTGAAAAAGTATGGTAGTCAGATTGTTTTAAAAAAAAAATTGTAGTTAAATGTTTTTAGTTAATTATTAGGAGGGGTGAGGTTGAGAATATAGTAAATTAGTGAAATTGTCCGCGCTTCAGCCGGCCATTTGAAATATTTATAAGAAAATAATATATAAATTTTATATTTAGGTTAGTGTCGAATATATAAGATAAGATTGATAATTCTATTCATCTGTTATATGATACATTTTTTCATTGTTTTTTAAACATATAAAATAGGATATATTTTTTTTTGCATCTTTTTAAGTGCAAACTATTTATATTTATATAGTAGAACAAAATATTCACCGTGGTGAAGTAAATGGAATAAGAGGTAATATTTTAAAATAAAAATATATTGTATTATGTTGAAAATATTTTGTATGTTTTAATTTCCTCTATCTTTTGTAGGAGTACTAATTTTCTATACAAGTTCTAATTTCATAAAAAAGAATTTTAATTTTTTATTGTGTCTTTATTATTATATTTGTTTATTATAATTTTTTAAACACTAACTAAATATTTATAATAATTATGAAAAATGAAACATACAAAAGTTATGAATAATATTTAAGATCAGAAGACATGAGTTATAAATAATTGAAATGTACAATTTTAGTAGACATTAAATGCATTAATAATTATGCATTTATTTTATTTGTAAAATAAATAAATGAAAATAAGGTGTTAAAATACAAAAAATGAACAAAAAAATATAATACTCGGTGTCTATAAATATTATAAATACATTTCAAACAAAAAAGAATAGCGACGAAAATAGGTTGTTACATATATAAAAAAACAACATCATGAAATTAATATTTTATTTTTTAATTACTTTTTATAATTATAATAAAAATAAAACTCCTAATCATCATAATTTTTCTTTTTTTGTTGAAATGGGATAATTATATTGTGCTTCATAAAAAAAAAGAATACTAAAGGACAAAATGATAAACATTGACAATACATGTAGCTAAATTATTTATACAAATTAATGGTTTTTTTTAGCAAAAGAAGATAAGTAACTAATACAAGTCAAAGTAAAAAATGTTTTAGCAAAAAAAATCTCTAATTATGCTCCCTACCCCTTCGCCCCCCCCCCCCCCATCCCCCCTCTCGCTTCTTCTATACTCTTCCTTTGCAAGTAGATTCGCCATCATATTTTGCTCCATATGTCAAATTCTTCATCATATGCTATCAATTAAATTAAAAATATAATATCATATACCAATTAAAAAATAATTATATTAAAAGAAAGAAGAAATTTAAACTACATGTAGTATATCTATATATTATTTTTTCAACAGTATTAACAATACTAAATAATAAATATCTAACAAATATTATAATCAAATTACATTATATCCTAGAAATTGACTACTAGAAAGAACAATTGCATACCGACAACACATTATTCAATATTACTAAGGTGTTTTTTTTATTATACTTTCTTAGTGAATGATAATACATACACAAATAAAATATTTAAAAAAGCATGTCCAAGTAAATGAAATATATGCATGTTGCCTTCATGTACTTTTTTGCTACATGTTAGTTAATTCACAAAAAATATGATGAAGAAGAGAAATGATAATGTTGAATGTGAATCTTCATGACATTAAATATGAATTTGTATAGGCAAAATAGAGGAAATAAAAAAAAATAAAGACTTGAGGATGAAATGAAATATTTCTTACCTTCATGTACTTCTTTTTTTTACTTGTTACTTGTTACTTCATTCACAAATCAATATGATGAAGAAGAGAAAGATAATCTTGAATGTAAATCTTCATGAAACTAAATATGAAGTTATAGGCAAAATAAAGGAATACCATAAGACATTATAAACTTACAAATTTAAGTTTGGAGGTTATGGACATAAACAATTATGGGAGTTATGAATATTATTAAAAGTAAAAATTAAAGAGGTGTAAGTCATGGGTAATAAATCCTTGTGAATAAATTAAATAATAAAGAGAAAAATACTTAAAATATAAAATAATATTTCATTTTTATGGTTAGAAGTGTGGCAAATAAATAAGAAAAATGTAAAGAATTTTTGTTATAAATGTTCCGCCATTAATAAAATAATTATTTGTAATAAATTAAGTAATTTAATTTTACAATACAATAATTAATTTAAATAAGAAAAAAAATCCAAAAAATGAGAAAAAAGATAAATGCAAATGGCCCGAAAATAGAGAGGTGTCACATCATCTTTTCTGTGTTTCTCCTTTATTATATATATATAATATGAAAACAAAATATACAAGGAATTTTTTTTTATCAATAACAATTGAATATTAATGTTTTTAAGCTCCGAAAACTAATATTAAATTAAAATTATTTTTTAACGATCGAAAAGAATATGATGTGATAAATACACATTTAGCGATCGAATTTATATTTTTTTGGTTAAAAATTGGTTGTTAAAACCCAATTTTCATATGGTGATATTCTCCATCATATTTGGTCACTTGATAATTTGGACATCTTGACCTTTAATGTACTTTGATAGGCCTTCAATTTGCTTTTTTCAAATTCACAAGTAGTTCTTTTACGATGGAAGTTTTGATAATCAGTGCTTGTACAAACACCATAGTAAATGAAGAATAATACAGAACATCACTTGGATAGTGCTTAAATTATGATGTGACATAAGAAAAGATTGAAGCATATTTAATTCTCACTACACGATCATCGTTCTACACGAAGGGATTGTTAGGCTAGCGATGGTGTTTTTGTGATAATATTAGGCGATTCAAAGTTCTTTCTACAACGTTAATGATGTTGTTTCTTGTTCTAAAACATACATAGATGATATTTCTTCTATTGAAAAAGATAAATTGAAAATCTGTGATCACTTGGACGATGATTGAAGCATTTGTTGTCACAACATTTTGGGTTTACTCCTTCTAATTCGACCAATAATCTCCATGATAACTTTCAAGCCATTTGTGAGTCAACATCCTCAAAAGCATTGAATTTGGAGTTGATATTCATTGTAGTCATATTGATATTTTGTTAAACTTTGAAGAGAAGAGATGAGAGGTAAAGATTGAGTGGACATGCCAATTTGTAAGAGACTAAGTTAAAAATAGCAATCAAGAAAGGATAAATAGAGAAATAATAATATTTATATTTCAATAATTTATTGATACTATCAATTTGTGGCATCGTCAAACTAATTAAATTCATCTTCATCAGGTAATGTTTAAAGTGATAAAAAAAAAATTATTACAATCACAAATAAAATATGAACAAACATAACTTTATTGATAAACATTGTGGGTACAAATTCGCTCCTCCCTTGATTCTTCTCTCTCTTAAGATTTTTTCCATTATTTGAGGCCCATTAGAGGTGTGTTTCTCGAACTAGGATCATTTGGAATTGATCTCCATGAAAGGATTTGTGGATCTTCTTGAAGTATTTGATTATCAAAAAAGACTTTGACATATCTTGATCTCTTTATGAATATTCCCAAGAGTTTATGAGATATTTGAGATGCCTCTTCAAGGAAATATAATAGCTTTTATATGGATGTAACTAGAATTTAGAATGGAGTAGCCTCCAAGAATCCTCATTGGAATTGAACACATCTAGTAAATTCCAATTAGAATTGAACATGTCTTGTACAATTCCATAAAAAATTGATGTCTACAGTTATACATTTCCTTCAAATCAGTCTACAATTCAAGTGGATGTTTCACTGTCAAGTATTCAATCTTTATCTTTCATCTAAATGGCAATGAAGAAAAATCATAATTTTTTCTTTGTCCTAACTCGATGTTGTATTACCCTTATAATAATGACTAGGAGCAAATGAGTGGATTGAATTGGATTTGAGTTGATTGAATATGGATTGAATTAAAATGGATTGGTGATACACCACTCATATAAAATATAGGAAAAAATGAATTTGGTCAAATATAATTTGGGTAAAATGATTGTAACCCATTTTAATCTCATAAAGCCAAAAAATATTAAATCAAAGCTAAATTTTTAATACTTCAACCTTTACCACCTTACCGTACCCTTCTATTATTATTATTTTTAAAATAATTTTTCATACAAAAAGAAAATTACCTTGTACCCCCATCCCACCTCCCCTCTCCACCCCCCCCCCCCCACCCCCACTCCCCGAAAAAAAATTAAAAATTATTTGAATTTTATAAAAATAAATTCAGAAAATTTTCAAAAAAAAATTGCCCCCACCCATCCTATCCCCCAGCTCCGTCCCTCAATTTTTTATTTTCAAAAACAAATAGTGCAATTAGGAATTTTTATTAGAAGTGAGTGATATATGGTATATATGATTTTCATGTTCACCCATTTTGTTCATATTTTTATGAGCTTAAATATATTTAATTTCATATTTATCCATTTAAGAAAATATGAGTGATCCATTTAATTTAAAATGGAAAAATGGATTCGTTTCACTTATTGTAATGACCCGGTCGGACATTTTTGGAAAGTTTCGTGAATTTATCATTTTTCCCTCCTAATATTGACCCGAGTCTTCTATGAATGAGTTTTGAAAATTTGATTTTGAACTTTGAGTTAAAAGTGGTGAATTTGATGAATTTAGAGTTTAAAAGGATAAGTTGTGAAGAAAGTGATTTTCAGTGTTTTTTGGAGTTTCGAGTGTCGAAATGGAATTTCGTCAATTTCATCAGTCGCAGAATGTGCAATCTGATCAGTAAGAGTTGTCGGTTTTAGATTTCAAGTTTTTTTTTTTTTAATTTGAGGTCCTAAGTTGTGAATTTGTGAAATTTTAGCCTTTGAGTTGACTTTGGTCAACACTCGAATTTTGGATGCTGAGATCGGAATTTCGAGAATTCTGTTGGATTTGAGGGATGATTTTAAGCCTAGGTGAGGTCTTGGTTGATTTTTGAGAGGTCCTGATCTTGTTTTAGCCTTTTTAGGTGTTGAGTCAGTTTCTTGTGGTTTTTCACGGATGTCGGATTAAAGGAGACCTCAAATTCGTGTTTTGATGGTTCCATTGAATTTGAAACGTCGAGTATAATTGATTTGCATATGTTGTTTGTGTGTATGAGGTTTTGAACAAATCCCAAGGGTCCTTTCAGAGTTTGATAGTTGGCTGATTTTTCTTCTGATGTGTTCTGGTGCACCCTCCACGTTCGCGAAGCTTATGGCCGCGTGCAGGGAGGGGAAGGGATGAGGACCGCGCATTCGCAGAGTCTTGATCGCGTTCCCTAGAGGTCAAGCCATTGACCTCCGTGTTTGCGGGAGACCTATTGTGTTTGCGGAGGTCCAACTCATTAAATCCCGCGTTCACGGGCAGGGGAGAGCGTTCACGGATGACCCTTGGCAGTGCTTAGATCCAAATTTTGGGATTTCTTTCCTTTTTTCATTTTTGGAGCTTTGTGAACTCGGTGGAGGATATTTTCATCGTGTTTTTCAAGATAAAATAGTTGGGTAATGTTTCTCAACTCTAAATCTTCAATTATCCATTATTATTATTTAATTTATAAGTTTAAATCAATATTTTGGGTTGATAAATTGGGGGTTCTTCATGAACATGAGTTTTGAATTAAAAGTGAGTTTGTGAACTAATTTTGAGACCTTTTTTAAAATGGTTTTCACCAATGATTTCCTAAAGTCTTGAGTAATGTTTTCAAGTATTGTTTTCTGGATTCAAACCTCCAATTGGGTTTTGAAGTTGATTGACTCATCTCTTTACATAATTGATATGGGTATCATTGTTTCCGGAATGTGATGGTAAATACTTGCTTGTATATAAATGGTGTGGCTTTAAAAGTGATTTGAAAGGGGAAGACTCAACTCTTTAAGTAATTATTGATTGATTAAAGGAAAATGACCTCTTAAACCTCATATTCTAGTAGAATTCAAGTACTTCCTTCATTGCTTGTGTGTTGGGAGTAATGGGGATGAGGTAAAGGGTTTAAATTGTCCACTTGATACATCTAAATGAATAAAAAGGGGTTTTAATGAAAAAGGCTATGTGATAAACATGATGATGTGAATTGTCTTATTGTCACCCACTTTTATTTAAAGCATGAATGTAGACTTGAATTGTGTGAGTTGTTTTCTCTTCCTTGTAGTGTGGCATTGCTTGTATGCATTAATTGTGAACATCGTGATGAGACGTGATGATTTATGATGTCGAGGTCTTTGTCGGCGTGTGTTATGATGTCAGGTCTTTGCCGGCGAGTGTTATGATGCCGAGGTCTTTGCCGATAAGTGTTCTGATGTCGAGGTCATTTTTGGTAAGTGTTATAAAGTTGATGGGAAATGGTTCCGGCTAGTGATTTGATAAAAAAGCTGATGGGAAATGATTCTGACTAGTGATTTGATATAAAGCCAATGGGAAATGGTTTCGTCTAGTGATATTGTTTCGATGGGAAATGGTTTCGGCAAGAGATTGAAAATTATGATTTGATGATTATGCGTGACTTGATTGTTATTTGTGATTTATGTACTTGTTGTGTGTGATTGAGCTACTTGACTTTGATAATGACTTGATTCGTTGATTGTTGATTACGACTATTGAACTGTGGATATTGGTCATTGTGAGTCGTGTATTATAGAATTTCTAGGTTGTGCTAATTTATATGCATGTAGTTTAAGGAGGTTCAGTTGGAGTGTAAGAGGTATTTGTTTTCTAGCTAGATTCCTTGTTTTCTAGGTTGCTTGTTGGGTACCGTGTTGTTGGTACTCACCCCTTGCTTCTGCACTTGTGTAGGTTCCAAGCCCGGACCCACGTGATCTCTTTCTCCTTCTTCTAATTTCGAGACTTATCGAGGAATTGAAGAGGTAGTTGTTTGTCACTTCGGTGGACCCTCTTTTTCCTTTTCTTTATACTTTATTCTATTTGAGAAATAAAGACTGAAACTTGTATTCATCTTTCAAATTTCGTATTTACTTTAGTGGCTTGTACACGTAATAACCAGGTTTTGGGGTATTGTTTAGAATGAATAAGTTTTCCGCCTTTGTCTTGTTCTTGCTTTACTATTTTCTGCATTTCTTTCGTTTTCATTGGGTTGAGGCTGACTTATCTTGATGGAATAGACAAGTGTCATCACATCCGTTTTTGGATCGTGACATATGAGCTAAAATTGTCACCCCTAATAATGACACAAAAGCAAATGTTTTTTTAAAAAAATATCAAATACCACAAATTCAGACTTTGATAAATTCAACTTAACAAAATTATCATTAAACTTTTTAGAAATAATATAAAAATAGTGAAAATTAGTAAACAATATGATTCATATGATTATAGATTATAAGCCATTTAAACCAAATCGAGGTTATACTAAAAAAAAAATTCATTCACATTTCATAATCATTAAAAACTCTAAGGTACTGCTTCGTGAGTTAACTAAATTATACTCTCTCCGTCCTTTTTTATATGTCATCTCTTTTTATAAATAGTTGTACCACAGTACTTGCATTTTATAAAATTTATGCATAAATTATCATATTTTGCCTATTATATCCTTGATAGAGTAGTTAATTATTATTGTCATTTATTAATAAAGTTGACTTAAGAAAACATTAAATAAGGGTAGAAGAATAAAAAGTTACATCATTTCTTAATGCAAGTGCAAAGTAAAAATGTGACATATAAAAAGGGACAGAGGGAGTACTCCCTTTGTCCAATAATAGTTTTCCACTATATATCATGCACACTTCTTAAGATATTATAAATAGAAGCGTAATTTTATATTGGAAAATCATTTTGGCTAGTAAAATTTAATAAATATAATGTCTTAAAAATGTAAAAGAGAAATGATTATTTAATGAATTAGGAACTAAGTGTAAAATTATTTATTGACTTTATAAAGTAGAAAAATATTATTGAACATCCCAAAATGATATAGTGGAAAATTATTATTGAATGAAAAGAATATTATAAATACATACTTATTATTTTGTCTCTTTTAACCAACGTTGTGGGAAACATCATCGATCACAAAAGTAAAATGTCTGCATCAAAAAAATTGGCTCACTGCCGTTACGCCTTTCCAGTTCCCATCAAAATCAAAGGTTTTGTAAAAAAAAAAAAAAATTGCAAAGTTCAAATGAGTATGATTTAATCATATTTGGTGAAATGAAACTTAGAAATATTTAAATCGTGTTGATAACTTGTTGTAAATTTAAAAATAAAAGAATAATATAAAAGTAAAGATAAGAAGAAGAAAAAAAGACAAGAAGCATGATATAAGACGAGAAATAATATAAGATGTAACTTTCATTGTTTTAAGTGTATTCAATATTATTTTCATTCATCAATAACATTACTACACACAAAGCAGGAAAATTAAACCTAGAAATTACAGTCATTCATTTAATCAAATTATTTACGATAGAATATTTAAAAACATATAAAATTTGATGTAACTCAGAAAATTTTATACGTCACTAAATCGAGATAAGAAATTAATATCTATTATTTAAAAAATATATAATAAATTTTACAAATCATAATAATTAATAATTTAAAATTTTTAACAAGTATATAAAAAATTAAATAACTCTTAAGTTGCATATAAATTAAAATTAAAAAAATAACATACATTGAATCGTGTTGACACAAATTTCTATATCCAGTATTAAAAAAGTGGGGACATTGATCTAAAGAACATTAGAAGTACAACAACAAAACAAATAGAATGTATTAAACATAAATATGGTGACATGTATTCCAATAATTGAAGTGGTGATAATGGCATAAGTTTGATTTGTGTAATTCATGTTTTGGATGAATCTCCAAATCACATGATTTTACCTTTGACAAAACCTCAAGTTTTGGCACATTATTAGAGCATATTCGTACAGTTAAAAGTCCATGTGGGCTATGCATATCTTTTCTATCCATAAAAAAAAATGAACTAAAAAAATAATAAAATAAATTGAATTGAAATGAAGTGTAATATTTACTGCAACTTAATTTCTACAATTAGTTTTGCTAATACTGAAATTTTTTCTGAATGTCATTGTGATGTGCATTTTGTTGATAAAAAATATAATAGTAGCACATTTTTTTAATTTGTAATACGACATACCAGGCATGATTATATATTCAGGGAAAGTCAAACTTTGTACCAACATATGTGATTTTTAAAATTACTTTTTTAAAAAAATTTATTTATATTTAGTAATAATTTAATTTTTCTTTTATTTTAATAAAATAACTTATTATCATCATTTATTATTTTAAAATACTTTTTTTTTAAAATAGTAAAGTGTGTGCCTAATAGAACACTATCACGTGAACCTAAAACGAAACATTGATATTACCTTCTGTACAGAAAATTTTAAATACTTCATCCGTCCACTTTTAATTATCACGTTACATTTTTCGAATATCAATTTGATTAATTTTCAAAGTTGAATTAGATTACAATAATTTGATATCTTAAACAAAAAATTTAGATATTCAAAAACTATACAAAAAGTACTATAATTGCAACTTTTTGTATATGAAAAAAATATATCGTAAAATATTAGTCAAATTTTTATCGTTAGACTCTAAAAAAAAGAAAACCATGACAACAAAAAATGGAGGAATAAAGTAGTCTTTTTTATAATTAATTGCTAATAATTGTTTTGCATAGCTCGTAATAAATAACATAATTAATGATACTCCCTCCATTACATATTAATTTAAGCTTTGAGGTGTTTCACACCATTTAAGAAAAGTAGGTTAGGACATAAATTGAACATAATTTTCCATTTTTATCCTTATTATTTATTGTCAAAAATAACTAACTATTAATAATAATATCTAATTCCAATACTAACTTAACAGGTAAAATTGGAAGAATATTTTAAAAATAGTCTTGAAGATTAAAAACTTAAGTTAATTTGAAAAATGAAAAAGAGCTCAAAGCTTAAGTTAATATGGAATGGAGGGAGTATTAAAGAGCAGAGAGTGACATCCGATTTGCTTGTAGGACAATTTCAAAACAACTAATCCGATGTAATTTCTACGGAGAAAAGACATAAGTGACACCTAAAGTTATCTCGAGTTTTCAAAAAGACACCTTAACTATGCGGGCGTTCTATTACCCCCTAAATAATTCCGAACATATATTATTACATAATTTTTCGATCAATTCCAGATTTTAAATGACAAGTGTTATCACACACCAATCATTGTGTGACACGTGTTAATTAAATTTGAAATATAATTTTTTTTTCATTTTAAGTTTTTCTTTATTTCTCTCTTACTTTTTGACTTATTTTTAATTTTAGTACTTTGAATTTTAATTCTCATTTTAAGTTATACTTCATCTTCCACCCCTACTTTCAAGCTTCCCCTCCCTCCATTTTCTTTCTTTCTTTCTTCTTCTTCACCTCCCACCCTCACCTCACCTCACCCCCATGCCAAGTTGAGCCCCTCCATTTTCTTTCTTTTTTCTTGTTCTTCTTCGGCAGTCAAATTCCTTTCTTTTCAAAATTATACTATTTTCTAGACTTTATTGAGTTATTGATAACAAAACTAATTATTTTTCTAAGAAAAATAAAAAATTTGAAGGTATCATCAATTAATTTATCTCATTTTCATATAACTTCAAAACTAGAAATGATAATTTTGAAAGAATCAGAATTCTCTGATGATTGAAAAAGTTTAATTGAAATTTGGATAAAAAAACTAAATAATACCTACTAATCATCTTGAAATCTAATGAGTTTATCAAATTGTTCGAAATGTAATAAAATATTTAGATATAATTTTAAAATTGAAGAGAGTTAAACTAATAGTAGTAAAAAAGGGAGGTGGAGTTGTGGTAAAAAGTGACATTGAAAGTGAAAAACTACAATGAAGATGTCAATGAATTTTTGAAGAAGAAGGAAAAAAAGAAAAAGAAAAAAAATAAGGAGAAAAACTTAAAATAATAAGAAAAATAAGAAAATATATTTTATAGCAAAATACTTACAAAAATAAAATTATATTCATTTTCTTATTGTTCACGCTCTTTAAGAGAGTGCATACACACTCCATGTCAAGTGGACAAAAAATGACGTAATAATTCAGTTCAGAATTGTTTAGAGATGTAATAGGACGCTTGCATAGTTTAGGTGTATTTTTGGAAATTCAAGATAATTTCATGTATCACTTTATGGCTTTTCTGTGATAAATATGATCATAAGCTTTTTACTACTATACCATCATTATGACCCATGTATGATTCCATCATATAGCTCATATTATCTTACCTTGCATGAATCTTATAACTATCCATGTGCGTGAATCTTTGAACGATTATTTTTATGGAAAAAAAATTTTGGCGAAAAAATTTGGTCAGAATGGTATTTTATCTATGTTATTTGATCTTTTTGAACATTTTTAACCTTTTAATTTTAATACATTTTAACTAAAAATGGAAAAACGATCAGTTTATTTTAAAATAAAAAAAAGATATTATAGTTTTTAAAAAATTTTGGCCAAATTTTTTGGCCATTTAGCATTACCGTATTTTTATCTCATGCACACAATTTCGATAAGCTAATAAATGATCGAATTGTCATTACACAATTTTTCATTCCCATAGATCATAAGTCAATCATCATACATGAGAGTTCCAAAACATTCAAATAAGTTACTTCCCATGTTCAGTATTAGTTGATCACTTTTTATTTTGAATGGTCCTTAAGAAATCATAAATAAGAAGATAATTTAACTAATTCACCTCTTAAAAAAACTTTTTGGAATTTTACAAATAAATGTAAACTTTTTCAGAAAGAATTAATTGCAAGGGTATGATCCCTCTGTTCCTAATTACTTGTCTAATTTTCCTTTTTTATTTGTCCATTTTGACAAATCAAGAAAGGACAAAAAACTTTTTACCTCTTATATATTTCCTTAGTTAATTAATTTTTAAAAAGGTAGAGCTTCTTGAAAATCTTAAATTTTTAATTCATTCACTTCATAATTAATAGAAATAAAATGGTAAACCAACAATATCAATCATTGTTTTCTTAATAAGTGTGTCAATTAAAAAAGTGGATAAGTAATTAGAGATGAAGGAAGTATAAAACAACTATTTTTAGTATAATAATCAACAAATATGAGACAAAGGAAATATAGAAAATTCAACTTCATAGAAAATATTGCAAGCCTTAAGATTATAAATAAATTGCTGAAGACCTTTTCTGGAAATTCTGTGACAAGGAGAACATAAAAAATCTTAGAAATCTATATATATATATATATATATATATATATATAATAAAGTTGAATATAGAAGAAGTGATGTGGCACCTTCCTAGGAGTTTTGTATTTATCTTTTTTTCTCCTTTTTTCAATTATTTGTATTTATTTAAATTAATTATTTTATTATAAAATCAAATTACTTAATATATTATAGATAAATATTTTATTTATTGAGGTATATTTATAGCAAAAAACTCTTGACATGCCAATTTACAAGAAGTAGTTATTCATAACTCACACTTCTCTAATTTGCACTCTTAATATGTAATAGACTTTAAAGATTTTATTTTATTATTTACTTTAATAAGATTTAAGCTTTGTATTTCATAAGTTGAATAATTAATATAAGTTGAGGTTTGAAGTCGTTGGTTCGTCCACATAGGAGGACAAGTGTGGGTGTCACTCATGACTCGTTTTGGATCGTGACAAAGTTGGTATCAGAGCTTTAGGTTCGGTGATCTCGTCACACAAGGACAAGTCTAGTAGAGTCTAGCAGAACGGTATGGGAACACCTTCACTTTTCTTCGAGAGGCTATAGGAGAACTCCATTCATCTTCTTTCGTGCTATAATTTGAATCCAATTGGTATATAGGTGATACAAATTGATATCTGACCTCTTTCACTCTATTTCGCATATGGTTAGTACTAGAGTAGTAGAAGTGGAAACACTGTACATTAGCTAGAGAAAATGTGTCCTTGGAGATAGGCATATTTTCCCGGTTGACTACAAGGCCTGTAATGACTAGTGACCAACATGATTTTTTCATTAGTTTCTTAAAGTTAAGATCCCCATTCTTCGTAGGTACTGACTATGATGATGCTTATGATTTCTTTGTTGATTTTCATGAGATGCTTCATAAGATGAATATAGTGGAGAAGATTGATGTTGAGTTTGTGACATACTAGTTCTGTCAAAATGTGGTGGAAGTCTCATGTTGAGTGTTGATCAGTAAAGACACTACCTGTGACTTGTGCTACATTTTCTGGCTTCTTCATGGAAAAGTATATACCCCGGACTTTGAGGGATAAGAGAGAGATGAGTTTAGGCCAAATTTCATACTTTATCCAGATATGAGACTCAACTTTGCTTCAGTACGAAAAAGAGGATTCGCTTCTCTATGAAGGAATTAAGGTCAAATTTACAGATTCCGATTATATAGGTGGCTGCTTCATCAAAATGTTTTTAGGAAGTTGTTGATTTTGTGATGGAGGTAGAGGGGGTGAAGTCAAATGACTATGCTAAGGTGACAACATTTAATAAGTTTCATAAGGGACAAATAGATAATGAACACCTTTACTTTGGATAAAAGTAAAGTTATCATAACATGTATGGGTTCCTTAGTGAATGATGAACTTATGTTGCACTAATTAAGGTTAGAATCTCTACTACGATTTCATAGATTGGGTGTATATCAAAGAGGGTCATGATACGACTACTAGAACAGTATTGATGCTTACTTGGTTAAAGTTATGAAGTGTGTTACTTTTATTATCGACCTGATGTAAGAAAGAATGCAAATCACTTGGGATAAAGATAGAACAAATTTGATAATGTTTCGCAGATATTAAATGGATAGAAATGTGTGGGCTATTCGGGTACGATCTTATTGATAGGTATGATGTGTTCTAATGATAGATCTAACGGACTTTCACGGTGTGGTGCTAGTGTTATGTGGAAACGAATACGTTGATTGTCAAGTGTGAATACTAACTACTTAATGAGTTATTAGTAGTATAACATGTTCAAATAATGACATTCGGTGTTGCATTCACATTTGAGAAACCAACTAATTTGCTACTACGGGTACTTGGGTTAAGCATTGTTTTTAAGAAAGATTTTTGTGGTGGATTCTTGGTACAATATTAATGCATTTAGGTTGTGAAATGTATCTTGAAGATTTTAAATGAGGACGGATGATTTTATTTTAAGCTCCAAAGGATTGAATTTATACCGAAATGACAAGCTTATAGATAAAGTAAGTCTCAGTGAGTATTCTTAGGCTAAGGCAATTGAAGATTTTAGTAAGAAAGTGCGTATAAAATTAGGTTAGTCTTTTGAATTTGATTGGTATAACTAGGTATGAGGTGTCATGTCAATGAAAAGTGACTTCGTGGTGATGAAAAGGGTTAACTGAGCATGATGGTAATAAGAGTTCGTGATCGATTGTGCTTGAGATAAGACTATATAATAAGGATTGTTGGTTAAATTAGTTTTGTATTGTAATAGCGACTTGCAAGTATCTAAGGTTGTGGTTTTCTATCAATTGGTGAGTAACGTGGTTGTATGGAAAGTTTTAGGAGATGTTGGGACACCGCTCGAATAGAATTTAAAGGAAGAAGAGTCATAATGTGAAAAATAATTAGTGGAATGTAGTGTAGCCTTTGGAAAGAGGTGAGAGCAAGAATATATTCGCGGATTGCAAGGGTTGAAGAGGTATCTTCAAGGGGGTGAGAATTGGGTTCAGAGACGTGTGGTCTCATCCATTTTGCTCTAGTTATGGTAATAGTGTTACAGGTTCATCAGATCATTGGTTAAATATTATTGGATAAGACTTGAGAAAGGAGTGTATAGATGTTCAACTCGAGTGAGATGATAAGTTCTTTTTGTAGTTTTGAGTTTGGAAATGAGTACAATTGAATTTTAGCGAAGGATATGGTAAGGTCGATAGAGAGACGATCAACAATAAGCTAAGATACGTGAGTTCATAAAAATCTTCAAGGTATGAGCTAATGTTGATAGATAAGGGGATTGAGTTACACAATTGGATTCACAATTTGAGTTTTTTTTTATTGTAAATCTACATTTATGGTGATATATTTTGTCAAGATGTGGATTTGTAAGGTAAGAAATGATCAATTGCATTAGTATTGAGCATTTGGAAGGATTTATGTTGGTTTGGATTGTTCAAATTATGGTAGATGACTTATGAATGCGCTACAGTATGGATCTACAGTTCTACATATTTATTGAGGATTATTTTTCAGAGAATGAAACTAAGATAAAATTTTAAGCACTACATTTTTTTATTTTTTAAACCTCTTTAACAAAAATTATGTATCCACCACTATATTTATAATATAAATAAAAATAAAATTGTGAAACATCGTCCTAATTAATTACTTGAATGAAATGTTAAATAAAAGCATTTTAAAACGGAATATATATATATATATATATATATATATATATATATTAAGAGAAACCAACTAATGTTGAAAAAGACATTTATTATTAGGAATAGAAAGATAGAATACTTCTCAATATTTGCATCGAAGAGGTCTCGTCTCTATCGAAGCCCCGAATATTGCAAAGCCTTACCATTTCAGTCTGTAGTGTTGCACTCACTGCAAATAGAATCACTTGTTTAAAACATTATAACATTATGGAAATAAAAAAAAAAATAACAATATGTTGTATAGGTGGGGAAAAACTCACACAATGGCATAATACTAGTAGTTTAAAAAAGCAAAAGGCAACAAAAAGATGGCCTTCAAGGATTCCGCTCCTATCCATTTTTGTTTCTTTCATTATTTTCAAGTTTTTGTTTGGTTTGGAGACATATGACATAGGTGAAAATTAATGGCTAAGAATTAATTGATTAAAATAAAATTATAATTTAAATAATTAATATTTCATAAAAATTTAATAATGCCACAGCTATAACAATATATTATCTTATCCATTACTATTCATATATAATAAAAACTTGCTAATTTTTATAATTGTAACATTGCTAATTTTTTTTTATGAAGTATTAGTTATCTGAATCATGATTCAAATATTATTTTAATTTAATAATTTTAATCATTAGTTTTCACATATGCAAGCAAGAAATCAGAGATTTTTTTTAAAAAAAAGGGAAAGAAAATGTCTCCTTATCAAATCAAGTGACAGCATAAGATTAAAAGTTACTTAGCAGGTTGTAGGAAAAAAATTAAAAGCATAATAAAAAGGCACATGGCAACTCGTACGAAACAATTAAGTGTAACATTCTAAAATTCAAATATAAAAAAATTTAACTAAAAATATTAAAGAATAGAAAAATTCAATGTTCAAAATCTTACTCATCAGAATTTAATATTTTTAGTAGTGTTAGGAGAAAGGACGAAAGCTGCTACATATTGAATAGTTTACGGATGTATATTGCTCACTATGATAAATTAAGGATGTTAGTGTTGTTTGGCTTGAATACAAGTTATGATGAGATTAATTATATGTAATAGGATGAGTTATGATAAGATTAGTTATGATGAAATAAATTATCATTAAATTAGTTATGATGAGATAAGTTATGCAAATTATTTCTTATTGAGTGATTGGTTTATTGGATTCAAAATAATATGTATTGCATATATTTTAAGAACATGCTGTTTGTTTACAAAATTACCTTTGACTTTATTCAATATTTTATATTTTTTGTGCAAGTTTTAGTTATTCATTCTTAAAAATAATTTTTTCATCTTATTTAGCTTAAATATTTTGTGTGTACAATTATTCTTTCTCATGATGGTGCCGTATGTATTTAAAAGTAATTTTTGCTTCTTATTTAGCTTAAAGATAGAACTTTCATATTACATTTGTTAAAATAAAAAAAGATTTACAAGAAATCAAAATATAAATAAACATCAATATTAGTCAAAGTGTCAAACAAATTCATAAATAAAAATTATATTTATATAGTGTAATTTTTAATAGAAAAATATGAAACATTATCATAAAAATAAGGAGTAGTGAAGGTTGTGAATGCTATCATACATGATATTAAAAATAATGTAAAAAGTCATGTATAAATAGGGTTGAAATGATGGCTTAATCACTATACTTGTTATATTATATTTAATGGCAATAATAAATATGAATATATTTTAGCAATTTTAAATACAATAACTTTAACTAATGTTAAATATTTTTGCAACAATATCTAAAAGGCAAACCTATACTCCACTAAATGTATCTTTTATTGTAGCCAGCGTTGTAATTAAATGAAAAGTTTCATGCATGCAATTTTTTATGAAGTTCCCAGGATTATGTGTTGAATGTCATTTAAAAAAAAAAGTGTTGAATGTCAATTAAGATGTACGTAGAGCAATGGGCCTATCCATCACCTTAGAATTTTTTGAAGAGGTTATTAAGGCACCATGCACCTCTTGCACATGTTTGAATTTTAATATGCTCCTAATTTACCTACTTGAATGTCAATCGATACTTTTCATCGAAAAATTATATTGTTTAGTCATATATATATACATATAGACACCTCATGACTTTCATGTGATTTTACTTGTTTATGTTTCAACATCTTTTGATGGAAATTCTGACTCCACCATTACTAGTATAAAGGTCTAAGTCAAACCTCTATACTGAAGGTGAAAAGCATAAGTTTCATGCTTTTGAAGAAAAATAAATGCATTAATTAGGTTTTGAAAAACGAAGAAGCTAGCTCTTTTTTGCGATGGGTTTCTTTGTGGAGTGCTCAAGATTGGACTTTTAACAAAGGAAATAGAAAATTTAGATTTGATTGAATATATATTTGATGGAAGGAAAACCTGGTGACAATTTCTGCGACTAATTCAACATTTACTGAAACAATGTGCAGAGCTAGACATTTGTCAATGAAGGCCAAACTTGTTTCCCTTCAATACGTACTCTTTCTATGGTAATTCATGTGATATCCAAACCTTTTTGGTCTGTCCAAAAATAAATGTCATACTTTTATACTTAGAAATAATTTAATATTCAAATTTTATGGTTAGCTTTAGTGAAATTTCAAAAAAAAATAAAAATACTTTCTTTATAAATTATGTCAAGTGTTGTATTGGCTGTAATTAGTGCTGGCAATTTAGGCCCACTTTTCACTGACCCGCCCAAATAGCCCAACAAATATGGGTTGAAAGAGTGATTTTAAATATGGGTAATATTTCCAGAAACACAATCGACAATTTGGTAAGTCTCTAAATTTCTCCTCTCCTTAATCCTTGTTCCTCGTCTTCCCTCTTTCTCTTCCTTTTCTTTTCTTTGAAATTTAGGGCTAGGGTTTGTGATTAATCTCCTAAAATCTTCTTCTTGTTTCTGAATTCTATTTGTGGTAAATAATTCCTTATTTATAAGAATTATGAATGTAGTTTAACAGTTTAATACTTTTTTATTTTATAGAATATTGAATTTCATGTTTGAATTTTTTTTTTACAGAATATGGAATTTCATGTTTTTTGCATCTTTTTTGGTTTGCTGTTTGTATATGAAATTGTTAGTTATGTTAGGAAAAGATGTCAATGGAGGCTAATGAAGACGTTTATGAGGAATCTTGTGAGATTAACGAGCAAAAAAATCGACTTCTGATGTTTGGAAAAGTTTTCTAAAATTGCCTCCTGCTACAAGAAATGAAAGGTTTAAAGCTCACTGTAAAGTATGTAAAAAGATCTTTATAGCAGACTCTGTTTCTGGAACTTCAAATTTGAAACGACATATTAGTTTACACTTAGACAAAGGACAAGAGCATAAGCCAATTGATCAAACAATTTATCGTGAGAAAGTATCTGTGGCCATTCTAAAGCATAATTATCCTTTTAGCTTTGCCGAACATCAAGGAAATAGAGATATCCATTTATACTTAAACTCAACTGTGAAAACCATTTCAAGAAATACCGCCAAGTCTGATATTTTGAAGATGTATGATAGGGAAAAAGAATATCAAAAAAGTGAGCTCTCAATGATTCCTAGTAGAGTGTGTTTGACTTCAGACATGTGGACTTCTTTAGCATCAAATGGATATATGTGTTTAACTGCTCATTATGTTGATTTGAATTGGATTCTTCAAAAGAGAGTGTTGATTTTCCGCCATGTGCCCCCTCCACATTCTGGTGCTGTTTTGGGTCCTTTACTAATTGAGTTTGTTGAGAAATGGGGTATTGAAAAAAAAGATCTTCTCTCTTACTTTGGATAACACAACTTGTAATAAGGGTGTGGTAACTAATTTAAAAGAACACTTATCTTTGATGCAAGCCCTTGTTTGTGATGGAAAGTTCTTTCATGTTCGTTGTGGAAACCACATCTTGAATTTAATTGTGAAGTCGGGATTGGAAAAAGCTGATGCATCTATTGTAAAGATTAGAGAAGGTATTAAGCATATTAAACATTCAGAAGGAAGAATCTTAAAGTTTGTGGAATGCATCAAAAATCTTGGGTTGCGGTGTTCAATAAAGCTTCGTCAAGACATGGTGATTAGTTGGAATTCCACTTATTTGATGCTTGAAAGTGCAATCCTCCACCAACAAGCTTATATTCAATATAAATTGATTGATACTGATTTTAAACATGGTCTTTATGAGGAGGAATGGAAAAGGGTAGAGATGATTGCTCAATTTTTAAAACCATTTTATAGCATTACTACATTGTTCTCTGGAAGTCGATATCCAACTGCTAATTTATATCTACATAACGTGTGGAAAATTCAGAAGTTATTAGAGGAAGAAAAAGATAGTTTTGATCCAGTGATGAGTGAAATGGCTGCATCGATGTTAAAGAAGTTCAAAAAATATTGGAAGTCTTACAGTATGATCTTATCACTAGCCATTGTTCTTGATCCTCAATATAAGCTTAAGTTTGTGAAATTTATTTTCTCTAAACTTGATCTTGAGAAGGTTGAAGCAAAGGTTAAAGTTGTTGAAGATAATTTATATTTGCTATTCAAAGAATACTATGTACCTTCAAAGAATACTATGTACCTTCGACCACAATGTCCTTGTCAGGGGTGTAGAGAATAGCAGAAGAAAAGTATAATCAAGGAACCTTTTGCTAGCCCAAGATCGTTTACTAAGATCGGAAGATTCAACTAAGGAAGAAGAGGAAGCTAGAAAGGAGAACTTGATTATGGAAGAAGACTCTTTTATTTGGTTGTTCTTAGAATGCTTGGGTTTGGGTTGTTTACAAATGTACAAGACCACCCATATTTATACTTGTTCATGGATGGTTCTAGAAATTCTTCTAGATACTTCTACAAAGAAAATTCTAGTGAATTTTATCTTCTAGATATCTAGATATTTTTTAAGATAATTATCCTAGATATTATCCTACACTATTCTAGAAACATTTCTAGAACAATCTATCATATTCCAAAAAATCAACTTTAACTTTTTCACACTCTCCCTTAAAGTGATTTTTTGAAAACTATCCCACACTTGTCACGGAAGAACTCAAATGAAGCTTTGAGCTACGTCTTGGTGAGAATCTCAATATTTTCTTTTGGACTCCTCTTGCTTCTTCAAATGATTTTTCATTATCGAATGGTCCATATAAATTATCTCCTTGTTGAGTTTCTGAACTCCCCCTTTCTCTTAACTTTTTGACATCACTTTTCTGTGAAGTATCAACATCAACATAGGATCCACTTCCATATTCCCTTATCATCTCCTCGATAGATTTGTTGGCAGCCTTAGAGCTTTCGAAAATCATATCTTTTATCTTTGAGACTTTAATATCAACTTCTTTCTCTATTTGATCTCTACTTTCTCCATCTGCTTTTAGAATTTGCTTGGAGTCATTAGTTGATCTTGATGTTTCAAATGATTGACAAGATACTTCCGCTTCTAATATATCTCCTTCAATGCTTTCTTCGTAAAGGTCGCCACTAGCACATGTAGTTTTAGATATTTCTTTTTCAGGATCTTCTTCTTTGATTTCTTCAATAGCAGCTACCGTATCACCAATGAGAGCATCCTTAAAAATTTCTTGCTTTATGCCGACAATATCAGTTTCTTGCTTCTCCACGTGATCGACTATATTATATTCTATATCCTCGATCCAGTCTCTTTCAATATTGATGGAAGTCATGGCATTTATTGCTCGAGCCTCAGCTACTAAACAATTTCCCCACTCTTCTTCTTCTTCAACAACAACTTTTTGAGCCATGTTGCTCTCCTTGGCTCGGCAATATCTTTTTATGTGCCCTACTTCACCACAACGATAGCACCTGAGAGGCTTCTTATCATAATAGTTAGAAGACTCTTCATTCTCTCTAGGTGAGCGTGAACCACCTGAGGATAGAGAGTATGACACATCTCTTGTTTTTCCTTTAAAGTTCCTCTTGTTGGCTACAAGAGCATTTTCTTCTCCTTCTTTGACAAATACACTAGCCAACTGCTTGGCCAGTAGTTCCTGTGACGACAACAAATTTTCAAACTCCTCCAAGGATGGTTGTTGAGCCCATCCTTGAATCGACGTCACAAATGGAATATATTCAGGCTTCAAACCACGAATGACAATTCTTCTCATTCGTGCTTCCGAGATAGCTTCTTCCGAATTTAATAAAGAAATCTCAGAACATAAGTTCTTAATCTTCAAAAAATACTCGGCAATAGAAAGGTTACCTTGAGTGGTGTTAGCCAATTCATTCTCCAATATCTGCAGCCGAGCTTCATTCTTCTTGTTGAACAGTTGATCGAGGGTCCTCCATATTTCATGAGCTGATTGACACTTTATATATGATCGAATAAACTGGAGGAGATTGTCCTCTTTAGAATGAACTCCACCTTCGCATTAACCTGCTTCCACTTCTTGTATGCACTGCTATTTTCCGGTCCGTCAGCAGGAGGACTTATGTCATTTCCATTAACAACATCCCACAAATCCTCTCCCACAAGGTATGATTCCATACATGTTTTTCATACCTTGTAATTGGACTGATTCAACAACTCCATCCCCAGTCCATTGACACGACCGCTAAAATCCATATAGACAAACTAGTTGAATCTACCTCTAACCTGATTTTGAAATAACACCCACAAGCCAATCCACGGCTATGGCTCTGATACCATGTAGAGAATAGCAGAAGAAAAGTATAATCAGGGAACCTTCTGCTAGCCCAAGATCGTTAACTAAGATAGGAATATTCAACTAAGGAATAAGAGGAAGCTAGAAAGGAGAACTTGATTATGGAAGAAGACTCTTTTATTTGGTTGTTCTTAAAATGCTTGGGTTTGGGTTGTTTACAAATGTACAAGACCACCCATATTTATATTTGTTCATGGATGGTTCTAGAAATTCTTCTAAATACTTCTACAAAGAAAATTCTAGTGAATTTTATCTTCTAGATATTTTTTAAGATAATTATCCTAGATATTATCCTACACTATTCTAGAAACATTTCTAGAACAATCTATCATATTCCAAAAAATCAACTTTAACTTTTTCACAGGGGGAAACTAGTAATGAAATCAGGGATGAACTTGAGGAGTTCAATACGTTTGATTATAAGTTGGGGTCTGGTAAAAATAAAACACAACTGGATTTGTATTTGGAGGAGCCCAATCTTGACCGTAAAGTAAATTCAGATTTGGATGTACTTACCTATTGGAAGGAAAATAAACGAAGGTATCCTGAACTCTCATTGATGGCAAGGGATGTCTTGAGCATACCTATTACCAAAATAGCCTCTGAATCTACCTTTAGCATTGGAGGTCGTATTATTGGAAATATACAAGCTCTATTTTACCTGCAAATGCGGAGGCAAAGTTATGTACTAGAGATTGGCTTTGTGGGCAAGAAGGTAAATCATTCTACACATATTACATATTTGCTTTGTTTTGTTACAACTTGGTGTTTCAGTAAATAATTTTTCTTCCTTTTGTTTGTTTTCTTAAGGTTCCAATGAATCTGATTCTGATGATGATGAGATTGCGGTAGACCTTCAACCGTATTTTGATAGAATGCAACACGCTTGCAATTGATCTTTTAGGCTGACATGCTTTAGTTGGGAGCTTTATCTGTTTCATGTAAGTTTCACTATCTCTTAAACTATGTGCTCTGCTTCATTATAGAATTTAGGCTTACACTACACTCCCACATAGTCTGATGGATGTAGTTTGACAGTTTCAACACTATAATTCCCCTATGAACCAAGTTTTTTTACTCAAATGTTGCAACTTTAGTTGGTTTTCTCTTCTCTTTATGCCCGCATTTGTGTATGGTTGTTCTTACTAATATTAGTATAAAAGATTGAAAACTTGCAAAACGTGTGGTTGGTTAAATGTAGATGTAGAAATATATAAAAAGAAGATAGTGTGATTAAATCTTTGTAGAAACTCATAGAACTTTAACCATCCGTCTTTGATGACCTTCAAGTGATCCTTTTAATTGTTATGCATTGCAGAATAATTTATGTATGCTTGAAGTATGTACTGCATGGCCTATGTATTTACTATTTTAGTTTTAAAACATGATTTGCTAAAGTCAAGTTTGCTTGCAGTTGGAATGTAATTAATTATATTGCAAATTCTAGAATCACATGAGAGTAACAATGTTTCGTAACAATGTATGTACTTTTTAAATTTGTTTCACCTTGTGCAGCAAGTCCAATGTAGTTTTGAGGAAGTGGAAACACTGCGGAGATGAAGAAAGAGGCTGCAAGATCGACTATAATAGCATTTGACTTATGTTTTTCATTTATTATATTCAGGCAGGCATGTGAGCCTGTTATGTTTTTATGCAGTAAATGAATGTTTTAGACAGTGTTTGTTGTAAGTACTTTTTTGGTTACATTCCGATGGAGTCCAATGGAGATTGTTGCTTATTAGCAATTTGGAGCCATCAAAGTTTTCTCTATGTACGAGGTGTTTTTGTGTATTTATGTTAGTGTGTTGAAAATAAAGGAAATAGGTGTAATTGTAGTAGTTTGTGTAAGTTGCTTTCTGTTAGCACTCATCTCTTTTCTTACATTTTTCTTTTGTTTTTTACTTGATACTTGTACTTTGCTAAGTGATCTTCTTTACTTTGGGGTCCATTTTAATAAACTAAAGTATGCAGAGCAGATGCATTATCTATGGAGTGGAAACAGAGTTATGAAACTGTTCCAACTCATTTTCTTGGAGATGAAGAACTATTGGAGAATTGATGCTCTTTAAATGGGTATAACTGGTATTTTACCCAATTCATATTATAGCCAACCCACATTTTATCCATATTAAAATGAGCGAGTTATATTGTTACCCATTTTTAACCCGCTCAAATTTTATTTAATCCGTCCATTTGCCACCACTAGCTGTAATATATGGGAATGGATAGGAAAGTATCCCACATCATTGGCTAGAGGCCACCTTTAAATCAATTTAAAACTAGCGAATTAAGTCTATTTGATTAAGTTTATTTATACATATATTTAATAATATATCTAAATAAATAATTTGGACTTAAGCACTCCATTAGTATATTGATATCCTATTGCTCTCATATAGGATTGGATTTTTTTTTTAAAAAAAAAATGAATAAGAAACAATTAAGAAAAAATTATTAAAATCACAGTCTTATTTATTAAATTCTAAAGTACTAGAAAATATATTTCTTTATTTTTTTAAAATTAAAATATTGAAGATTTGAAACATATCTCGATGATACCACTACAATATATAGATATAATGATATCATGGATGATTGAGTAATTTCATCGAAGGACCAAAGCAAACCTCAATTAAAACGTTGTTCAATTACTCATTCATACAACCAAAGTATATTATACTTTGATGGTATCAATTAAGGAGGAAGAAGCAGTCTTTCAATGAATATACTGGTCAGTTACTCTTTGATACCATCACAATATACTCATATAATGTAATATAACGTCATATTATTTTTAAACGTGATACATGTTGTGCAACTTAAATATCATGGGAAAATCGTTGATGTCTAGAAATTATATCCACCCTATCCATAGACCATAGCTAAATGGCTCCATCAAGCACATGCAGTTTACTGTGTCTGATCATGTTCTCCCTCTCTATCCGCAAATAAAACCTTCATTCACACCCCATAATTTCTTCAGCTGAGCTGTCTACTTTCTTCTTGTTTCCCCAAATATGCAGTGTTGAAATTTTTATTAAGAAGGTTTAAAATATATAATAAATACATGAAAAGGTTAAATAAGATGCAATAGTTATTATATGTATAATTTCAATTATGTAAGTTTTTCATTGAAAGGGATTTTGAATTTTTTTGACTTTATCTTGCTTCGCTTTGACAAATACGAATAATGCTCCTCCCCATTATTCTATACATATGTCATAGTTAAAAATTATATATATGTTGGAATACAATTATTCAAAGTAAGGTTCTAATCATGATTAAAATAATAAATATCTATTTTTTTTTTACTCTATACATATTTGGCAATTCATAATTCTAGCTAAACTAATATCTTATCCACACAAGTGGCTCAAAATTATGTGAACTTTTCTAAACGGAGTGATATTTTCCTAAGACATGGCATGGCGGCAGCACTTGCGATTTATTTATTTTCTATTGCTACTTTATTGCTAAAATCCTCCGCAACAATGAGTTACTATATCAACTTATCAAATTCAGCACAACATTTTTTTGATATTATTATATTTTAAAATTTATTAGTCAAGTTTTATTATTCTAACTTTATATTATTGTTTCATTGAAAATTAAAATTATTTATATTCTTACTTCATAAGTTCTGCATACATCCTACCATTTCTAGACTTCACTTGTCTGATTACACTGTATATGTTATAATTATTCAATTTATATATATCAACTAAAAACTTAAAATCTATTTTACGAAATTTAACTTTAAACCCCCAAACCTATTAAGATAGACCTACAGTTACTAACAAGCCCATAAAAATTTCACATTACACAATTTTTAGAATTAAAGATTTACAAATATTATTTTTATTCTTAAAACTTGTTTAATATCATATATTGATTCAATTTGCTCTTAGTTTTCCCGCTAAGCATTAGAAGCCAATTTCTCTCATATTTGATGGAATGTAACGAAAAGAAATACTAATAAAGAACTAGTCTAGGGGCGGACAACATACTGTTAAGGGTTCGTCTGAACCCCTTTTGATGAAAAATATTATTATTTATACAATATATATATATATATATATATATCGAACACTCTTTGATTAGTTCGTGTATTTACTTTTTCAAATTTTGAATCCCTTATTAAAAATTCTAGCTCCGCCATCAACTATGACCCAAAAAAACAAAGAAAAAAAAACATGTTACAGAAAGAGTTCACAATGAAATAGGAAATAGAGAGTTTCTTTCTTATATATTTATGGAGGAGATACTTTTTTATTTTTAGAGAATGGTAAGATTATCATGGACAAAATAAAAGAAAATATTTATTATATTTTTGGGATATATATATATATATCGAACACTCTTTGATTAGTTCGTGTATTTATTTTTTCAGATTTTAAATCCCTTATTAAAAATTCTAGCTCCACCATCAACTATGACCCAAAAAAACAAAAAAAAAAAAAACATGATACAGAAAGAGTTCACAATGAAATAGGAAACAGAGAGTTTCTTTTTTATATATTTATGGAGGAGATACTTTTTTATTTTTAGAGAATGGTAAGATTATCACGGACAAAATAAAAGAAAATATTTATTATATTTTTGGGCTGCATTTGCATTGTTCTATGTTTGTATTATGTGCTTCCGGTTTTTGTTTTATCTGGTCTTTCAGGATCAATTGTTTTCATTTTTATTTGTGACCTTCTATCGTATTACAACGACATAGAAAAGGAATTTAATTTCTTTTTGTCTCTATTGAAATTTAAATATGATGTGACATGATTTTCAGTTACCTTGACTTTCTTTTGTTATTTTATATTATTTGTCTATTTTTATTTTTACACGCCATTCAAAAAAAAATTATAAATAAAAATAATATTTTATTAATTTACCCCCTTAATGCTTTTTATACATTAATATCAAATTTAATAATAAATAAATTTCTTTTAAAACTTAGTTCCGTTTAGTTTATAATTAATAAATAATTTATAATAAATTACTTTTAATAATATAAACAAATAATATGAAACGAATAACATGAAATAAACGGATTATACACCCTTAGCTGTAGTGTAAGACAAAGGAAAAACTGTATGTTTTTTTTTCCCCTTTGTTTGCATGTGAGAGCATGTTGACATTTGACAAAACCATACTTCTACCTTTAGTATTCCTATGTCCTACTTTTTGGATGGAGAGCTCATAGTTTAAAATGAATGAATTAATAAAAATATAAGAAAATAGACACTTGTCACGATCTAAAATTATAAGTCGTGATGATACCTTTGTTCCCAACCGATAGGTAAATCAATCCAACCCAATAAGTTAATCAATTTCACTTAAAATATGGAAAAGTAAGCAGTAAACAAATATCTTACATACTAAGTCTTTTAAATAAAATGCGGAAAACTGAAATACCACCACAAGATTTAGTGTCACAAGTACAAGAGCTTCTATAAGTCAATACAAGTCTCTAATTATGTAACAAGTTTAAACATAAGAAATATCTTATCAGAATACCAAAACAGTCTAATAAATTAAGATAGATGAAGGTATGGACCGCATAATATCCAAGCAACTCACCACAACACCAAGATGCTCCAAACTCAGAATCAAGCTCCAAGAAATACGCAAGAATTTGAAATACAATCTGCACCACAAAAGAGTGCAACAAGTGTAGTATGAGTACGGAACCACGTGTACCCAGTATATCTCATAGATCGACAACGAAGAAGTAGTGACAAGAGTATGTAAGAAAATAATTCTTTAATTTTACAAGTCCACCTTATACTTATCAACCAACTTTCCATCAATAGGGATAATCAATGTCACATAATGCCCAACATAAATAAGGCACATACTCAAACAAAAATGAAGGATGTAATGAGATGCGATGCAATGTGACACTATGTAATAATATGCCTCAAATGCCCAGTACTCTCTCAACCGTATATACATGATACTCCTCAGAA
The DNA here is from genome assembly GCA_037074985.1 of Solanum bulbocastanum. Lineage (NCBI taxonomy): Eukaryota > Viridiplantae > Streptophyta > Magnoliopsida > Solanales > Solanaceae > Solanum > Solanum bulbocastanum. The sequence goes on along the minus strand of CM073597.1, from coordinate 15,070,173 downwards.
ATACATCGAGAGTTCATGACCCATGGGGGACTCGCGAGGTCCATATACCGACACAGACGATCTCCGCATGTCTGTGCGGACGATTTCAACGCACTATCATAAAATCTCCAGCACAGACAATGTCTATGTTGCCCAACTTATAATCAAAACCAATCACTCTCATGGACAATCTCCATGTGCCCATACTATAAACATAACTCGATCTCAACACGAATCATCTCCACGTGTTAGACCTTTACTCATACTCAATCTCATGTCAATGGATGTGCACAATATGATATCAGTACAAAGTGGATGATACAACATCTCAATAAATCAAATGTCGCTATGACATATAATCACCTCAATTATTACAGTTATACCGGTTCAATAAAGAAACATAACCACACAAAAGGAATCAAGTCACTAAATACATCGACTAATGCTCATATGCTTTGACATTCTCAAATTTCAATTTATTAATATTATAGTAATAAACTTTCCCTTTAATAACATCGGTACTCGTACCAATGCCCGTCACACCATTGGTACGAGACCCCCCATCTTTCTCCCTTACCCATTGTCTATTCCATTTATAATCTTTAATTAGAAAACGTCCCTCAACGAAGTCTAGAAAGTTTTAACATACCTCAAAAGTCGAACACGTGCCACAAATTCTTCAAGATTTCGGCTTTTCCTTTCGTAATGCTTCAAAATGTTCCCAATCTAACAATTATACAATAATCGTAAGCAAACTAACCTATAGACACTCATATTACTACACGTCTAACCTAGACCAAAAACTCATCAAATTCTATAACCAAGCTCCTAATTTTGGTGCCAACTAATATGTCGCGTATTATATACCTAATGTTTAATTACATATACCAATATATCAAAATTATGATCTTAATTTGATAAACAAATAAATTAAGAACCAATTCCACCAATTAACGAAACCAATAAATGCACTGCAAAACATAAATGATTTGTTAATATATTAAGCGTGATGTATAAATTCTATAATGGACCTATCAACTGCCAACCATTGGCATGCTTGCCCACTCGTGGCCTTAAATCTTGTCCCCCAAAATTTAAAGAAACGCTAACAGTAAAGGTAATTCAACTCAATATTGACATCCTAATACTAATTCCTTTTCTCCATTCAATAATATAATAATAATAATACTTATATATGTAGCAATTACATGTGCACCCACATAAATGGTAAGTTCATTAAAAATTCTTACCTTCAGTGGTCGATCTTTGCAATGACGGTTGACGGCGCAAACAAAATTTTATACGCCAGTTTCTTTTTTCTTTCAATAAAATAATTAGGTATTAAAAGTGGCAAATTCCACTAACTTAATTTGATTATACGGGCAAATGGTAAAGGATATTAAATATATTATAGACTTTACTCATTAACTATCAACTATATTAGTTATTTAATAAATATCTGTTAAGTAAATAACCGTAGTTACAAAATATTTCAAAATTTCCATATAAAATTTTATGGGAAGAGTCAAAATAGCCCTAGAGCTCAAAATGACCTAGCGGGTCATTACAACACTTAAATTTGTATAATATTGAACAAGTAGACACCAGGGGCGGCTCAAGCATATTAGTGGCCTAAAACAAAAATCAAACAGGACCTTATACTTAAATTGTAAATAACTTTTATATAATTGATTCTAGTTTTCAATTGATGATATAACCATTCTTATTTAAATTATTTTTCATGAGATATAGTACTCTAAATATGTCAAATTTCTTTTGATAATTCCTTCATTTTTCATGAAAAGTTTACTTTTTCTACAAATAGTATTCAATATTTGTTAAAAAATAATAACTTATAACCTATTATTATTAAAAATGAGGCCCCTTAAATTTGGGGCCTAAGGCACACGTCTTTTTTTTATTACTGTCGAGCTGCCCCTGGTAGACACACGTGTCCTACATGGCATAATACATGTAGGATGCTATGTAGACCACAAAATTCCATGTAGGGTGCCATGTAAGACAAATGTGTTCAATTGTTCAATTTTATACAAATTTAAGTGCATACTTATGCACACCCAAAATTAAAGGTCATAGTTGTCAGATGACGCCAAGTTAAAGTTCATGTTTATATATGTCATATATATATATATATATATATTTAATCTTTGTTTAGTATGATTCTTAATTATTTTTTATTTTTTAATAAGATAGTTTGAAAACAATGAAAAGAGTGATAGTGGAAAGCAATCTGTGTTTTATGTCCATAAAATCCATCGGTAAACCCTTAAACTTGGCACCAAGTTTCATTTAGACATCTCAACTAGGCGATGTTCATTTTAAACACCTCATGTAGAGTTTCGCTATGTTATTTTGACACTTTTCGATGACTCAACATAGCATGTGTGTTACACAAATTTTATGCGCGTGAAACACTCTTTTTTTCTTGGAAAATACTTTTGCTCTCTTCTTCTTCCTCACTCTTCTCTTCCTGTAACTTTTCTACCTTCCATCACCCAACATCACCACACAACTTTTCGAAAAAATTCTGCAAAACTTTGTTGGGTTATATTAGAATCCAATTTCTTCAAGTCAATTTCTTTAGCAACCTCACCAGAAAAAATGAAGATCATCACCATTCTCTAAGAATTTGTGACTCTTTTTCTTTTTAAAATCAAATCACATAAAGTTTAAGCTCTTCTACATTAATGTTGTTTTCAACTATAACTAAAAGACTCCCGCCACCAATAATAATGAGAAGTTCTCTTGATTTTCAGTTTTCTTACTGAACAACGAAAATTGGAGGAACAAGCTATTACATCGTCTGCTTATTCACCATTTAAATAACTGAATCCCCAACATTTTTTCATAGCATTCATAACTAAATCACATAACATTTCCCCATAGCATTCATAACTAAATTCTCAATTTTTTTCTCCGTCTGCATCTTCACCATTTATATAATATTGTTATTTTTGTTCCAAGATGCATTTTTGTTTTAAAAAAAAAAAGGGAAGAGGAATCAAGGAATCTAACACAAGAAATCAAAATGTTGTATAGCACAAGAAGAATACATAGATTTTAATGGATTTGAAGAAGAACAAAAACACATAGAAGAAGAAGCAGAAGATGTAGGAGGTGAAGACTAAGGTTAGACATTTTGAAGAAAAAAAAAGGAAAGTAAAAGTGAGTTTTTTTTTAAAATAAAATAAAATTCCACATGTCACATGTTCATTCATTTTTTTATCCACGTAAGAGGCTTTTGGATACACACATTTAAGCTAGTTCCAAGAATATAAAAAATTTGTCAAAATGACACATCAAAATCCTACATAAGGTGTCTAAAATGATCATCGTCTAATTGAAGTGTCTAAGTGAAAATTGCTGCCAATTTTAAGGGGCCACCGATGGGTTTGGCCATTAAAATATTATTCTTAAAAAATGTGGCACACTCCAACTATTCACTTGATAAAAATTAAAGGAAAAAATGTTTGAAATATATCCGAACTTTGACTGAAATTGCTATATCAATTCCAAACTTTGGAAAGGACCTTTAACCGCCTGCACTATTTAAAAATATATTTTAAAGGTATCGTAGATATTATAAATATTGCATCATTATAAATAGTAACTTATCCACGTGGGCACATATATATTTTTAAAATACAGTATTAAATAGTGCAGAGGGGTAATAAGTTCTGCTCAAAGTTTGGAATTGTTACAGCAATTTCGATCAAAATTCGAATATATTTTGAACCCTTTTCCCAAAATTAAAAAGAGTATTTTGCAAGTGCACTGGCCATTTCATTCATATTTTCTCTGATATCAATGCGATTTATTTCACAATGTTTTCTGGCAATGCGATTGAATTTCTTGTTGAAACACAAGTAGAGGGAGGATTGAATTGTGAGCCTTTTGAAAATTCGAAGTTCTTTTGTTTCCACCCAAAGTGAAACCTAGTATTCATCTGTCCCATTTTATATGAGTTAGTTTGATTTAACATAGAGTTTTAAATTTTTTTTTAAAAACTTGTGGTCTAAAATAAATGATAGATAATTGTGTGACTATAAATAATTTCTTTAAGGGTAAAATAGTCATTTTAAAGTTAAATTATTACGTAATATAAAAGTGTGTCATTCTATATAGAATCGACTAAAAAGAAAAATGAGTCATATAAATTGAGACAAATGAAGTATTTAATTCTTCTTTCTATTGGTGCTCCGAATGTGAAGTTTTGGGAGGAGAAACATTTTTATCTGAAGTTTGTTAATATTAGCTAATACAAGTCAAATGATTTGACAAAAAAATAGGTATAAGTTAAATTTAGCTGGATTAAAACTAATTAGTATTGTTTCTGCATTTGATATTCTTAAAGAAATTAGGGGATAGACAATAAATCTGTTCGTGGTCATGTGAATCCAAACAATAAATTGCTATTATTTTAGGGAGAGCCATATTTAGATCCTCAAAGGCACCAAATGTTGATTAGAAAATTAAACCATTTTTTAATATGTATTTGATTAGTCAAAATTTGAAAGATTTTATTCTATTAAAATTGGGAAAATAACTTTTTCAATAAAAATAGAAAAAACAAGTCTTCTAGTCACCCTATACTGTTTCTAAAAATAGTAATTAAGAAAATAATAGCGACAAATAATAATATTTGATTTCAATGATTTATGCAGGGGATTACAGTCTTTACAAAATGCTTGTTGGAATTTCACCATGAATGTGGAGGCAAACTTTGATCACAATCATGATATGGACCTTGGGGATCACCACTTGGAGAAACTTAATTTTTCGTATGCGAAAAACTTGCGGATCACCACTTGGAGACAAATAGTTTTTGTATGCAGAAAACTTGCGGATCACCATTTGGAGACAAAGACTTTTTCGTACGCGGAAAACTTACAAATCACCACTTGGAGAAATACTTCTTTATCTGCAGAAGACTTGCAGAACACAACTGAAGAGTAGAGTTTCTCTATGTATTTCTCCCCTCTTCTTTTTTTTGGTCTTATGAAGACCCGTTATATACGCAACTGCACAAGCTAGGGTTTGAAGGTATTTTGATCTCCAAGTAATTTTAGTGGGCCTTCGGCTTGAAGATCATGACTTAGGCTCGTCTTGTCAACTTAACAAATTGACTAAAATCTAATTGGACTTCATTTAAGTCATATAATTTTTATTTGAACATTAATCCAATTTTATTAGCCAATAATTTTGACTTGGTTGACATATTATGCATTTAAGATTTAATTCTAATATGAATTTATTCAAAAAATAAATAAATGTCTACAGATACCCTCTGAGCTTGCTTGTTGAGCGCATGACTTGCCAAACCTTAAAAAGACAATATTTGAAGTATTAATGAAGCAAGTATTATTATTTTTACTTCTTGTTATCGACCTCTTTCAAAATATTGAAACTTGAATGACTTTTACTGTGTTCAAACATTTCCATTGTGTTGCAATCGATTGCGACATGTTGGAACCATCCGAATTAATACATGTCAGAGTCTTTTATTTTTCGTGGCGATATTATCTAATTTACAAGAGATTACTTTTGATCATTTCTCAACTCATTTTTCGATTCAAGTTGTTTCCACCTTATGGAGAATATTGCATGACATTCATTTGTCATTTAATAGTTGATAAATCATGTTTTGTATCAAACGATGTTATCAAGACTATAAAAAAATCATAGTTTTATTTGGTCGTCAATTACACAATAAATGTCAATTCCAAGAAAAAAAATTGCATCCAGAAGCTTGATTTGATGATATAAAACTTGTGATTTTGGCACAAATATTAAGTGTTGTTTCTCAGAACTTCTGATAACATGGGCAACATGGATGACACTAACATGAGTGGCATGTACCCTCAAGACCGTTCACACGGAGTCAAGCAAAGGATCTCCAAGGCCTACAAGCAATGTTCATGAAAAGAGAAGCATTAAAGGATTTTGAAGGTCACCAAAGAAGGACATACAATGTGTGTAAGGTACATCAAAATGAGAAGGAAGAAGAAAACAGGCCATGTGTGCAAATGGCCATTTTATGAATTCAAGAATTCACAAAAGAAGGCAACCAAACAAGGCACTTATCTCATTAAGGCTAAAATTGTCAAAGAAGTGTCTTCTTTATTTCCTTAGTATAAATATTAGTCTTTTTCCATTTTGGAAGACTTGAACTATATTGAATATTGACTCTCAAATTGTAGTATCTTCTTAGTGAGTAATTAGGGTGAACTCTTGGAATCGCTAGTTAACTTCTTGAGTTTGATTAATCAAAGTGTTACTTTTTTGTGATTCTTGGTTTCATTTGATTATTCTTCGTTGGGTTAAATTTAGGTTGTTGAAGTCAATTGGGAGGTGATGGTTTTAGTCCCTTGTTTCTCATAATTTCAATAGCTTGAATTCATCTATCCTTTATTTATTTGTCCCTTCCTTGTTTGATCTTTTTCATTGGTATCAAGAGCCTAAGAACAAATGTAGTCTTGGTTTGTATAAAAAAAAAGAGTCCAAAAAATAAAAAATCTGATTTTTTTTGTTTTGATTTGTTGTTTTTGACACTAGATCCTGTTCTCTAGTGTTTTATGAGTCTAGGTTTCAAATTTTGTTCAATTTGGAGTTGTAGAAGTGAAGTTACCATTGAAGGGTTTCAAGCTTTTCAAATTTTGAACGTGAGTCTTTTGATTGAGGAGAAATTGGAGGTTAATAATTATTGGGCTTTGTTCTATAAGTTGAAGGGAAGAAAATCCTAAATTTTGAGTCAATTTCGAGTTGATTTGAATGTATTGGGATTTAGTGTGTGTTCTTGGTGTCTTCAAGTTGTTCTTGAAGAAGAAGAAAGAAGAAAGTATATTTGATCTAACATTTTCAAGTTAAAGTTGGTCAAAGGTGCTTTTTGGGGTCCATTAGTGGAATTTTGAAAAAAAAAAAAAATGAAATTTGAAAAAAAATAATAATTCAAAATCTAAATAAATAAATAAATTATTTCCACGTGGACTGACACATCAGACGCCATTTGCCATGCCAGCGCCACACGACATTGCATCAGCATCCAGCGCAGGAGACAACCTGCCAGCGACGCCCAGTCGCACCTGATGTGCATGTGTGTCAGTTTCAGAGACCAAAACCTGCAGGTTTTTCTTTAAGACCCCAAAAATATTGTAAGTATGGGAAGTTTTTTGGACCTAGAAGTTTTTCTAAGTGTCCAAACTTCGTGATTCTTTTTCTACCATTTTTTTCTTCAATTACCCAACTATTTAATAATTAATTAACATCTTTAGTTACTTGTTAACTAGTTTTAATCATCAAATCATCCATTCAAAGACTTACAAGTGATGAACTCCTTTGAGGCTTAAAATTTTTTAAGTGTCCAAATTCACTTCTTCTTCTTCTTCTAAACTCATTTCTCTTCTATTTCTCAACTATTTAACAATTAATTAACATTTTTGATTACTTGCTAACTAGTTTTTAATCATTAAATCATTTCTTTGATCCTTTAAATTAAGTAACAACAAGTAATTCTTCTACTTTTGTTACTTGGTTTATTTTGAGTCCAAATCTTTTGGTGCTTCTTTATTCTACTTTTCTCATCTTAATTCGTTGATAACCTTCTTGATTCAAGTCCGTTAGTTTTTTGGGCCGTCCTTCTTTCAAGAGTCACAAGAAGGTGATCTTGAGTTGATTGAACAAAGCTAGTTCACTATCAATTTTGAGACGACACCATAGAAAGTGAGTTGAGAGTTGCATCCGAGTGACGTGAGGCTTTTGCTACTAACCTCGTTTGTTGAGTTTTGTAGGTATCATGTCTAATACAAGTCCAATTGGGCAGAGCTCAGAGAATATCATGGAGGTTCTCGTCAACATCTCTAACCAAGTAGCGGAAATGAATGGAAGGATGGGAGGTATAGAGGAAAGGTTGGTACGGGTGGAAAATGAGAATAGAAGGAAAGCAATTTAACCCGAATATGAGGAGATAAGGAGGCATCGGTGCATTCCACCACCCTTACTCTGGGAAAAGTTCATAATCTATGTTCTCCTCCACAAAGCCGAACCCGAAAGTACCAACGCCCCACTTTCCAAACTCCCAACCCTCCAAACCACTTAAGACCGTCTACGCCACATCCAAATCCACAACCCTATCACCCGCCACAAGAGAATCTTCCTTTTATGGCCAACCAAGTCGAATACCAAACACCATTTTGAAATGATTCAAATACATCTTTTCATGAACCGTACACATCACATCAACAAAATGCACCACAAATGCCCTACCAAAACTACCAATACCAAAGTCCTCTCTATAATGAAATTCATTAGGAGTTCAATAATGATAAGTTTTGGGAGCATGGGGGTAGGGATGGAAATGGAGTACAAAGGGAACGAGTACGACCTCAGGACTTGGGGTGGGACCAATGCAGGGGAGATCAAGAAAATGGGAACAGAGGAGATATGATATAGGATATAGAGGAGATAGGATGAGATATAAAGGCGATATGATGGGAAATAGAGGAAATTGGTTTAGGGAGAGGAATGATCAAGATAGGGGCTTGAACACTATCAAGGTCACACTTCTAAGGTTCAAAGGATACTAGTGACCCCGATGAGTTCTTGGAATAGAAAATTGACAGTGAGCATATCTTTCTCACAAATAATATCTCGGAAACTTTGAAGGCGAAGTATGCTCTCACAAAATTCGAGGGGCACGCATCAACTTGGTCGGAGTCCAAGAGGAGGGAAAGGGAGAGCTAACTACGAGTTACCTACTTGGCAATATTTGATTGCACTTATGGAGTTGAGATACTTGACTCCAAACTACTACCAAGAGGTGCTCAAGAAGGTGTACATGTTGATGCAAGGTACCAAAAGTGTGGAAGAATATTATGATGAGTTTGAGAACTTACGGATGAAGTCTAAAATTGAAAAGAATATGGAATGTACAACAATAAGATTCGTGGAAAACTTGAGGTATGATATCTTGAAGCCCTTAAAGCTTAAGCACTATGAGACTCTTGAAGCGGCTTTCCATGATGCCTCAAAGGTAGAAGAAGATTTGAAAGAAGAAAAGTCATACAAGGCCAACATTTCTTTAACTTCCATATGGAGCAAAGGTAGAGATAATTGGAAGACAACATCCTCTAGGGAGAAACCTAAAGATGGAGGTCAAGCTACCCAAGTCAAGCTTGATTACAAATCCAAGGAAAGTGAGCAACCACAAGGAGGTAACTATGTTAAACCTAACTTCCCTTGATCCTCTACAATTCAATGCTTTAGATGTCAAGAAAGGGGACATGTTGCTAGTGAGTGTCCAAATAGGAGAACAATTGTTGCTCTTCGTGATGGGTATAAGACTAAAGATGAAGAAAAAAAAATGAGGGAGAGGGAGATAGGGGTGAAGGAAAGGAAGGTGCTTCAGGGGATGGAGAAGAAAGGTTGGATCATGAGAGGGTGAATTTTTCTTGCTTCATGGAGAAGGGAAAGTATTTGCTTGATGATGACAAAGACTTGAACATGAATGTCAATCTTTCATGTGTTGTGAGAAGAATTATAGGAGCCCTTGCAAAAGAACATTTTGACCAAAGGGAGAATCTATTTCATGCTAGGTGTAAAATCTAAGATAAAGTGTGTTTTTTAATCATTGATATAGAAGTTGCACCAATATGGGGAGTAGTTCCTTGGTGGAGCGTATGAAGATACAAACCAGCAAGCATCCCAATCCTTATAAGCTACAATGGCTCAATGAGAGTGGAGAGATGAAGGTCCCCAAACAAGCAAGTATTCGGTTTAGTGTGGGAAAGTACAATGAGAAATTGGTTTGTGATGTGTTTCCCATGTTGGCATGTCATCGGCAATTTGATAGAGATGTTGTGCACCAAGGGAGATCCAACAAATACTCTTTCGTGATTGAAGGTAAAACATATGTGCTTGCACCTTTCACTCCATATCAAGTGAGTAAGGACTATCGGGCTACGAAGGAGCTTCAGGAGAGAATAAAAATTGAGGAGGCAAAATGTGAAGGTGAAAGTTCCACCATTGTTCCAAAGGAGGGGAGTGCCTTGGCTAAAAATAAGAAGAACATGTGTATGATAGCAAAGCCAAGCAAGTGTTTAAAGGGTGTGGATGAGGAATGCTTTCTAGTGTGCCTTGTCACCACCAACCTTTTGTTACATGCTAACCAAGACACTAGCACTTTGCCTAGTATTATTTCTTCTTTTTTGCTGGGCTATGATGAGCTATTTCCAGATTAGATGCCCTTTGGATTATCACCCTTTAGGGGACTTGAGCACCAAATAGATTTTATACCGGGTTCACAAATCCCCAATCGTCCAGCTTATAGGAGTAACCCCGCAGAAACCAAGGATCTATTAAGGCAAGTGGAAGATATTCTTGAGAAGGGGTTGATTAAAGAAATCCTAAGTCCTTGTGCCATACCAGTAAATCTTTTTCCCAAAAAGGATGGCACTTGGAGAATGTGTATTGATTGTAGAGCCGTAAATAAGATCAAGGTGAAGTATCGACACCCCATTCCTCAACTTGATGATATTCTATGTGGTTCTATTGTTTTCTCTAAGATTGACCTTCGAAGTGGGTTTCATCAAATTCATATGAAATCGAGTGATGAGTGGAAGACAACCTTCAAGATAAAGTTTGGGCTGTATGATTGGCTTGTGATACCATTTGGATTGGAAAAGGCCCCAAGCACTTTCATGAGATTGATAAAACATGTTATCAAACCTTTCATCAACAAGTTTGTTGTGGTGTATTTTGATGACATACTTGTGTATAATAAGACAATGGAGGAACATGTATCCCATTTGAAACAAGTGTTTGATGTCCTACTACGAGAGCGTCTCTTTGATAATTTCAAGAAATGTTCATTTTATGTTGATAAAGTTGTGTTTTTGGATTTTGTGGTTAGTGCAAATGGGATTGAGGTCGATGAAGAGAAAACAGTCCATCAAGACTTGGCCAACCCCAAACAATGCAACCGAGGTAAGAAGTTTTCATGGATTAGCATGTTTTTATCGACGATTTGTGAAGGGATTTAGTTCAATTGCTTCTCCTTTGACCGAACCGATCAAGAAAGATGTACCTTTTGTATGGGGTGAGGATCAAGAGAAGTATTTTCAAGCCTTGAAATTGATGTTGAGTTCTGCACCCTTGCTCCAACTACCCAATTTTGGTAAGGCCTTTGAAATTGAATGTGATGCTTCAGGTGTTGGTATATGTGGTGTGTTGATGCAAGAAGGAAAACCATTAGCTTTCTTTAGTGAAAAGTTAAAGGGAGCTACGCTCAAATACTCAACTTATGACAAGGAATTGTATGCACTTGTGCGGGTGTTGAGTCATTCGCAACACTACTTGTGGCACAAAGAGTTCATGATAAGGACCAATCATGAGTCCTTGAAGCATCTTAAGGGGCAATCCAAGTTGAACCAGCAACATGCTAAGTGGGTTGAGTTTATTGAAACCTTTCCATATGTGATCAACTACAAGCAAGGAAAGGAGAATGTGGTAGTGGATGCTCTATCAAGAAGGTTTGTATTGGTCAACACCTTGGTTTCTAGAATGATGGGGTTTGAAAGCTTAAAGGGATTCTATTATATGTTTTTCGACTTCAAAGATACCTTTGGTAATCTTAGTCAAGGGAAGCGAGTTGATAGGTACCAATTGGTTGAAGGTGTTTTGTTCAAAGATGGCCGAACATGTGTGCCCATGATCTCATGGAGAGAGCTATTTGTCAAGGAGGCTCATAGTGGTGGTTTGATGGGCCATTTTGGGGTACCTAAAACACTTGAAATTCTCAAGGAGCAGTTCTTTTGGCCCAAGATGAAGCATGATGTGGAGGATTTGTGGACATTGTCTAGAATGTAAGCAAGCCATATCCACGACTAGGCGCCAAGGTAAGTATACTCCTCTTCCTACTCCTAATGGTCCGTGGATGGATATTTCTATGAATTTTGTGCTGGGACTTCTTAGGACTAAAAGAGGACATGATAGTATATTTGTGGTAGTGGATAGATTTTCTAAAATGACTCATTTTATTCCATGCCATTAATGTGATGATGCATCCCATGTAGCATTTTTTGTTTGTTATCAATGTGCTTAAATTGCATGGAGTACCTCAAACCATTGTTAGTGATAGGGATTGCAAGTTTCTTAGTCATTTTTGGAAGAGTCAATGGGGTACACTTGGTACCAAACTTATGTTCTCTACTTCTTGCCATCCTCAAACGGATGGACAAATCGAAGTAGTCAACCGAACTTTTGGAAGCATGCTTCGATGCATGATTAGAGGGACCCCAACTACTTGGGAAGACTGTTTACCCTTGATTGAATTTGCATATAATCGGTCTTTCCACTCCTCTATTGGAATGTCTCCATTTGAAGCATGTTATGGTTTTAAGCCTTTGTTTCCATTAACAATGACTCCTTTGTCTAGCAATGTAGTTGTGAGCTTAGATTCTAACCAAAGGGAAAAGGAGATGATGAACAGTCATGCCAAGGTTAAAGAGGCCATTGAAAAGAACAATTCAAAGGTGGCCATTTGAAATAATCGAGGGAGAAAGGAAGTGCTCTTCATTCCAGATGATTGGGTGTGTTTAATTTCTGGAAGGAGAGGTTTCCACAAGTACGAAAAGAGAAGCTAAGCCCAAGAAGGGATGGACCCTTCAAAGTACTCAAGAGAATCAATGACAATGCTTACATGATTGACCTACCAAGTGAGTATAGTTCATAATGTTTTCAATGACAGTGATTTATCTCCTTGTGTTGTAGGTTATCCTTTGGATTCGAGGACGAATCATTTTCAAGAAGGGGAGGATGATAACATGGGTAGCATGGATGACACTAACATGAGTGGCATGTACCCCGCAAGACCGATCACACGAAGTCAAGCAAAGGATCTCCAAGGCCTACAAGAAATGTTCATGAAAAGAGAAGCATTAGAGGATTTTGAAGGTCACCAAAGAAGGACATACAATGTGTGTAAGGTACATCCAAATGAGAAGGAAAGAGGAAAGAGGCTATGTGTGCAAATGGCCATTTCATGAATTCAAGAATTCACAAAACAAGGCAACCAAACAAGGCCCTTATCTCATTAAGGGTAAAATTGTCAAAGAAGTGTCTTCTTTATTTCCTTAGTATAAATATTAGTCTTTTTTTCTCATTTTGGAAGACTGAGACTATGTTGAATATTGACTCTCAAATTGAAATATCTTCTTAGTGAGTAATTAGTGAGTAATTAGGGTGAACTCTTGGGATTTCTAGTTAACTTCTTGGGTTTGATTAATCAAAGTGTTACCCCTTTGTGATTCTTGGTTTCATTTTATTATTCTTCCTTGTATTGAATTTAGATTGTTGAAGTCAATTGGGAGGTGAGGGTTTTAGTCCCTTGTTGTCCATAATTTCAATAGCTTGAGTATTAATCCACATATCCTTTATTTCTTTGTCCCTTTCCTTGTTTGATCTTTATTAATTTACCATATTAGATTTCAATGAAGCTTTTTTTTCTTAATTTGATTCTAACAAAAAATTATCATAATTTAGTTTCAACTATAGTTTTTTCATATGTATGTAGGAGGATTTTGAAAAGTTTTATATTTGATTTCAATGAGAAACAACAACATATATAGTGAAATCTCACAAAGTGGGGTCTGGGGAGGATAGAGCTTATGCAGATCTTACCACTACTTAGTTGAGCTAGAGAGGCTATTTCCAAAAGCCCCTCCTCTCAAGTGCTTCAAACCCAAGTAAAAGAAGAAGAAAACAATGGAGAAAGTATAATGGTTAATAAGAAAATCATAGTAAAGTTTACCAGAGAGAAACAATAACAGTAACAAAATAGTGTAATAATCGAAATACAATATACAACATATGATAAAAATTACAAGGGTACAACTAGTCGTTGTCACACCCTTTTTGGACAATGGAAAGGGTTTTTTCAATTTAAGTGATGGTATTGATTAATGATTTTTTAGGGACGCCACTTGGAATTTAGTATGATGTTCCTCCAATTCACCTTTTCCTTGTAATCCCTAATCAAAATGAAATAACTCTTTGGTTTGGTCTGCAAAATGGAAATTTGGGTCAGAAATTCTGTTGACCGAGGGGAAAGTATTAGGCATCCCTCAAGTCCTGTGGTTCTAACACGGTCTCTTTTTATCAACTTATACTATCTTAAATTAATTTTGGATAAATTGTGTTATAGGTCATGATTTGCTCACATTTAATAATTTTGTCTATAAATTTGTACTATAAATTAATGAAAATTAATTATATTATTGCACAAGGTGCGTCACCACATCCTTGATTTTGTTTTTTAGTTTCAAAAAAGATGTGTAACCGCATTCCTAATTGAAACAAATATTTCTAACGTGCCTAAAACTCACCTAGTATTAAAAGTACTTACTCTTATTTGTGTGAATTTTAGACAACTAATCTTTTCCATCCATTATTATATTAATTGATGATATTTTTAATTAAATTAATCTCTATATCAAAGGATTCAACTAATCCAAAATGGAATAAATTCAAGTTTTGCAACATAGCCCATTTGTTTATTTATTGGGTAATGACATTTATTCAAAATATGTAAATTAAAATAGGCAATTGACATTAACATTAAGTTACAACATTGTCGTAAAAATAGTGGCTTAGGCACTATAAAATTAAACAACGACAACAACAACAAAAAATTCTTACATAATAATAGATTTCATTCATTAAATAGAGATATATGTGACGTCACGCCACCATACTAGCCAATTTCCGCGTCCAAAGAGGAGCGGGTGATTCTAGAGTTGTAGAGAGGCTTGCGGAAGACTCTAGAATCCTTTAGAATTCTCAAGAAGGCTTTGGAGACTTTAGGACTATGTAGAGAATTCTAGAATAGGGACTAATGTGTAAATATTTTAGGGACTTAGCATGTAAATATTATTTACACTTAGGTCCTTGGGTGCAAGTATAAATAGAGGTGCCACCCATTGGCCAAGGCATGAAGCAAGCAACAAAGCCAAGTTGTAAAAAGCTTTCCACAATTCAATACAAAGCCTTCTTTCTCAAAAAGCTCTCTTGTTCTTTCAAATCTTCCTTTATATTCTCTTAAGTAATCTTCCCTCCAAAAAGGCTTACTTGAACTTACAAGATCTTGAAAGATTAGTGAGTAAGTTGTCAAGTGCCGCACGGATCTTTAGCCATCACTCTAAGTCCGTGACAAGTGGTATCAGAGCGAGGTTTGATACTGGGAGAATGGCAATCGAAGGAGACGTAAACGCCGCTAGCACCACCAACATCCGTATGGAAGTTGGAAAGAAGGGCCGCAAGGGTAAGAAGCATCAAAGGAGCCAGGAAGAAATGCTGCCGGAAACCACACCAAGTGAGGCGCTAACATCTCATCCACCCTTGACCACAGAACCAAGTGACGAAGAACATGGTGAGGAGGCCATTAACGTCACTGCGGGAGAAGAGTGGGTCTCAAGGGTTGAAATGGCAAGGCAAGCCGTAGAGATATTAGGCCGGCGCATGAATGTGGCCGACGGCAAATTCAAGACCCTTGAAGACTTCACCCTTGAGGAGACCGAATCCATCCGTAAGGAGTTGGAGGGACGTCAGCGGGCCGAGTTCGAGATGAAAGAGGCCATCACTTCCTTGGAGTGCCGGCTCATGGAGGCATTGAACACCATTGAAACCATGAAGGCCGAAATGAAGGCACTCAAGGAAGGTGTGGAAGCTAGGGGATCGGCGTCACCCGATTGTGATAGGGAGGCCAGGGTCGAGGCTCCCAAGCCACCAATATTCAAAGGCGTTCGTGATGCTCAAGAGGTGGAGAACTTTTTGTGGCACTTGGAAAATTACTTCAAGTGTAATCGGGTGAGAAGCGACGAAAATAAGATCAACACTGCCGTGTTGTATCTTTCCGAGATGGCCATGCTATGGTGGCGGCGAAAAGAGGCCGAAATAGGGAAGGGGACGTGCAGTATCGACACCTGGGAGCAATTCCGGGAAGAATTCAAGAAGGCCTTCTTCCCTAGCAACGTCATATACGAAGTCAAGCGTAAGTTCAGGGAACTGAAGCAAACAGGAAGCATTCGGGCGTACGTAAAAGAGTTCACAACTCTAACGCTTCAGATTCCCAATCTTACGGATGATGACATGCTGTTCTACTTCATGGACGGATTGCAGAACTGGGCCAGGACGGAGCTGGAACGGCGGCAAGTTAAGACCATAGATGAGGCCATTACGCAAGCTGAGTCCTTAAACGACTTCAAGCATGATCGGCATGACAGAGCTAAGGGCAAAGATACAAGAAGTAGTCATGCCAAAGGTGGGGGAGATCGTGGCCGAAGCAAGGAGCAGCAGGCACCCTCTAAACAGCACGACTCCCACAAATCGGACAGCAAACGGTTCGGGCGCCAGAGTTACACGGAAAAAAAGGCGCAGACCACGAAGGGCGATGGATGCTACATTTGTGGAGGACCACACGGCTATGCCAGGTGCCCAGAGATGAAGAACCTTGGCGCCGTCCTACGTGAGCGAAAGGAGAAGGACGCGCAGGAGCAAGGGCAGGAGGCGGGCACAACGCAGTTAGGCATGGTGGGACTTTGCGGGGCCATAGCCAAGCAGAACGAGAAGTTAGGGGCCTTCAGCGCACAGTATGTAGACATCACCCTTAATGGACGGCCAGCTCGTGCCATGGTAGACTCCGGGGCCGAAGCAAATATAATGACCAAGATGGCGGCAGAGAGGTTAGGGCTGAACTACGCCCCAAGCAACACCCGCCTAAAGACTGTTAACGCCCCACCGACTCCAGTGTGTGGAGTCGCTCATGGAGTAAGCATCACGTTGGGCCAGTGGCAAGGTAAGACTAACTTTACCGTTGCTCCTTTAGATATCTTTGATATCATTCTTGGACAGGAGTTCTTCCAACGTTGCCACACAATGATTGACCCCTACCTCCAACGACTCATGGTCATGGAGCGGGAAGGGTCGTGCATGGTACCTCTAGTCAAGGTACCGAGGAAGGAAGGACACACCCACCTGTCGGCCATGCAGATAGTGAAGGGCCTAAAGAAAGGAGAACCGATGTTCCTAGCCACCATTGCAAGTTTGAGAGAAGACAATGGTGCTAAGGAGTCCTTGCCACCGATTATAGAGAAGGTTCTTGAAGAAAATAAAGACGTGATGCCAGACGAGCTGCCCAAGATTCTACCTCCGAGGCGCGAGGTAGATCACAAGATTGAGTTAGAGGTTGGAGCCAAGCCACCCGCGCATGCACCTTACCGTATGGCTCCACCTGAACTAGAGGAGCTAAGGAAGCAGTTGAAGGAGCTCCTTGAAGCCGGTCACATCCGTCCGTCCAAGGCACCTTACGGCGCACCGGTGTTATTTCAAAAGAAGAAAGATGGATCGTTGCGCTTATGCATCGACTACCGGGCGCTAAATAAGGTAACTATTAAAAATAAATACCCTATCCCGCTTATTGCAGATTTATTTGATAGACTTGGACAGGCTAAGTACTTCACCAAGGTGGACCTCAGGAAAGGCTACTACCAAGTGCGCATCGCAGAAGGGGATGAACCAAAGACGGCGTGCGTAACCAGGTACAGAGCATACGAGTGGTTGGTGATGCCTTTCGGCTTAACCAACGCACCCGCAACTTTTTGCACGCTTATGAATAAAATATTTCATCCTTATTTAGATCAATTCGTGGTAGTATACTTGGACGACATAGTCGTCTATAGTAACACCTTGGAGGAACATGTAGAACATCTAAGAAGGGTCTTCCAAGTCTTACGGGAGAACTAGTTATATATCAAGCGGGAAAAGTGCGAGTTTGCCCAACACGAGGTACACTTCTTGGGTCATATAATCAGCCAGGGCAAACTACGGATGGACGAGGCCAAAATACGGGCAATCCAGGAGTGGGAGGCGCCCACCAAAGTGACCGAACTACGATCGTTCCTTGGACTTGCGAACTACTACCGCAAGTTCATAAAGGACTACTCCGCTAAGGCCTCTCCACTAACCGAGTTATTGAAGAAGAATAAGCCATGGGTTTGGAGCAAGGAGTGCCAACAAGCCTTCGAAGGACTCAAGACCGCAGTAACAAAAGAACCGGTCTTGACGCTGCCCGATTTTTCAAAAACCTTCGAAGTACATACAGATGCGTCGGACTTTGCCATTGGGGGAGTCTTAATGCAAGACAGACACCCCATTGCCTTTGAAAGCCGCAAGTTGAATGAAACCGAACGGCGCTATACGGTCCAGGAGAAGGAAATGACCGCCATCGTACATTGCCTGCGCACATGGAGACACTATCTGCTAGGCTCCAAGTTCGTAGTCAAGACGAATAACGTAGCCACTAGCTACTTCCAGTCACAAAAGAAGATCACTCCGAAACAAGCTAAGTGGCAGGACTTTCTAGCAGAATTTGACTACGACTTAGAGTACAAGCCAGGAAGAGGCAATGTTGTGGCTGATGCGCTAAGTCGGAAGGCCGAGCTTGCTGCCATCACTACAGCCCACTGTGACCTTCAAGACGCAATCAAGGATGGCATGAAGCATGATCCCGAGGCCAAGAAGCTGATGGAACTGGCCACCCAAGGCAAGACAAGGCGTTTCTGGGTGGAAGATAGCCTTTTGCTTACCACTGGTCGAAGGATCTATGTGCCCAAGTTCGGGTCTATTAGGCGGCAGATCATTAAGGAAAGTCACGACACACCATGGGCCGGACATCCAGGGCAGCGACGAACGAGGGCATTGATTAAGGCAATATACTACTGGCCACGCATGCGGGACGACATCGAGCGCTACGTACAGACTTGTCTTGTGTGCCAGCAAGATAAGGTAGAACAAAGGCAACCGGGAGGACTACTGGAGCCACTACCAGTAGCGGAGCGTCCATGGGAGAGCGTAACTATGGACTTCATCACTTCCTTACCCAAGTCTGACGGGTATGGAACCATAATGGTCGTGGTGGACAGATTCTCAAAGTATGCTACCTTCATACCCGCCACAGCCGGTTGCACCGCAAAGGAAGCCGCTCGATTGTTCTTCAAGAATGTGGTGAAGTATTGGGGGTTGCCAAGACATATCATTAGTGATCGAGACCCCCGCTTTACAGGAAACTTCTGGAGGGAGCTGTTCGAGATACTTGGCACGGAGCTTCATTTCTCCACCAGTTTCCATCCACAAACCGATGGCCAGACCGAACGCGTCAACGCCCTGTTGGAGTGCTATCTAAGGCACTATGTTAGTGCGCACCAAAAGGATTGGGCAAGGCTCCTAGACATGGCGCAGTTTTCATACAATTTGCAAAGGAGCGAATCCACTGGGCGCACACCGTTTGAGCTGGCGACAGGACAACAACCCCAAACTCCACATTCACTACCGGCCGCTTTCCAAGGAATGAGTTTGGGAGCCTACCATCTTGCCAAGGGATGGGAGGAGCAACTTGACACTGCCAAGTCCTACTTGGACAAGGCAGCTAAAAAGATGAAGAAGTTTGCCGACCGCAGACGGCGTCCCACAGACTTCAAAGAAGGCGACATGGTCTTGGTAAAGTTTAATCCAAGACAGTTCAAGGCACTAAGGGGCGTTCATCAAAACTTAGTGCGAAAATATGAGGGTCCGTTCAAGATCATTGCCAAGGTAGGCAAGATCTCATATAAGGTGGAGTTACCTCCACACTTTAAAATCCATCCGGTATTTCATGCAAGCGTCCTCAAGCCATACCATGAGGACAAGGAAGAACCTAGCCGGAACCAACCACGACGGGCACCCATTACTGTCACCACCTCGCACGACCGGGGGATTGAAGCTATTATAGACTATCAAGCCAAACGGAAGCGAGGACAACAAGCTAGCGCCATGTTCCTTGTACATTGGAAGGGACAAACTCCGGAAGAATCCACATGGGAGAAATATGAAGACTTGTGGCAATTCAAAGATCAAATCCAGGAGTTCTTGCAAAAATGTGCCGCGGTCGTCGCATCATCAGGTGGGGGAGCATGTGACGTCCCGCCACCATACTAGCCAATTTCCGCGTCCAAAGAGGAGCGGGTGATTCTAGAGTTGTAGAGAGGCTTGCGGAAGACTCTAGAATCCTTTAGAATTCTCAAGAAGGCTTTGGAGACTTTAGGACTATGTAGAGAATTCTAGAATAGGGACTAATGTGTAAATATTTTAGGGACTTAGCATGTAAATATTATTTACACTTAGGTCCTTGGGTGCAAGTATAAATAGAGGTGCCACCCATTGGCCAAGGCATGAAGCAAGCAACAAAGCCAAGTTGTAAAAAGCTTTCCACAATTCAATACAAAGCCTTCTTTCTCAAAAAGCTCTCTTGTTCTTTCAAATCTTCCTTTATATTCTCTTAAGTAATCTTCCCTCCAAAAAGGCTTACTTGAACTTACAAGATCTTGAAAGATTAGTGAGTAAGTTGTCAAGTGCCGCACGGATCTTTAGCCATCACTCTAAGTCCGTGACATATAACACTTTAACCCAATATTCATTTCAATCAAATTATAAATAAAACAAAACTATAAGAAAAACTTATCACATAATCACATCAAATTTCATAAATAAATGAAAGAAATAAAGTAAAGATGAGCCTCAAATGAAGAAATAAGCATCGCAAAATCTTGACCAAATCTTGATTAAAACACTCACAATTTTATTTTCTGACTCTCTTTTTTCGTTGTGCGTGAGTGTTGGGGTAGGTTGTTTGCTGATGGTAATGTAAGGGTTAGCGTAGGTGGGAAGTGGAGTTTTTTTTTTTGTCTGTGTCTAGTGTATATTGTTATTCTTTGTAGAATGGTTTCTTGGTGTGCTCTGTGCGCGCGCGCACACAACACCACTACTACAAAAAAGAGCACACCAAGAAACCATTCTACAAAGAATATATATATATATATATATATATATATATATATATATAGAGTACGTGGGTGTCGTTTGTGGGAGTTATAGGGGGATAGTGGAAAGTGGGGTGAGGGTAGGTGTAGTGGGGAGAGTGTGGGCAGTTTAGGTTTTTTTTTAGATTAAATTTACATTTAAAAATTATAATAATAAAAATATTAATAATTATTTTGAAGTAATAAAATATAAGAAAAATCAAATAGCTAGTCTAAAAATATAATTAAGAAATACTAGTTTATTTATTAAAATTTAAATTGAAAGGAAACATATATATATTTTTGTAGTTTTCAAATCTTTTATAATAAACTTACTAAAATACGATGAAAAATAAAATATTTAATTTAGAACTAGAAAAAATATTTAAGGAATAAAAATGGTGTAAAATCTTATATTCGATCAAAAATTACGTGTCTACATTTTGCCCCTCTTTGACTGAAAACACGAAGAATTTTCAAACAAAGAAGTAGACAATACGACAAGTTTTGACCGGACTCTTATGTGAAAGAAAAATCTGCTATTGAGTCCTTGATTTTGACATCCTCCATATTCCGGGTTATAAGGAAATCAGGTCACGTTTAGTTCAAGGAGATGAAATGATGAGTTGGAAGTTAAGTGAGGTTCCATCGAGGTTTCAGGTCGTGACTCCTATCCTTACATAAAAAATGAAAGCTAATTGTCAAAAAGAAATAAAAGTACAAGTTCCTATCTATGCAACTTCTGTTGAGTCTCGACTTTTAGATATCACCTTGATTTTTAATGAGTATCTTGATCTTGAATTGAATTAAAGGCTTAACTTGTCACTTAGAGTATGCTTTTGACACTCTTCAAAATGACATTTTGAATAGGTTCTTGAATGCCTGCATGTTTTCTAGATTAGTAACTGAATGAAGCAGATGTCAGGAAGTCAGGCAACTACATGCATTGAAAAAGTTGATTCTGGCTATCATGAGAATGACCATTTAAAAGAGTTGAAACTTCGTTCCTCAATTTTAAATCCATGTTTTGCTTGAAGAAACCTGCAAATCATTACAAATCATAGAAATAAGTAAAAAAATTTCCCTAGTTTTCACTAGAAATATTTTATGAGTCATTAGCAATTGTGAATCACAAATAATAACCGTCTCAAACTAGGATGTGTTAATCCTAGGAGAGAAAAGTAAAAATAATGGTCTCAGACTAGAAAGCGTTTATCCTCGGAGAAAAATGAAAAAATAAAAGTCTCATGCTAGGAAGTGTTTATCCTAGGAGAAAATGAAAAATAAACGTCTCAGAATAAGAAGTGATTATCATAGGAGAAAATAAAAAATAAACTTCTCAGACTAGGGAGTGTTTATCCTAGGAGAAGAATAAAAAATAACGATCTCACACTAGAAAATGTTTATCCTAGGAGAAAATAAAAAATAAAGGTCTCAAACGAGGAAGTGTTTATCTAGAAGAAAATAAAAAATAACGTCTTAAGCTAAGAAGTGTTTATCATAGGAGAAAGTAAAAATAACGATCTTAGACTAAAAAGTGTTTATCCTAGAAAAAAGATAACATCTCAGACTAGAAAATATTTATCCTAGGAGAAAAATAAAAATAAAATAACGTCTCAGACTAAGAAGTGTTTATCCTAGGAGAAAATGAAAAGTAAAGGTCTCAGACCATGAAGTTTTTATCCTAGGAAAAAATAAAAAATAACGTCTCAGATTAGGAAGTGTTAATCCTAGGAGAAAATGAAAATAAAGGTCTCAGACTAGGAAATTTTTATCTTAGGAGAAAATAAAAAATAAAGTCTCAGACTAGGAAGTGTTTATCCTAGGAGAAAATGAAAATAAAGGTCTCAAACTAGGAAGTGTTTATCTTAGGAGAAAATAAAAAATAACGTCTTAGACGTGGAAGTGTTTATCCTAGGAGAAAATGCAAATAAGGATCTCAGAGTAGGAACTGTTTATCCTAGGAGAAAATAAAAAATAAAGTCTTAGACTAAGAAGTGTTTATCTTAGGAGAAAATGAAAATAAAGGTCTAAGGATGAATTGTTTATCCTAGGAGAAAATAAAAAAATAACGACTCAAACTAGAAATTGTTTTTCCTAGGAGAAAATGAAAATAAATGTCTCAGACTATGAAGTGTTTATCCTAGGAGAAAATAAAAAATAACGTCTCAGACTAGGAAGTATTTATCCTAGGAGAAAATGAAAATAAAGGTTTTAGCTAGGAAGTGTTTATCCTAGAAGAAAATAAAAAATAAAGATTTAGACTAGGAAGTGTTTATCTTAGGAGAAAATAAAAATAAGGGTCTCAGACTAGGACATGTTAATCCTAGGAGAAAATAACGTGTCAAACTAGGAAGTGTTTATCCTAGGAGAAAATGAAAATAAAGGTCTCAGACTAGGAAGTGTTTATCCTAGGAAAATATAATAAATAAAGTCTCATACTAGGAAGTGTTTATCCTAGGAGAAAATGAAAGTAAAGATCTCAAGAAGTGTTTATCTTAGGAGCAAATAAAAAATAACATCTTATCTTAGACTAGTTAGTGTTTATCCTAGGAGAAAATGAAAATAAAGGTCTCAGACTAGGAATTGTTAATCTTAGGAGAAAAAAAGAAATAAAGTCTCAGACTAGGAAGTGTTCATCCTAGGAGAAAATGAAAATAAAGGTCTCAGACTAGGAAATGTTTATCTCATGAGAAAATAAAAAATAACGCTCTCAGACTAGGAAGTGTTTATCCTAACAGAAAAATGAAAAATAAAAGTCTCAGAAGAGGAAGCGTTTATCCTAGGAGTAAATAAAAAATAACGGTCTCAGACTAGAAAGTGTTTTTCCTAGGAGAAAAATGAAAAATAAAAGTCCAAGACTAGGAAGTGTTTATCCTAGGAATAAAATACAAAATAAAGGTCTTAGATTAAGAATGTTTATCTTAGGAGAAAATAAAATAAAAAACAATAATTTGTGCAATCATAAATAGAAAAATTGTGATAAGTTTTTATTGTTACTATGTTATCTCATTTGAACCTGTGAAACAATATTTATTTCAGCAAGAAAGCCTCCTGTTTCAAAAAAGAAATTGTGAGTTTTAAATTGGGGGTCGATTTGTGGCCTTGACTTTGACGATGATTGCTTGTGTTGTTGCGATATTGAACCTAATAATTGCTTGGGCATATTGTTTCTGTTGGCTAGTCAGCCCATCTCGATAATTGGTAAAACATTTCTAGAACTTCAAACTTCAAATTTGGTGTATTGTTTTCACCCTTCAACAATCATTAAATTTTGTATTCATATAAATTCTCAAAAATATGTCTTTGTTGACAAGTTGCTATGCATATCTGTAATGACCCATTAGGTCATTTTGAGAACTAGTCTTCTCTCTTTCATAAAGGACCCTTTCGCAAATTCTTAATGAAAATTTTGAATTATGTATTTAACTACGGTTATTTAAAAGATAAAAAAATTCTTTTAGTTAATTAATTTTAATTGATAATTAATGGGTCAAGGCTGAGATTTATTTAATACCCTATTCCACTTGACCCATATATAAAATAAATTAATAGGGTTTAATATAATTTTAGTCATTGTAAAAGACAATTTCGGCTCAAATTCTCAAACGAGAACAACGGCAATGACTTCAGCAATTACCAAACCTACTGACCAATTTGCACCAGGTACCCTACTTGTATTGTGTAATGTGTGGAGGTTATATCATTGATATTCATTATTTGGATTATAACTTAGATACGAATTAGGAAATTTGGAGTCGGTGATCCTCTTGAGAAGTTTCCATTTATGCCATGTTAATTTTATAAAAAAATATGGCTTCCTTTTTGAAGACAAAATAAATTCTGTTGATTTTCCTTTATAAGTTAGTGGGTGTAGTAGTTATTGTTAGTTTTGTTTTTTTCAGGTTAGGGGTGGTAGTATGGAGATTTGGTGGTCAAGAAATTAAGTAATAATGATGGTGTAACGATGGGTGTTAATGATAGGATAATCAGTGGAAAAATTTGACAAGTAGGTACAGGTTGATGATTTTCTTCAAACTTTGATATATGGCCAGTTCCTAATTTGCGTTAGTTTTAATATTTGAGGAATTACATTTGTATTAAATTGAGACTTAACCCTAGGGTTGAAGTTTAGGAAACATGTGATTTGATCTATTGGTTGATATCACAATTTAAGAACTTGATTATAGATTTGGGGTGAGTTTTCGGATCAAGGCTAAACATATAATAATATGAGTGTTGTTAGTTTTGAAATCTTGTTGTGATTATTTATTTGAATAGATTGCATTGATTTGGAATCATAACGAAAGGGAAATACTCAATTCCCGAAGTGATTATTCGATTATTTGAGGCAAGTGGATTTCTCAACTCTTGTTAAGTGTATAGAATCGTGTATTTTCTTGTGGTATGTGTGGAGGAGTAATGGGACTTGGTGATGAGTTTGTAACACCTCGCTATTTGGAAGAGCTAGAATCAGGGGCGGCCCTACAACTTTGAAAAAAAAGCAATTACCTTATACCGCAGAATTTGAGGGGCCTCATTTTTTAAAAAAGTACTAGGTTATAAGTATTTTTTTTAAAAAAAATATCGAGTATTATTTGTAGAAAATAATTTTTTTTTATAAAAGAGCAAAGAAGTAATAGAAGTTTGACAAATTATTAATACTATGTCTCAAAAAAGATTAAATAATTGACTATAATAAACATCATAAAAAAATATATATTCAAATTTAAGGCCTCCATTCGAATTTGACTTTAGACCACCAATTTATTAGAGCCGCCCCTGGCTAGAATTATAAATAATCATTTTTGGATAGAATGAAAAATCTGGAAAATTGGTTAAGAATGAGTTTTGGATCAATTTCAAACGACCATAACTTTTAGTTCAGGATGATTTAGGTGTGCTTCCAGATACCATAGGTAAGATCTTGGAATAATCTTTCCAATGTTGTCGAGTTTGCGTGATTCCGAGTTCGTATGAGTGAGATATGAGCATTGGAAGTTGAGATGTTTGGATAAGGAAAGTCCTATCCGGATTTTGGAAGGGTAATTTCGTCTTTTCCATACCCCACGACTTAATTTAGTTTTTTTGGTAACTAGTAGGGGTCTAAACTGAATTGGTTCAGTTTATGCTTTACAATATTGAGTTAGGGTTTATAAAGAAGAGAAAAGAAGAGGAGAAAGGAGGAGAATAAGCAAGAATCGTCCAATTTGCGAAGCTAAGATCGTGGATTTCGTCAAGGGGTGATCCCTACAAGGTATGTGAAATCACATAGCGTTGGGTTAGTTCACCCACCAATCATTATTCAATTCAACGAAGTTGTATTGTTTTGAAAGCAAATCTTATGAGTTCTTGATGATAATTCGTTTGAAATCTTGTGGTTTGTTGTTGTTGAAGTTTCTTGAATTTGATTCATGATTTTAGGTGCGTTTTCGAGTAGAATCTTACATATATTGAAGATATAGTTGATTCTAAGTGTTTGGGGAAAGAACCAATTGAATTAGAGGGTTTTAGAGTTGAAAAACTAAGAAGAAAAGTCGGAGGTTTCTAGGCAAAGGCATGGGACGCTGAGCGCCCCAAATGGGGCTATGAAATTTGGGCTCTGAGGCGCCGCGCTAGCCGGAGCGGCCCAACCCAGTTCCTGAAATTCAAGGGCTAGTGCCCCAGGCCTCTCAGAGCACTAGGGACGCCCGTTCTCCCACTTTTTCCCACTTCTTTCCATACTAGTTCCTTAGGAACATACCTATGTTTTCTAGTTGATTTCTACATTCTAAGGTACGTCTAAACATCATGATATCATCCATAAACATGAGATTATGAACCTTGAATCCATAATTCAATTTAAGTAAAGTTAAGAGTCAAGTCAAGAGGTTAAGAGTTAAGTCAAGAGAAACTCATAGAGTCTTTCCAAAAGTCTTTTACAAACGTTTTAACTTTGTTTTAAGACTTAAGCTTTGAGTTGAGTAAAGAGTAAGAGTGAAGTCATTTCTTCAAATATTATACGGGAACTAAGTATTTCCAAGAGTTAAAATGCTTTCACATTTGAGCAAGAAAGGAAACACCAATTTCCGAGAGATCTTTTAAGCTAAGTTTTGAGTAATTATCTCAAACCAAAGAAAGAGTTTTGTGTTTAAAACATATGAGCTGATTATGTTTTGGGAGTAGTATTGAGCACTTATATGGGGATGCGAGTTTATAATAACTCAAGTCTCCATAAACCATGTAGCCATCATGGGTAGAAAATGATTATACTTTTTAAATGATTCCTTAGTGCTTTTTCGCATAGACTAGTGTATCCACTTAGTTGAGGTGTTCTATATGACGACAAAGTATAGGACATTTCTATCAGTGTGGGCGAGACACTATATCATCACTTAGGCTCATAATGATGGTTGTCAATTAGAGAAACTCCCACAATATTATATAACTTCATTATATCAGTAAACTGAGTTGTTATTCTATTGTTTTAAATGCTTTGTATAAACTTCACCATTATTGTTATTTTTACTTTAAATTTAAGTTGAGTATTCATGAGTTGAGTAAAGCCAAGGTAATTAATCCATTCAAATTCCTTTCAAGCTTATGTTATGTTTAGTTTTCCCCTCGCATAATCGTACATTCAATGTACTGATGCCATTTGAACTGCATCATTTTATGATGCAGATACAGGTAATCAGGATCAACATCCAGGACCCCGTTGATCCAGTTGAGCACTCAGAGTAAGTTGGTAAGCCTTTTTGTTTTTCGAAGGACTTCTTTTACTTTGCTTTCTAGTATTTCAGTTGTTAGGATGACCAGAGGTCTTGTCCCGACATTCCTTCTTGTTTTAGATGCTTCATAGACAGTTCGTAGTTCAATTGTCTTTACATTGTCATTTCTTATGTTAAGACTTGAGTTGCCATCTATGGCTAGTTGAATGTTTTATCCTTGAACTTTTTGAGTTTAATTTGAGACAATTGTTTTATAAATGCATTTGATCCTTGTAATAATGCTTAAAGTCTTTCGTTAAGAGTCTAACCAGGCCAAAGGTTCACTTAGGGCTAGAAATATTTCTCGAGTGCCAGTCCAACCAGGGTGTAGGCTCGAGGCGTGACAAACTTGGTATGAGAGCACAAAGTTCAAGAGTCCTAGGGAGTCTATGAAGCCGTGTCTATAAAGTCCTAGTTATCTGTGTGAAGCGTGCCATATCTATAATTAGGAGGCTGCAACATTTAGGAAATTCCTTCACTTCTTTCATATTCATTTCGTGCGATAGAGTTAATCTCTATGAAGTTTCCTTCTAATTCGTGCTTGTGCGTGTGTTTCATTAATCATGCCTCCATAAAGAGCTGTCAGAGGTCGTCTTACTAGGCATAACGTTGAGGAGCAAGAGGTACCAAATCCACCTGAAATGCAACCTCAAGGAGAGGTCACTAATGCTGAATTTCGGGAAGCAATCTGAATGCTAAGTCAGGCTGTGACCAAACAAGTTGGGCAACAAAGAAGGGCTCGACAAGAAGAGGCTGATACTTTGAGAATCCGAGAGTTCTTGAGGATGAATCCTCCAAGCTTCATGGTTCAAGCACTACTGAGGATCCGAAAAACTTTGTTGAGGAACTGCAAAAGGTATTTGAGGTCATGCACGTTTTCGATCTGAGCGAGTTGAACTAGCTGCATGTTAATTGAAGAATGTTGCTAGGACTTGGTTTGACCAGTGGAAGAAGGGTAGAGTTGAGGGTGCACCAATTTTGACTTGGGCTATGTTTGAGGAGGCTTTCTTAGGGCGTTTCTTCCCCCGTGAACTGAGAGAAGCCAATGTATGGGAATTTCTTACTTTTAAGCAGGATTCACTAAGTGTTAATTAGTACAACTTGAGGTTCACCCAACTTTCCCGATATGCTCCAGAGATGGTTGCGGATATGAGAAGCAGGATGAGTCTATATGTTGCTGGGTTGTCTTGTCTGTCGAGTAAGGAAGGTAAGGCTGTGACGCTAATAGGTGACATGGATATAGCAAGGTTGATGGTTTATGTTCACCAGGTTGAGGAAGAGAAGCCGAGGGACAGGGAGGAGTTTAGAAACAAGAGAGTTAAGACAGGGAATGAGTTCGGGCAGCAAAGGAGTAATGTGAGTTGTTCGTTCTTTCAGCAAAAGCAAAAGGGACCTGATCCATCATCTTCTAGTGCACCTGCACCCAGAAATAAATGTGAGTATAATGGTCAAAATTCGCAGAACTACAGAGCTAGGCCTGCACAGTGTTAGGGTAGTGTGGAACAAGGAGGTAACTGGGCTTCTGCATGTCCTAAGTATGCTAGGAACCACCCAGGTAAGTGTCACTGGCTCCACATGTTGTTTCAAGTGTGGACAAGAGGTTCACTTCATGAAAGAGTGCCCCAAGAGTCGGCAAGGTAATTGGAATCAGGGCAATAAATCCCAATCTTCATCAGTTGCTCCACAAGACAGGGCTGCACCTAAATGAGCTACTTCCGGTACTGGAGGAGGTGCAAATCACCTATATGCTATCACTAGCCGTTAAAAGCAAGAGAACTCTCCAGATGTTGTCACTGGAATGATCAAAGTCTTTGCTCTTAATGTTTGTGCTTTGCTAGACCCAGGAGCGAGTTTATCTTATGTGACTCTTTACGTTGCAATGAAATTTGATATTTTTCCTGAGAAACTTTGTGAACCCTTTTATGTTTCTACACCGGTTGGGGAGTCTATTATAGCTAAGTGAGTCTATCGTGATTGTGTCATTTCCATCAACCACAAGATTACCATGGATGATTTAGTTGAGTTGGACATGGTGGATTTTAATGCCATTCTAGGTCTGGACTGGCTTCATGTCTGTTATGCCTCTATTGATTGTAGAACTCAAATTGTTAGGTTCCAAATTCCTAATGAGCTAGTGATAGAGTGGAGTAGCAGTTTAGTAGTGCCTAAGGGTCATTTCATTTCGTACCTTAAGGTGAGAAAGTTAGTTTCCAAGGGTTATGTCTATCACTTAGTCCGTGTTAATGAATCTAGTGTTGAGGCACCTCCTATTGAGTCAGTTCCAGTTATGAGTGAGTTTCCAGAAGTCCTTCCAGAAGATCTACCCGGAGATCCTCCTTAGAGAGAGATAGACTTCGGTATAGATATCCTTCCTGATACTCGTCTAATATCTATTCCTCCATATAGAATGGCTCCACCAGAGTTGAAAGAGCTTAAAGAAAAATTGAAATATCTCCTTGATAAGGGTTTTATTTGACCAAGTGTCTCACCTTGGGGTGCTCCGGTCTTATTTGTGAGGAAGAAAGATGGTTCCCTTTGGATGTGTATAGACTACCGCTAGTTGAACAAGGTTACCATCAAGAATAAGTATCCTCTTCCAAGAATTGATGATCTTTTCGATCAGCTTCAAGGTGCTACCTATTTCTCTAAGATAGACCTTAGATCAGGCAACCATCAATTAAGAGTAAGGGATTGTGCTCAGAATAGTCCTCCAAACTCTAAAGGATAAGGAGTTGTATGCTAAGTTCTCGAAATGTGAGTTTTGGCTTAAGTTTGTAGCATTCTTGGGTCACATTGTTTCCGGTGATGGGATTAGATTTGACACTCGAAAAATAGAGGCAGTGATATTAGGAGTTTCTTGTGGTTGGCTGGATATTATAGAAGGTTTGTAGAGGGGTTCTCATCTATTTCATCACCTTTGGCCAAGTTAACTCAGAAAATAGTGAAATTTCAATGGCCTGAAGCTTGTGAGAAAAGCCTTCAGGAATTGTAAAAGAGGTTGACTACTGCCCCAGTATTGACATTACCAGAAGGTATGCAAGACTTTGCTGTGTATTGTGATGCCTCTAGAGTTGGTTTGGGCTGTGTGTTAATGCATAATGGAAAAGTTATAGCTTCTGCCTCCAGATAGTTGAAAGTTCATGAGATGAATTACCCAACCCATGATATAAAATTGGCTGCCTTAGTTTTTTGCTTTGAAAATATGGTGCCATTATCTTTTTGGTGTTCATGTGGATGTGTTCACCGATCATAAAAGTATTCAATATGTGTTTAGCCAGAAAGAGCTTAATCTTAGACAACGAAGGTGGTTAGAGTTACTCAAGGATTACGACATGAGTATTCTTTATCACCCAGGTAAGGCTAATGTTATTGCTTATTCTTTAAGCAGGTTGTCTATAGGTAGTACTGCCCATGTTGAGGAAGAAAAGAGAAAGTTAGCGAAATATGTGCATAGACTTGCACGCTTGGGAGTTTGACTAATGGATTCCATAGAAAGAGAAGTAGTGGTGATAAATGGGGCTGAATCATCCTTAGTGTTTGAAGTTAAAGAGAAACAAGACCAAGAACTTGTTTTGCTTGAATTGAAGGCAAATGTTATTAAGCAAAAAGTATTGGCTTTTGAACAAGGGGGAGATAGCATATTGAGGTACCAAGGTGGGTTGTGTGTACCAAGGGTGGATAACTCCAAGAGAGAATCATGGAAGAAGCTCATAGCTCCATATATTCTATCCATCTGGGTTCCACAAAGATGTATTGTGATTTGAGAGAAGTTTATTGGTGGAGTAGTATGAAGAAGGGTATCGCAGAGTTTGTTGCTAAGTGTCCAAATTGGCAACAAGTTAAAGTAAATCATGAAAGACCCGGTGGTTTGACTCAAACTATAGAACTTCCGAAATGGAAGTGGGAGATGATCAATATGTATTTCATCACAAGTTTACCAAGGTCTCGCGGCAGCATGATTCTATCTGGGTGATTGTTGATAGAATGACAAAATCATCCTATTTTTTGCTAGTAAAGAGTACCCATACAACAGAGGACTATGCCAAGTTGTATCTTCAAAAGGTAATTAGACTTCATGGGGTGCCAGTTTCGATTATTTCAGACAGAGGTGCACAATTTACTACACAGTTTTGGAAATCTTTTCAGAAAGGCTTGGGTTCAAAGGTGAACTTAAGTACTGCCTTTCATCCTCAAATAGATGGCCAAGCAGAGTGCACTATTCAGACTTTAGAAGATACATTGAGGGCCTGTGTGATTTATTTCAAGGGGAATTGTCTTGATCACTTACCTCTCATTAAGTTTGCTTACAACAATAGTTACCACTCAAGCATCCAGATGGCTCCTTATGAAGCTCTTTATAGGAGAAGATGCAGATCTCCTATTGAATGGTTTGAAGTTGGTGAATCTAGGTTGATAGGACCAGACTTAGTTCATTAAGCTATGGAGAAAGTGAAAGTCTTTCAAGAGAGGTTGAAAACAGTGCAGAGTCGTTAGAAATCCTACACTAATGTTAGGAGAAGGGAGTTAGAGTTTTGAAGTAGATGATTGGATATACTTGAAAGTTTCACCCATGAAGGATGTTACAAGATTTGGTAAGAAGGGGAAGCTTAGTCCCTGGTATATTGGTCTTTACAAAATATCCAAAGGGGTTGGAAATGTAGCTTATGAGTTAGAGCTACCTCAAGAGTTAGCACCGGTTCATCCAGTGTTTCATATTTCCATGTTGAAGAAGTGCATGTGAGATCCTTAACTTATCATACCAACTGAAGATATTGGTATAAATGATAGCTTATCCTATGAGGAGGTTCCGATTCAGATTCTAGACCGCTAGGTTCACAAATTGAGAACGAAAGTAGCTATGCAAAGTCCTTTGGAGGAATCAGTTTGTTGAGGAAGGTACTTGGGAAGCTGAAGAAGATATGAAGAAGAGATATCCACATCTCTTTGAGCCTGGAGAAAAACCAGACCAAGGTACTAATTCTCTTCTTAGTACTCTTTAATTTATATACTTGATGTGTTAGACTTGCTTGTTGGGTGTTTGAACTGAATGATACTTGTTACACCCTTAGCCTAGTAAGAGTATTCTCATTTGAGGACGAATGTTCCCAAGGGGGAGATATTGTAACACCTTGCTATTTGGAAGAACTAGAAAGAGCTAGAATTAGAAATAGTCATTTTTAAAAATAATGAAAAATCTGGAAAATTGGTGAAGTTAAGAATGAGTTTTGGGTCAACTTCAAACGACCATAACTCCTAGATCAGGATAATTTAGGTGCGCTTCCAGATAATATAGGAAATATCTTGGAATTATCTTTCCAACGCCGCTGAATTTGCGCAATTCTGAGTTCGTATGCCCATTGAAAGTTGGGCTGTTTGGATAAGGAAAGTCCAATCTGGATTTGGAAAGGGTAGTTTCGTCTTTTCCATACCCCATGGCTTAATTTCAATTTTTTGGTTTTTAGTTGGGGTCTAAGATGAATTGGTTCAGTTTACGCTTTACAAAATTGAGTTGGGGTTTTTAGAGAAGAGAAAAAAAGTGGAGAAAAGAGGAAAAGAAGCAAGAATCGTCAAATTCTCGAAGCTAAGATCAAGGATTTCATCAAGCGGTGATCCCTACGAGGTATGTGATATCACATAGTATTGGGTTAGTTCACCCTCGCGCTAATAATGATTCAATTCAGCGAAGTTGTATTGTTTTGAAAGCAAATCTTAGGAGTTCTTAATGATAATTCATTTGAAATCTTGTGGGTTCTTGTTGTTGAAGTTTCTTGAATTTGATTCATGATTTTAGGTGTGTTTTCAAGTACAATATTATATATATTGATGATATAGTTGATTCTAAGTGTTTGGGGAAAGAACTGATTGAATTACAAGGTTTTAGAGTTATAAAACGAAGAAGAAAAGTCAGAGGTTTCTGAGCAGGGTTCTGGGTCGCCGCCCCAGCCAGAAACCCCAAATGGGGCTTGAAAATTTGGGCTTTGGGGAGCTGTGCCAGCCAAAGTGCCTAACCTAGTCCCTGAAATTGACGGTCTGGTGCTCGCGCCTCTCAGAGCACCAGGGATGCCAGTTCTCCCACCTTTTCCCACTTCTTTTCGTACTAGTTCCTTAGCAACATACCTATGTTTTCTCATTGATTTCTACACTCTAAGGTATGTATAAACATCTGAAATCTTCCATAAACATGAGATCATGATCCTTGAATCCATAATTCAATTCAAGGAAAGTTAATAGTCAAGTCAAGAGGTTAAGAGTTAAGAGAAATTCATAGTCTTTCCAAAAGTCTTTTACAAACGTTTTAACTTTGTTTTAAGACTTAAGCTCTGAGTTGAGTAAAGAGTAAGAGTAAAGTCATTTCTTCAAAGATTATACGGGAACTAAGTATTCTCAAGAGTTAATATGTTTCTCATTTGAGCAAGAAAGGAAACAACGATTTCCAAGAGAGCTTTTAAGTTAAGTTTTGAGTAATTATCTCAAACCAAAGAAAGAGTTTTGTGTTTAAAATATATGAGCTGAGTATATTTTGGGAGTAGTATTGAGCATCGATATGGGGACGCGAGTTCGTAATAATTAAGTCTCCATAAATCATGTAGCTATCATGGGTAGAAAAAGACCATACTTTTGAGATGATTCCTTAGTGATTTTTTTGCATAGACTAGTGGATTCACTTAGTTGTGGCATTCTATACGATGACAAAGTATAGGACAGTTTTGGCAGCGTGGGCGAGATAATGTATCATCACTTAGGGTCATAATGATAGTTTTCGATAAGAGAAACTCCCATAGTATTATATTACTTTATTATATCAGTAAACTGAGTTGTTATTGCATCTCTTTAATACATTGAGTTATCATCCATTGTTTTAAATGTTTTGTATAAACTGCACCATTATTGTTGTTTTTACTTTGCATTTCAGTTGAGTATTCATGAGTTGAGTAAACCCAAGGTAAGTGTTCCTTTCAGATTCCTTCAAGCTTATGTCATGTTTAGTTTTCCCCTCGCATACTCATATATTTAATGTACTGATGTCATTTAGCCTGCATAATTTTATGATGCAAACACAGGTAATCAGGATCAGCATCCAGGGTCCCGTTGATCCCGTTGAGCACTCAGAGTCAGTTGGTGAGGCTCCTTGCTTTCCAGAGGACTCCCTTTACTTTACTTTCTAGTATTTTAGTTGTTAGGATGATCGGGGGTCTTGTCCTGACATCCCTCCTTCTTTTAGAGGCTTTATACACAGTTAGTAGTTCAGTTGTCTTTACATTGTCATTTCTTATGTTAAGACTTCAGTTGCCATATATGGCTAGTTTAATTTTTTATCCTTAAACGTTCATAGTTTAATGTGAGACAGTTGTTTTATAAATGCATTTGATCCTTGTATTAATGCTTAGAATCTTCCGCTGAGAGTCTAGCCAGACCAAGGGTTTCCTTGGGGCAAGAAATAGTTCTCGAGTGCCAGTCTCATCCAGGGTGTAGGCTCGGGGCATGACAATATTAACTTGTCCATATTGAATAATTCTAATAATGAAAAATGGGTAATAAAAGTCAATGTGATTAATTATTAGTGTGTGATGTGTTGAGAATGGTTAGAAAGACTTATTCATTCCTTCTTGATGTTGTATCATAATTGTGTTGTTGTGAATTATGCTTTATTATGAAAATGGTCATGTCCTCATTATTTGTATGAACATGTCATTTGCTTTGTTTTTGAGAAATGTTTGTGACAAGTGTTATGTGAATTAAGGAAATATAAGAAACTAAAGAGGATGTACCATTTTGAGGGATATGTCGCGCGCCGCGACGGATATTATGATTCGAGTGACGTGTCGCACTCCGCAACAAATTCTATTATTGAGGGACGTATCACAAGTCGTGACAGATTTTATTATCAAGGGTCGTATCGCACGCCGCAATGGATACATAGACAGATATGTCCCACATGGGTCCCGGACTGATAGACATTGGGTGTGTATTGTTACATCAGGCATACATCACTATACTTGACATTGCATTTCATTGCATTGTGCATCTTTATCATTTGTGAACTTACGAGTACTTTTATGTGGAACTTGTGACTGGTCACTTAATCTTGTCTGTTGCTGATCTGTAATTGTTGAAGTGAGGTGGTTGAACTATGTGCTATGTAAATTGTGAACCAATTTGTGAGACTGGTTTTTATGCAGGTTGTAGTTGTGCATGTTCGGTTGGTGTGTAAGGAGTACCTGTATTCTATTCCCTTAGCTTGTGTTTAGAAATTTACTTGCTGAGTACCATATGGTTTGGTACTCACCCCTTCCTTCTATATTTTTCTAGGTTACGAGCTCGAATCTTCATAATACTTCCTATTCTCTTCTTTTCTTAGGAATCCTATGAAGATTTTTGAGGTAGTTTTTTTGTCATCTCAGCGGACATTCTTACTCCTATTTATGATCTTGTTTTATTCTAGAAACTATGTCATTTGAGACTCGTATTTTTCTTTTGGAACAATTGTAATACTTTAGAGGTTTGTACACATGACAACTAGGTTTTTCAAGTTTCATTAATTTAACTTAGTTACCTGCACTTATGATATTTTTATATTTCAATCTGTCTTACTTCCGCATTTTTGTGATATTTGGGTTTTAGGTTGACTTGTCTTGGTGGGATAAGGCGAGTGCCATCACATCCATTTTTGGATCTTGACAAAATAATATCAGAGACCTTGTTTCATAGGTCTCAT
The DNA here is from genome assembly GCA_037074985.1 of Solanum bulbocastanum. Classification (NCBI taxonomy): domain Eukaryota; kingdom Viridiplantae; phylum Streptophyta; class Magnoliopsida; order Solanales; family Solanaceae; genus Solanum; species Solanum bulbocastanum. The sequence goes on along the minus strand of CM073597.1, from coordinate 15,033,826 downwards.
GTGTGTACAAGCCGAGTCTAGTAGAGTCTCAAAGATCGGTGCGGAGACGTATATTTCTTATCTTTGAGAGGCTATGGTGACTTTAGTAAAAATTTCACTTCTTAAATCTCTATCATGTGTCCTTGGTCCGATATGTTTCCTTTTACTTTATTCCATTCTCTCTCACTTATAGTGATTAATCGTGTGTGGTTCCTCATGCGAGTAATTGGTGTCGTGTATGGCTTGGATGTTACATCTAGTACTAATGGGGAAGTGATATACTTATGGAAAGGATATGTGGTCAGATTTAGAATGTCTAATGATTCGAAGAAATTGTGTGAGGTTTTGGTTTGATGATGCATGTAGGTTATCTACATGGTTAGGCACTAGGGATTCGAACACTTCAGTGCTAGGTGTGATGGATTCATTAGTTTCACCGACCCCACATACTGGCGTGGTTGGAGAGCCCTTAGGGAGAGGAATTGAGAAATCGAATGAACTGGGGTTTTCAATCTCTTGGGAGAGAGGGAATTTAGGGGGAGAAGAGGAGTTAGACATTTTCAGAAGAGGGAAGAGAAGATTTTAAGGAACGGTGACAGAATTCAAAAGAGAGTAGGAAGAATTTGTGATGCTTGAAATCTCTCAAAACGTGTGTATTTAATAAGGTATCGGGTCCTTGAATAATGGAGACTCTCGGTGTTTAAAACTGAAAAGACATCTGCAACTGACACAAGGAATAGGGAGATGACAGGTGAAAATGACCGTTGTTAGAAAATTGTGTAGAAAAAGTGATACTAAACTTTAAGGGACCAGGTCCCTTCCTATAGATAGCCTTGCCTATTATGGTTAGATCTTCCCTTTAGCTAACATGCCATGAGTGCGTACCTGCATTAAGGTACCAGATGTGTGTTTACAAACATTAAGCCATACAACCAGTGTAGATACCTGTCCTCTTTAGCATAGTCAATTTGGAGGATTTATTGCAAATCTACCGTGAAATCAGTTCAACTTGTGCATTCCCAGACTTAGTCTATTCTTGACAAAGTGTTCCTTGCTCAGAAAGGTGAAGATATCTGCTACTTGGTCCTCTATTTTGTAGTATCTCATCACAATATTTTCCTTATCAACTCTGTCTCTGAAGAAGTGATGCCTCACATCTATGTGCTTTGTTTTCTTATGCTGGACAGGGTTCTTGGCCATATTCATTGCACTTGTGTTGTCACAGATGAGAGGGATAGTGTCTGTGAGAACACCAAAGTCTTCAAGTTGTTGCTTAATCCGTAGGAGTTGAGCACAACATGAAGCAGCAACAACATACTCAACTTCAGTAGTTGATAGGGCCATTGAATTTTTATTTTTAGTTCCTCATGAAATTAGTGATGATTCAGGAAATGAGCCTTAGTGAGAGTTTTTGAGTTTGATGTGGGATTTAGAAGTGTAAAATGATTTCCTGAGCTTAGGATAACGGGTTTAGGGGTTAAATGTCAAGGTACGACCCCCAAGGACCAACCAAGGGTCCTTGAGGAGGACTCTAAAGCCTAACCCCCAAGAGTCGCCAAATCTGCCAAAACTGCCCAAAAGAGGGCTGCCTATGGATGGTACCTACAGCTAGTAGGTGGACCCATGCCTAGTAGATGGGGTTCATGGGTCATGCCCTCAAAGATGTACTACAGGTCATGACCTATGGACCTATAGGACTGCTAGTAGGCCAACCTATGGACCGTAGGTCATGGGCGTGAGTCATGGTCTGGAGATCTGCCAAGTTTCGGCCAAGGTCAGGCTTAGTTTAGGTAATTCCTATTTTAGTTAGTTTATTGTAGGGTCAGTTTATATTGATTTAGTAGACATATATAAGGGTTACTAAGCTATTAAATAACCCTTAATACTTCATAAAATCCCCAGCCCAAAAATCATAACTAACTTTCCCCCAAATAATTCTCTCTCTAAAACTCCATTGAAGATGAAGAAGAAGGTCAAGTCTAGGGTTCAAGGAGCAGAATTTTCTCTTCAATTTTGTGGTGAATCTTTATAAGGTATTTTAGCTTATTCATCTATGGGTTCTTCCACCCATAGATCCCCCTAGGTTTCCCCCAATTGTGAAGAAAAACCCCAATCTAACTAGGGTTTCTTCCTACATTATGGGCAGTGTTGAAGTATGACTCCAATCAAGTGGATAATACTTAATTGTTATTGATATAGTACTGCATTGTGATATTATGATGAATTTATATGATTTACAAGATTAACCCTAGCCTAATTGATGAATTTGGTATTATGTGGGTTTATGCCATGAAAGGTGAAATTGATGATTCTTAGGTGATCTTCTAGAATTAGTGCTATGAGTAGTAATTGATTAAGAATACAAACATATAGACATAATTTGATGTGAATATGATGAATCTTGATTAGTAAGGTTGAAGTTGTACCTTAGGATGAATTATGACTAGAATCACCTAATAAAAAAGAAGGTGATTAGAATACCTTGAAATCTAGGTATGAATGATGATAGTGAGAAGAAAACCTTTGAGTGTAAGGCTTGTAATCATGAATGTTGATCATTATGGTTTTGAGAGTAAAACCAATTTGATGAATTAGGCATGTTAAGGCTTTGAGAGTAAAATATATATGAGATTAGAAGCTTAATGGATAGAGTTATGGTGGAAGACCTTTACCTACCTAATCTACCTTATGAATGCTTGAATGTATGAAGTGATAGAATCACTTGAGTCATGATGATATCCATGTATAATGTAGAATTCTAGATATGGTATTATGCATGAATATGATATGACATGAAAGGTTCTCTCATATAGAGTTATTCTAGGTTGAAAGTCTATTCTCACCTAAAATGAATCTAAGTCCTAGGACTATGAGATATGATGAGGCTTGTGGTGATTCCCCTAAAAGACCTTTACATGATAGGAGTGTGAGTTGAGTTCCCTTATTCCTAATTAATTAAGCATGGGGAGTGTTAGGTGATTACCCTTTATCTATGTGTGACTCCCAAGACAAGCGATGATTACCTATTAGCTATAGGTTGATCATAGAGGCGATTACCTATGATCCTTATGTGATGATGTGGAGGCTAATACCTACATTACACATTAAAATGGATATGGAGGCGAATACCTACATCCCATTAAAATGAATATGGAGGAGAATACCTATGATTCATTGGTATATATGGCTAGATGTGACTCCCCTTGTCTTTATAATTCATTAGTATGTATGACTAGAGGTGATTCCTCTTGTCTTTATGATTCCATGATATGTATGGCTTGAGGTGACCCCTTTTGTCCTTCATGATGAACTAAACATGTATGCCTTGAGGTGACTCCCCCTTGCATTCATGAACATGAACGTGACTAATTTGGATTGTAGCTTTAGAGTCCCTCAAATACATGCATGACTAGTGGCGACTCCCCATGTCTTTATGATGTTAAGAGATGATAAACATGAATGACGAACCTAAAGTGTCTAGCTTAGCATGGGTAGGATTATGGGGTCTTGTTCATGCATGGCACAAGCTTTCCTTAAGGTGACTTATGAAGTGTTTCTCTTGTATGATGTATACTTAGATAAGATTGTGCTATAGTTTCCTTCCTTGTTATGTTATAATTGACTAAAGGTTAGAGATTCCCTTGGTTATGAAGTAAGCTAAGAATGAGACCAATGAGTGGTAAGTATGCATATGGTGACTTCAAGGTTATGCTTTGTGTGAATGGTATTATGGGATCCCTTTCATGCATTGCAAAAGTGTGCTTTGAGGTTACTTAGAAGTATAATGCTCTTATTATGTGAAAGGCTAGATCTTGACTATGCATGTAGACTATGATTAAGATGACCAAAAAGGGATACTTAGCTTGGATGGTATTATGGGATGCTATTCAAGCATGGAACAAGTATGCATTGAGGTTACTTGAGAATAGTCCTTTATGATATGAATGAACTAGGAGTTGGATGATGCTTATATGATGCTTATGTTGGAGACTTTGCTTATTATTACGATATTGTCTCTTATGCTTATAATTGATGTTTTATGAAGTATTTCATATGATTGTGGATTATGTTTTATATTGACTAACCCTTATCTTATGCTCTTATGGTGTTATGCTAGCTATTATATTTAGTACATTTTGTACTAACACATACTTTGCCTACATTCTAATCAAATGTAGGGTTTTAGAGATTGAGTTCCATTCTTGGAGACATGTTTCTAAGGAGCAAAGGAGTTGAAGATTTGGTGAGTCCTTATAACTTCGAGGACAAACACACTATTTCCTTTATGTCTTTTATTTTCATGTCATGAGACTATTGTATGGGTTGTGTTCTAAAGGTTTTAATTCAAGTTGAGTTTAGATGGTTTGAGACAAAACTGTAGTAAAGACTTCCGCTTGCTTTTATGAAAAGACTTCGATTGTATAAAGAATGTTTTAAAATTTCCGTATTTCTATTATCTTACATTATGATATGCTAAGGGCTTGTATGAGACCCCTTTGGGGTCAAGTACACCATGTTACATCTAGGGTGTACCCCTGGGTCATGACAGAGCCATACCCGAAGTACTCTTCCTGTCAACAAATAAACCTGCATAGTTAGCATCATCATAACCATAACCAATTAAGTCAAAATAATCCCCAGAAGGATAGTATAGGACCAGGTCCTGAGTTCCCCTCAAGTATCTCAAGGTCTTCTTTGCTGCCTTCAGGTGTGCTTCCTTTGGAGCCACTTGGAATGTAGCACTCATTCTTAAAACTATATCTGGCCTGCTTGCAGTGAGGTGGAGGAGTGACCCAATGATCCATATGTACATAGTCTGATTCACATCAATCCCTTCTTTATCCTTATCAAGTTTAACACTTGTGCTCATGGGAGTGCCAAGTACTTTGGCCTCTAGCATGCTGAATTTCTTAAGCAGTTCTCTGATGTAATTCTCTTGGCATATTGATGTGCCTTGAGGAGACTGTTTGATTTGCAAGCCCAAGAAGAATGTAAGTTCCCCTATCATGCTCATCTCAAACTTACTGCTCATTAAGGTTGCAAACTCCTTGCATAGAGAATCTGAAGTTGCTCAAAAAATGATATCATCTAAATATACCTGCACTATCAAAAGCTCCTTACCTCTGTCTTTTAAGAATAGAGTGTTGTCAATTTTTTCCCTTTTAAAGCCATTTGCAAGAAGAAATTTTGACAGACGCTTATACCAAGCTCTAGGTGTTTGTTTTAGGCCATACAATGCTTTATCCAGTTTTAACACATGGTTGGGCAGATCAACATCTTCAAAACCTAGAGGTTGTTTTACATACACCTCCTCCTTCAAGTATCCATTCATGAAAGCACTTTTAACATCTATTTGAAACAAATTGACCTCCATGTAGGTAGTAGAGGCTATTAGAATTCTTATAGCTTCCATCCTTGCTACAGGTGCAAAGGTCTCAATTCCTTACTCTTGATTATACCCCTGTACCACTAATCTTGACTTGTTTCTAGTAATAGTTCCATGTTGTACCACTAATCTTGATTTGTTTCTAGTGATAGTTCCATGTTTAACAAGCTTGTTATAGTTCTGTTGAGAGGTCTGGGGACTAGGTGCCACGCTTTGCTTCTTTAAACTGATGAAGTTCTTCCTGGATTGACATCACCCAGTTAGCATCCTTCAGGCCTCTTTGATATTCGTAGGTTTAATGGTGGATATGAAGGCTGAGATTGCAACTAGATTTCTAATTTTGGATCTAGTTTGTATTCCAGAGTCAAGTGGAGACACAAGATTTTCCAGAGATGGGAAGATTGATGTTTCTATCCAGACTTTCTTGCTATCTCTTCTTCAAGATCAACAACTGATTCATCTTCTTCAGATTCTTTGTTCTATAGTCTCCCTGTGAGCTGCATCAGAGGGACCAAGTTTATTTGTGGGTTCTTTATTTGAGATTTGTTTAGCTACAGGATTTTGGATCTCTCTGTCTTGTTGAACCTTCATCAGTTCCTCCAATTTAATGTCTTCACTATGCTTAGCATTGTTCAGATCACTAGATTGATCAAATATCACATGCACACTTTCTTCCACACAACGTTCTTTTATTGAAAATTCGATATGCTTTGATGGTTGAGGAATAACCAACAAACACCTTTTCATCACTTTTTGCATCAACCTTGCCATGCTCATCCTTTCCATTGTTCAATACAAAACACTTACAACCAAATGCTTTCAGGTGACTAAGTGAAGGTTTCCTTCCATTCAATAACTTATAAGGGGTCTTCTTGATTACTGACTTGATGAGACATCTGTTTGTGACATAACAAGCTGTGGTGATTACTTCTGCCCAAAAATTTATTGCAAGTCCTAAGTCAATCAACATGATTCTCGCAATACCCACCAGGGTCATGTTCTTCATTTCCACAACCCCATTTTGTTGAGGATTTTCTTGGAGCAGAGAAATTGCGATGAATCCTGTTGTCAGCACAAACGCCTTTAATTTGTGTATTTTTGAACTCTATGCCATGGTCTGATCTAATACCTGCAATCTTACAGTTTACCTTCGGCTGAATTGCTTTAGCAAAAGTGATTAGCACTCCAGCTATCTCGTCTTTAGTTCACAATAACATGTTCCAAGTGAATCTAGAGAAACCATCAACGATCACCAGGATCTACTTCTTCCCTCATCTGCTCTGAATTCTTACGGTCCACACATATCCATGTGGAGAAGTTCTAGTGGTCTAGTTGTTCTAATGCCTTTCTTTGGCTTGAAAGATGATTTCATTTGCTTCCCTTTTACACAGGCATCACAGACCTTGTCGTTGAAATTTTTTAGCTTTGGCAGTCCACCCCGACATGGTCCTCCGCAACAAGTTTGTTCAGTAAGGATGAGCTCACGTGTCATAGTCGTATGTGCCACAGATTAGCATTGTCAGTCTGAGCACTTAGACATGTGAGACTATCCCCTTCTATAGAGTCAATATCTGTAACATATATATTTTTGACTCTTTTGGCAGACATAAATAATTAGTTAGTAACACAGTTTGTAACTATGCATCTATCTAACATAAATTTTACTTCATTTCCTTATCAAAGATTTGAGACACAGTAAGCAAATTGTACTTCAACCTATTTACATAGTGAACATTGTCTATGGAACGGTCCACTAATCATCCAATTCTCCCAATACCTAGAGTGAGTTCCTTTTTTGCCGTCTCTAAATGACACACCACTACCTTGGTGTGCTTCCAAAGAGAGGAAGTTTTGAGTATCTCCAGTCATTTGCTTTGAGCAGCCACTATCCATGTACCAGCATTGACTTCTTCCTCTCTTCTTCACAAGAATCACATGTTAGATTTAGGAACCCACTTGAGATGGAGTTCCCAAAAACTGTCAAAACATTTAATGAGAAACCTTCTTGTCCACAGGTCAAAATATTCTTGCTAAAGTGATAACTGGGACCATGTAACTTCTTCCTTTGTACCTTCCCTTTATATGACTTAACAAAGTTCTCCTGATTTTCTTTTACCATTTTTAGAGACTCACAATTTTTCTTCAGATAATCATTTTTTCCACAATGGGTACACAAAAGATTATCAGTGACTGAGACATATTTGTTGTGAGGGTTATAGGGAGGTTTTATATTTCTACACCCTAAGCCTTTTCTACTATTGAATTTTTTATTTGCTAAGTTTGAAAGAATCTTAGATGAGTCGGTCCATTTTAGAGAATGCTTAACTCATCTTTGATCTTACTTAGATCCCTTGAGAGTTGTGAGTTCTTCTCAAAAGCAGCAGCTAATTTGGACTCAGAGACTTGGATTGAGAGACTTTCAAACTTTCCTCTAACTCAAGCTCAAAGCTACTGTACCTTGGACAAGATGACCAGCCCCATACCCAACCCACGAGTGACCAGTACGGTCCGTGGGTCCATCCACGCCCCGTGGGTAGGGTCGTGGACGGGGTCTGTGAAACTGCCCAATTCTCAGCCAAAGGTGGGGTGATTTAAATAAATTCTATTTTAATTATTAAAGGGGTGGGGACAATTTACATAAGTTATTTAGAAAAATGTAAGCAGTTTTTAACTATTAACCAACTCTTTTAACACCTCATAACTCACAAGACTCAAATTAGAAACCAACTCTCCTCTCCAAAAATTCTCTCTCTAGGACTCCATTGAAGAACATGGGCAAGGTCAAGCTAGGGGTTCAAGAAACGACCTTTCTCCACCAATTTCATGTGGAAATCAAGTTAAGGTATGGATGCTATTCATGCTTGGGTAGCTATCACCCAAGGAGCCCCTTCAAACTATGTTTTAAGACTTCGTAAAACCTAGGGTTTTATTCTATGTCATGGGTTTCCTTCCAAAATGATTTCAATTATTTAATTATGGTTTGTTATGGTTGATTATGATGATTTATGATTGGAATAATGGAGTATTGTTGGATTTTGATGAAAATATCCCATGGACCCGTGATTTCCTCCTTATTCCTAAATTGTGAACTAAGGTGTGACTTGATTAATCATGGAAGCTTGAAAAATGATTATGTTTACATTTTTTATGTTGTTGAATCATGAAATCCCTCTATCTAATGTAGTAATTCTATAATTTAGGGTTGATGTTGATTCCTATCCTTGAAGGGCAATAACTAGGGTATGTGTATGTTGAAAAGGATTGTATATGAACTCATGATTCACTTAGATAGTGATGATCCTATGGCTATTGTGTAATTGTGGTGTTGATGCAAGATCCTTCTTCCCTATACCCTTACACTTGATTATGCATGCGTATGTATGTATGTTTATGATAAGCTTGTTCTATTGATTGAAAGGTCATTCTCATGAACACTCTATGAATTTGATGTGAAAGATTTACTCACATGTTGATGATTATAAGGTTGAAAGGACATCCTCACCTAATGAATCTATGATCTATTATGATGTATGTTGGTTGGAGTGCCTAGTGCATTCCTTCATGAATATGAACTTAAGTAAAGACTTAATATGACTTTTAAAGGGAATTATGCTTAGCTCCGAGCGGATATGAAAAATGAGATGGAAAATTTTACGTTAGAAAGTCCAGCTTCCCAACGTAAGTTGTCGCATGAGATGGAAACCTTTACGCTAGTAGTCCGTGTTTCTAGTTGCAATCTCCATATCCCATAACTATGTGCCCACATATGTCTTTAGCTAGTGAATCCACCTAAAAGCTATTATGTTAGTTCTACCTTAGGCAAGTAGGACATCTATTTTTGGTGTGGGGGTAGAACACCGGTTTCTATGTAGCTCACATGGTCTATGTTGGTTAATGCTATTTTCCCTATGTGATAGGAATGTGAACTATGATAAGAACATGGACTTTAATTATGACTTCTTAAGAGGTACTACTTAGTATGAGTGAGGGTATGGGACTTCACTTATGCATTGCACAAGTAGACTTTAAGAGGGGTTATGGTGAGGTTCTCTTATGTTATGAAAACTTATGGATTATTTATGAAGATATGCGTGGATGTTAAGGTTGACTTTACTTGTTACAAATTATGAACATGAATGACTCCTTACTTAGGTATGTTGGTTATGAATAAGGCAAAAGTAAGATATATATGTTGTTGGTGGCCTAAATGTGATACTTAGCATTTGGTAGGGTTGTGAGATCTTACCTTTGCATTGCACTAGTATGTCCTTGGGTTGCTTGCATGTTGGTATGAGTTATGTTTCTTCATAAATGTGCATATTGGTTTCCAAACTTGGTAAATGCATGATATCAACTAAATGTCCCTTTTATGCATGTTTTAAGGATTTTTGTGCATGGCTTCCATACTTGGTATATAATTTGTGCTAACCCATATTCTCTACATTTTCTTATAAGTGTAGGATCCGGTTGTTGAGACGTACTACTTCTTTCAAGTGAAGTTTGGGTTGACTATTCCCTAGGCTTTGTGAGTCCTCATGGTTCGAGGACAAGATGTTATCATTTCTAGCTTCTATTGTACTTTCTATTTCTAAGACTTTATTGATGGAAAGGGCTTGACCCTATTTGTACTCTCTATTTTACTAGATGGTGATTGAGACAAGTCTAGACTCTTATTTTCATTTATGAAAAAAAATTTGACTTCGATTGTAAAAGTTTTAAATTTTTCGCATCATTTCTATGACTTTATATGTATGATTATGCTAAGGTCTTGTATGAGACCCCTTTAGAGTCGAGTACACTGTGTTATTTCTCGAGGGTACCCTTGGGTCGTGACAAACTTGGTAATAAGAGCACAAAGTTTAGAATGATTCTAGGATGATGTCTCATGAACCACATCTAGTAGAGTCTTGTTCATAAGTATGAAGCGCGCCATACTTATGAATGAAAGGCTATAAGATGTTTAGGAACTTTCACTTCTTTCATTTTTCTTTAGTTGTGCCTTAGATTTTTAACTCTATGAAGTCCTTTTTCTAACTCTTTTCTTGTGCATATAGGATATGACTACAAGAAGGGAGGTCACAAGAAGTATGGAAGAGAAGATTGTGAATGAGGGAGTTCCTCCCCAAGGTCCTCAAGTTCCTCAAGCTTCTAATGATGAGGGGGCTATGAAAAATGTGGAAATAAGGTCGGCTTTCAAAACATTGACTCATGCTTTAACGACTCAAGTCACTAGGGATGCTAGAGCTCATGTGAACCCCAATTCAAGTACAACCTCTTCAAGAATTAGGGATTTCACAAGAATGAATCCCCCTATGTTCTATGGCTCTAAAGTGGATGAAGACCCACAAGGGTTTTATTGATAAAGTGTTTAAGGTGCTTGATGCTATGGGTGTGTCTCCATAAGAGAAGGCGGAACTAGCCTCCTACTGATGAGTCCATAATTTGGACTCATTTAGGGCTTCATTTTAATAGAATTAGTGTCCTCAAATGCATATTTTGTCTCAATAACTGATGTAAATCCTTAAGTTTCAAGTATTTAGAGTTTGAGGCAAAGCATGGACACTACTTGGCAAAAAGAAACAAAACGGCTGAAAAGACGAAGAAGAGAAAGCCTGAGGATTGCCTAATGCATTAGGCGAGTTGCTGAATGGCCTCAACCTCGCCCAAAGTTCCAGTGTGCTGAGCCCTGAAGGAAAATATCAAGTCGGCAATAAAAAGAGCAGTCAGCGCGTCGCCGAAAAGTTCTGCAAAGCAGTACTATATCGCCCAATGATCCAAAATGTGAAGATGCTGAAGGCAAAAGATGAAAGGCGATGAAGCAGACCGAAGGGCGGATCGTAGAGTGCATCGATGATCCCAACTAATTGCGCTGAGTGATCCTTCGCAACACATTTTTAGACAACTATAAATACTAGTTTGAATTTTTATCTTAGTGTGCAATTTCAGATACAACATTTTATTTCTCTATGTTTCAAGTAGAGATACATTTTTCTTAGCCTTCGAAGATTTGAAGACTTCCAATTCCAAGAAATTGGAAATGGGTGTTGAAGATTCTTCATCCTAGACTCATTTAAAGTGAATATAAATCATACCCAGTTGATGTTACTTCGATTTGGTATCATTTTCTACCTTTTCTCTATGTCTAGCTAAAACCCCAATTATTGGGATGTGATTTTGTGAATATGGGTTAAATTTCCTGTTGGGTAATGCTTATTATTAGTCTATTTTATATTTAAATGTGATTTCGTTTAGTAGTTATGTTTGAACTTAATGGGATTGTAGTTGCAAATACGATTTTATCTTAGTATTTTTTTGCTTTCTCGAGAGAGAGGTTTTAAAACTAAGACTACTAAATCAATAGTCAGTGGTTATTGGGTCGTCATGGGTTCAGCTTAAGAGAGTGAACCCTAGGCCTTTTCCCATACATTCAGCTCGAGAGAGCGAATGGGCTAAGGCAGAGGCTGTGCTTAAAAGCGGTAACTCGGTGTTTAAGAGAAATCGAGTTGATTCGGGATAAGTTGCTCGAGAGAGAATTTACCCCCACTAAAGTCTAGTCTAGTTACAAATGTTTAGCAATTGACTATTAATAACATTTACCTGATTGTGTAGTTTATCCCATATTCATATGACATCCCAAGAATCATGTCTGCCTATATTCGTATCTTCGTATTTTCGCTGTTTTAGTTGTTAATCGACTACAAACCCCCATTGATAATTGACATTTGTGTCAACCTCTTAATTTATGATGTTTTTAGCTATGGTTAACTCTAGCATATGCGCGCTTGACTCTTAATTCTCAGAAATCGCTCTCTTGGGACTCGACCCGAACCCATTCGGTTGGGTTATATTACTATTGTACGATCGTAGACACTTGAATTGGAAGTTGTGTCCTAATTACGCAAACATCAAAATGGCGCCGCTGCCGGGGAATGCTATTACTTGAGAATTTCGAGTTGAGTTGAATTTTGGTTTTCTTAGTCATAGTTTACTTACTTAATTTTTAGTTGTGTTTTGCTTGTTTGTGTTGAAACAGGAAAAATGAATGTAAAGGGTGAAAGTACTACCCAAATAGATCACCCCCTGTTGAGGTTGTTGAATCTTAGGGATAACCTTATAACGTTCCAACAATTGGAAGGCGAGGCTATCCATGATATATGGCCAAGGTTTAAGGCATTACTACAACAATGCCCGAATCGTGGATTTCCAGAAAAATTGCTGCTAGAATGCTTTTATATAGGTCTTAGTCTCGAACATAGAATTACGATCGATCAACTGTTTGGATGGTGTTTAACACAACAACCCTTTGGAGTAGTAGTCAAGCATCTTGATAACTTGGTTAAAGCCAACAAGGAAATAAAGAAAGGCCAATAGTGGACCGACTTGTTGATTCAGTTGGACGATCTGTCCAAAAGAATAATATAGTTGGAAGCAAGTTCAAACAAGAAGAGCAAGTACCTTCCCCCTCACAAGTGTAAAAATATGAATCAATATGATGGTAGACACAATGGAGAGGTTTTCTCACTCATTCTACACTAAATCGAGGAACAAGATAGAGTATTGAATGAGATAAAGGAAAATTTCGAAATGCTGAATCAAATGACGACCTCCCATTCCATGATCATTCAGCTATAAGATGCCCAAATAGGCAAAATCTTGTCCTGCCTCTACTCACATCACCAAGAGGGCTTGCCTAGTGATACTAGGTCTAACCCCGATAATGATGTTTTGATTTTGCAAGTTGAAGTGTGGATAGTATTTGAAAAGTACAGGTTGGCAAACATAAGTCTAGTCGGCAAATTACCGAGGAGGTCAGCAACAGTGACCTAGACCGTCGTTAGACTCAAGAAACTCTCACATCAGAGTCTGTAACAATTGGCTAGCACAGGAAATTATTGGCAAATCACCGACTATGTCGGCGATCCTGATGTAAACCGTTGTTTGGACCCTCACTTTGACGGAAGGTCTTGTAAAACTCGGCAAGGTAAGTGACCATTCGGTGCATTGCCGAGTAGATCGGTAAGAAATACTAATTTAATCGAATAGATGCGAACTGGGTGGTTATTTATGGCCAAAGGTTTTAGAGTTTCAAACTCTTCACTTTCCCTCGCTTCTAAACTTCACAAACTTACACCAAGTTAGTATTTTAAATATTTTTACATTCCATAAGTATTTTGGTTGTTGGTTTGTGATTGGAGTTGGATTTCATTGCTGCCTAGCATTTCAAAATACTTTAATCGGCACAAAGGTTGGTTTTTTGAACCCCGAGTTTACTTTTGAAAATTTGGTACTCATTTGCAATGATCACATCATATTGGCGTGTGCTGGGCCTCTCTGATAGGATTAGAATGTTTAAATGTCTATTTAAATTTGATAATCTTGCCCGTGTTGTTTTGATCGTCGAATGCCCATAAATTTGTGCCTTAAAATGAGTTAAATTTTGTGGGGGGTGTTCTTGCATGTTGGTTAGATTTGTTGGGTGAAGCTTGAGTAGCCCATATTTTTTCTAAATGGTATAAATTACACAATGATGGAGTGGGTGACACCATTCTTAAGGGCAAAAGTCGTCAAATGACCAAATTTGGCAAAACCGGGAGAAGTCTGAGTATTTCAAGGAAATGGGTGTTATGGGTCTTAGCTTAATTATACTAGTGCATGCTTTGATTTTGTTTTTGGGGGTTGTGGGGTTGAATTCGAGAAGTTGGGTTAAAAATAGGCGCATTGGGCAGTTTGGCGAGCTAGGTCGAGCTCGCCGAACCATGCTGTGGTTCGCCTAATGTCCCCACCTCGTTGAACCACGCGGTGGTTCACCTAATGCCCCCACCTCACCTCTAATTTCATGCTTTATTTAATGAGTGATTCTATAACTTTCATCGAAAGCCTGATGTCGCCAAAAGTACTCGGCGACTCATCGAAAGGCTTCTTGTTTGCCCTTTGTCTACACCCCTGAACCCTTGTTGTACTGCAACTTTCAGCAGAAAAACCTTTGCTCACCGAAAGTAGTCAACGATTTGCTGAAAGGGCCTTCCCATCACCAATTTTCTATAATTTTTGAGCCAATCCCTTCTGTGAGCCCGATCTAGTCCACCAAAGAGATTCAGAGACTCACCGACTGGATCAACGAGTTTGTCTGTAACTACATTTCTGTACTCTTAATCAAATTATTTCTAACTTCTGTTAGATGTTTTGCAGACATGTGCGAACAAATCTAGATAGGCCACCCTAGAAAAAGGCACGGGGTATTACCATAAATGAAGGGGGGGCAAATCCTTCAAAGAAGAGAAGGCAAGAACTCCCACTAGGAGATAAAGGCAAAAGAAAGAAACACTCAGCTGAGAGAGTGGCTGTTGACACCCGGGCTAATTTGTCTGAGCCTGAAGACGAGCAGTCCTTAATTTCCCAAAGAGATGAGATCTGGGCTATATCTCAACTCACGTCTACCAGAGTTCCCTCAGCTGCCACCCCTCATGCAAACAAAATCAGTGCTAGCTCAAGCACTTCCTGTGACCACTGCACTTTCTGTCGTTCCTCTTCCCAGACTTCTAAACAGATTGAAAGGTGATGGTTTACAACCATCCTCAAGGAAAAACTGCTTTCTACAGAAGGCTTAGAGGGAAAGTATTCAGATGTGAGGGAGACCTTCCAATTCCATAGGTTCGTGCAGTTCAATAGGCCTCGAGGCCCTTATATACCCTATTGGGTTCATGAGTTTTACACAGATTATGGTGATCTGGCTCCCAAGAGCAAGAAGAAGGCCAGTGCGTTCAGATCGGTTAAGGTGGTCATGGTCTGGGGCAAGGAGGTCGAATGTAGCAGTGAGTACATTAGCTGTACTAGGTGGAGATCTACACTCTACACACTCGTATAATGAATTCCTGGTCCTGATCACTAAATTGTACCGCCGTACTAGATTACCCCGGGATGCTACGAGAGATATTGAGGTCACTCCTTCTTCCTCCACTAACATCCAACGTATTGAGGTTGAATACACACGAGAGGAAGCTGACGAGAGGAGAGACATCTTCGCCTATTTTGGCCTCTGGGCCTTCAGGTACTTCTATCCCTCCCACTTATTCACAGGTTTCGGGCACCTCCACCTCGTCCCAGCCAGTCAAGATTACTTAAGAGATGATCCTAAAAATGGGGAATCTGACTTATTCAAGTGATGTGAGGGCTACTCGATTGGAGAGATCCATCCCAGCGATGATTGAGAGAGCTATTTGAGCTGCACTAACCCCCATTTAGGTTTTTGTTGATGATCTAGCTACTAGAGTCATAGCTTGTGAGAGAAGACAGGGGGAGGCCTTAGTGGTTTCGGCTTTGCAAGCTGAGGTAGTAGACTTGAGGAAGAACTTAGACTATCTGAAGTCTACTGACTTCACCTCACTACTGAATTATGTTGATGATGTAGATGCCCTAGAGACTTCAGTGATTCCTCTAGGTACCACCGGAGACGTATAGAGGGATAACACAACAACTGATGACTCAGAGGCGGAGATCGATGAGGATCGAATAGAGGTACATGATGATGAGGTGTACAATGATCTGGCGGATCTGGAGAATGCCGTGTATGAGATTGCACGCCAGACATCTTTGAGAGACACCGTCATAGGCGAATCCTGTGGAGTTGGTCCTTCTATGTAACTTTGGGCACTGATGCCCAGATCTCGAACACTACATCGGGCAATGTTGCCCAGACAGATGGAGCGACTACTTAGACATGATCCTCTTTCTACCTCCCTCTCTGTCTTTATTTATACATAAAAAAAAAAATCATCTTTTGAATTCTTTGGAGGTGATAAATGAATAGTTGGCTTGTGGTCATCCAATGTCGTTTATTAGACTTCACCCCATTGTTTGTTTGACTCGGGTAACCTATCATTTCCAAACCAATTCTAGTCAACTTAGAGTAGAGCGAAACCAAATCCAAATTTAAGCATTAGCCTAAGACGGCTTAATAACATGGCATCCATTAGCAAAAAACCACCAAAAGTTATGTCCAAGGTCCATGAACTAACGATATATCATGTTTTTTGACATTTAAAAGATGCATGTGTAGAAACCTAATTGTTGCCTACTTCGGGTTGGGTGGGGGGGGGGGGGGAATCTTAACCATTTTTTATTTTATAGGTATGGATCAGTTTCCCAAATTTGACATGGTCGTGCAGGCTCCAGATTTACTTAAACTATGGTACAAAGACCTCAATGTGTTTCACAGGAGGGACCTCAACAAATATGTAGGGGCCTAATAGAGCTCATTAACATGGTTAGGTGGCCCGAACTGGTTGAAGTCCTCATCGGCTATTGGGACAATGAGAAAATTGTGTTTTGATATAGAGCCATCGAAATCACCCCGACAATTGAGGAAATTTGAGATGGCATAAATACTGTAGGTACAGGGATTGAAAGAAGAGTAAGAAAATAGGAGGACATCCTAATTCCTAACAAGCCTACTATCGAGGAAATTGTAAAGTGGCTCGTATTAAGAAATGAATACGTCCACTGGGCTGAAGGATCAAGCATTGCATTCAGGGATCTATATGTTAGATTTGGGCATGCGAGTTTCTATTCTAATTATAACTGAGAGTTCATAACTACTTTCAGAGAATAGGACGGGATCAGACCCCTGACATTCACTATTGCACTGTTAGGGACTATGGCTTTCCCACACAGCCCGAGCCTCAGTGTCAACACCCGGATAATTATGCTTGCACACACTTTGTTCCACGGGAATGAGAATTAGAAGCAAGTGAAATATTATCCACTCACACCTGTCATCCTCTGGAACATGTACCGTGCTTTGGGAAAGTGTAAAGAAGGACATCATTATTTTTAGGGTTGTAACCTCCTTCTCCAATAGTGGATAATGAGCTACTCGGAGAAGGGACACGGGACTCAATAGCTACATACCCTCAATGAACATAACGCTCTTAAGGATTTGAATGAGATGTTGTTCTGGGTGGATTTAGAAAATAGGAGAACTAGAGAAAGATGGGCTCAGATTTTCTTCGAGTTAAAAGAAGAAGATATTCAGTGGATATTTGACCATTTCATCTCTAAAGATGACGTAGTACTAGGTGATAGACAAATTGTACTTCCTCTACCAGGTATTTAGGATATCCACTCGTATGCACCCATCCAGATCCTGAGGCAGTTCGGAAGAAACAAACAACACCTACTACTATGTGTATGTGTTCGACATTGGGGATGATAGAGTTCTTAACGCTTCAGAGATGCTGAAAGAATGGAAGTGAGCAGTGCGTATATATAAAGACACCATTGCCGCAGATTGATTTAATCTTGGGTATGATGAAACCTACAAAGCTTGGTTGAAAGATAATTTGCAAGGCATCTTCTTCCCAGTTCCAAAGATCTACCGCCGTTTGGAGGACAAAGAGTCCCAGGATTTGATAGAATTGAGAGAGGTCAAAAAGAAAGCTCGGGAAATGCATGATAAATTCCTTTGAAAATAAGAGGAGGATAAATACTTCCTCGAGAGTGTAACTCAAGAATTAGAAAGCTTGAGGAGTGGTTTAGGAGAGCTAAACTTATGGGTTGAATGTTAGAAAGGAGAAATGTGGTTTAAAGATTGGGAAGAGAAAGGACGTCGGTGCCATAGATACTTCCTGATAATTCAGTATAGGCTTCAACACCACATAGGACAAAACAAAAAAAGCAGACAAAAGCTGGGCCGTTTGGGACATCTTAGTGGATTTCGCCCCTACGTGGGTTTTTCTATGTGTATCTATTGTTATTTGCCCCTGCGTGGGCCTGCCTTTCTTGTGTTATGGTACTCTTTTCAAATGACCTCTGCGTGGGTCTTTCCTCTTGTATTTCCCATTTATTCCCTATTTCCCCTTCTTATTTTTGCTCTTTGAACATTATTTTATATAAGCAAAATTGGGTTTGGGGTAACAAAATGGTTCAATTCTACACATACATCTTTCAAATACGCTAGGCCTACCCTTGGCACAAAAGGGCCCCCTACTTGTTTAAGAAGCATGTTAGTCACTTGTGTGCTTTAACTATTTATGTGATATTTTTTCTTTGAATGGGGATATTTTAACTCACTCCTTTTAAAAAAAAATTCTAAAAATCTCTACAAATACAAAATACAAGTCACAACCCAAAATGTTCGACCAAAATTCCCCGAGTTTTGAGTTTCTCAACCAAAAACAAAATCCTACCACCAAATCCTAAGGTGTTACTCTACCATATCAAGAAAGGTAAATTTGTCGCTAAGATGGAAAAAGCCAGAATGTGGAGGTGGAGGTGACTGAGGAGGATTTAAGGATGAAACTGTGTCAGCTCAGCCAGGATATCCAAGAAACGGAGGAAAGAGAAATAGAATTAGAACTCATCATCGCATTCACACTAGACAAAAGTGCAGCATTAGACGTGGAGATGGCAACTAAGAAGGTGAAATTAGCTATCATGGACGAAGAGATAATTGTTATGCGGAAGAAACACGAGGATATAGCCTTGAGGCTTTAGAGGCTACACGAAAAATACCCTCTCCTAAATGAAGCAGTCCCTATCCCTGAAGACATTAAACCTGAAGTTGTTGAAGAAGAACCCAAGGAAGAAATTGTCTATATGCTTCCTTACCAATAACGTTTACAAGAAGGGGACGAGACGATCACCCTCCAAGCATATGAGCATAAAACATAGCATGGGAGCAAAAGTCATTTCATGTGCTCTCGTTTACGAGCATCTTCAGGCTTTATGCATACTGAAACCCCTCAAGGGAACCACTTCCAAGGTTGAACCGAAGGATGCACATAAGACACGTGCCTACCATACAGATCAAAATAGGCACACAGTAGAAGAATGAGTGGAACTGAAGGCAGTGATCTGCAACTTAATCAAAATTGGGAAAATTACCTATATGTGGGGTGATAACACTCTCTTAATATGTGATCAACTGAAACCTAGTATACCGGTCACAGAGCATACTTTGTTTTACCATCACTACTTCACTCCTTTGAAGAGAAAACGGTGGGATATCTAATGTGAGTTGGTTGAAAGGGGGATCTTGAATCCTATCAAAAGGGATGATGGAACAATTGATCCATTTAGAATTGAAATCTGGAAACCTTGCCCTTATCACGACGCCATAGATTACAGTATTGGAATGTGCCTCGGGTTCCGCTATGATGTGGAGTCCCTAATCAACAAGGGTAGGATCCAAGTTGAATTTCTCCCCTGATTGGCCATAAGATAGCCAGATTGCTTTGACTAGTCAGAAGAAGAAGCCTTGATAAAGGCACAATCTATGTTTGAGGAGTTTTGTCACATGCTTTTAATCTCTTTGTAATCAAAAAATGAATGAATGAAAACCAAATTCCTTTTGTTTTTGGGCTACGTATGGCCTGAATTCTCCTTGGGCGATACGTAGGCAGCCTTTACAGGCCTGACCCCTATCTTTTTAAAATTTTCTTTTCCCCCTTTCATTCTACAAGGAAATGTTGAACTCACATCAATAGATGCCGAGAGATATGCAATAAGAAGACCTTAGCTCAATGCATTTCAACCTTCCTGGATCGCTAGTCTCAAAATAAAATGAGCGAATTCCTACTTATTCAAAAAATCAGTCTCCGTTATTCGTGGGTTAACATGTTTTCAAAAGAAGCAACTCTTATGTATTTATATGCCTTCTATGTGATATTTTGCATCATGTTGTCATGAATTAAAACTAACATAATTACCTTTCAGTTGTTTTCCTCTACAGGTACTTAAAACTAATCTGTGTCAATAAGTTGGTTGATCATCCTTACTTCACAAGATCCAAGGGTCCGAAAGACCCTCCCCCGATGAAAGCTCACAGAAACAAAAAACAGTAATGGGTGATAACGATGAAGAGATTGGCCTAATTGATGTTGTCGTGGCTTAGACCATTATCGCTAATCAGAATGAATTAATTAAGCAACTGATGCAGCAAATTGCGGAGTTAAAGGTTCAGGCGTAGAGGAAGCAAGATCTGCCAAATCAAAATCTTTTTTTCAACCCTCTAGGCGAAGGAAGACCTCCACTCCATTTCCCTCATCCAAGTTCAAGAACAGAATTTGCTCAGAACCCACTCCTAAACCCTGCTCAAAATTCCCCCATCATTGATCTAACCGCCTCAAACCACCATCACGCCTCCGCTTCCCACCAAGCACCACTTTACCCTTAGAATACCAATCATCATACCTTCCCTCCTCCTCAAAATGTCAACCCACAAGCTTTCCCTCCCCCACAAAAATAGAATGTCAATAATCCACAAACCTTCCCCCACTACCAAAATTAGCACACCAATCCCCAAACTTTCCCCCAAAATTACCAAGCCCCTCAAAATGCCCAAAATCCTTCCATCACTCCACCCCCACCTCAAAAAATCACTTTCCAAATCCCGGTCCCAAATGAGCTTTATGCCAACTATTCCAAACTTGATCATTATGAGGAATAGGAAAAAGAGTGGAAGGCTAAAGAAGAGTCATCAAAGCAGGATCTAAAGGAGAAAATCTTAAAAGTTGTGAAGGAGTTGTATTACACTCCATAGGTCGCCGGATTTACTTATGAAGATTTATGCATCCATCCAAACTTGGACCTTCCTTAAGGGTTCAAAGTGCCGAAGTTTGCACTTTTGGAGGAATGGGAAATCCGCTGGCATTTGAGAGCTTATTGTGATCAAATCGTAGGAGTTGGCAAAGATGAAGCTTTGTTAATGTGGCTCTTTAGCCGATGCTTGAAAGGGGAGGCACTAGAATGGCATACTTCCCAAGATATGAAGCAGTGGTCCAGTTGGAGCACGTTTGCTAGAAATTTTCCTGAGCAATTTGCTAACAATGTCGAGATTGTTCCTTATTGCTATTATTTATAATAGATGAAGCATAAGTCCATTGAAAGTTACATGGAATTTGCATATAGATGGAGAAATGAGGAAGCTAGGGTTCGACCTCCTATGTTTGAGAAGGAAATTGTTGAAGCATTTGTGCGGGTTCAAGAGCCCGAGTATTATGACAGGATCATATTGCTCATTGGAGCAAAGTTTGCTGAGATAGTCAAGGTAGGTAAGACTATTGAAGACGGACTAAGAACTGGGAAGATTGCTCATGTTGCTGCCTCGTCTGGATCCTCTGGGTTATTGAAGAAGAAGAGAGAAGACGTATCTTCTATTTCTTGTGCTTCTGAGGGAAAGAAACCCTCAAGAAAATCCTCATCGTACCAAGGTCGTTCTGGAATTTCACAGAGTTCATACCTGACTTGTTATGCACAGGTTGATTACCAAAATACCCCTCCCCCAATTACAAAAATACGCCTCCCCCTGTTACCAAAATACTCCTCCTCCTATCTACCAAACTCCCCCTCCAGTTTACCAAACTCCATCTCATCACCACTGAAACGCCGCCCCCAATTGTGTTAACGTTTAGACAAATTACCAAACTCCTCCCCAGTGTATCAAACCCCTCCCCATACTACCAAAATACCCCTCCACATTACCAAGCTCCAATGCCAAATTACCAAACCAATTCCTATCTAAGATATCAAGCCCCCCACCAAAATGATCCCGATTATTGTGAAATGCCTCCCCCTCAACAAGGAAATTACGATCCTCGTCTAAGGTTTGAGAAGATGCCCGCTAGAAATTTCACTCTACTTATTGAAAGACGAACTAAACTATTTGAGTGCTTGACCGCGACAGGTTTTATGCATCCAGTGGGGCTCAAGCCGGTTGACACTAGCTCATGGTTTTACAGACCTGATCAAAGGTACACATATCACTCTAACGGTGTTGGTTATGATACCAAGGATTGTATCAACCTAAAGCACAAGATCTAAGACTTGATTGACCAGAGAGTGGTCTCTCTCCAGACAGTCTCACCCAATGTCAATAGTAATTCTTTGTCAAATCATAGAGGCATCACTATCAATATGATTGAGATAGATGATGATTGGTGCATGACAAAGGCAATAGTTTCGATTGTTCCTGATAAACTGGAAAGGGTTGTAGCTTCGTTGTGCATTAAAAAGAAGAAAGAATTTATGTTTCTGACACCCGAGAAAGATGTTTCCTTGGCGCCAAGAGAAACTCCCACCCGACTAAGGTTTGTGATTGAAACTGCTGCTACCCAGGATATGACTAGATCCGGCAGATGTTACACACCAGAAAAGTTAGGTCAGGGAGTGCAGAAGAAGGATCAGTCTAAAAGGACAATTAGTGAAGCTGAAGCAGAAGAGTTCTGTAGAAAGACCAAAAGATTACTCGATCATGAAGAATCTGGAGAAAACACCAGCTCGAATTTCTATGTAGGCCTTGCTGATGAGTTCACAATTGTTTAGGCAAGCTTTGAGGAAGGCTTTGGATGACACATATGTGCTCATGGGTACTAATAGTGATAATCTAGCAGTCATGATAAACCAAGTCGTTCGAGGACACCACATCAATTTTTGTGACGAAGAGCCTCCCTTTGAAGGTAAGATGCAAAAAAAGCTCTATACGTCATCATTATGTGCTAAGACAAGGTTATAAATCCCATCTTGGTCAATAGTGGATCTGGTCTCAATATTTTCCC
Source organism: Solanum bulbocastanum (assembly GCA_037074985.1). NCBI lineage: Eukaryota > Viridiplantae > Streptophyta > Magnoliopsida > Solanales > Solanaceae > Solanum > Solanum bulbocastanum. The sequence goes on along the minus strand of CM073597.1, from coordinate 15,010,909 downwards.
ACTTTCGAAGCTAAACTTTGTCTTGGGAAAGGTTCACCAGAATAAAGTCAATGTGAGGGCTTTTTATGGAGAGCAAAGAGACACATTGGGTGCAGTGAACTTGGATATTCAGATGGGTCTGGCAGAATTCAATATAGAGTTTCAGGTGTTGGATATTAATACCCATTACAATTTTCTTCTAGAAAGACCGTAATCCACAGAGCCGGGGCTGTGCCTTCTACCCTTGACCAACTAATGAAATTTGTTTGGAAGGAACAGGAATTGGTCATTCATGGTGAATGGGGCCACTCCAATGAGTATGCGCCGATTGTTAATGATGTCTCTCGAGGTTGTGATTTCTACACAGTGGAGCTGGTAAATGCCACCAGTGATAATTTGGCTCTACAAGCCCCCTATGCCTTTTGTGTATAAGATGATTGCTACTGTTATTCTCCGGAGTGGTTATGAACCAAGTTTCAGATTAGGGAAGCGCTTTCAAGGAATTGTTGAGCCTATTCAAATCCCTGCCAAAAGAGCAAAGTTTTGTTTGGGATATGTCCCAACAGATGATGAAGCAGAGATGATAAACAAAAGTGTTGATTGAGCATTGGCTAGGCCAATTCCTCATTTGTACCACTCATTCTCTGTGCCAGAATATGTCAATGATGCTGGTTTATGAAAGGAATTTGGGGTTTTTTTTGAGGAGATTGATGTAGTCATTGAGGAAGAGGTTGGGACATTAGGCATCTATGATGCTAAACTAGAGGAGTAGTTGCAAAATTAGACCTCCACACTACTCCTGATAACCTGCTCATCTAGGTAGAAAGGACATGTGTTTATGTCTATTTTTAAAATTGATGGCAGTCCAAAAAAGGCTCGAGACCTACCCTTTATACAGTTTTTACTTGTTTGAGCTTTTTTAATTTCCCTCGTGATGTTTATGAAGGCAGAATGGACTTTGGCCAAGGCCAAAGTTTGTGCCCATTTTAAGTTTAAATGAAAGCCTCTTTATCAAAAATTTGTTTATTTACCTAGCTAATTATATTTTACTTTTCTAACTTTGTTCGTTTATGATTTCAGTAATAATAATTTAAAACCTGCTAATGTCATGTCATGTCACAAGCCGAATGAACAAAATGAGGTAGGTGATGATGTATGCGAGGAACAAGAAGAAGAAATGCGGTACCTGAACACGTTCTGAGGAGTTTTGAAAATTTGAGAACCTGCACAAGCTGAATTTGGAAGAAACTGAGACTGTGAATCTCAAATATGAGGAATGTGTCAAAGAAGTTAGAATCAATGTCTATCTGACTAAAGCTCAAAGAAGGGACCTGGTTTGCTTGCTCAGAGAGTACATCGATGTATTTGCCTAGTCTTACAGAGATATGCCAGGGCAAAGTGCGAATGTGGTGTATCATAAATTGCTGATCAATCCATATTTCAGTCCGATAAATTAGAAAACGTAGAAATTCAACCCAGAGTTGAGTTTTAAGATCAAAGAGGAGATTACCAAGAAGATCGAGTCCCATGTGTATAAACTGGTGCAATATCTAACTTGGCTAGCCAACATTGTTCCCTTTGCCAAGAAAAATGGAAAGATCAGAATTTGTGTCGACTACAGAGATTTCAACAAAGCTTGCCTGAAAGATAATTTTCCATTGCCAAACATTCACATTCTCATTTATAACTGTGCTAAGCATGAGATGTAGTCATTTGTGGATTGTTATGTGTGTTATGGAGTTATTGATGAAGAAGATGCAGAAAAGACAACCTTTATTACGCCCAAGGGAGTATATCATTATCAGGTGATGCCTTTTGGACTCAAGAATGGCTGTGCTACTTATATGAGGGCTATGACAACCATCTTTCATTATATAATTCATAAGGAGATCTAGGTGTATGTAGATGATGTCATAATCAAATTCAGGAGAGTTCGGATCACTTGACTTATTTGAGAAAATTCTTTGATTGCCTACATCGGTACAATTTGAAGCTAAGTCCCGCTAAATGTGCTTTTGGAGTGCTAGCAAGTTGTTGGATTTTATAGTCAGTAGGAGGGGCATAGAGCTTGAACCTTCAAAGATCAAAACGATTTAAGAGTTACATCCTCCAAAGACCAAGAAAGAGATAATGAGTTTCCTGGAAAGGTTGAACTAAATCAGCCAGTTCATAGCTCAATCCACCGTGGTGTGTGAGCCCATCTTCAAATTGTTGAAAAAAGATGCCCTAACCATGTGGACCGGAGAATGTCAAACTTCTTTTGATGCCATCAAGAATTATTTATCCAATTAGCCGGTGTTGGTTCCCCTACGAGAAGGAAATCCCTTGTTGCTGTATATATCTATCTTGAATAACGCATTCAGATGTGTGCTTGGTCAGAAAGATGAAACTAGGAAGAAGGAGAAACCCATTCATTATTTGAGAAAGAAATTCACTCCATACGAGACCCATTACACTCTTTTGGAGAGGACATGTAGTGCTTTGACCTGGATTTCTCAGAAGTTGAGACATTGTTTCTCTTCTTATACTTCATACCTTATTTCCAGAATGGACACATTGAATATGTTTTACAAAAAGCGATGCCGACCACGAAGCAGGCTAAATGGCAATTGCTTTTGAGTGAATTTCATATTGTATATGTGACTCAAAAGACGATCAAAGCACAAGCCTCGGCTGATCATCTTGTAGAGAACCTGTCGATGAAGAGTATGAAATGCTTAAGACTTATTTTCTTGATGAAAAAGTGGCATTTGTGGGCGAAGATATTTCTGAAGGTTACCCTGGCTGGAGAGTATTCTTTGATAGAGCGGCAAATCACTAAGGAAAAGGTATTAGAGCAGTCGTTATGTCAGAATATGGTTAACATTATTTGATTTCATGAACAACTTGGCATAATATGAAGCTTGTATCCTTGGTTTGAAGATGACAATTGGCATGAGCGTTCACGAATTATTGATAATCGAAGATTCAGATTTGTTGATTCATCAGGTTCAAGGACAATGGGCAGTGAAGAACCCAAATATCACACCGTATGTGTAGTATATACAACAGTTGTGCAAGAGATTTCACAAGATTGAATTCAGGCACACTCCCAAGACACAGAATGAGTTAGCCGGTGCTCTTGCCACCATCACATAAATGATTAAACATCCAGATACAAGTTACATTGATCCAGTGGATATAGAGGTAAAAGAGTAGTTTGTTCATTGTTCACATATTGAAGCAGAATCAGATGGTTTGCCTTGGTATTTTGACATAAAGAAGTATTTCGAAACCAAAACTTATCCCAATAATGCAACGTTCAACTAGAAGAAATCAATATGCTGTATGGCTAAAATTGTCTTTCCAAGTGGGGAAATCCTTTATAGAAGGACTTCAGATTTAGGTCTTCTCAGATGCATTGATGCTACTAAAGTTGCAAAGCTTCTGGAACAGATACATGCTGGAGTTTGTGGTACTCACATGAATGAGCTCACCTTAGCTAGGAAGATCCTCTGAGCTGATTATTTTTGAATAACTATGGAGCATGATTGCTGCAAGTTTGTGCAGAAATGTCATAAATATCAGTGCATGGTGATTTGATTCGAGTGCCACCTCACGAGCATAATGCTATGAGTTCACCATGGTTGTTTGTAGCTTTGGGCATGGATGTCATCGGTACAATAGAGCCATCTGCCTCTAACGGAGACAGATTCATTTTGGTTGCTATTGACTACTTCACCAAGTGGGTGGAAACAACTTCGTATAAATCAGTGACCAAGAAAGTTGTAGCTGATTTCATTCGCAATAATTTAATATGTAGGTTTGGAGTACTAGAATCCATCATTACTGATAATGGAGTGAATCTCAATAGTCATTTGATGAAAGAGATATGTGAACAATTCAAGATTACTCACCTTAACTCAATTGCTTATCGTCCCCAAATGAATGGAGCTATAGAAGCTGCCAACAAGAATATCAAGAAGATTTTGAGGAATATTATTGACAATCACACAGGTTTGCACGAGATGTTGCCATATGATTTGTTGGGTTATAGAACGACTGTCAGGACGTCAATTGGAGCTACTCTATACTTGTTAGTATATGGAACATAAGCAGTTATACCTGCCGAAGTTGAGATACCTTCATTGAGAATAATCCAAGAAGCTGAATTGAATGATGCTAATTGGGTTCACAAGTGGATTGATTAGTTAACATTAATTGATGAGAAGAGAATGGTTGTTTTTCGTCATGGTCAACTGTATCCGTAGAAAATGATTCGTGCTTTCCACAAGAAAGTAAAAGCCAGTATATTCGAAATTGGTCAGTTAGTTCTCAAACGAATTTCTCCTTAGCAGGATGAGTATAAAGGGAAATTTGCACCAAAATGGCAAGGACCCTACATGGTTTGCAAAGTGTTATCTAGAGGTGCCTTGGTTCTATCAGAGATTGATGGCCCCGAATGGTAGAACCCGATCAACTCAGATGATGTCAAGAGATATTATGTATGAAGTTTCAGAGTGTATTTCTGCTATTTCATTGTAATCGTCCTATTTGCTTGTAATAACTTTGTTTCGAATTTTATCCCCTTATAATGAACTACGTCTAACCTGAATTCTGAAGAATGAGATACGTAGGCGGCCTATGTCGGCCTCGTTCACCCCTTTTACCCCCTTTAATGTTTTCTTTTGTATCTCAACTATGTTCGACCTAAATTCTAAAGAATGAGATACGTGGGCGGCCTATGTCGTTTCCTTGTTTTATTTTCTTATTGTTTGTTAATCCTCAAGATAGGAACAATGTTTGACTTGATTCCTGCGTTAACGGGATACGTAGGCGCCACAACGACTCGGTCATATCTCCCGTAAAATTTCTATTTTTCTTTACAATAGAAATTGGGATAGAATTTTTGAGAGGGACTCAAAAATTCTCAAGAAGAAAATCTCTCCAACAAGTCAAGACTGAAGTTACGTTGAGAATTGCAACTGGGACAAATTTTTGAGAGGATCTCAAAAATTCCATGGTTTGTTCATCAATATTTCAGTATGCGCCAAGACAGTTCAATTTGCCCACTAATCTGCGGATGGTAAGGAGTGGCTACATTGTGGCAGACACCATATTTCACAAGTAGCGCCTTGAACAACTTATTACAAAAGTGGGAACCTCCATCACTGATAATCGTCCTAGGTGTACCAAATCTAGAGAAGATATTCTTTTTCAAGAATATGGTTACACTTTTACCTTCATTGTTGGGGAGCGCAATTGCTTCCACCCACTTCGACACATAATCAACCGCAACAAGAATATACTTCATCCCATGTGAACTCAGAAATAGACCCGTAAAATCAATGCCCCATACATCAAACAACTCTATCACCAATATAGGGTTCATAGGAAGCTCTTGCCTCTTTGAAATCCCTCCTTCTCTTTGGCAATAGTCACAAGACTTGGCGAAATCATGAGCATCTTGGTGGATGGTAGGCCAGTAGTACCCACACTGCAAAATCTTATGTGCAGTCCGATTACCACTATGATCCCCACCAACAGGCGATGAATGACACGCCTCAAGTACACTCAACATCTCAACCTCAGGTACACAATGACGAATAATCCCATCAGCACAACTACAATACAAGTAAGTCTTATCCCAAAAGAATTTATTCACATCATGCATAAACTTTTTCCATTGGTGAAAAGACAAATCAGGGGGCACCAAATCGCTTGCCAAATAATTAGCAAAGTCTGCGAACCAAGGAATCAAATCATGAGAAGCAGGCAATACATGTTCATCTGGAAAAGCATCATTAATTTCAGCCCTATCACCAAGCTTTAGCAAAGCCTCTTCCTCTAATCTGGACAAGTGTTCGGCAACTTGATTTTTGGTCCCCTTTCTATCTTTTACCACAAAATCAAACTCTTGCAGAAACAATACCCATTTAATCAACATCAATTTTTCATCCTTCTTCACCATCAAATACCTCAATGCAGAATGGTCAGTATACACTATGACCTTAGTACCAAGCAAGTAGGATTGAAATTTCCAAATGCGAAAACCACTGCAAGAAGCTCTTGTTCAGTCACAGTATAATTCTTCTGGGCAACATTTAGAGCTTTGCTAGCATAGTAAATAGGATGGATAATTTTCTCACTCCTCTGTCTTAATACTACACCAAGCACCACTCCATTCACATTATACATTACCTCACACGGTTGTCCCCAATCCAGTGAAATAATGATAGGTGCAGTAACAAACTTCTCCTTCAACTCTCCAAATGCTCTCAGACAAGCATTATCAAAATCAAACTTATACTCCTTTTCAAGAAGTTTGCACAATGGATGTGCAATTTTAGATAAGTCCTTGATGAACCTCCTATAGAAACCGGCATGCCCAAGAAAACTTCTAACACCTTTTACAGAGATAGGTGGTTGAAGATTTTCTATTACCTTTAATTCAGCTCTATCAACCTCAATGCCCTTCTCAGAAATCAGGTGACCCAAAACTATCCCTTTTTTCACCATAAAGTGGCACTTCTCCCAATTTAGCACCAAATTGCAGTCTTCACACCTTTTAAGCACCGCAGCCAAATGATCCAGACATTGATCAAAAGAGTCACCTACTATAGAGAAATCATCCATAAATACCTCAATAGTGTCCTCCACCATATCAGAGAATATCGACATCATACATCGCTAGAAGGTCACTGGAGCATTGCACAACCCAAATGGCATTCATTTAAAGGCGAAAGTCCTATAAGGGCATGTGAAGGTGGTCTTCTTGGGCTATAGAAATCTGATTGTTGCCCGTAACCATCAAGAAAATAATACCAACCCTTACCTGCAAGTCTATCCAACATCTTATCCATGAATGACATAGGGAAATGGTCCTTTTCTGTCTATGCATTTAGCTTCTAGTAGTCCATGCAGACTCTCCATCCAATCACAGGCCACATCGGAACAAGCTTGTTTCTCTCATTAGGAACCACAGTAATCCCACCTTTCTTGGGCACACATTGAACATGACATACCCAACTACTATCAACAATGGTATAGATAACTCCGACATCCAACCACTTGCTGATCTCTTTTTTAACTACCTCTCATATAGGCGGATTTAATATTCTCTGGTGCTCAATACTAGGCTTATGATCTGGCATAAGTTGGATTTTATGGGAACAGATACCAGGAGGGATCCTAATAATGACTGCAATAGTCCACCCAGTAGCTCGCTTGAACCTCTTTAACACAGAAACCAAACACTCTACTTTTTTCCCATTCAAATCAGCTGCAACGATAACCGGTAAAGTATCATCTTTTCCCAAAAATACGTACCTTAAATGTGATAGTAGTAGAGCCTTAATCTCCAATTTTGGCACTTCTTCAATAGACGGCCTTGCCGGTGGGGACTCATGATTTTTGATGTCTATCTCCAACTCCTTTGGTTTCGAATGATATTCACACATATCAAGTGCGGCGACCAACTCATCATACTCTTCAATACCATCACTCTCAAAGTTCATCATAACTACTGCTAGTGCCTCAACACCCAGTCTCTCTTCTGTACCTTAGAGTCACTCTCAACTCTATATGTTATCACAGATACCGATTTGAGCTCACTACTCTGCTTCATAGACCTACAAATATTGAAAGTTGCCTCTTCATTGTTCAGTCTGAACTTCATCTGGCCCTTTTTCATATCAACTAAGGCACGCCCAGTGGCATGGAATAGTTTCTCAAGAATGATGGGAACCTCAAAATCAACCTCACAGTCAAGAATCACAAAATATGTCGGAAAGATGAACGACTCTACTTTGACTAGTACATCATAGAGCACACCAATGGGCCTTTTCAAACTTCTGTCGGCCATGAGCAACCGCATCGTAGTCGGTCTTGGGTCTCCTAAACATAACTTCTTGTAAATATACAGTGGCGTCAGATTAATACTAGCACCAAGATCACATAACGCATTAGCAAAATGCAACAACCCAATAGGATCCTCTTTTTTCTACAAAAGGGATCTTGTAGTAGTAGCACTATAATGTTGCAATCTATCATCATCTTTGAAGCTCACTGCCTTCTTCTTTGTCACCATATCTTTCATATATTTTGCATACCCAGGCATTTGCTCCAAAGCTTCTATCAACAGAACATTGAAGGAGAGCTATTTCAACATGCTAATAAACCTGCACTATTTCCCTTCTTCAGTCTTCTTCACTAACTTCTCTGGGAAGGGAGGTAGAGGTATAGGTATAAGAATAACTTTATAAGTTAACTCTACTTCTTTCTCTATCGTATTCTCAGACTCTCCACTTACCTCTACCACATCATTATCTTTACTAGTCTCAATTTCCACCCCAGATGGCATAGGTGGATCAATGGTTGCTTCCCCCCTCAAGTAGTGACTGCCATACAATGCCCATCATTCTTTGGATTCTGGATGGTATTGCTAGGAAGAGTGCTAGGTTGACGTGGATTTACTATAGTTGACAACTGAGTCATCTGATGCTCAAGATGTTTGATTGACACTGCATGGGCAATAATATTTTTTACCAATACCATACAAGTCATTTCTTATCTACTTCACATTCTCATCAGTTGCATCAAACCTCCTCATTATCTTCTGCATCATATCCTCAATACGTGACATATTACTTCCAACTTTCGTAGGACCAGATTCTCGATTTTGAGGGGGAACATAAGGTCCAACCCGATCATTTTTGTTTCCATAGTTGTTTCGGTTGTAGTTGTTGTTGCGATTAAAGTTCCTATCTCGGACATATTGACCCTCTCGATTATAATTGCCATAGTTCCGACCTTAGTTTCCTTGACCCTGGCCCCAATTATCCGTATTGGAGCCTTGGGCGTTTGGTTGAAATCCCCTCGTTTGATCATTTACCGCATAAGTATCCTCTTCATAGTAACACTCCTCAACTGGTGGTGGATTCCTAGTAAAATAATTCACAGCATTTACCTTCTCTACACCTCCGCTCACATGCTTCAAAACCAACGCTAGTTCAGTCCTCATCTATGCCATCTCCTCATGAATCTCATCTGCAGATTGGTTGTTTGTAGCTTGACTGAAAAATGAGCTCCTCCTAGTATTTGACTTTCTAGTGCTCCAAGATTTATTGTTTCGAGAGATCTTCTCTAGTTTCTCCGCAATCTGCTCGAAAGTGCACTCACCATATGAACCTCCAACAATAGTATCAAGCATTGCCTAATTGTTGTCATCTTAACCTCAGTAGAAATATTCCTTCAGTGACTCATCATCATTATGGTGATTCAGAACACCTCGTATGAAAGTGGTGAACCTGTCCCAAGAACTACTCACGGACTCTCCAGGTAGTGCTACAAAATTGTTGAGTTTATCTTTGTGGTTGAGATTCTTGGACATTGGAAAGAATCTTGCTAGGAACGTATCTCTCAATTGGTTCCATGTGTAGATTGAATTATAAGGAAGCTCATTAAACCACACAGCAGCATTGCCGATCAATGATAGAGGGAATATTCGCAATCCAATGACATTCATGTCTAGGTCCGGTCAACCCACACAACTTTTGCAAACACTCCCTAGCTTGGAGCATGTGGATCGTCCGATGCCACATCCGCAAACAAGCCCCTCGCTGTAAGCATCTGCATCAAACTACTAGTCACCATAAATGTATGCCCCAGCGATACAGGAGGTAGGACAAGAGGTCCATCAGAATTGGCAGTATTAAAGTTAACCCTATAATTATCATGCAGTCTTGGCCCTAGTTGATCTTGTACCCTCGCTGCATCTCTCACTAGATTCTCAGCTTGAATCTGATTATTCTCATCACCAACCCTCGGAGGCTACAACCCAACACCATCACCTAATTCTCCTCCGAGAGGATTATCTAGCACTTCTTGATTATTCATTCTCCGCAAAGTTCTATTTAGTTTTGGATCGTAAGGAGTAAGTGGTTCTCCTTGACTCCGTGTACTCGGCATACACTAGAGTAGGAACCTGAGAGAGACAAAAACAAAAGAAAAAGTATAATTAGGAAATATTTGACTAAAGTTCAATAATGTAGTTAAACTAAATCTAAAAGCCTTATTCCCCAGCAGCAGCGCCAAAATTTGATATGCTCAAATTACACCTCCCTAAAGAAGCATAAAAGGTCGTTATCAAATAAAGAATCCAACTTATAGGTTGGGGTTGATCTCACGAGGAATATGGTTTAGACTTAAACTTAACTGACGATTATATTCGTTTAGTCAATGTATTTCCAAAAACAAGTAATTAAAGGAGGGGGATTTGTGAAACAAATTCAAGAAATTATGTAAGTATTCAATGAGCAAGATTCAAACTTTAGTTGTTAGCAAGATGAGAAAGTAACTAGGGTGTACGTGTTCCCCATAAGCTCATAACACGGTAATCCTTGTAATAGCAATCCTTTTCTAGTGTATTACATGCAAAGGGATAAGTTAGGTATCTCTAATTCCTTGGTCCGGCAACTAGAGAATTTCACCCTGGACCTTGGTTCGGCTACGTGTGTATGATTTATTAGCCCTTCTCTTTACCTCATATTAGACATCACATCAATGTATGACTTAGTTTTCACCCTCGCACCAATCAATATTAGACGATTAGATAGTATCACACTAAATTTTTGTTGATAATTCTTTTCTTATTATCTACCTCCTTGGTCCGGCAAGTAGCAACCAGGTGAGTTCTAACATTGGCCACTGTTAAAAAGACTTCTAAAAGAAAGAATTATCAATGAATGCAATAACACTATTCAAGAATTACTTAATTACTATTCATACGTTGTTGGTCGCTCATGGTTCCCACAACCCTAATTGTGGAGTTATTTCCCATAATAGCAAGAACACAATTTTAGATGAAGAAATCATGAACTTATGTAATGAGAAGAAGAAACCAAGAATCTCAACTTGAATTTCAAAGTAAAAATCTCTAAAACCAACTTAGGAAATCAAGAATTGCTAAAGTTGCAAGTTAATCTCCAAAGCCAAAAACTAGAATAAAAGTAATAAAGTCTAACCCCCAAAAATGAGGTTTACATGTCCTATATATAGAAATATAAGTCTTAACTAAAAAGGAAACGAAATAAGGAAATAATGTTTCAGGACGCTTCCTCGATCTACGACACTGACCTATGGTCCGTAGGTCCCTTCCGTGACTCAGGATTTAGGCAAATTTTCAGCTTCCAAAACATCATCATCTCTAATGCAAACGATGGATTAATAGTATGGACCGTGGTTTGATCCATGATCCGTAGATCCTCCTCCATAGCTCCACACATAGAATCTTCAAAATCAAGTACTAGAAACCCCTTCTCTAAATCTTTTGACAAAGCAATAGTACAGTCTGTAGATCAATCTACGGTCTGTTGATTACAACTGTGGTTCCACACTTAGTCAACAATTCCCTTATCTCATTTAATGCCTTGCATGCATATTTACGGGACCCATATACGGAGCGTGAATGGACCTACGGTCCATGGATCACCTCTGTAGATGCCCTTTTTTGCACATCCTTTAGATATGTCTCTTAGTTTACACATCTGAACATATTTCCTAAAAACATGATAAAAATACATAAAAAAAAAAATACAAAAATGGCCCTAGGCACACACAACTCCTAAGTGAAATGTATTAATAATACCGTAAACTCACGGTATATCATGATCTCAATAAAGCACTTGTTGATGATCATGAACACTTGTATTGCATCATAGAAAGATGTATGTCAAATGACATCTGTACATTGAATGTAGAAGTATGTATTAAAGCTAAATGAAAAAATAACTGAACTGATAAGGCTGGAAGAATACTCACCTCAACGCAATACAAAGCAATAATAAGAGAGGAAAATATTTAAAGCTCTATAAATAAATGATGCTAACTCAAGGATGTATATCAAAATACAATAAATTACTCTTCACTCTTATTTGGGACATTCTCTAACCGACAAAAATCACTATGAGCTATGTGATGATACATCATCTCGTCCGCACTACCAAAACTATCCTACACCTTGTCGGGGTATAGAAAACCTCAACTAAGTGGATCTACTAAAGCTTTGCTCAAAAACAACAAGGAGTCATCTAAAAAGTATGATCATTTACCCATGTTGGTTACATAGTTTATGAGGAATGTGAGTTTTCTAAACTCATCCCCATATCGGTGTTCAATACTACTCCAAATATATATATATACTCATGCTAAAATGTATAAAATAAACTCATTCTCAATTTGAGGTAATTGCTTAAAATATCATCTTAAAATAGGTAATTTCTTAGAAATAACTTTGAACACAATACTCGTTCAGAAATCAAAGTTTCTCTTTTCTGAATGTACAGTAATCAATAGTTCCCTTAAACTTTACTCAAAATGTCTCTTGGCACTTTCTCAATATTCCTCTTTACTTTCTCAGGAAATCAATTTAAGATAATTATTCGTTCAAAAAGATTCTCAACAATAACTCCATGAATACTCAAATAATTGGGTTCATGATGAAAAATAGACATGAAAAAATCAACTAAAGAACCTGAATGCATAATATTTAACAACTCAAAAAATTAGGAATAACAACTCTGAATTCAACAACAAAATCATCTCAAGAATACTCAAATCCAAGGATAAAACCCTAGATTACTCTTTACTTATAGAAAGTAGATATAGGACATGAGGATGAACTCAATCCATCACTATGATAGTCTTAAATAACATGGAAGAACAATGTTCTTGGCCACATCGACGAAATTTGAAGAACGTTAGAAAACCCTAGTTTTTGTCCTTCTGAATCCTTACTCTAAGTCTTTGAAGTGTTAAAGAATGTAAAATAATGTTTTAACACTGTTTAGACCCTTAATTAGCTGACAAAACTTAGTAGTTTAGACCTAGAAAGGGTGGGAAAAGACTAAACTACCCCTCTTTAAAAGCTAACAAAACTATCAACGAGATTATTTACGGTTCATGGTTTGAGCTACGGACCATAGATCCCATCGGTGGATTTTATATTGAATATTTAAGGCTCAAAAGTCCATTTACGGGTTAAAACAATGATCCATAACGGTTTTTACAACCGTTAGAACAGATCCGTAGGAATTGGGTCATGAAATTTGACTCTCAGTACTTTTTTGATGATTTGGAAGGACAAGTCGTAGTTCAACCTATGACCCGCAGGTTGGATCCATCTTTTATAGACTTAGAAACTCTGACATAGCAGTCTCTGGTAAAGTGGTCATAACTTTTTACTACGAACATGATATAAGGCAAACTTGGTGGCGTTGGAAAGAGAACTCAAAGATCTTAAATTTGATAGGTCATGTGCCACCTAACTCATTATGTGATGGGAGATAGTATCATATGAATTTAACCTAAGTAGAATCTTATGTCAAAATTTAATCGATAATGAAACTTTCAACTTAACTTTATGCTAGTAGGTTCTTGGGCCTTTAAGTCATGGCCAAATCGATTCGAACACCAAAGAAATACCTTTATGCATATGAGCAATTTAATAATCACCCTATATGATTTTACATGTAAATAAAGAATGGTTTGGGCCTTATCTTAGAAATTTTTGGGGTGTTACAATATTTTCCCTTGGGATCATTCGTCGTTGAATGATGGTTAAACTAAGGAAGGAAGGCAAAAGGAGTTACTCTTAGTATCTTTCTGACTTTTAAACTTGCCTATTAACATAGGTAGAGCTTATTATACTAAGATTTTGGAACTCTCTATAGGACATAAGTTGCAAATGATATGACTTTGCACATAGTATGAACAGGAATACTATGTCTTTTGTGATATGACTGATATGTTTTAACTTTAGCAACACTTCTTAACTATGCTCTCATTTCTAATTACTACACTTCATTAGCTGCAACTTTGAGCTCTCATTAGTAGTTTGTTTAAGGTGATTCAAAGCTTAGAGTGTTCAAAATCTTTGGATCTACGTGGGTGATCAACCGGGGAATATAGGGGAGGCTTCGTTTGAGGTAAAATCTATTGTTTAGTGGATGCAGTACCTCTTTTTGTGTTCTTTAAATTATTGAATTATGCATGTAGATTGTTTGAACTTTTTCGAGCCCCCAAATTGTATTCTATTTTGAGAACAAGTTAGGGGAGGCATTATGATCTTTTGACGAAGTCATTTTCAAAATTTCAGGTGCGGGTTTCACATCTCCCATTTTGACTCCAATGTGGTTATTTTTTTATTTTATTTGAATTTACTGTCTAAACGATCGTATTAACATTGTGATTCTATAATTGATAGTGTGTCAACGTTTAAAGGGTGTTCAGAAGGAACAATCTTCAGGGAAGTGAGTTAGAGCACACACATTCAACCTAAAGATACGCGACAACTTCACATTCCTTATATTGAGCATGATTATATGAAATCATATTGAATTGTCTTATTAAATTACTTAGAATCCATGTTTTAGGCTTTTATATAGTTTTTTGAGATTAGAAGCATGTCAATTTATAAATGTGGTCCTCCTTATCTTGTGGTATGCCTTGGTGTTGTCTTTTCTGATTGACTTGGGCATATTTGGCCTTAGTCCAGGCTTAGACTAGTGCTTATCATAGACTCACGATATTTGGAGCCATTTTGCCTTAGTTTTTCTCTGACATTATTTCAAAGAGTTTAGCTCCTTGTAGAATGGTGTAGTAGACTTGGATCTGATAAAACGAACCTTACATTAAGCATTGACTCAGCCTTGATGACCTTATATCCATTCTCCATCTTTTTATGGCTCGTGATTCCAATTGAGTTATTAGGCTTCACTTGGCGGCGTGGGATTGGAATTGGTTCGAGCTTGGAGTATTGTGCTAATTATCAGGGAGTGGACATCATTCTATGATGGTTTTTTGATGATGAGTTGATATGAGATCCTTCGGCAGCTATTATAGTAGTAAATTAAAGGCATGTTCGTGTTGCTCATTATCCTTTATGGAGTTAATTTATACTTAGTTGGTAATTAAAGGTCTGGATAACTGATCTTTAGGCGAAGTCCGTGATTTGAGCTCATTATCCTCTACGGAGTTGATATCTATCGGCTTTCTCTTAGTTTACTTGGAGGTCTTTCCATAGTTAGAGGCCTGGGCTATGTCCTTCGCTGTTCTTTAGGGAGACTTATTCTAGGACTCCCTCTGGCTCTGGACTTACCATAACTTGTTCTTATTAGTTTTAGCTATTCTTTGTACCCATCGGGCATATGTGGGTCCATTCGAGTTATTTACTTAAACTTGTGCATGAGGGTACCTTATAGGTTTATTAGGGCCAGTTAGGTTTAGTTAGCTTTACTTTTTTTGTTTTTAGTACACTCATGTGCACCCCATTTAAATTCTTCTCTTTTGACCTCTGTTTGTGTTTTATTCTAGCATTTCATATTGCTTTTACTTTTCTTGCTCAGTCAGCTTTTGATGCCTACTAAGTACCTGTTGTTTTTGTACTCATGCTACACTCTGCATTTGTTTCATGATGCAAGTTCGAGCACCAACTACTAGCATTGATATTTGAACCTATTCCAGCTTTAGTTCAGAGACGAGGGTGAGTACGTATCCTAGAATTACCTATATGTATCTATCTATTGTTGGCTCGTATTTTATTTTGAGATAAGCATTGTATTTTTAGTCCACGTTAGGGACTTGTACTCTATTACTTTGGTAGCTCTATTCTTGTGACTTACAGGTCCTAGGAGGATCTTTTATTGTATATATGTTCTGGATTGCTTACTCCTATTCATCTATAGCTATTATTAAATTATCATGTCCAAATAGCATCCTTGAAGTAATCAAGCACAACATATTTAAAGCACACAACCAAGTATAAAATTTCCGTCTTGCCCTCGTCCTAAAGCAGGCATGTCATCCATGACCTTCTTTCTTATCTCTTATTACTAGTAGATAAACATAAAGTATTCCTTAAAGTAAAACAGAGTTTATGAGGAATAATCATTATAACTTGGCCCATTTTTTGGTCCACATAGTTACAGGTACTGGTGTCAAATATGGCCGGAAAATTGGTGGTCCACCCAATTCACCCAAAATCTTGGGCAGAAGATAATTTCATATTGGGTTGGCCCTTTTAAATTTATCCTAACATAACTCATTTTTAAAGTGATCTCTAAATTTTGTGAAACTATAGAGAATTTTAAAGATTTACTTTAATTTGGGTTTACTGCTAAAAATTCACTTTGGTTTTTAATATGGATTGGGGTCCAGTCTCGAGGTTTTGGTCTCGACTGAAATTTATGTCTCAAGTTTTGAATCTCAAGGATTGGGTCTCGGGTAAAGGTTAGAGTTGGATCTCGAATTGTTCTTGGGGGTAAGTGCTTGAGTACCTAGTTGAATCTCAAGGTAATGTCAAAAGGACTCGAGGCTTGGGTCGGGATTGAACCTTGGCTCATGTCCTAGGACCTGGGACGAGGTCAAGGGTTGGGGGTCTTAGATGCTAGGTCTTAAGGCTCGAATCCTGAGTTAGGGTTAGATTTCAAGTCAGGTTAAGAGTCTTGATTCAGGGTTGAGACTCAAGTCGGAGTGCTAAGTTAGGGTTTGGTCAAATCAGATGGTCTCCTGCCAATGAGAATAACCTTAAGTGAAACATTGATGCTTCTTTTGACCTTACTTTGGGAGGAGCAGAGTCAGACATGCTAATTCGTAAATCTCATGGAAACTTAATGAAAGGTTACTCTAGTTGATCAAATACACCTCATGACTCCCTTATTGTTGAGGTTTTAGGTGTTCGAGAAGTACTAAGCTCGCTAAAGGATAACTTTTCATAATAACAATTATTTGTTGAAGTTGAAAGTCTTCTGGTTAAACAAGCATCAGAAAAATCTTACATCAACTCTTAGTTTTTTTTTATATATTATTATTCGAGATTGTATAACACTCATGTGTAACTTTAAATCTATTTCCTAGTCTTTTGTTAAAAGAACAATGAGCCAATGTGCCCATTAGCTAGCTCAGGCTTCGGGTTTGACGTCTAATGCTATGAAGTGGAAACTAGATTCCCCATCTTTAATTCATGATCTACTAAACATTCCTTTGATTAATAATTGATTTGAATGCCTTTTTTGCAAGAAAAAAAAAGATGTAATGTGTCTCATACATCAAAAATCGAATGCATTTTCGAGACAAATGAATCCATACACCAGCATATCGATAGTAAAGCAATTGAATTTATGCCATGCTAAATGATGATAATGGTTGTTCAAAAGTTTGTTGATTGCTTTTCCTCGTGGATAGAACTCCATTCTAACGTATAGACATACCTTCTATAATTTAGAGTGCTGGATGATCTTCAGATCAAAGACATTTGCAATCCAGTACGACATATTGTTCATGAACTAATTGGATGCATGAAACTTGTTTATATGCAGGTGAACTAATACACAACAAAGAGGTTTCCACCAAGCTAGGTTCGTCTAATATTGTCATTAAGTACATTAAAAACATTATACTAACAAGCTAGGTTCGTCTAATATTGTCATTAAGTACATTAAAAACATTATACTAATGAATGGATCCTTAAGTCTAACCCAAATGTACTTGCTACTTTGAGTAGTACAACTACCAAGGCTTCATTTTACATATTTTTCTTACAACAAAAACTACCCCAGCATGACTTGTTCACTGCTTTCTTCTCCTTCGTTTAAGAAATTACGATTAAACCACTAGATAAATGAAGATACCACTTGGTTTAATTTAAATTTCCAGAGTTCAAAGGAAAGGACATGAATCTTGACATTCGTAAAAGATTTAGAATTTTTTTCCCTAGGTAGAAAATAGGAATACCTCATAGTTTTTACAAATATTTCAGGCCATGCGGAGGTGCCACTTTTAGGGCACCCCCAACTTATGGATAGAATTCCAACCTTAACCACATATTTTGAAAAGAAAGACACTAAAATTACAACTTTTGACTTAATTGAATAGCAAAGAATTTATAAAGGGTTTTGAGGCCATGGTATAAAGATAATACTAAGATTGTAATAATTTGACAAGATGTATCCTCACTAATTAATCAACTTATCAGCATTATTATGTATACTAATAACTTAATTATTGCACACAATTCATTCTCCTTTTTTTAATCTATATTCTTTGTTGTGGTTCAATTATGATCATGACTCTAAACAATCGTTGGTGGTTGGTTGACCCACAAGCACAAATAGCGGATAACTCGGTCCTGTTAGACTTCGATGAGAAGAAATTACATAACATTTATTGTCTCTGCATTAGGCTTAGAAATATACATTGACCATGTACTTAGTATTGACTTATATGCTTATTAGCTACTACTAATGATAACTAAGATGCTTTTGAATTGAATTATCATTGTGAAGATCTATGATGAACTGGAGAGGAGCACTCTTGGTGTTGAATGTGAGCTTTATAAAAGCTAGAAATGGACATTTCTGCAGCAACTATAAGGTATATATCTCCCTTAAACCAGACTCAACATTAGTCATAAGTATGTGTTTTTTAAATGCTTATCATCTAGTTAATATATCGTAGGATTCATTTTGTGTTCCGAAGAAGTGTTCATTTGTAGATTTTATCAAGCTCGCGTTCAACACCAAGAGTGCGCCTCCCAAGTTCATCACATATATTCACTATGATAATTCAATTCAAAAGCATCTTACTTATCATTAGTAGTAGTTAATAAGCATATAAGTCATTTCTTAGTACAAGGTCGGTGTATATTTCTAAGCCAAATGCAGAGACAGTAAATGTAATGTGATTTCTTCTCATTTGCCTAAGTCTAATAGGATAGAGTTATCTGCTAGTTGTGCTTAAGGAGAAAACAAATCGTTTAATATTGCACTCTTTCATTAAAAGTGAATCCTAATGTTGTTACAATGTAAACACCATTTGATGCATCATAGAGTAATTTTTTTGGTGAGTTGTGAATAAATTACCTCATGGTTGTACCAGTAGAGGGTTTTAGGACAATCAAATTTTGAGTATGCAACAAAAATTCATATCTTGAAACTACAAATTTTCAAGATTTTGATGAGCACCTACCTTTTACTTTCACTTTTTATTGTTTAAGAACAAAGATTAGGTGGGAGGGGTAAAGTTCTAGAAAGAGATTGTTTGTTGGGTGTGGGGCAGGGTCTTGATGAATTTTATACTAAATCTTAAAAAGAAATTTGTGATGATAAGAAGGTAAGAGGGTCCCCTTTTTATACAAGATAAATAGAGAAAATATTAGAGTTTGACCAAGAAATCAATATATTCATGCTAATCCAAAAAAGGTAAATTGTTTAATAACTTTCCAAAAATAAGTCTTCATGTTTGAAAAGATAAAAAAAATTCTTTAGCTATAGAAATAATATCATTTATTAGAAAGGTAAAATATTTAGTAAATTGCCTATGATATCTCCTAATATTGGAAATAGATTAAAATTTGTTTGGTCTTGAAATTTCAAAGATTTATTATAAAGGCAAGAAAATTAATAACTTTCCTAACATCACTTTGTATATTTGGAAAGAAATCAAAATTTGTTTGAGCAACCCAATCAAAAGATTTTTTAGAATAGTTTTTTGCATTGTATAAATGTAATTATTGGTGTTTGAAATATTTATTGGGATTTTTACAAGAAGAATATGTACAATTTAGTACTTAACAATTACTCTTTTAATGCTACTTAACTCACTTATGGTATCTAGATTTTTAAAATAAACCTGTAGTTTAATGTAGAGATGCTTGTAACAATAAGATATTAAGTAGTTAATTTGGACTTTTAGAGAAGAAAACACTAAATTATATCTAGCTTGTAGTAGTAGCATTATGTGATTAAAACAAAAAGAAGAAGGAAATTTGAATTTTATTTTTTTTTCAAATAGGAACTTTTTTTTTCTTGTGTACCCTAGGAAATAATGTCTTAAATTTTTTTCGTACAATTGAGAATAACATTATTTTACGAAACCTATTTATAGACATTACACTACACACATTTTCTACTTATACACTTATGGTTAGGAGTGGGCATTTTTCATATTAGTGAGAAATTGTTGACAAAACAATGAGGAGGCTAGCTTTATAGAATAGAGAGACGCAAGCAATGAAGCTCCATAGTGTAATTGACACTAACCAGTCTTTTAAAAATAATTATTACGATGAAACCCTTGTTTTGCTCGAAAAAGAGGAGTTACTATCTCCACTTGATTTATCGTTTGAGGAAATAAAAAAAAAATTGATGATAAGAAAACCACTCATTGGAGGCATTAAAATTGGCACATTATTTTATGCATCAACATATTTGGGACTTACCTATAGATATTTGCGAATAATTTGAATTGTCAATTAATCTAATTCTTGTATAACACCCATATGAAACATGTATCCTAATATGGGTTTTTAACTTGAATCTTTAAGTCCAATCACCTAAAACTTCTTCAACCATAATTATACTAATTACCCCATATTCCTCAAAGGTGTCTTCATATGATGCATCTTCTAATGCCTCATTAGTTCTTCGGATCATCCTGGAGTTTTGTCATAAGAAAAAAAGCTAATTCTCCATCTTGCCACCACTGCAACAAATGGGAAAATAATAATAACACCAAAAACATATATAGAAGCATTAAGTTGGTGCCAATGGCTAGAAAGATACTTTTAACTATGTTAGTGCCAAAATAGAAAGCACTTTTTGGTAGAAGTTTGTCCTTCAACCTCTATAATTGATAGATCACACACATAACGACAAATAATATTGATATGTATTAAGAATGAATCACAAGTTATCTCTTTGATAAGAAAAAGGAAAAACACCTTTAATCAAATCTAAAAGAGCCTTAGAAAAAAAATTGAAAAAGGAAAAGGAACAAACGGTCACACTTCCATCCTTCTTCCTTCTTCATCCAAATTTCTTAAAAAAAGTAAGAACTCAGAGTAAAAAAACACAATTTTCATTTTCATACGCAGTGAAAAATGTCATAGTATATTCTTGAAGAATTGACAATCAATTTTGTCACGCCTAAAGCCTACATCCTGGACGCGACTGGCACTCGAGAACCATTGATGGCCCCAAGCGAACCCTTGGCCTATCTTAACTCTTAGTGGAAGACTCACTCAGCATTGAATAACTCAAATGAAAACTTTAACTCAGATAACTACTCAGAATATCTAAGGAAAACATTCACCAGCTAAAGTGGCAACTCAAGTCTGAGACATTAATAACTGAAATGAACAAGACTAATGAACTATAACTATCTATCTATGAAGCCTCTACTAACTAAGATGGACATTGGGAAGAGACCCACGACATTCTAATAGAAACCAAAATGAATAAAGTAAACAAGGATCCTCCGAAAAGCAAGGAGGCTCACCAACAACTCTGAAGCTTAACTGGATCAACGAAGCATTGGATGGTGATCCTGGTTACCTGCATCTACATCATAAAAGATGCATGCCAAATGGCGTCAGCACATGGAATGTACGAGCATGTGAGGGGAAATCTAAACAAACCATAAGCTTGAATTAGAACTTAAAGAAACACGTCTCAACTCAACTCATTTCAATATAAGGCGCTAATAAAGATGAAATATAAGCAAAAGGTTTATAACATGTAGATAACAACTCAGTGTATTGAAATACACAATAATAATTAGTTTTGTATATGAAAATATAAGTAACTCTGTGGGAGATTCTCTAATGGACAACAATCACTATGAATTATGTGATGATACGCTAATACAGTGTCTCGTCCATGCTGCCAGAACCGTCCTATACTTTGTTAAGGTATAGAACTCCTCAACTAAGTTGATCCACTAAGATATGCTTAAAAGTATTAAGAAATCATCTATATGATCCTCTCTATCATCGGTGAGTCTTCATTCTTCGAGGACGATAAACATGTTCTTTATATTTCAGTCTCTTATTTTATTTTCAGTTTTACTAGATTAGTTGGGGGCATTTTCTAACATCTCTAGTTAGTTAGAGTCTTATTTGTGACATATACAGATTCAGGTTTAGTATTTGAATTTTAGTTCTATATCTTAAACCTTTGCTTAGTATTTATTTATTCAGATTACTATTGGGTATTCCCCAATTTCAGTTAATTATGGTATTAACCTTCCGAATAGTATATTTTATTCAGTGATCTTTTAGTATTCTTACGATATGCCAACTCAGGGTTAGTTTGGGGTCACTCGTGATTCTAGGTCCCATGTTTACGTCAAGGAGTAGCCTCGAGGTATGACAAACTTGGTATCAGAGCATTAGGTTTAAGTGTCCTAGAATATTTAAAAAAACCGCACTAAGTAGAGTTCTTTTCATGGGTATGAAGTGCACCACATCTACTGAGAGGGAGGCTGCGAAGTGTTTTAGGAAAACTTCACTTTCTTTGGTACTCTTATCGTGCATGAGGTATGATCCAACTTCTCATTATAATTCATCGTTATGCATTTCAAATCATACCTCTTCGTAGAACTTACGCAAGGAATGCTAATGCTTGAAAGGCTAACGTAGCTCCTCCAGTCCCAGACCATGAGGTTGTGAATGAAGAGGTTCAAAACTTTATCCAGCTCTTGGCTCAAAGTGTCACTAACCAGAACAATCAGTAGGTTCTAGTTCCTGCAAATACTAGTGATGGATCAGTTTCAGCTAAGGTTCGATATTTTGTTCGAATGAATCCAGCTGAAATTCTAGGGTCGCAGATTGGTGAGGACCTACATAACTTCATTGATGAGGTTAAAAATATCTTTGAAATGATATAAGTGACTGGAAATAATAGGGTAAAGTTTGTGTCCTACTAGCTTAAGGATGTGGCTCACATTTGGTTCGCAGTGTGGAGGGAAAATAGGGGTGAGAATGCAACTCCTATGACTTGGGAGTGTTTTACCAGAGTTTTTCTGGACAGGTTCTTCCCATGAGAGTTGAGGGAGGATAAGGCTCAAGAATTTATGAATTTGGGACAAGGTAACATGTCAGTCCAAGAGTATGGACTGAAGTTCACTTAACTCTCCAGGTATGCTCCACACATGGTTGCCTATTCAAGGGCACAAATGAACAAATTTCGATTTTGGATATCTGATTCGGTAAAAGTCAAAGTGCAAAAATGTTATGTTGCTAGAAGATATGAACATCTCTAGGCTCATGACTCATGCTCAGCAAGTTGAGGGAGATAAGCTTATAAAACATGCTAAGGAAAACAAGAAGTCTAGGACAAGCAACTATGATTACTCTCAGCAAAAATCGGGTGGTGAAAATCGCTCCCAGTTTTAGAAAAGGTCTTTGGCTCCAGCACCTTCATCTGTTAGTGCTCAATCCTTTAGGTTTCAACATGAACAGAAAGGTAGGGCATCAGGCTCTAAGTCTCAGGGGAGTGTTTCAGGTAACAGGACCTACAAAACTTGTCCAAAGTGTGGTAAGAACCATCCGGGCGAATGTCTTGCAAGAAAGAAAAGGTGTTTTGGGTGTGGTTAGTCTGGTCACAGGTTGAGAGATTGTCCTTCTTCTAACAGGGACAAGAGGAGGTAACACTAACAGGGCTCAGTACACAGGCTCAGTGTCAGCCCAAAAACTCTTTCAGAGCCCTTCTCAATCTCTACTTCAGCTAGCAACCCAGTTATGCCTAGACGGGTATACAGAAATTGCCCTATCACGGTCTCTCAAAAAGTCACCTTAGAAGATCTTGTAGAGGAAGATATGGTAGACTTTGATGTCATTCTAGGAATGGATTGGTTACATTCCTATTATGCTTCAGTCGATAATAGAACTAGGATCGTTCATTTTCAGTTTCCAAGTGAACTAGTCCTGGAATGGAAGGGTAGTAGCTCAATGCTATGGGTCGATTCATTTCCTACCTTAAGGATAGAAAGATGATTTCCAAGGGTTATATCTATCATCTAGTTCGGATTAAGGATTCCAGCTCCGAAACCCCAACTCTTGAGTCAGGTCCTGAAGTAAATGAGTTCCTAGAATTGTTTCCAAATGATCTTCCTCCCGAAAGGGAAATCGACTTCGAAATTGATCTCCTTCCAGATAACCAGCCTATTTCTATTCCTCCTTACAGAATGGCTCCAGCTAAACTTAAGGAATTGAAAGAGAAGTTGAAAGCCCTTCTAGATAAGGGCTTCATCAGACCCAGTATTTCCCCATAGGGTGTACCATGTTGTTCATGAAAAAGAAAGATAGGTCTCTCAAGATGTTCATTGACTATCGACAACTGAACAGAGTCATAATCAAGAATAAATATCGTATCCCCATGATTGATGACTCGTTCGACCAACTTCAGGGTACCAGTTATTTTTTGAAAATAGACCTAAGATCCAGTTATCATCAACTCTGAGTCAGAGATAGTGACATCCCAAAAACAACCTTCAGAACTTGGTATGGTCATTATGAATTTGTAATTATGTCATTTGGACTAACCAATGCTCCTGCAACTTTCATGGATTTGATGAATAGGGTGATCAAGCAGTATTTAGACTTGTTCGTTATCACCTTTATTGATGATATCCTCATTTACTTTAGGAATTAGGAAGAACATGCGACTCATTTTAGGGTTGTCCTGCAAACACTCAAATATCACTTGTTATTCACTAAGTTTAGCAAATGTGAGTTTTGGTTACAATCAATTGCTTTCCTTGGGCATATAGTATCTAGCGAAGGGATCCGAGTATATTCTCAAAAAATAGAGGCTTTAAAGCAATGGCCCAGACCCACCTTTCCTACAGATATTAGATGGTGTTAACGTAGATGTGCTCATAGACCATAAGAGCATTCAGTATGTGTTCACCTAGAAAGAGTTGAATCTTTGCTAAAGGAGATGGATTGAATTCCTCAAGGACTATGATATGAATATGCTTTACCATTCTGGTAAGGCCAATGTAGTAGTTGATGTTGTTAGCAGGCTATCTATGGGTAGTGTAGCACATGTTGAGGAAGAAAGGAAGGAATTAGCAAAACATGTTCACCGACTTGCTCGCATGGGAGTTTGCCTTATGAACATATCAGATGATGTTGTGAGCGTTCAGAATTGCTCAAAATCTTTATTGGAAGCGAAGGTTAAGGAAAAAAAAAGACAATGATCCTATATTTCTTCAATTGAAGGGTGCAGTTCATCAGTAGAAAGTTGAGGTTTTCTCCCAAGGGGGAGATGGTGTGCTTCGCTACCAGGGTAGTTTATGTGTTCCTAAGGTGGGTGATTTGAGACATCAAATCCTTACAGAAGCCCATAACTCTAGGTATTATATTCTTCCAGGTGCTACCAAGATGTACCATAATCTGTGGGAAGTCTTTTGGTTGAATGGCATGAATATGGATATAGCAGATTTTGTGGCTAAGTGCCCCAATTGTCAACATGTGAAGGTAGAACATCTGAAACCAGGAGGTATGACTGAAGAGATCAACATTCCTACATAGAAGTGGGAAGTGATTGACATGGACTTTATTGTATGTTTACCTCGTACTCGCAAACAGCACGACTTCATTTGGGTAATAGTAGACAGAGTTACTAAGTCTGCTCACTTTTTGGTTGTTAAGACTACAAATTCGGTGGAGGACTACGCCAGACTTTACATTAATGAGATAGTCAGGCTGCATTGGGTTCCTTTGTCTATCATCTTAGATAAAAGTCCTCAGTTTACCTCTCATTTTTTGAAATCGTTTTAGAAGGGTCTTGGTACATAGGTTTACCTCAGTATAATATTTTATCCACAGATGGATGGTCAAGCAGAACGTACCATTTAGACCCTAGAGGACATGTTGAGAGCTTGCGTGATCGACTTCAAGGGAAGTTGGGATGAACACCTTCCTCTTATAGAGTTCGCCTACAACAATAGCTACCATTCCTGCATTCATATGGTCCCTTATGAGGCATTGTATGGGTGTAGGTGCAGATCTCCAATTGGTTGGTTTGAAGTAGGTGAAACAGTCTTGATAGGGCTAGATTCAGTTCATAATGCTATGGAAAAAGTTTAGCTCATCAGGGATTACTACAAGAAAATGTACTTTAAGCTACAAAATACATTGTAGCTAAATATAAAATTTTCCGTAGCTAAACACTTTAGCTTCATTATTTTGTTTCGTAGCATGCGTAGCAAGATGTAGTGTGGCTAATAGTTAGCTACAAACTTTACATGGTCCGTAAGTAAGATTTTATACTTATAACTACAAAATAAAATTGTTTATAGCTACAATGGATACAAATTTCTGCCACGAAAAATATACACATAGCAAATTATTTTATTCTTGTGCCACGATAAATAAAATTTGTATCTATCTTTATAAAGTAGCCATAAGGGGTTGTATTGTAGCAAAAGATTCAATTTATTTGCCACGACAATTTTAACTTTGTGGCTAGTTCTATAACTGATCTCGTGGCAATAATGCTTATATTTAGTTATGAATCCAAAAATTTATAGCTATAACTCAATGTATTTGCCACAAATTGTTACATATTGTAACTAACAATTCATATGTCTAGCCATGAAATATCAGCGTCGAAGCTTAAGAAAATCTATTTGCTATAAAAAGTAAATTTTTTCGCCATGTTCTCTATACGTGGCAATTATAGGAGTATAGATATAGCTACAAATTTAAAATTTCATAACTAAAATTTCACACTTCATTGTCACAAGATATAAATTGTAGCTAAAAATTCTTCATTTTTTAACAAGATATTTTTGTGGCAATTATATATTCTTCACAAGATATTTTTGTGGAAATTATATATGTTTTTCAGCCTAATAAAAAAAAATTCATAGCTACAAATTCATACAATGTAGTTTCTATTTAACATGAAATTTATATTAAAAATGTGCGAAATATATTGAATTGTATTATAAATACAATACATGGAGAAAAGACTTAATAAAGATTCAACAATGTCATTCAAAATAGTGAAACATCATTTTATTCAAACATATAAATATTCTTTTACAAGACATAATAGCTATTTTTGTCCCGTCAATTTTGAGGCTCTCATCATTTCTTCATAAGCTGCAAAAACATTTAAATATTACATAAAAAATGACACAAAAAAATATTTAATTTAATTATTAATATGACTTTTTTAAAAAATAAATCACATATTTACTAAATTAGTGATATGAAAGGCTATAAAAAAGAAACATTACTTACGTTTAGAGTATCATTTGATTGTCGACCTTGAGCTTCAATCATCATTTGGAATTTCTTTTCCCACCTTTTACTCAACTCTTTTAATTTGTTATATGTGTCTTTCTTCATTTCTTCAATTTGTTCCTTAGCTTCTCTTTTGACTTCTTCCACACGCTCGTTTGATTTTTTTCTGGTTGATTCTAATTGCTTATGAGTTGTAGCTTTGTTGGTCTACCACCAAAATATTCACTAATATTTTTTCCGGGGCCATATGCACGAAGATATCCATTTTTTTCCGTCCCAAGTACTTTTTCAAAGATTTCATCATCATTTAGAGAAATTTCTCCATTTTGTTGCTGTTTTTTTAATTGGTCAAATTGATCCTACAATCAAAAGAATCTAACACTATATATGGAAATAAATAATTATTAACCAGATAAAGAGGAAAGTCGACATATTAAAATTACCATGGCATCTTGTTAAAAAGAATCTACTTGTTTTCTTTTTTCTCTCTTGCGAGATTCCATGAAAACTTCAACACGAGGAGTTTTTTCGTCTTTTGCCTATAAAAATAACAATCATTATTGTTAGTTAAATTTAGAAAATGCAATAAATTCTTCTAACTTTATTCTAAATATTATTTTGTGTACCATTTCATGTCTAAGTCTTACATAACTTTTGGTTCCAATATATGGAGGTAAGGAACATTTCGATCTATTCAATTTGTTTTGCATACTACTCTTCTGACTAAAGATTAAAAAACAACAATAAACATTAGTTTCTTTAATTGATAAAATAAAACTATTTCTCTAATGAAATAAAAATTTTAATCTATTACATCATACCTGGAAATCAGCATCACTCCAAAGATTAACCAAATATTTCCAGTCGTCGGCGCTAACACATTTAGGCTTATTCCGCAAGCGAAGTTGATAAGATGCTTTTGAATCAAAATACTTACTTTTCATTTTGTGTCTATAGTCTCTATAAAGGCAACTCATATGACCAATGATTGCATATTTTCTATCCTCAAACACATCAAAACTAAATTTTTCCTACAAAGAATATATTAAACATAATTTTATGATAATATATTCTAATAGATATTTAATTGTAAAAGCTTAAAGAAAATTATAAACTTTATTAGTTTATTCTTACCAATATGATGTCCCACATGTGGTCAATCTTGTTTTCCTCAATTTCTTTCCAACCATTTACTTTTAAAGGACAACTTCTGCTTCTAACTGTTTGTCCCAAAAACCAAATAAATTGAGTTGCATTCTCACCAATAGCTTGATTACTTTTATGCGTCGTGTAGGCCCTCTAGTGTTTTTTTTTTCACCACGTTGGGACCTAAAACTGAAGATTAAATAAATAAAATAAAATAAAAATATTTGTATTTATAAAAAAAATAAATTAATAACAATAAAGTATACATTTTGAATTTGATGATTGATGTTCTTCCATAACCGCAAGCTCTTTGAGGACACGTCATTGCTAGGAATATTTTCTTGAAGAGATGTAAAATATCACAATCCTTTGGTAATGTGTAAATCTCGAAAGTCTTTTCTTTATGCATTTTATAAGTAACAATCATGTCATTAACATCTGAATCATCACGACATTCTACTAATCCATCATAATCATTGATAGTCCAATCACCTCTCAAATAAAAAAATTTGTCTCCCTCTAAAACATAAAATTTACATTGTTTCTTTAAATCATCCAATAAGTCAAAGTAACTAACAAAATCAATGTCCATACTTGTTTTAATCAACTGACCACTTACGTATTTTCTAGGGGGGCAGAATATAAAATAACCATCATAATTATAGCTAATTTCTATCTCATCCTGAGTGTCCATGCTTCCTACGAAATTATTAAACACGAGTTAGCTATATATGATTTTGTAAATTTCTCTAATTGAAATAATAATAAAAATTTAATATTGCAGAAAGTTATATTACCCTGATAAACAAGTTCCTCAACATGTTGTTTGAGGAGATTTTCTTTGATCGGCGTAGTTTCAGAACTCTTACGAAGTTCCATAAGTTTCACATCATCATTATCAATCAAGCATTTATTTTTTTTTCCAAAGACCATTCCTGCCCATGTCTTATTGCAAACAAGTATTTGTAAGATATAAAAATATATTTAATAATCAATTTTGAAAAAAATTATAAAAACAAAAAAACATGTAACTCAATATCAATACATGGATACATATTTAATAAAATAAAGAATTCATGTATAAACATTATAATCAACCAAGAGTAAGTGTATTGCTAATGTATCGTATCATTGATTAAAAAATTATATACATAAAATTAAAAAAGTGAAAAAAATAAATTCAAAAATTGACAGATTTTTTTTTTTTTTTTTTAAAAAAAAAGAACCTAGTTGTGTTTAGACGTTACTGCAAAATGTGACAACACCAAACGATGAAATTGGAAAATAAAGAGAATTATTGATGTTAGGGTGATTTTACTTCCTTTTGGTGCTAGTTTTATTACATTTTGGCTTATTAAAATAGGAAAAGAAAGAGCTAATTTAGGCATAAAATAGTAAGAGGGAAAAAGTTTGGAGGGAAATATTTTTACTTCTATTTTGATTTTTGTGTTATTAATTATGTGGTGTTTCTTTCAAAAATATAGATAAAACACATTGCTTATAATATATTATAGGGAATTTTCGGTGTATTCGTGGATTTCCCTCCTAATAACTAGAATAATAATAAAAAGTTTCATCAATTAATAGGAGCACAAATACTTATAAATAGAAAAGAGAAAGCAGATGAATACTATAAAAAAAAACATTTAATTAATAAAAATTAATTATGCCACACTTACCCCCCCCATTGGTATCAGAGCTAATGATTAAAAAAGAGAATTTAATAATAATGAAAAAACCAAATGACAATTAAAATCAAATTAAACTAAAGATGAGAAGACCACATAAAAATACTAAAATCTATAAACAAATAAAACATGAATTAAAATACCTATATATAGAATATAAAAGCTTAAATAAACAAATAAATAAGAGTAAGGAAGAAATTCATAAATTAGACATGTTAATCACAAAAATATCATTGTTAGAATCTAACTTTATAGTTCAACTAAAACAAAGATTAAATTATAAAGAAATATGAACAAAGAAGAATTTGCAATAAATGAAAAAACATATGAAAATTATGACGGACTAAAAATAAAAATAGTTTTCTCAAATTTAGGCAGAAAATATAAAAAAAAATAGGAAATCAATTATATTTAATGTTAGAAAAAGAAGAATTAAAATTAGAAGATAGTATGACAGCCATGATAAGAATAGCAAAAGAAAATAAAGATATCGATAGACAAAAAGAAATAGAAAAAATACAACAAATAACAGACACAAAAAATGACAGAATAAAAGAATTAGAAAAAGAATTACAAACATTAAAAGAATTATATGAAAAACAATGTAAACAAAAAGAAGAAAATAAATTACTAACAGAAATACAACAATATAAAGATAAACTCACAAAAAATCAAGAAAATGTTGAAATAGAAAATAAAAATGAATTACAAATAGAAACTATAGAAGAAGAAAATATGGAAATAGATCAGACTTCAGATATATGTGAATCAGAAATAAGTGAAACATATACAGAAATTATAACTAATACAGATAATAAAAAGCTAATAGAAAATACGGAAGTAGAAATAAATTATGACGAAAAAATGAAAGAAGAATCTAGTACTAGCAATCCAAGAATATATCCAAAGCAGAAAAAACCACAAGTATATACCCGAGATTATACAAGTTCAGATAGAAATGAAACTCTATGGAATAAAAGATTAAATATAAAAAAATGGAATCCTAAACAGATAAATACATAGCCTGAATATTTAGATTTAGATTGTGTAGTAGATATAAATCAAACTATACAATTATGGATAGGTTATATAGCAAAACAAATAATAGACAATAAAATTAATATAACAGAAGTACCAGGATATATAGAAAGAACATTCATAGGAGAAGTAAAATTATGGTTCTTAAATCTAGAAGAAGAAAGTAAAAAGATGTTAAGATCAAGTAAAGATATACAAGCTAAAGAAACAACATCAGTAATTGATATACTTTATAAATATGAAACAGCTATAAGAAATGAATTTAGGAGCATGACAACAGAGGAAGAAGAACGTCAAAAAGATAAAATTATAAACAGAAATTTAATGAATAAATTAGGAATATGTAATATGTGTTACCTAGATGAATATACATGTGCATATAAAGAATATTATTATAAAGAAGTCAATAATAATCAAGAAAGTCCAGGAATAAGACACTTATATT
Source organism: Solanum bulbocastanum (assembly GCA_037074985.1). Classification (NCBI taxonomy): domain Eukaryota; kingdom Viridiplantae; phylum Streptophyta; class Magnoliopsida; order Solanales; family Solanaceae; genus Solanum; species Solanum bulbocastanum. The sequence goes on along the minus strand of CM073597.1, from coordinate 14,979,540 downwards.
TTACAAAATTACCAGAACCATTTAGTTCAAAAATAATTAAAACATGGGAGGAAGCAGGATTACAAGATACATTAGGAGCTAGAATAAAATTTATAAAACAATGGTATGCAAATATGTGTGAAAAATATAGAGAAGAAATAAAAATGGAAAAAACAATAATAAAAAATTTAGCATGTTGTAAAGATAAAGTAGCACCACAGTTTGGTTGTAGTGACCAATATTATAAAAAATATAAAAAGAAAAGGTTTAAAAAATATAAAAAATTAAAGCATAAATACAGAAATCCAAGAAAAATATACTTTGCAAAATCTAAACGACCATATAGAAAAAAGAAAAGTATAAGTGAATGTAAATGTTATAATTGTGGAAAATTAGGACACTTAGCAAGAGACTGTAAAGTACCAAAAAATATTAAGAATAAACAAATATCAGAAATAATAATAGAAGAGGAAGTTTGCTTACAATTAGAATATATAGATTATGAATTAGAAAGTGAAGATAGTATATATGAAATATCTGATAATGAAGAAGAATACCAAACAGATAATGAAACAGAACAAATAAATGACTGAAGAAAATATACAAGTAATACAAGAAGAATACACAACAAATGATTATTCAGAACAAAAAATAATTTTTGATAACAATATTTTTGAAAAAGTAAAAGGAAAAGAAATTGACTTAAGTGTAGAAAAAATATTTAATATGCCATTAATAAAAAACCCTTTTAAGAGAAATAAAGAAGAATTTTATATAATTAGCCAAAAAGAACATATTATAGATTGTAAATATGCTCAAGGAAAAGCTGAAATACCAATAATAAATAAAAGAGAATTAAATAAAGAAGTACAAAAAATAAAAAGCAAAGATCAAATTAAATATGTACATTTAGGAGGAATAGAAATACTTATAAAAGCCTGTTTTAAGGAAGGAATAGATACTCCAATAGAAATATACTTAGCAGATGATAGAATATTAGAACCTACAGAAAAAAGCGTAATAACAGCAGTAAGAGGAAATTTAATTTATCAAAAGTTTAAATTCATAGTAAACACTAATTATTCTGTTGCATTAACAGATCAAAACATAGATAAAACATTGGTATTATATTGGAAAATTAATGGAATAACTTTAACCCCAGGAAGTAAGATATGTACAGCTAGATGTAAAAATTTATATGTATTAACTACTAAACATAAAATAACTGCAAAAAGTAAAATAAAAGGAATAGAAATAGAAACCCCATTTGAACAATTTGTTAAAATAATAGATAATAATAATTACTCATATAAAGAAATAGACACTAATGAAAATTTAGATATTATAGAAGAAAGAATAGGAAGGGCTAGAAAAATTAAAAATAATTTGCAAAGAGAATATATAAGAAAGTTAGCATATGATATAATCCCAAAATACTACATAGTAGGAGTAATTGAAGAAAAACAACATCTAATACTAATAAACACTAAACAAGAAGAGAATTACATAATAGATAAATTATTAAATAAGGAAGAAATGGAAATAAACAAAGTTACGAAACAAAAATGTTCAGATTTACCAGCACTAATAGTAGCTCAATTAGAAATAGAAAAAGAAATAATAATAGCAGATATACCTATGAAAATAAAATTAGAAATTAAAGAAGAGCAACAAGCAGATATAATATTTGGATTAAAATGGTTAGAAAAAATAAAACCTTATAAAATAGAATCAACTCACATAACTATTACCTATAATAATAGCATGATAACAATAAAAAGAATAATATTATGAAAATACATGTACTTATGAAAATAATAGTAGAAGGAGACTATAATAGATATTATACGCCAATGATAGATACAGGAGCAGAAGTTAACATATGTAAATATAATTGTTTACCAAAAGATAAATGGATAAAATTAAAAACACCTATAATAGTAAAAGGATTTAATAATGAAGGAAGTCTAATACATCATAAAGCAAAAGATATAAAAATACAAATATGGGATAAGATTCTTAAGATAAATGAAATATATAATTACGATTTACCTACAAAAGATATAATTTTAGGAATACCATTTTTAGAAAAATATTACCCACATGTAATAACTAAAACACACTGGTGGTTGACAACACTGTGTAATCATAAAATAGGAGCAAAAAGAGTAGGAAATAAAATAAGACAAAATACAGAATGGATAAAAGGAAGTGAAAAAATTACACAAAATACAGAATGGATAAAAGGAAGTGAAAAAATTACACAAAAACTAGAAAATATGCCAAATAGTACCAATAATATAGAATATATCGTATTCACAATAGACAAATTAAGTCCAATAAAAAATAAATTAGAACAATTATATAGTGAAGATCCATTAAAAGGATGGAATAAACATAAAACAACTGTAAAAATAGAATTAATAGACCAAAATAGCATAATAATACAAAAACCTTTAAAATATAATTTTGATGATTTAAAAGAATTTACAATGCATATAACAAAATTATTAGAAAAAGGATATATACAAGAAAGTAATAATAAACATACTAGTCCAGCATTTATTGTTAATAAACATAGTGAACAAAAAAGAGAAAAAAGTAGGATGGTTATAGATTATAGAAATTTAAATGCAAAAACTAAAACTTACAATTATCCGATCCCAAATAAAACATTAAAAATCAGACATATACAAGGATATAATTATTTTAGTAAATTTGATTGTAAATCAGGATTTTACCACTTAAAATTAGACGAAGAATCTAAAAAATTGACAGTATTTACAGTACCACAAGGATTTTATGAATGAAATGTATTACCATTAGGATATAAAAATGCACCAGGAAGATTTCAACACTTTATGGATACGTATTTTACAAAACTACATAACTGTATAGTATACATAGATGATATACTATTATACTCAAAAACATATGATGAACATATAAAATTACTAGAACAATTTATAAATATAGTAGAAGAATCAGGAATAAGTTTAAGTAAGACTAAAGCAGAAATTATGAAAAATCAAATATAATTCTTAGGAATACAACTAGATAAAAATGGAATAAAAATGCAGCAACACATAGTACAAAAAATTATAAATTCAGAAGAAATACTAGATACAAAAAAGAAATTACAATCCTTTTTAGGATTAGTAAATCAAGTAAGATAATATATACCTAGACTAGCAGAATATTTAAAACCATTACAAAAAAAATTGAAAAAAGATATTGAATATAATTTGATGAAACAGATAAAAAACAAATTAAAAAGATAAAAGAACAATGTAAACAATTACCAAAGTTATGTTTTTCAGATGAAAATAAAAAATTTAATTACATAATAGAATCAGATGCAAGTGAAAATAATTACGGTGGAGTATTAAAATATAAATATGAAACTAATAAAATAGAACATCACTGTAGATACTACTCAGGAACATTTACAGAAACAGAAGTAAGATGAGAAATTAATAGAAAAGAATTATTTGCATTATATAAATGTTTATTAGCATTTGAACCATATATTGTATATAATAAATTTATTGTTAGAACAGATAATACACAAGTTAAATGGTGGCTAACAAGAAAGGTACAAGACTCAGTTACAACAAAAGAAATTAGAAGACTAGTATTAAATATTTTAAATTTTACATTTACTATTGAAGTGATTAAAACTGACAAGAATGTAATTGCAGATTACGTATCAAGACAAAGCCGTACAAACAGAGTTTGAAGAAGAAGTTACAAATACAGTACTTATGAGCAAATTATTAGAACAAATTAAGATGCTCAACAAAAGAGTATCAATGATGGAAACAAGATATGTGGAGTCGAACCACGGTAAAAAACCAGAGCTAGTAGTGCAGTCGGAGCACTCTAAAAAACTAGATCCAGAAGGTGACAATGGGAAACAGCTAAAAACCCAACTTACTAATAAATTACCTATTGTTGCAGGTACAGAAGATACAAAAGAATCATTTACAATGGTTACAAAAAGAAAAAATTATAACTTGAATAAGGTATTTAAAAAACCTTATGCCCCACCTCACATACCAAAAAATGAATTATTTATACCACCTCAAATACATACATACGCAACCTCTCTTAACCAAACAAAGAAAACTTACAACCATATAACCCGAACCTATATCGAAAATATCGAAAAAATCCAAACTTTCTTAAATACCCAACCTATCGAAGCCCTAGAAAAATTAACAAATCATCAAGGATATATTACTAACAAATTACAAAATTATAACAAATTAATTGCTTTACCAGGAACAAAACCAAATTTAGTAGCAACGTGTTACTCTTATGGACTTATTTCAACAGCTTATACAATTACAGGAGATGAACTTAGTCAGATACCAGAGTTATATCAAGCATTTATGAGTTACAAATGAGTTACAAATGAATTACAAAAGGATAATTATTTTATGTCAGATTTTATTCAGCACCAGCAGAAATATTATTTGACGAAATCAAACCAGTTATCACAGTTATTAAAATAGGTATGAAAAAAGACTACATTATTCCAAAAGAGATAACTAAGCAACCACTTATCCCAAGGACAGAAATACCAGATTTTTATGCAAATAAGAGAATTATCGGAATTAGTTCTATATTAACGGAATTAGCAAACGTATACGATGAGACAAATTATATATGGAAATATCACTCCAGAAATCATTTATTAATTTATTCAACAGCGAAGGAATTAAGACCTATGGACAAGTTAGAAGTAAAAAATTAGGCATTGTCATTACTTAAACCAGAGCAAGAACCAACAACAAAGGCAATTAAAAAGGAATTTATTTCAGCAGACAGCCTAGATCAGTATTGCAAGCTTATAGGAAGAAAATACACGAAACACATATGCAGTAGATGCAGTGGAACAAGCAATTACATACCAAAGGTCAACATAGACTAAAGAAAAAAACACGCGGATGAACGAAAATTAAAGATGCAGCAGTTAGTGGACAGAGACATAAAGAAAGAATCAAGGAATCTGCTTTTCACAAGTGGACAACCAGGTGGACGGATATAAACAAAGCACTTAATTACTTTCCAAAAAGAAGGACAAAGACATGTGACATAAAAGACGGAAAGACATAAAGATGAAAAAGAAGATAAAGAAGAAAGCGACTTAAAGGAGAAAAAGATGTAAAGTTTGTCGGGGGACTAATATGTAAATAAGTTTTTAATTTTGCACTCCTAGTCCTTAGACTACTTGTATATATAGATTAGCATTTGAGAAGAGGAGGACACACCAAACTCACTTCTCTAAAAAATCTCTCTAAATATTCCAATATTCAGCTTTGTAAAATTAATTACTCAATAAAAATTTAACTTTAAATCCCCAACCTATGAAGCAAAACTCAGCAAACCTACAACAGGTATAATCCATGAAACTTATAATGTTATGTTATTTATAACATTTGATTTATGATTATGATATCTATGATAATGATAATTATGATATTGATAAACATGCTTAGCTAAATTAATTAATTCCTGTCAACCATATTTTATTATGTGATATGCTTATGCTTGTTATTTTGATTTAGAATTATTCAATGCTTTATTATCTAGTTTGCTAGCATAAAGAAAAGTAGGAGAAAATTTCCAGAACTATGCCATCCAAAAATGGGAAACCAGTGAAGGCAAGAAGGCCGTGTTAGGGGAGTACCTAAGTGTTGAGGCACTGTTTAGGAAGACAATATCTGAAAATAGTATCATGCTAGTAGTGACCAGATAATAAAAAACGAATACTTTAAGTCATAATAAGCTATCATAAGATTACCATATGGTAGACATGGAAGACAGGAATAATAAATAATTTGATAAAAGCACATGAACATAAACATAACAAACCCACCAACTATGACAATTGATAATAATTATTTTACCGATAATCATAAGATACTTATTTTTAAAATATTAGAAAAAATAAACGAAGCTAATTTAAGAAAATTAATATGGGAAAAAATAATAAAATACGAAGAAGAAGAAATAAATAACTTACTGAAACAAGAATGGATTAGTGATATAAGACAGATAATGAAAGAATTATACGAAAGTACAGATTATTTAGACCTAATATACACATCATATTATAATAGCTATTAACTTATAATGATAAATGAAGAATATTTCCAACTCTGGAAAGAAATTACAACTGAAATAGATTCATGGGAACAAATTATAAAAACATACTTAGAAGTATATTTAAGAACACAAGAAATACAATACCTACATTTATTAATAGAAAGAGCACAAATACTTATAAATAGAAAAGAGAAAGCAAATGAATACTGTAAAAAAACATTTAATTAATAAAAATTAATTATGCCACACCTACCCCCCCCCCCCCCATGTGTTTCACTTATTTCTGATTCACATATATCTGAAGTCTGATCTATTTCCATATTTTCTTCTTCTATAGTTTCTATTTGTAATTCATTTTTATTTTCTATTTCAATATTTTCTTGATTTTTTGTGAGTTTATCTTTATATTGTTGTATTTCTGTTAGTAATTTTTTTTCTTCTTTTTGTTTACACTGTTTTTCATATAATTCTTTTAATGTTTGTAATTCTTTTTCTAATTCTTTTATTCTGTCATTTTTTGTGTCTGTTATTTGTTGTATTTTTTCTATTTCTTTTTGTCTATCGATATCTTCATTTTCTTTTGCTATTCTTATCATGACTGTCATACTATCTTCTAATTTTAATTCTTCTTTTTCTAACATTAAATATAATTGATATGTAAATTTTTTAAAATTAACTAGGACTTTATCATATCCAAAGCTATTTTTCTGTTAGCGAACATAACATTGTTGTCAATTCAATGATAAATATAATCAATGAGATTTTTCTATTTAGTTACAATATTTGTTTGTCACTAAATTTTTTTTTTTTTTAAGTAGTGTTTAGTGTGCGTTTGATCATATTTTATTGTGAAATTTGAAAAAATCATAGTTTTTATTTTTAAAGTGAATAAATATTTTGTGTTGGTCAAAGTGAATTATTTTTTCTCTTTCGAACATAATGACTTACCCAAAAATTGGCCCAAAGAATGAAAAAAAAAAGTGAAAACACCTTTTTTGTTGTTTTTAATTGAAAATTCTAGAATTCAACTTCAAGGTAGATTCCAAAATTTTATGATCAAATATGATTTTCAGAGTTTCACTACCAAAAAGTGAATAAATTGCATGGCCAAACACTCATACATATTGAGAATACAAAGATAAGAATTAACTATATTATTAATGTAATAATATTTTATATTTGAAAGGGAAAAGGGTCTAAAAAATACTTTAACTTTGGCCGAATATGTTGTTACGAAACCAGACTTTATGGAGGGCATTTTATCCCCCTGCATTATTTAATAGTTTATTTTAAAGGTATCTATGTACCCACGTGGACACATTACTATTGATCGTCAAGTTCAAAGGTTGAGGAATAAAGAAGTTGCTTCAGTTAATGTTTTGTGGAGGAGTCATTTAGTAGAGGGAGCTACTTGAGAAGCAGAAGCAGCTATAAAGGCCAAGTATCCTCATCTCTTTTCTTCCGATTCAATTTTAACTTTAGGTAATAGTTCCTCTCTAGTGTCCCAGTTTACTCTTGCGTAAAATCAGTCTTAGTATCATGTTCTTTTAGTTAGTCTTGCATTTTAGCATATTTGCATGTTCTTGGAACTTACTTTAGTCAAAAATCAATTTCTAGTACTTAATGGTAGGGTTGTAGCTCTTTCCCTCCATACTCAACTAAATTAGGCTTCATCCGAGGAAGATTGTTTCCAAGGGGGAGATATTGTAACACATCAGAAATCAAACTTAGAACTTTCAGCAGAAAACCATCAGAAGCAGGTGAACCACGACAGGGTTCACAGACCGTGAAAGGAACCACGGTCCGTCAACCTATTCGTGGTTCACACCCAACCAAAAAGAGGTGGACCATTGGAGCCTTCATGGGCCTTGGACCACCCTACGAACCGTGGAAAGGCTCGTGTAAGCCAGACAGAACATCCCCAACTTAGGCATCAGACCATGGAGCCCTTTATAGGTCGTGGTCTTGATGAAGGGCCTTGGGAGGGTCTGTGAACCTAAGCCAGCAAACCACCAGCACAAGTGAAGAACCACGTCAACCTTCTCGGTCTCTGCTACTTCACACGGGCCGTGGTAGGGCTCGTGTTCAAACCACTTAACACCAGTAGCTATTGGCCAAGGATCGCGACCCATATGACGGTTCGTGGTCTCTGTGACAGTCCGTCATATGGCTTGTGGTCGGCCCTTGTCAAATTTTAAGTGGGGTTGTTTAGTCACTTCTCCTACATGTTGGACACCTAAAATATGTCGTTTAACCCTTAAACTAAGTAGTTTATTCGGTTTAAGCTTAGTAACTTAGTCAGAACCTACCCTAATTGATCATTCGCCAAAATCAAGCGAAACTTAGAGCAAAAGAAGAGAAAACAGTCAACCAAGCCCTTTCCAAGAACGCAACAGTTTTCGTCAGTTCTAGCCCCGAAATCAAAATATTTCTCTGTTAAATTCGTCACTAGGTATGTGGGATTTTACTAGTGGATTCCTTTCATCCAATAGGTCTTTAGATTTCAGTCAGAATCTCAATACCCTAAATATAGCTTAGACTTAGGGTTTCTAGGACTTCAGACAATTGTTGTGATTTAGCTATTAGCGTATTCCTAGTCATATTATTATGTTTTCGTAACAATGTAGCTTAGTTGTTGCATGACTTTCAGAACCCTAGTTGTGTAGATTCATTTAGTTCATGAATTACACTAGCTAGGACAGATAAACAAATATACATGCCTCAGTTTTCAATGTTTCATTACTAGTATTTAATGTTGCATTTTTAGTTATCATGTCAGATTATCGAGCTAGTTAGTATATTTTAGTTATGGTGTATTGTACACATTTACAGTTGGGAGTAGACTTAACACCGAGTTGGACTAGGGTCAGTCACCCTCATAGTCCAGAACTGCGTGCCCTTGTAGGTTTATAAGTCCCCTCTTTAGGTATTTTATTTAGTGATCACGCAAGTCATGCCTCTATACCCTTGACAAGGTATAATGGGTCCTCTTGATGGAGCGTATACATCGGACTCCACATTTAGTTCATGTGGTTTTATATCGGTAAATAGTAGCTCCCACATTCAAATTCTAGTACATTTGCCAGGTTCCCAATTATAATTCAGAATTCAGTTTCAGCGTGTTATGTACTTGGTTATTGCATTTAGTTAGTTCATATTCAATATATCTCTGTATCTTTATCATGTTTAGATTATATCATTGCTAAGTATACTTTGTTCAATTATATTTTTATTCAGCTTTATCCTATCATGCATGCTCAGTACATTTCGTGTACTAACGTATACTCTATGCTATATCTTTTCGTAATGTAGGTTCAAGTCCTCAGCATCCAGATCATGTGTAGATCGGTTCCTGATCTGTATTCAACAGTATCAGTGGTGAGTCCTTATTCTTCGAGGATGATAGATATGTTCTTTATATTTCAGTTTTACTAGAGTTAGCTTGGGGCATGTTCCAACATCTCAAGTCAGTTAGAGGCTTATTTCAGACATAGACAGGTACAACTTTAGTATTTGAGTTATAGTTCAGTATCTTAAACTCTTGCTTTGTATTTATTTATTCAGATTACTATTGGGTATTCCTCACTTTCAGTTAATTATGGTTTTAAGCTTCCGCATAGTATATTTTATTCAGTAATCTTTTAGTATGCTTGTGATATGCCAACTCAGGGTTAGGTTAGAGTCACTCGTGATCCTAGATCCTGTGTTTACGTCAAGGGGATAGCCTCGAGGCGTGACAGAAATGGGGTCGTTTGGGTTGACTAAATTTAATGATTAAATAATTAGAATCTAATTAAATAAATAATTAATTAAATAATTAAATAAAACTTTGTCCAAAAATTAATCTCTCAATCGATCATTTTTCAAAGTCAAAGTTGTAGTCGTAGCCAAAGTCAAGCCAAGTGACAATGACACCGGCATGGGGGTGTAACGCCCCAAAATTTCTAAGTTAAGCCCCAAACCATTCTTGAATTTTGTATAAGGTTGTACCGAGTGATTCTTAATTGTTCTTAGATGCTAAAGTAAATTCTTTAGTGTTGGAATGATTTTGGATATCAATTAAAGTCACTAGAACCCCTAGCACAAAGTTGAGTTGAAAGCTTCTTTACCGATTATGTTTTGACGTAAGATTCTATATAGGTCAACTTCAAACGATCATATTTCTCATCACATAATGAATTATGTGGCCCATGACCTATCACATTAAAGGTCTTTGAGTCCTCTTTCCAATTCCACCAAGTTTGCCTCATTTAAAGTTTGGAGTAAAAGGCCAATCTCATTTTAGTGAAGCCTTGTAGGGCAATTGAAGTTTCAGGGCTGGCTATACGGCCCGTGAAGTGTTTCATAGACCGTAAAGCTTTAAAAGTTTTGTGAAACCTCCCTTTTAAGGAACCTCAACAGTTTTTAAGTTGGGTCATTTTGGTCTTTTCATATGTCTTTAGTACATAAACTATGAATTTTAACCCCTATTATAAGCCTAAACCACGACGTATTACACCTATTTAAGGGCTTAGAAAGTGTTAATAAGCTCTTTTATGTTCATTAACACTTCAAGTCATTAGAACAAGGTTCCAAAAGGAGAAAAGCTAGTGTTTCAAGCAATCTTCGAGTTTCGTTGATTTTGCCAAGAACTTTGTTCTTCGAGGTATGTAAGGCAATCATAGTTGTGGAATATTTCATCCTCATGATCTACATCTACTTTCAAATCAATACACGAGTAATCAAGGATTCTATCCTTATATTCGAGTATTCTTGAGATGAGTTAATTTTGAGTTCTTGATTCTTTTTTGAAATTCTATTCCTAAGTATTGAATGGCTACATGTTATGCATTTGAGATTCTTGAGTTGATTCTTTAATGTCTATATTTTAGCATGAATCCTATGAATTGAGTCTTTTTGAGATGAGTATTATTGTCGAGTTCTAAGTTCTTTAGTTCAGAGAATAGAGTTTTATATATTGTTATTGAGATTCTTAAGCTGATTCTTTCATGTTTATATTTTAACATGAACCCTATTTCGAGTTATAAAACTTTAAAATATTTTAAAGCCACCACTTATGTTTTAAACTGAGTTTTTTGGGGAAGTGAAAAGGAGTTTGAGAAAGAGTATAGTGGAACTAAGTATTTCCCAAATGTTTCATATTTTCATGAAGAAAGAGAGTATTATTTATTTTGAGAAAAGAGAAAGTTTGATTTATAAACAAGTTTATTAGTTTGGAGATATTTGAGAGTAGTCACGTATTTTAAGAGGATAGTTTGAGCAATTATCTCAAGCTATAGAAAGAGTATGTTTTATACGTTTGAGCATGAGTATATGTATATTATTAGGAGTAGTATTGAGCACCGATAAGGGGATGAGTTCAGACAACTCAAAATCCTCATAAACCATGCATGCCAACTAGGGTAAAGGATCATACTTTTTGGATGAATCCTTAGTGCCCTTAGGCACAACTTCATGGATCTACTTAGTTGAGGTGTCCTATATCTTTATAAGGTATAGGAAAGTTCTGGCAGCATGGACGAGGCGATGTATCATTGCGTAGCTCTATTGATGGTTGTCGGTTAAAGAATCTCCTAATAGAGTTAAAGTGTATTTCATATAACACATTTTATGTTAAGTTAAAAGATGAGAAAGTATTTTTGTAACGTTTTAACTCTTTTATTTCTTTACATTCGGCTTGAGTACATTATTATCTATGTATTCCTTTCATTCAGCTATATAGCCTCAGCTTTTAATTAAAAAAATAGCTATATAGCCTCGGTTATATTACATATTTGTACATTCAATGAACTGATGTCATTTGACCTGCATTTTTTATGATGCAGATATTTGTGTTCAGGGTAATCAATAGGCACTTTTTTGAGATCACTTTACACTTGAAATAGCTTGGGTGAGCCTCTTTGCATTCTAGAGGACTTCACATTTATTGTTTAGTCAATTGTCTTGAGAGATATCGTGGGTCTTGTCCCGACATTCGTCTTAAGGAATAGAGGCTTCATATATAGATAGAGTTAAGGAGTCTCTCAGTATTTACTTTTTCTTGAGGTGTATTTGCAAACTATTATACGTATGTTCTTGAGTATTTTACAGACATTTAGAGTTAAGTATTTACTTAAAGTTTAAATGATCTAAAATTTGTTTCTAAGTTTAATATCTCTTGGGTAAGTCTTCCTCTAAGTAGTCAGCAAGACCAAAGGGTCGCTTGGGGACCACCAATGGTTCTCGAGTACGGCCACATCCAGGGTATAGGATTGGGGCTTGAAAAGTTTTGTATCAGAGTCAGGTTTAGAGTATCCCAGGATTTCTATGATGCCATGTCAATAGGATCTATTTATGGTTGTAAGGTCCCACTTCTATAAATAAGGGACTACATACATTTAATAACAATTTCCCTTCTTCATACTCCAAATTTTTCAATAGAACTGTGTCATAGGGAATTATTTGAACTCCTGTGTTTCTCAGATCTATTCGACTACCCCTCATACTCAAGGTAGTTGAAAAGCAATGCCCAGATCCTTATCGATGAGTTGCTATAAGCAAAATAGTTTAGAAAGTCATAGGATTGCAGGGGGGCTTGAGAGAAGCTCAAGAGTGAGCTTAAGTGTCTAGATTTGAAAGAATGCACCCTTATTCATATAAATCGTGCTTTTGAGCTAAAATCGAGATGTACTCTTAAATTCTCTTCTTTAAAAATCTTGTTTCAAATGATGCCCTTTAAGAGGGGGAGTATGTTTTTCAATGCTTGGGTAGTATTTCTAGCCAGACGCTAGTGTGATTTGAGATATTATGAGGCAGTAGTAGTAGAAGTTCCTAGAGTTAAACGAATGCATGCAGACGTATATTAATCTAAGAAAGGGAGATAGTGATGAGGTATATTATGTTATTGCCGTTATGCACCCAGAAAGTTATTAATATAAGGAGTTTTTCTTATGGGTAGACTAAGAAGTGATGAATTTGTGTAGATTTCATGATAGAAGGTAGAGTGATAGTTACTAGTCAGGATGAGTTAGAGTATACGACAATCAGAAGGGAGTTTATGTCGATGTGCCATTGTGTTAGTGAAAACCAACTATAGATGTTGAATAAAAGAGCAGAGTAGTCATAACGTGATAGACCTAAGCTGGACTTATGATTTTTCAAGGGAGAGCCCTATTGTATTCAGAGGGTTATAGAATTAATTAGGCAATGTTGTATAGTGAAAAGGGTAAAAAGTACATGGGTTGAAAAAAAAGTGGCACTAATCTGTAAATAGGTAGACTGAGAGATAAAGATTGCCTACTTGTCCTGAGATATTAGTGGGGAGTGTTTCTAAATCTTATCTAGTACTTGTAAGTTAGTATGGTAAGAGAGAAATTATATTGATATCCGTGATTAGTTGAAGTTGAGTGCATGATCAAAAGGATGGCAACATGAGGGTGATGATGTTAGTTCGAGATCTGACATTGTAGGTTTGACATAAATTAGGTTAGAAATTAAGGTGTTACTTTTTGACAAGTGTGAATGATAGGAATTATTACTTTTAGATGAGAGCAAGGGAGTGTGGCTAAGTAATTAGATTAGCAAGAGCATTAAGAGGTGTACCAAAGATCATAAGTTGTTAGAGGAGGTTCTAATTTAACTTTATGAATTTTTTTATGTGTGCCTAGATAGTATAGTTGAGCTGTCAATGTGGGATAGGCTGATGTAAGCATTATTTATTACCGTTAAGAGTTTTATCAAAGGGATCGTATATAGGTAATGCGGGTAACGATTATAGAAAGACTTCTATAGGACCGGGAAGAGGTTAAGAGAAGCATTTGAGTAAGAGATCTTAGAAGTAATCTTAGTACCTTCATATGGAGAGTTGAGTAGCCATTGGATTAGCATGTCTTGTGTAGTTTTGTAAATTGAATGTATACTTGTTTCGGAAAGATGGAATAGATCCATAGCTTTAAAGTATCAACTTCAGACCTACAGGGGAGATGATAAGATGAGAAACGAAGTCAAGTGTCGAGAATCAGATATTGATGTGTTCAGAAGTAGTTAAAGTATAATGGAAAACACAGACCAAAAAATGGAAAACACGGAAATTTAAATTAACCTACGTAGAAAAAAAGTATACATGACAAAGTGGTTACTTTTTTGCTTGAATTTGAAAGTGATTACCTAGAACTGTTCAACTGCTCATGTACACTTTATTTTTACATATTCATAAATAAATAAATCCAATTTAAGCTTTTTTCAGAAAAAAAAAACATGCATCTACATTCTACATACTAATCAAACACGCACTAAATTGCAAAATTGCAATGGTAAAGCAACACAAAGAAGTCATCAATATTCTCGGGCAGAGTAAATAGTGTTTTGGGCATGCATATATGTGTCGCTCTACTCGTGTGAAGAGATCGTTTTTGATAAGTATGATTTAGTCGCTGTCTCAATTGTGGACAATTCAGTTATAATTAGAAATTTTGTTAATTTTTTGTTAGATTCTAGATATATTGTATGAATATTTGAGGATATTTTGTATGCAATAAATATTGAAGATATTCGGAGATGGAGACTTGCTTGAATCACAATGGACTAGACTGCAGAAAAATTTACCCAATAATTACAAAGCACAAAACTTGAAACTTGTAACTAATTTTTCAGTTTTAATGTTTATCATTTTCGTCATTATCAAAACACAATCACTTTCAAAATATAATACATTGTGTTCTTGAAGGTTAAAATTTTTCGAATATTATTTGCATGATATAGTAGAATTTAGAATCAAGGATGAATTATTTTACAATAAAAAGTAACTTAACGATTATGATTTTACGGTAATATATTTAACACAAGTTTTCTTCTTCTTCTTTTTACTTCATCTTTTAACTTTCTCTTTAAATCTCATATGAAGATGATGAAACGCATTAATGGAGGAAAGATTCACAAATATATTGAAGTTGTGATACTAAAAATAAAAATTAGGAATAAACTACTTACTTTCCCTCTCAAATATAATTCAATTTGTACTTTGGTATGTATTGCTTATTTGTTACATCTTATTATCTATTTTTGGCTCATAAGTATTTAAACATCTACTTAATTTGCTTATCTCTATTTATATCTTATTTATAATGTAGTTTGTGTTTCAAAAATTACATAAAAAAAATATACAAAATTTGAGTGAAGATACTAAATCTTGAAGTTTGTTGCATTTTAGAGTATGAAGTATACAACAAAATAAGATGGAAAATAAATAAATTAATTAAAAATATTAAAAAAATCAAAAAATTCCTAATATAATCCAATAGAAAAATCACGAAAATATACAATAGGATTTAGTTTTGGCTCTTCAAACTTACTTTTAAAAAATTTAATAGGATTTACAATAGTATTAAGTATTTTATTTAACACTGTCTTTTTAAATATAGTTACCGCATTTAATTTAACTTTTTGCACTTTTTAAGATCTAACTGATTATACATGTGTCTAACGTTTATGTTGTTTTGAACTCTTATTTTTATCATAATTAGAATTAGAATACTTATTTTTATTGATTGACATCTATTTCATTATTTTAAAAAGTGTATAATTATTTTTGAAACTAGGATGATGTATATGTAACGTAAAGAAAACAAAAAACTAATTTTTAACAATGACAGTTAAAAAAATTTACAGGAGATTCGTGTTTTTTATTCTTGAAATGACAGATTTAAGTAAAGAAAAATTAGTTGTTAATATTTTAGGAGGAATGTATGTATAATAAAAATTTAGTCGATAATGTCATGATATTAAGCAGTTAATAATGTAGTAATAAACCAAAGCAAAGTACATTGTACAAGTTATCAAATGATCACATGATTTGTTCTTCAATTTTATGGAGATTTAATTATATTTCATTCAAGAAATACATGACAAAAGAAGTTTTGATAAATAAAATGAGAAATGATATATATTGAAATAAGTCATTATTATATATATGGTTAATAATTATTTATATTATCCGCGCAAAGCACGGGCACATATACTAGTACTTACTATACACAACAATTCCCCAAATGAATGAGGAATGGCCAAGACATAAATAAATGTTCGGATGAGTGTGCACTTAACAAGCAAGGATCAATTGCATCTAGATAAGTAGGTTTTCCTTGAAATTAGAGTAGTGAACATATGTTGGATATACTTGGTCAATCAGTAGATTTGATATCTTGTCGAGCATTTGAGTATACCTAGAAAACCATGTAGCACAATCCATCCTTTACCATTATGGTTCTGACAGTTGTGTTTGTTTCAGCCATGAACACCTCTTGGTTTCACGAGTTTATAGAGAATGAGATTTTACAATCATTCTCTTTGAATCGACTTACACTTCACACTCACATAGGTTGCTTCTAACCGTGTCATTAGAAAACTTTAAGCTTTATTAACTCAATACCAAGCCTTAATGTTTTATCCTTGTTCCTAAATATCTTCTTCGTCATGAGAATAGATTGAGTTATTTGACAGTGTCAAACCTTCAGTCACAACTATGTTTGATCTCTTTTAATCTAGCTCTTGGGATCTCCAGTTGGCTAGGTAGAGTTACCCTCATGATGACTTGTCCTAACCTTAAACTCATTCCATTAGATGATCTTTCAAATGTATCTTTATCTAGGCCTTTTGTAAGTGGATCTGACACATTATCTCTAAACTTTACTTAGTCAATAGTAATATTCCACTAGAGAGTAGTTGTCTCATTGTATTATGCCTTTGTCGTATGTGACAATAACTTTTGTTGTACATAATGCTTCGCGCCCTACCTAATGTTGCTTGATTATTAGTGTGTATGCAAGGGCGGCTCAATGTGATTGGGGGCCTAAAGCGAAATTTTAATTTGAGGCCTATATGAACAAACTTCATATACATATTTATTCAAAATTTATTTTCTTACACTACTTAGATGAAAATTATTAGTATTTTAATATTGTTTTTCAGTTATTAGTTTCAGGGAAGATTTTATCAACTCAACATTGAAAAACATCCATTTAGTGAGGCAATTATTATATGAATTGTTAACATAATTCTATAAGTAATAAGTTGACAAATATTAAATAAAGATAAGAGTTAGAACCATAGAATTTGACGCACGAAGTTGATGACTTGGTATACCACATTGTAATATGCTTGTAATAATGCTTGAAACTAAAATTTGAAAAGAAACAAAAAAGAATTTGTAGATCACTTTGTTCAACACTTTTCACTATTAATTCTTATTTTTAACAGAGTACAAAAATGTTAAAGTGGGTTAAATAATATATTTTCAAAAAAAATTGTACTTTTTATCATAAATAATCAATTTTTTCTATAGAAATTTTAACATATAATTTATTCTTGATAAAAATTTGAGGTCCCCCGAAATTTGGGGGCCTAAGGCAAAAGCCTTATTTTCCCAAGCATATAGCTGGCCCTGAGTGTATGCATATAGGTTCACAGGTTTAGGCTAGAATGAAATGTCTTCTAAAAAATTTCCGAGCCATTCAACTTTGTCACTAATCTTATCTAAAGCAATAAATTCAAATTCCATTATAGAGCGATCAATACATGTCGGTTTGGATGATTTCCAAGAGACTACTCTTCCAAGAAGGGTTAATACATACCCACTTATGGATTTAGTTCATTTGACTAGTGATTCAGTTTGTATCACCATATCCCTCAATCATGGTGGGATATTTATTATAGTGCAAGGCATAGTTTTGTGTATGTTTAAGATATCCCAAAACTTGTTTCATTGTAATTCAGTGAGTTTGGTTGGGACTACTTGTGAGCAGAATCTGTTTGCTTATAGTACATGTTATATATGGTCGCGTACAATTAATAATATACAGCAAACTTCCCTACACTCTTGCATAATCAATTGTGAATCACTTTCACATTCATTCATCTGAAATGTAAAACTTACATCAATTGGAGTCTTGAAAACATTGAAATCCAGCTACTTGAACTTGTCCAGTACTCTTTCAACATAATGAGATTGCAACAATGCTAGAACTTGTGTAATCTTGTAAATTCTAGATCTTAGGATCAAATCAGAAATTCCTATGTCCTTCATATCAAATTTTCTAGACAGCATGCGCTTAGTAGAATTTATATCGTCAATATCTTTACTCATTATCAACATGTCATCAACATATACACAAACAATGACTCTTTGACTTTGAATGTTTTTAATGTAGAAAAATTTAACACACTCGTTGATCTTAAATCCGTTTGCCAACATTGTTTAATCAAATTTAGTATGTCATTGCTTTGGTGCTTGTTTGAGCCCATAAAGTGACACTTAACAAGTTTGCACACTTTCCTTTCTTTACTAGGAACTACAAATCCCCAAGGTTGTACCATGTAAATTTCTTCCCTCAATTCTCCATTAAACAAATTATATTTAACATTTATTTGATGAATTTGAAGGCCACATACCACAAGTAGCAATTAACATTTGAATGGATATAATCCTAGTTACTAGCAAGTATGTGTCAAAATAATGAAGGCCTTCTTTTTGTCTAAAGCCTTTGACGACAAGTCTTGCTAATAGTTTCATCAACTTTTATTTTCCTTTTGAAGATCCACTTTGAAACCAAAGATTTATTTCCCGGAGAAAGATCCTTCAACATCCAAGTATGGTTCCTCAAAATTAAATCAATATCACAATTGGTATCCTTTTTCAAAAAATATGAGTCCCCAAATGACATAACTTCTTTGAATGCATGAGGCTCATTTCAAGAGTAAATGTTACAGAATCGAATATGAACGAAGTAGCTGTGTCAAAGAAATCACCATTATCTCACTCAATTACTATATTAACATGAATTTCCGGATTGTCGAATTTGTGAACCAAAAACCGACAAGCCTTGCTGTTTGAATCATATCCAATTAATACAGAATCTACAATCTTAGGTTAAATTTTTACTTTTTTGGGTTGAGGAGCATGTCCCTTTGCTAAACACACTTCATATTTTGAAATATTTTAAGTTGGATTTTCTTTCTTTCCACAATTCATATGTAATATATTGAGTATTGTTATGGGGTACTCTATTGATTATTTGGTTGACCGTAAGGATAGTTTCCCCTTATAAGCTCCGTGGTAAACCAGAATTGATTAATAAAGCATTCATTATATGTTTTAATATTCAATTTTTCCTTTCCACAATTCGATTTGATTAGGGTGTTCTGGGGGGGGGGGGGGGAGGGAGGGTACTATTTTGATGAATAATTTAATATTCTAAACATATCTTTGCAAAAGGAGATTTATATTATCACTCCCTGAGCCTATACACAGGATGTGGTCGACACTCAAGAACCATTTATGTATAGCAGACTACTTAGCGAAAGACTTACTCAAGCCATAACAGGCTTAGAAACACAATGTGGATCATTAACTCAAAGTAATTACTCAACTCAAACTGTCTGTAAAAACACTCATTCATGTAGGTATAATAGTTTGCAAAACTTCTCAAGGAAAATTAAATACTGAGAAACTCCTAAACTCTATCTATCTAAGAAGACTCTATAGTTCAACATGGGTGCTGGGACAAGACTCATGACACCCTAAAACGACTAAACTAAAAATAAAAGTGGAGTCCTCCAGAATGCAAGGAGGCTCACCAAAAGTTAATTGAAGTGCAAAGTGATGTCAACGAAGTGCCTATTGATGATCACGAACACTTGTATCTGCATCATAGAAAGATATATAATACATTGAATGTACAAGTATGTAATATAGCTAAATGAATTAATAACTGAACTAATAAGGCTGGAAGAATACTCACCTCAACACAATACAAAGCAATAATAAGAGAGGAAAATATTTATAGCTTCGTAAATAAAAGATGCTAACTCAAGGATGTATATAAGAGTACAATAAACTACTCTTTACTCTTATTTGGGACATTCTGTAACCGACAACAATCACTATGAGCTATGTGATGATACATCGTCTCGCCCGCACTACCATAACTATCCTACACCTTGTCGGGGTATAGAACACCTCAATTGAGCGGATCTACTAAAGCTTTGCTCGAAAACAATAAGGAGTCATCTAAAAAGTATGATCCTTTACCCATGTTGATTACATATTTTATGAGTAATGTGAGTTGTCTTAACTCATCCCCATATCGGTGTTCAATACTACTCCCAATATATATATATATTCATGCTCAAATGTATAAAACAAATTCTTTCTCAATTTGAGGTAATTCCTCATAAACTTATGAGGAATGTGAGTTGTTTGAACTCATCCCCATATCGGTGTTTAACACTACTTCCAATAAATATATACTCATCCTCAAATGTATGAAACATACTCTTTCTCAATTTGAGGTAATTGCTCAAAATATCCTCTTAAAAGAGGTAATTGCTCTGAAATAACTTTGAACACAATACTCATTTAGAAATCAAAGTTTCTCTTTTCTCAATGTAAAAATGATAAATTTGGCAATCAACAGTTCCCTTAAAGTTTACTCAAAATGTCTCTTTACACTTCCTCAAAACTCCTCTTTACTTTCTAAGAGAATCATTTTAAGATAATTGTTTGGTCAAAAATATTCTCAACAATAACTCCATGAATACTCAATAATAGGGTTCATGATGTAAAATAGACATGAAAAATCAACTAAAGAACCTCAATGCTTAATATTTAACAACTCAAAAATTAGGAATAACAACTGTGAATTTAACAACAAAATCATCTCAACAATACTCAAATCCAAGGATAAAACCCTAGAATACTCTTTTACTGATAGAAAGTAGATGTAGGACGTGAGGATGAACTCAATCCATCACTATGATAGTCTTACATACTGTGGAAGAACAATGTTCTTGGCCAAATCGACAAAATTCGAAGAATGTTAGAAAACCCTAGTTTTTCTCCTTTTGAATCTTTACTCTAAGTCTTGAAGTGTTAAATAATGTCAAATAATGTTTTAACACTGTTTAGACCCTTAATTAGGTGAACCCTCTTTAAAATCTAATAAAACTATCAACAGGACTATTTATGGTTAATAGTTTGAGCTACGGACCGTAGATCCTATCGGTGAATTTTATATTGAATTTTTAAGGCTCAAAAATCTATTTATGGGTTGAAACGACGACTCGTAATAGTTTTTACGGCCTGTAGAATTGATCCGTAGGAATTGGGTCATGAAATTTGACTCTCATTACTTTTTTGACGACTTGGAAGGATAGGTCATAGTTCAACCTACGATTCGTAGGTTGGATCCGTTGTTTATAGACAAAGAAAACTCTGATACAACAGTCTCTGGTAAAATGACCATAACTTTTTACTCCGAACTCGAAAGAAGGCAAACTTGGTGGTGTTGGAATGAGAACTCAAAGACCTTCAATTTGATAGGTCATGGGACACCTAAATCATTTTGTGTTGGGAGGTAGTATCATCTGAATTTAACCTTAGTAAAATCTTATGTCAAAACATAATCGATAATGAAACTTTCGGATTAACTTTGTGTGAGGGGGCTCAAGGGACATTAAGTCATATCCATATCGATTTGAACATAAAATAAATGACCTTTATACATATGAGCAATTTAAGAATCACCCGATACGATAGATTTTACATGTTAATAAAAAATAGTTTGGGCCTTATCTTAGAAATTTTTGGGGTGTTACAATATTTTCTCTTGTTATCATTCGTTCTCGAATGATGGTTAAACTGAGGATGGAAAGGAAAGAAGTTACTCTTACTATCTTTCTGACTTTTAAAAGTGCCTACTAACTTATGTAAAGCTGATTTACACTAAGATTTTGGAACTCTCTATAGCACATAAGTTGCGAACGATATGAGTTTGAACATAGTCACGCTCTATCTAAAGTTATTTGACATAAAGGAAAGATATTTAGGCACGAAGTAAGAATAGGAATACTATGTCTTATGTGATATGACTGATAGGTTTTAACTTTAGCAACACTTCTTAACTGTGCTCTCATTTCTGATTACTACACTTTATTAGCTGCAACTCCTAGCCCTCATTTTTACTCCATTTAAGGTGATTCGAAGCTTAGTGTGTTCAAAATCATTGGAGCTACGTGGGTGATCAACCGGGGAATGTAGGGGAGGCCTCGTTTGAGGTAAAATCCATTGATTAGGGGTTGCATTACCTCCTTTTGTGTTCTTTAAATTAGTGAATTATGCGTGTAGATTGTTTGAACTGTTCCAAGCCCCGAATTGTATGCTATTTTGGGAACAAATTCGGGGAGGCATTATGATCTTTTGAAGAAGTCAATTCCAGAATTTCAGGCACGGGTGTCACATCTTCTGTTTTGACTCCAATATGGTTAATTTTTTGTTTTATGTGAATTTACTGTCTAAACAACCATATTAACATTGTGATTTTATAATTGATAGTGTGGCAACGTTTGAAGGGTGTTTGAAAAGAACAATCTCCAGATAAGTGATTTAGAGCACACACATTCAACCTAATGGTAGACTACGACTCCCCATTAATTATATTGAGCTTGATTATGTGAAAGCATGTTGAATTGTTTGAATTTGGTGCAAGTCTCTAGTTTAGCATGATTAAATTACTTAGAATCCATGTTTTAGGCTTTTATATAGCTTTTCGAGATTAGAAGCATGCCAATTGCTAAATGTGGTCCTCCTTACCTTGTGGTATGCCTTGGTGTTGTCTCTTTTGATTGACTCGGGCATGCTTGGCTTTAGTCTAGGCTTAGACTAGTGATTGCTATAAACTTACGATATTTGGAGCCGTTTTGCCTTCGTTTTGCTCCGACATCATTTCAGAGAGTTTAGCTCCTTGTAGACTGGTGTAGCAGACTTGGATCTAATAAAATGAACCTTAGATTAAGCATTGACTGAGCCTTGATGACCTTATATCCATTCTCCCTCTTTCTATGGTCTGTGATTCTGATTGAGATATTGGGCTTCACTTGGCTGCATGAGATTGGAATTGGTTTGAGCTTGGAGTATTGTGGTGATTATCGGGCAGTAGACATCGATCTACAATGGTTCTTTGATGAAGAGTTGATATGAGATCCTTCGGAAGCTATTATAGTTTTAGATTAAAGGTCTAGTCGTGTTGCTCATTATCCTCTATGGAGTTTATCTATACTTAATTTCGAATTAAAGGTCTGGATTTATGATCTTCAGGCGCTGTCCGTGATGTGGGCTCATTATCCTCTATAGAGTTGATATCTTTTCGCTTTATCTTGGTTTTATTGGAGACCTATCCATACTTAGAGGTCTAGGCTATGTCCTATACAGTTCTCTAGGGAGATTTATTCGAGGTCTGGGCTATGCATCCTGTGGCTCTAGACTTACCGTGACTTGTTCTTATTAGTTTTAGCTATTCTGTGTACCCATCGGTCATATGTGGGTCCATTCGAGTTTTTTACTTAAACTTGTGCATGAGGGTACCTTCTGTGTTTATTAGGACCAATTAGGTTTAGTTAGCTTTACTTTTTTTGTTCTTAGTACACTCATGTGCATCCTATTTAAATTATGCTCTTTTGACCTTTATTTGTGTTTTATTCTAGCATTTCATATTGCTTTTACTTTTCTTGCTCAGTCAGGTTTTGATGCCTATTAAGTACCTATTGTTTTTGTACTCATGCAACACTCTGCATTTGTTTTGTGATGCATGTCTGAGCACCAACTACTGACATTGATATATTAGAACTGTTGCCACTTCAGTTCAGAGGAGAGGGTGAGTAGGTGTCCTAGAATTACCTATTTGTATCTATCTAATGTTTGCTCGTCTTTTATTTTGAGACAAGCATTGTATTTTGGTCCACTTTAGGGACTTGTACTTTTTTACTATAGTAGCTCTGTAATTGTGACTTACAGGTTCTAGGAGGTTCTTTTATTGTATATATATATTTTGGTTTCTTACACCTGTTCATCTATATCTATTATTAAATTATCGGTTCCTGAAAGCATCCATGAAGCAATCAAGCACACCATATTTTAAGCATAGAACCAAGTATAAAATTACTGTCTTGCCGTCGTCTAGAAGTAGGCATGTCGTCCATTATAACTTGGCCTATCTTATGGTCGACACAGTTACAGGTTTATGAGGAATAATCATTATAACTTGGCCTATCTTATGGTCGACACAGTTACAGGTTTATGAGGAATAATCATTATAACTTGGCCTATCTTATGGTCCACACAGTTACAGGTACTGGTGTCAAATATGGCTTGAAAATTGGTGGTCCACCCAATTCGCCCAAAATCTTGGGCACAAGATAATTTCATATTGGTTTGGCCCTTTAAATCTAACCTAACATAACTCATTTTTTAAGTGATCTCTAAATTTTGTCATACATTAGAAAATGTTAAAGATTTACTTTAATTTGGGGTTACTGCTAAAAATTCATTTTGATTTTTAATATGGATTGGGGTTGAGTCTCGAGGTTTTGGTCTTGACTGAAGGTTATTTCTCAGGTTTCAAATCTCAAGGATTGGGTCTCGGGTAAAGGTTAGAGTTAGATCTCGAATTGTTCTTTGGGGTAAGTGCTTGAGTTCCTAGTTATATCTCAATTTAGTGTTGAAGGGACTAGAGGCTGGGATCGAATCTTGGGACTCATGTCCTAGTACCTGGGTCGAGGTCAAGGGTTGGGGGTCATATATAGATGCTAGTTCTTAAGGTTCGAATCTTGAGTTAGTGTTAGATTTTGAGTCAGGTTAAGAGTCTTGGTTTATGGTTGAGACTTAAGTTAGAGTCCTGATTTAGGGTTTGATCAAATCAGATGGTTTCCTCCTAAGTGAAACATTGATGCTTTTTTTTTACCTTACTTTGGGAGGAGCAGAGTCAGACATGCTAATTCGTAAATCTCATGAAAACTTCGTGAAAGGTTACTCTAGTTGATTAGATACGCCTTATGACTCCCATATTGTTGAGGTTTTGGGTGTTCGAGAAGCACTAAACTCGCTAAAGGAAAACTTTTCATCAATAACAATTATTGTGGAAATTGAAAGTCTTTTGGTTAAACAAGCATCAGAAAAATCTTACAACAACTCTTAGTTTTTTTTATATATTATTATTTGAGATTGTATAACACTCATGTGTAACTTTATTTCTATTTCCTAGTCTTTTGTTAAAAGAACAGCGAGCCAATATGTCCATTAGCTAGCTCGGGCTTTGGGTTCTACGTCTAATTCTATGGAGTGGAAATTAGATTCCCCATATTCAATTCATGATCTACTGAACATTCCTTTGATTAATAATTGATTAGAATGCCTTTTTCGAAAGTAAAAAAAAAGATGTGATGTATCTCATACATAAAAAACCTAACACATATTCGAGACAAAAAAATCCATACACCAGTATATCGGTAGTAAAACAATTGAATTTATGCCATGCTAAATGATGATAATGGTTGTTTAGAAATTTGCTGATTATTTTTCCTCGTGGTTAAAACTCCATTCTAACATATAGACATACCTTCTATAATTTAGAGTGCTAGATGATCTCAGATGAAACACAGTAGCAATCCAGTATGGCATATTGTTGAAGAACTAATTGGAAGAGAAACTTGTTTATATGCAAGTGAACTAATACGCTACGAAGAGATTTCCACCAAGTTAGGTTCATATGATATTGTCATTAAGTACATTAACGACATTATACAAATGAATGGATCCTTAAGTCTAATCCAAATGTACTTGCTACTTTGAGTAGTACAACTACCAAGGCTTCGGTTTTCTTATTTTTCTTACAACAAAATTTACCCTAGTATGACTTGTTCACTGCTTTCTTCTCCTTCATTTCAGAATTTACGGTTAAACTACCAAATAAATGAAGATACCACTTGGTTTAATTTTAATTTCCAAAGTTCAAAGTAAAGGACATGAGCATTCTCCTTCTTTTAATATACATTATGTCTACTAATAACTTAATGACTGCACACAAGTAATTCTCCTCCTTTTAATCTACATTGTACATTATAATTCAGTTATGATCATGACTCTAAAGAATTTGAAAAGCAAAGCCCAAATCCTTATCGATGAGTTGCTCTAAGCAAAATAATTTAGAAAGTCATAGGACTGTAGAGGGGCTTGAGAGAAGCTCGTGAGTGAGCTTAAGTGTCTAGATTTGGAAAAATGCACCCTTATTCATATAAATCATGCTTTTGAGCTAAAATCGAGATATACTCTTAGATTCTCTTGTTTAAAAATCTTGTTTTCAAATGATGCCCTTTAAGAGGGGGAGTATGTTTTTCAATGCTTGGGTAGTATTTCTAGCCACACGCTAGTGTGGTTTGAGATATTATGAGGCAGTAGTAGTAGAAGTTCCTAGAGTTAAACGAATGCATGTAGAAGTATAGTAATCTAAGAAAGGGAGATAGTGATGAGGTATATTATGTTATTGCAATTATGCACCTAGAAAGTTATTAATAAGGAGTTTTCCTTATGGGTAGACTAAGAAGTGATGAATTTGTATAGATTTCATGATAGAAGGTAGAGTGATAGTTACTAGTAAGAATGAGTTAGAGTATACGACAATCAGAAGGGAGTTTATGTCGATGTGCCATTGTGTTAGTGAAAACCAAGTATTTGAATAAAAGAGCACTAATCTGTAAATAGGTAGACTGAGAGATAAAGACTGACTACTTGTCTTGAGATATTAGTGGGTGAGTGTTTCTAAATCTTATCTAGTACTTGTAAGTTAGTATAGTAAGAGAGAAATTATATTGATACCCGTGATTAATAATAGACACTAAGTTAGAAATTGAAGATGAGTTTCATGATCAAAAGGATGGCAACATGAAGGTGATGATGTTAGTTCGAGATCTGATATAGTAGGTTTGACATAAATTAGGTTAGAAATTAAGGTGTTACTTTTTGACAAGTGTGAATGATAGGCATTATTAGTTTTAGATGAGAGCAAGGGAGTGTGGCTAAGTAATTAGATTAGCAAGAGTATTAAGAGGTGCACCAAAGATCATAAGTTGTTAGACGAAGTTCTAATTTAACTTTATGAATTTTTTTTATGTGTGTCTAGATAGTATAATTGAGCTGTCAATGTGGGATAGGCTGATGTAAGCATTATTTATTACCGTTAAGAGTTTTATCAAAGGGATCGTATATAGGTAATGCGGGTAACGATTATAGAAAGATTTCTATAGGACCGGGAAGAGGTTAAGAGAAGCATTTGAGTAAGAGATCTTAGAAGGAATCTTAGTACCTTCATGTGGAGAGTCGAGTAGCCATGGGATTAGCATTTCTTGTGTAGTTTTGTAAATTGAATGTATACTTGTTTAGGAAAGATGGAATAGATCCATAGCTTTAAAGTATCAACTTCAGACCTACAGGGGAGATGATAAGATGAGAAACAAAGTCAAGTGTCGAGAATCAGATAATGATGTGTTCAGAAGGAGTTAAAGTGATATATATATATATATATATATATATATATATATGTATATATTAAAAATGGGAACATAGAATAATTTTGAAATAAAATAATAAATACATAATGGAAAACACAGACCAAAAAGTGGAAAACACGGAAATTTAAATTAACCTACGTAGAAAAAAAGTATAACATGATAAAGTGGTTACTTTTTTACTTGCATTTGAAAGTGGTTACCTAGAACTATTCAACTGCTCATGTACACTTTATTTTTACATATTCATAAATAAATAAATCCAATTTAAGCTTTTTTTTTTTAAAAAAAAAAAATACATGCATCTACATTCTACATACTAATCAAACTCACACTAAATTGCAAAATTTCAATGGTAAAGCAACACAAAGAAGTCATCAATATTCTCGGGCAGAGTAAATAGTGTTTTGGGCATGCATATATGTGTCGCTCTACTCATGTGAAGAGATCATTTTTGGTAAGTATGATTTAGTCGCTGTCTCAATTGTGGACAATTCAGTTATAATTAGAAATTTTGTTAATTTTTGTTAGATTCTAGATATATTGTATGAATATTTGAGGATATTTTGTATGCAATATATATCGAAGATATTCGGAGATGGAGACTTGCTTGAATCACAATGGACTAGACTGCAGAAAAATTTACCCAATAATTATAAAGCACAAAACTTGAAACTTGTAACTAATTTTTCAGTTTTAATGTTTATCATTTTCATCATTATCAAAACACAATCACTTTTAAAATATAATAAATTGTGTTCTTGAAGGTTAAAATTTTTCGAATATTATTTGCATGATATAGTAGAATTCAGAATCAAGGATGAATTATTTTACAATAAAAAGTAACTTAACGATTATGATTTTACGGTAATATATTTAACACAAGTTTTCTTCTTCTTCTTTTTACTTCTTCATCTTTTAACTTTCTCTTTAAATCTCATATGAAGAAGATAAAACACATTAATGGAGGAAAGATTCACAAATATATTGAAGTTGTGATATTAAAAATAAAAATTAGGAATAAACTACTTACTTTCTCTCTCAAATATAATTCAATTTGTACTTTGGTATGTATTGTTTATTTGTTACATCTTATTATCTATTTTTGTCTCATATGTATTTAAAATCTACTTAATTTGTTTATCTCTATTTATATCTTATTTATAATGTAGTTTGTGTATCAAAAAATTACATCAGAAAAAATATACAAAATATGAGTGAAGATACTAAATCTTGAAGTTTGTTGCATTTTAGAGTATGAAGTTTACAAAAAAAAAAAAAAAAAAAAAAAAAAAAAAAAAAAAAGAAGATGGAAAATAAATTAATTAATTAAAAATATTAAAAAAATAAAAAAAATCCTAATATAATCCAATAGAAAAATCACGAAAATATACAATAGGATTTAGTTTTGGCTCTTTATACTTATTTTTAAAAAATTTAATAGGATTTACAATAATATTAAGTATTTTATTTGACTCTGTCTTTTTAAATATAGTTACCGCATTTAATTTAACTTTTTGCACTTTTTAAGATCTATCTGATTATACATGTGTCTAACATTTATGTTGTTTTGAATTCTTATTTTTATCATAATTAGAATTAGAATACTTATTTTTATTGATTGACATCTATTTCATTATTTTAAAAAGTGTATAATTATTTTTGAAAATAGGATGATGTACATGTAATGCAAAGAAAACAAAAAACTAATTTTTAACAATGACAGTTAAAAAAATTACAGGAGATTTGTGTTTTTTACTCTTTAAATGACAGATTTAAGTAAAGAAAAATTAGTTGGTAATATTTTAGGAGGAATGTATGTATAATAAAAATTTAGTCGATAATGTCATGATATTAAGCAGTTAATAATGTAGTAATAAACCAAAGCAAAGTACATTGTACAAGTTATCAAATGATCACAAAATTTGTTCTTCAATTTTATGGAGATTTTAATATATTTCATTTAAGAAATACATGACAAAAGAAGATAAATAAAATGAGAAATGATATATATTGAAATAAGTCATTATTATATATAAGATTAATAATTATTTATATTATCCGCGCAAAGCATGGGCACATATACTAGTACTTACTATACACAACAATTCCCCAAATGAACGAGGAGTGGCCAAGACAAAAATAAATGTTCGGATGAGTGTGTACTTAACAAGCAAGGATCAATTGCATCTGGATAAGTAGGTTTCCCTTGAAATTTGAGTAGTGAACATATGTCGGATATACTTGGTCAATCGGTAGATTTGATATCTTGTCGAGCATTTGTGTATACCTAGAAAACCATGTCACACAATCAATCCTTTACCATTTATGGTTCTTACAGTTGTTTTTGTTTCAGCCATGAACACCTCCTTGTTTCACGAGTGTATAGAGAATGAGCTTTTACAATCATTTTGTTTGAATCGACTTACACTTCACACTCACATATGTTGTTTCTAACTGTGTCATTAGAAAACTTTAAGCTTTATTAACTCAATACCAAGCCTTAATGTTTTATCCTTGTTCCTAAACATCTTCTTCATCATGAGAATGGATTGAGTTATTTGACAATGTCAAACCTTCAGTCACAACTATGTTTGATCTCTTTTTACCTAGCTCTTGGGATCTTCAGTTGGCTAGGTAGAGTTACCCTCATGATGACTTGTCCTAACCTTAAACTCATTCCCTTAGATGATCTTTCAAATGTATCTTTAGCTAGGCCTTTTGTAAGTGGATCTAACACATTATCTCTAGACTTCACTTAGTCAATAGTAATATTCCACTGGAGAGTGGTTGTCTCATTGTATTATGCCTTTTTCGTATGTGACGAGAACTTTTGTTGTACATAATGCTCCCTGTCCTACGTATTGTTGCTTGATTATTAGTGCGTATGCAAGGGCGGCTCAACGTGATTGAGGCCTAAAGCGAAATTTTAATTCGAGGCCTAAAATATGAACAAACTTCATATACATATTTATTCAAAATTTATTTTTCTTACACTATTTAGATGAAAATTATTAGTATTTTAATATTGCTTTTCAGTTATTAGTTTAAGGTAAGATTTAATCAACTCAACATTGAAAAACATCCTTTTAGTGAGGCAATTATTATATGAATTGTTAACATAATTCTATAAGTAATAAGTTGGCAAATATTAAATAAAGATAAGAGTTGACGCAAGAAGTTGACCCCATTTTAATATGCTTGTAATAATGCTTGAAACTAAAATTTAAAAAGAAATAAAAAAGAATATGTAAATCACTTTGTTCAACACTTTTCACTATTAATTCTTATTTTTAACAAAGTACAAAAAATGTTAAAGTGGGTAAAATAATATATTTTCAAAAAAAAATTGTACTTTTCATCATAAATAATCAATTTTTTCTATAGAAATTTTAACATATAATTTATTCTTGATAAAAATTTGAGGTCCCCCGAAATTTGGGGGCCTAAGGCAAAAGCCTTATTTTCCCAAGCCTAGAGCTGGCTGAGTGTATACATATAGGTTCACAGGTTTATCCTAGAATGAAATGTATTCGAAAAAAATTCAGAGCCATTCAGTTTTGTCACTAATCTTATCTAAAGCACTAAATTCAAATTCCATTCTAGAGCGATCAATGCATGTCTGTTTGAATGATTTCCAAGAGACTACTCTTCCAAGAAGGGTTAATACATACCCACTTATGGATTTACTTCATTTGACTAGTGATTCAGTTTGTATCACTATATCCCTCAATCAAGATGGGATATTTATTATAGTGCAAGGCATAGTTTTGTGTATGTTTCAGATATCCCAAAACTTGTTTCATTGCAATTCAGTGAGTTTGGTTGGGATTACTTGTACTTGTGAACTGAATCTGTTTGCTTATAGTACATGTTATATATGGTCACATACAATTAATAATATGCAGCAAACATCCCAACACTCTTGCATAGTCAATTGTGAATCACTTTCACATTCATTCATTTGAAATGTAAAACTTACATCAATTGGAGTCTTGAAAACATTGAAATCCAACTACTTGAACTTGTCCAGTACTCTTTCAACATAATGAGATTGCAACAATGCTAGAACTTGTGAAGTTTTGTGAATTCTAGATCTTAAGATCAAATCAGCAATTCCTAAGTCCTTCATATCAAATTTTCTAGACAATATGTGCTTAGTAGAATTTATATCGTCAATATCTTTACTCATTATCAACATGTCATCAACATATACACAAACAATGACGTTTTGATTTTGAATGTCTTTAATGTATAAAAATTTAACACACTTGCTGATCTTAAATCTGTTCGTCAACATTGCTTAATCAAATTTAGCATGCCATTGCTTTGGTGCTTGTTTGAGCCCATAGAGTGACACTTAACAAGTTTGCACACTTTCCTTTCTTTACCAGGAACTACAAATCCCCAAGGTTGTACCATGTTAATTTCTTCCCTCAATTATCCATTTAACAAATTTGATTTCACATTTATTTGATGAATTTGAAGGCCACATACCACAACTAGAAATTAACATTTGAATGGATTTAATCCTAGTTGCTAGCAAATATGCGTCAAAATAGTCAAGGCCTTCTTTTTTATTAAAACCTTTGATGAAAACTCTTGCTAATAGTTCAATCAACTTTTATTTTCCTTTTGAAGATCCACTCTGAAACCAAAGATTTATTTCCCAGAGGAAGATCCTTCAACATCCAAGTATGGTTCATCAAAATTAAATCAATATCACTATTGATATCCTTTATCAAAAAAGATGAGTCCCCAAAAGACATAACTTCTTTGAATGTATAAGGCTCATTTTCAAGAGTAAATGTGATAGAATTGAATATAAACAAAGTAGATGTGTCAAAGAACTCACCATTATCTCACTCAATTACTATATTAACATGAATTTCGGGATT
Source organism: Solanum bulbocastanum (assembly GCA_037074985.1). Lineage (NCBI taxonomy): Eukaryota > Viridiplantae > Streptophyta > Magnoliopsida > Solanales > Solanaceae > Solanum > Solanum bulbocastanum. The sequence continues at coordinate 14,947,183 of CM073597.1, read as the reverse complement.
GTCGAATTTGTGAACCAAAAACCGACAAGCCTTGCTGTTTGAAGCATATCCAATTAATACAGAATCTACAATCTTAGGTTAAATTTTTACTTTTTTGGATTGAGGAGCTTGTACCTTTGCTAAACACCCTTCATATTTTGAAATATTTCAAGTTGGATTTTCTTTCTTTCCACAATTCATATGTAGTATATTGAGTATTGTTATGGGGCACTCTATTGATTATTTGGTTGACCGTAAGGATAGTTTCCCCTTATAAGCTCCGTAGTAAACCAGAACTAATTAATAAAGCATTCATTATATCTTTTAATATTCGGTTTTTCCTTTCCGTAATTCCATTTGATTAAGGTGTGCCGGGGCGGGGGGGGGGGGGGGGGGAGGGGAGGGAGGGAGGGTGCTAGTTTGATGAATAATTTAATATTCTAAACATATCTTTGCAAAAGGAGATTCATATTATCACTCCCCGAGCTTATACCCAGAATGTGGTCGACGCTCAAGAACCATTTATGTCTGGCTGACTACTTAGCGGAAGACTTACTCAAGTGATAACAGGCTTAGAAACACAATGTGGATCATTCAAACTCAAAGTAATTACTCAACTCAAACTGTCTATAAAAATACTCATTCATGTAGGTTAATAGTTTGCAAAACTTCTCAAGGAAAATTAACTACTGAGAAACTCCTAAACTCTATCTATCTAAGAAGACTCTTTAGTTCAACATAGGTGTTGGGACAAGACTCATGACACCCTAAAATGACTAAACTAAAAATAAAAGTGGAGTCCTCCAGAATGCAAGGAGGCTTACCAAAAGCTAATTGAAGAGCAAAGTGATCTATACGAAACGCCTATTGATGATCATGAACACTTGTATTTGCATCATAGAAAGATATATGTCGAATGACATTACTACATTGAATGTACAAGTTTGTAATATAGCTAAATGAATTAATAAATGAACTGATAAGGCTGGAAGAATACTCACCTCAACACAATACAAAAGCAATAGTAAGAGAGGAAAATATTTAAAGCTTCATAAATAAAAGATGCTAACTCAAGGATGTATATAAGAATACAATAAACTACTCTTTACTCTTATTTGGGACATTCTCTAATCGACAACAATCACTATGAGCTATGTAATGATACATCGTCTCGCCCGCACTACCATAACTATCCCACACCTTGTCGGGGTATAGAACACCTCAATTAAGTGGATTTACTAAAGCTTTGCTCGAAAACAATAAGGAGTCATCTAAAAAGTATGATCCTTTACCCATGTTGGTTACATATTTTATGAGGAATGTGAGTTGTCTTAACTCATCCCCATATCGGTGTTCAATACTACTCCCAATAAAAATATATATTCATGCTCAAATGTATAAAACAAACTCTTTCTCAATTTGAGGTAATTCCTGATATACATATAAGGAATGTGAGTTTTTTGAACTCATCCCCATATCGATGTTCAATACTACTCCCAATAAATATATTCACATCCTCAAATGTATAAAGCATACTCTTTCTCAATTTGATGTAATTGCTCAAAATATCCTCTTAAAAGAGGTAATTGCTCTGAAATAACTTTGAACACGGTACTCATTTAGACATCGATGGTTCTCTTTTCTCAATGTAAAAATGATTAATTTGGAAAACAACAGTTCCTTTAAAGTTTACTCTAAATGTCTCTTTACACTTCCTCAAAACTCCTCTTTACTTTCTCAGAGAATCAATTTAAGATAATTGTTCGGTCAAAAAGATTCTCAACAATAACTACACGAATACTCAAATAATAGGGTTCATGATGTAAAATAGACATGAAAAATCAACTAAAGAACCTCAATGCTTAATATTTAACAACTCAAAAATTAGGAATAACAACTGTGAATTTAACAACAAAATCATCTCAACAATACTCAAATCCAAGGATAAAACCCTATAATACTCTTTTACTGATAGAAAGTAGATGTGGGATGTGAGGATGAACTCAATCCATCACTATGATAGTCTTACATACCGTGGAAGAACAATGTTTTTGGCCAAATCGACGAAATTCGAAAAACATTAGAAACCCTAGTTTTTCTCCTTTTGAATCCTTACTCTAAGTCTTTGAAGTGTTAAATAACGTAAAATAATGTTTTAACAATGTTTAGACCCTTTATTAGGTGAAAAAGAGTCGTCATTAGGCCTAAAAAGGGTGGGAAAAGACTAAACTACCCCTTTTTAAAAGCTGATAAAACTGTCAACAGGACTATTTATGGTTAATGGTTTGAGCTACGGACCGTAGATCCTATCGATGAATTTTATATTGAATTTTTAAGGCTTAAAAATCTATTTATGGGTTGAAACGATGACTCATAATAGTTTTTACGGCTTATAGAATGGATCCATAGGAATTGAGTCATGAAATTTGACTCTTAGTAGTTTTTCGACAACTTGGAAGGACAAGTCATAGTTTAACCTACGACTCGTAGGTTGGATCCATTGTTTATAGACTTAGAAAACTCTGATATAGTAGTCTCTGGTAAAGTGGCCATTACTTTTTAGTCCGAACTCGAAATAAGACAAACTTGGTGGTGTTGAAATGAGAACTCAAAGACCTTCAATTTGATAGGTCATGGGCCACCTAAATCATTTTGTGTTGGGAGATAGTATCATCTGAATTTAACCTAAGTAGAATCTTTTTTCAAAACATAATCGATAATGAAACTTTCACATTAACTTTGTGCTAGGGGGCTCTAGGGACCTTAAGTCATATCCATATCGATTCGAACATAAAATAAATGACCTTTATACATATGAGCAATTTAAGAATCACCTGATACGATGTTACATGTAAATAAAAAATGGTTTTGGCCTTATCTTAGAAATTTTTGGGGTTTTACAATATTTTCTCTTGTTATCATTCGTCCTTGAATGATGGTTAAACTGAGGATGGAAAGGAAAAGAGTTACTCGTACTATCTTTCTGACTTTTAAAATTGCCTACTAACATATGTAAAGCTGATTTACACTAAGATTTTGGAACTCTCTATAGCACATAAGCTGCGAACGATATGAGTTTTGAACATAGTCACGCTCTATCTGAAGTTATTTGAAATAAAGGAAAGATATTTAGGCACGAAGTAAGAATAGGAATACTATGTCTTGTGTGATATGACTGATAGGTTTTAACTTTAGCAACACTTCTTAGCTATGCTCTCATTTCTGATTACTACACTTCATTAGCTGCAACTCCTAGCTCTCATTAGTAGTCTGTTTAAGCTGATTCGAGGCTTAGTGTGTTCAAAATCTTTGGAGCTACGTGGGTGATCAATCGGGGAATATAGGGGAGGCTTCGTTAGAGGTAACATTCGTTGTTTAGGGGCTGCATTACCTCTTTTTGTGTTCTTTAAATTAGTGAATTATTCATGTAGATTGTTTGAACTATTCCGAGCCTCAAATTGTATTCTATTTTGGGAGTAAATTCGGGGAGGCATTATGATCTTTTGAAGAAGTCAATTCCAGAATTTCAGGCACAAGTGTCACATCTCCTGTTTTGACTCCAATTTGGTTACTTTTTTGTTTTATGTGAATTTACTATCTAAACAACCGTATTAACATTGTGATTTTATAATTGATTGTGTGGCAACATTTGAAGGGTGTTCAGAAAGAACAATCTCTAGATAAGTGATTTAGAGCACACACATTCAACCTAAAGGTAGACTATGACTCCCCATTAATTATATTGAGCTTGATTATGTGAAAGCATGTTGAATTGTTTGAATTTGGTGTGAGTATCTAGTTTAGCATGATTAAATTACTTAGAATCCATGTTTTGGGCTTTTATCTAGCTTATCGAGATTAGAAGCATGTCAATTGCTAAATGTGGTCCTCCTTACCTTGTGGTATGCCTTGGTGTTGTCTCTTTTAATTGACTTGGGCATGTTTGGCATTAGTCTAGGCTTAGACTAGTGCTTGCCATAAACTCACGATATTTGGAGCCGTTTTGCCTTCGTTTTGCTCCGACATCATTTCAAAGAGTTTAAATCCTTGTAGATTGGTGTAGCAGACTTGGATCTGATAAAATGAACCTTAGATTAAGCATTGACTTAGCCTTGATGACCTTATATCCGTTCTCCCTCTTTCTATGGCCCGTGATTCCAATTGAGATATCGGGCTTCACTTGGCTGCATGAGATTGGAATTGGTTTGAGCTTAGAGTATTGTGCTGATTATTGGGGATTGGCCATCGATCTACAATGGTTCTTTGATGAACAGTTGATATGAGATCCTTCAGCAACTAATATAGTATTAGATTAAAGGCCTGGTCGTGTTGCTCATTATCCTCTACGGAGTTTATTTATACTTAATTTCAAATTAAGGGTCTGGATATCTGATATTCAGGTCCGTGATGCGGGCTCATTATCCTCTATAAAGTTGACATTTTTTGGCTTTATCTTGGTTTTATTGAAGACCTATCCATACTTAGAGGTCTAGGCTATGTCCTATACAGTTCTCTAGGGATATTTATTCGAGGTCTGGGTTATGCACCCTGTGGCTCTAGACTTACCATGACTTGTTCTTATTAGTTTTAGCTATTTTATGTACCCATCGAACATATGTGGGTCCATTCAAGTATTTTACTTAAACTTGTGCATGAGGGTATCTTCTGGGTTTATTGAGGCCAATTATGTTTAGTTAGCTTTACTTTTTCTGTTCTTAGTACACTCATGTACATCTCATTTAAATTCTGCTCTTTTGACCTTTGTTTGTGTTTTATTCTAGCATTTCATTTTGCTTTTACTTTTCTTGCTCAGTCAGGTTTTGATGCCTACTAAGTACCTGTTGTTTTCGTACTCATGCTACACTCTGCATTTGTTTCGTGAGGCAGGTCTGAGCACCAACTACTACCATTGCTATTTGAGCCTATTGCCACTTCAGTTCAGAGGAGAGGGTGAGTAGGTATCCTAGAAATACCTATTTGTATCTATCTTTTGTTGGCTCATCTTTTATTTTAAGACAAGAGTTGTCTTTTTGGTCCACTTTAGGGACTTTTACTCTTTTACTTTAGTAGCTCTGTACTTGTGACTTACAAGTTCTAGGAGGATCTTTTATTATATATATATTTTGGTTTCTTACGCCTATTCATCTATATCTATTATTTAATTTTCGGGTCCTAATAGCATCCATGAAGCAATCAAGCACACCATATTTAAAGCATAGAACCAAGTATAAAATTACCGTCTTGTCGTCGTCTGGAAGTAGGCATGTCATGCATGACCTGCTTCCTTATCTCTTAATTCTAGTAGATAAAGTAAAACAAAGTTTATGAGGAATAATCATTATAACTTGGCCTATCATTTAGTCTACACAGTTATAGGTACTGGTGTCAAATATGGCCTGAAAATTGGTGGTGCACCCAATTCGCCCAAAATCTTGGGCACAAGATAATTTCATATTGGGTTGGCCCTTTAAATCTAACCTAACATAATTCATTTTTTAAGTGATCTCTAAATTTTTTCATACAGTATAAAATTTTAAAGATTTACTTTAATTTCAGTTTACCGCTAAAAATTCATTTTTGATTTTTAATATGGATTGGGGTTGAGTCTCGAGGTTTTGGTCTCAACAGAAGGTTATTTCTCAGGATTCAAATCTCAAGGATTGGGTCTCGGGTAAAGGTTAGAGTTAGATCTCGAATTTTTCTTGGGGGTAAGTGATTGAGTTCCTAGTTAAATCTCAAGTTAGTGTCAAAGGGACTAGAGGTCGGGATCGAAGCTTGGGACTCATGTCCTAGTACCTGGGTCAAGGTCAAGGGTTGGGAGTCATAGATGCTAGTTCTTAAGGCTCAAATCTTGAGTTAGGGTTAGATTTCAAGTCAGGTTAAGAGTCTTGGTTCATGGTTGAGACTTAAGTCGGAGTCCTGATTTAGGGTTTGATCAAATCAGATGGACTTCTCCTAATGAGAATATCCTTGGTCCGCGTAAGCTCAATGCTTATGGCTTTACCCAACATTTCTACTCTTCTTACTATGTCTAAAATGGGACCGCGAAGATAGCCCACCACTAAAACTTGCTTTGCTCTCGCTCGGCTCGCTCCCACCTGTCTTCTTCCCACTATAGTGAAAGATCTTTCACTTCACCATAGCAGGAACCTCACTAGCCTTCTCGGCCAGTTAGTCTAACCACAGGGATCCCTTCCTGCTTATCCACCCACCATAAGAAAGGGCGAGAGCGCCAGGAGAACGTCGAGATGCCATCAGTTTGGGGCGCAAGGCCAGCAGAGCTTGCTGCAGAGGAGATAAGAAAAGGTGGTTTTATCGATGCTGAGAGGTTTGGCGATGAATACTATATAATAACATATAAGACTAATACGGAGTGGGGTCAAGTTATTGTGTGATAACTTTTTCTTCTTCTCAATCATTCAAGATATTATGTGAATTAATATATTACTGAATCTAATGTTAAGCATCCTAAGCGGTACAAAAAGAGGGGTCGTGATGATATCATCTACGTCCGTACCGCTCCTCATGGAGTAGATCCCGCATCCAACCAAGTCTTTGACCAGGGAACGGGAGAATTCCCACTACCACTGAAAGGCCAGCTGGGCCGTGAGCGCAGTGGGAACGGGCTTCCCAAGAAGCCATCTCGGGCCGGGGTCAGCATAGAATGAAGGGGACGACCCTAATCTTGTGTTGGCTTTGCCAACTTATTGGGTTGCAGCGGAGAAAAACGGACGTGGGGACTCGGGTCGGGGCGCAACGTAACTAAGAGAGCCATTCCATTTAGGGCGAGACAAAATGGGCGGGCACGGGCGGTTAAGTGAAACATTGATTCTTCTTTTGACCTTACTTTGGGAGGAGCAGAGTCAGACATGTTGATTCATAAATCTCATGGAAACTTCATGAAAGGTTACTCTAGTTGATTAGATACGCCTTATGACTCCCATATGGTTGAGGTTTTGGGTGTTCGAGAAGCACTAAACTCACTAAAGGAAAACTTTTCATCAATAATAATTATTGTGGAAATTGAAAGTCTTTTGGTTAAACAAGCATCAGAAAAATCTTACAGCAACTCTTAGCTTTTTTTTATATATAATTATTCGAGGTTGTATAACACTCATGTGTAACTTTACTTCTATTTCCTAGTCTTTTATTAAAAGAACAGCGAGCCAATGTGCCCATTAGCTAGCTCAGGCTTCGGATTCTATGTCTAATTCTATGGAGTGGAAACTAGATTCCCCATATTTAATTCATGATCTACTAAACATTCCTTTGATTAATAATTAATTAGAATGCCTTTTTCGGAAGAAAAAAAAAATATGTAATCTATCTCATACATAAAAACCTAATGCATATTCGAGACAAAAAAATCCATACACCAGCATATCGATAGTAAAACAATTGAATTTATGCCATTCTAAACAATGATAATGGTTGTTCAGAAATTTGCTGATTGTTTTTCCTCGTGGTTAGAACTCCATTCTAACATATAAACATACCTTCTATAATTTAAAGTGCTAGATGATCTCAGATGAAAAACATTAGCAATCCAGTACAGCATATTGTTGATGAACTATTGGGAAGAGAAACTTGTTTATATGCAAGTGAACTAATACACAGCGAAGCGGTTTCCACCAATTTAGGTTCAGATGATATTGTCTTTAAGTACATTAACGACATTATACAAATGAATGGATCCTTAAGTCTAACCCAAATTTACTTGCTACTTTGAGTAGTACAACTACCAAGGTTTCATTTTTCATATTTTTCTTACAACAAAAACTACCCTAGCATGACTTGTTCACTGCTTTCTTCTCCTTCATTTCAAAAATTACGGTTAAACTAGCAGATAAATGAAGATACCACTTGGTTTAATTTTAATTTCCAAAGTTCAAAGTAAAGGACATGAGCATTCTCCTTCTTTTAATCTACATTATGTCTACTAATAACTTAATTACTGCACACAATTAATTCTCCTTCTTTTAATCTACTTTATACGTTATGATTCAGTTATGATCATGACTCTAAAGAATTTGAAAAGCAAAGCCCAGATCCTTATCGATGAGTTGCTCTAAGCAAAATAGTTTAAAAAGTCATTGGATTGCAGAGGGGCTTGAGAGAAGCTCGTGAGTGAGCTTAAGTGTCTAGATTTGAAAGAATGCACCCTTATTCATATAAATCATGCTTTTGAGCTAAAACCGAGATGTACTCTTAGATTCTCCTCTTTAAAAGTCTTGTTTCAAATGATGCCCTTTAAGAGAGGGAGTATATTTTTCAATGCTTGGATAGTATTTCTAGCCAGACGCTAGTGTGATTTGAGATATTATGAGGCGGTAGTAGTAGAAGTTCCTAGAGTTAAACGAATGCATGCAGAAGTATAGTAATATAAGAAAGGGAGATAGTGATGAGGTATAATATGTTATTGCAGTTATGCATCCATTAAGTTATTAATAAGGAGTTTTCCTTATGGGTAGACTAAGAAGTGATGAATTTGTGTAGATTTCATGATAGAAGGTAGAGTGATAGTTACTAGTCAGGATGAGTTAGAGTATACTGCAATCAAAAGGGAGTTTATGTCGATGTGCCATTGTGTTAGTGAAAACCAAGTATTGATGTTGAATAAAAGAGCAGAGTAGTCATAAGGTGATAGACCTAAGCTGGACTTATAATTTTTCAAGGGAGAACCCTATTGTATTCGGAGGGTTATATAATTAATTAGGCAATGATGTATAGTGAAAAGGGTAAAAAGTACATGGGTTGAAAAAAAAGTGGCACTAATCTGTAAATAGGTAGACTGAGAGATAAAGACTGACTACTTGTCTTGAGATATTAGTTGGTGAGTGTTTCTAAATCTTATCTAGTACTTGTAAGTTAGTATAGTAAGAGAGAAATTATATTGATATCTGTGATTAGTAATAGACACTAAGTTTGAATTTGAAGATGAGTTTCATGATCAAAAGGATGGCAATGTATGGGTGATGATGTTAGTTCGAGATCTGATATAGTAGGTTTGACATAAATTAGGTTAGAAATTATGGTGTTACTTTTTGACAAGTGTGAATGATAGGCATTACTAGTTTTAGATGAAAGCAAGGGAGTGTGGCTATGTAATTAGATTAGCAGAGCATTAAGAGGTGTACCAAAGATCATAAGTTGTTAGACGAGGTTCTAATTTAACTTTATGAATTTTTTTATGTGTGCCTAGATAGTATAGTTGAGCTGTCAATGTGGGATAGGTTGATGTAAGCATTTTTTATTATCGTTAAGAGTTTTATCGAAGGGATCGTATATAGTCAATGTGGGTAACGATTATAGAAAGACTTCTATAGGACCAGGAAGAGGTTAAGAGAAGCGTTTGAGTAAGAGTTCTTAGAAGGAATCTTAGTACCTGCATATGGAGAGTTGAGTAGCAATGAGATTAGCATTTCTTGTGTAGATTTGTAAATTGAATGTATACTTGTTTAGGAAAGATGGAATAGATCCATAGCTTTAAAATATCAACTTCAGACCTACGGGAGACATGATAAGATGAGAAACCAAGTCAAGTGTCGAGAATCAGATATTGATGTGTTCAGAAGGAGTTAAAGTGATATATATATATATATATATATATTAAAAATGGGAACATGGAATAATTTGAAAATAAAATAACAAATACATAATGGAAAACACAGACCAAAAAATGGAAAACACGGAAATTTAAATTAACCTACGTAGAAAAAAAGTTTAACATGATAAAGTGGTTACTTTTTTACTTGAATTTGAAAGTGGTTACATAGAACTGTTGAACTTCTCATGTACACTTTATTTTTACATATTCATAAATAAATAAATCCAAGTTAAGCTTTTCTCAAAAATAAAACATGCATCTACATTCTACATACTAATCAAACTCACACTAAATTGCAAAATTGCAATGGTAAGGCAACACAAAGACGTCATCAATATTCTCGCGCAGAGTAAATAGCGTTTTGGGCATGCATATATGTGTCGCTCTACTCGTGTGAAGAGATCGTTCTTGATAAGTATGATTTAGTCGCTGTCTCAATTGAGGACAATTCAGTTATAATCAGAAATTTTGTTAATTTTTTGTTAGATTCTAGATATATTGTATGAATATTTGAGGCTATTTTGTATGCAATATATATTGAGGATATACTGAGATGGAGACTTTCTTGAATCATAATGGACTAGACTGCAGAAAAATTTACACAATAATTATAAAGCACAAAACTTCAAACTTATAATTAATTTTTCAGTTTTAAAGTTCATCATTTTCATCATTATCTTAACCCAATCACTTTCAAAATATAATAAATTGTGTTCTTGAAGGTTAAAATTTTTCGAATATTTTTTGCATGATATGGTAGAATTCAGAATCAAGGATGAATTATTTTACAATAAAAAGTAACTTAACGATTATGATTTTACGGTAATATATCTAACACAAGTTTTCTTCTTCTTCTTTTTACTTCTTCATCTTTTATCTTTCTCTTTAAATCTCATATGAAGATGATAAAACACATTAATGGAGGAAAGATTCACAAATATATTGAAGTTGTGATATTAAATATAAAAATTAGGAATAAACAACTTACTTTCTCTCTCGAATATAATTCAATTGTACTTCGGTATGTATTATTTATTTGTTACATCTTATTATTTATTTTTGTCTCATAAGTATTTAAATATCTACTTAATTTGTTTATCTCTATTTATATCTTATTTATAATGTAGTTTGTGTATCAAAAAATTACATCAGAAAAAATATACAAAATATGAGTGAAGATACTAATTCTTGAAGTTTGTTGCATTTTAGAGTATGAAGTTTAAAAAAAAAAAAAAAAAAGGATGGAAACTAAATAAATTAATTAAAAATATTTTTAAAAAATAAAAAAATTCCTAATATAATCCAATATAAAAATCACGAAAATATACAATAGGATTTAGTTTTGGCTCTTTATACTTATTTTTAAAATAATTTAATAGGATTTACAATAGTATAAAGTATTTTATTGAACACTGTCTTTTTAAATATAGTTACCGCATTTAATTTAACTTTTTGCACTTTTTAAGATCTAACTGATTATACATGTGTCTAACGTTTATGTTGTTTTGAACTCTTATTTTTATCATAATTAGAAGTAGAATACTTATTTTTATTGATTGACATCTATTTCATTATTTTAAAAAGTGTATAATTATTTTTGAAAATAGGATGATGTATATGTAATGTAAAGAAAACAAAAAACTAATTTTTAACAATGACAGTTAAAAAATTTACAGGAGATTTGTGTTTTTTATTCTTTAAATGACAGATTTAAGTAAAGAAAAATTAGTTGCTAATACTTTAGGAAGAATGTATGTATAATAAAAATTTAGTCGATAATGTCATGATATTATGCAGTTAATAATGTAGTAATAAACCAAAGCAAAGTACATTGTACAAGTTATCAAATGATCACATGATTTGTTCTTCAATTTTATGGAGATTTAATTATATTTCGTTCAAGAAATACACGACAAAAGAAGTTTTGATAAATAAAATGAGAAATGATATATATTGAAATAAGTCATTATTATATATATGATTAATAATTATTTATATTATCTGCGCAAAGCACGGGCACATATAGTAGTACTTACCATACACAACAATTCCCCAAATGAACGAGGAATGGCCAAGACATAAATACATGTTCAGATGAATGTGTACTTAACAAGCAAGGATCAATTGCATCTGGATAAGTAGGTTTCCCTTGAAATTTGAATAGTGAACATATGTCGGATATACTTGGTCAATCGGTAGATTTGATATCTTGTCGAGCATTTGTGTATACCTAGAAAACCATGTCACACAATCCATCCTGTACCATTTATGGTTCTTACAATTGTGTTTGTTTCAGCCATGAACACCTCCTAGTTTCACAAGTGTATAGAGAATGAGCTTTTACAATCGTTCTCTTTGAATTGACTTACACTTCACACTCACATAGGTTGTTTCTAACTGTGTCATTAGATAAATTTAAGCTTTATTAACTCGATACCAAGCCTTAATGTTTTATCCTTGTTCCTAAACATCTTCTTCATCACGAGAATGTATTGAGTTATTTGACAGTTCAAACCTTCAGTCACAACTATGTTTGATGTCTTTTATCCTAGTTCTTAGGATCTCCAGTTGGCTAGGTAGAGTTACCCTCATGATGACTTGTCCCAACCTTAAAATCATTTCCTTAGATGATCTTTCAAATGTATCTTTAGCTAGGCCTTTTGTAAGTAGATCTGATACATTATCTCTAGACTTTACTTAGTCAATAGTAATATTCCACTTGAGAGTAGTTTTCTCCTTGTATTATGCCTTTGTCGTATGTGACGAGAACTTTTGTTGTACATAATGCTCCCTGTCCTACGTATTGTTGCTTGATTATTAGTGCGTATGCAAGGGCGGCTCAACCTGTTTGGGGGTGCAAAGCAAAATTTTAATTCGAGGCCTAAAATATGAACAAACTTCATATACATATTTACTCAAAATATATTTTTCTTACACTATTTAGATGAAAATTATTAGTATTTTAATATTGTTTTTCAGCTATTAGTTTCAAGTAAGATTTTATCAACTCAACATTGAAAAACATTCTTTTAGTAAGGCAATTATTATATGAATTGTTAACATAATTCTATAAGTAATAAGTTGACAAATATTAAATAAAGATAAGAGTTAGAACCATAGAATTTGACGCAAGAAGTTGATGACTTGGTATACCCCATTTTAATATGCTTCTAATAATGCTTGAAACTAAAATTTAAAATGAAATAAAAAAGAATTTGTAAATCACTTTGTTCAACACTTGTCAATATTAATTCTTATTTTAAACAAAGTACAAAAAATGTTAAAGTGGGTAAAATAATATATTTTCAAAAAAAATTGTACTCTTTATCACAAATAATCAAATTTTTTGTATAGAAATTTTAACATATAATTTATTCTTGATAAAAATTTCAGGTCCCTCGAAATTTGGGGGCCTAAGGCAAAAGCCTTATTTTCCCAAGCATAGAGTTGGCCCTGAGTGTATGCATATAGGTTCACAGGTTTAGGCTAGAATGAAATGTCTTCTAAAAAATTTCTGAGCCATTCAGCTTTGTCACTAATCTTATCTAAAGCAATAAATTCAAATTCCATTCTAGAGCGATCAATACATGTCTGTTTGGATGATTTCCAAGAGACTACTCTTCCAAGAAGTGTTAATACATACCCACTTATGGATTTACTTAATTTGACTAGAGATTCAGTTTGTATCACTATATCCCTCAATCATGGTGGGTTATTTATTATAGTGCAAGGCATAGTTTTGTGTATGTTTCAGATATCCCAAAACTTGTTTCATTGCAATTCAGTGAGTTTGGTTGGGATTACTTATGAATTGAATCTGTTCGCTTATAGTACATGTTATATATGGTCGCGTACAATTAATAATAAGCAGCAAACTTCCCAAGACTCTTGCATAGTCAATTGTGAATCACTTTCACATTCATTCATCTAAAATGTAAAACTTACATCAATTGGAGTCTTGAAAACATTGAAATCCAACAACTTGAACTTGCCCAGTACTCTTTCAACATAATGAAATTGCAACAATGCTAGAACTTGTGAGTTTTGTGAATTCTAGATCTTATGATCAAATCAGCAATTCCTAAGTCCTTCATATTAAATTTTTTAGACAGCATGCGCTTAGTAGAATTTTTATCGTCAATATCTTTACTCATTATCAACATGTCATCAACATATACACAAACAATGACTTTTTGATCTTGAATGTTTTTAATGTAGAAAAATTTAACACACTCCTTGATCTAATATTCGTTTGCCAACATTATTTAATCAAATTTAGCATGTCATTGCTTTGGTGATTGTTTGAGCCCATAGAATGACACTTAACAAGTTTCCACACTTTCCTTTCTTTACCAGGAACTACAAATCCCCAAGGTTGTACCATGTAAATTTCTTCCCTCAATTCTCCATTTAACAAATATGATTTCAAATTTATTTGATGAATTTGAAGGCCACATACCACAACTAGAAATTAACATTTGAATGGATATAGTCCTAGTTACTAGCAAGTATGTGTCAAAATAATCAAGGGCTTCTTTTTGTCTAAAGCCTTTGATGACAAGTCTTGCTAATAGTTCAACCAACTTTTATTTTCCTTTTGAAGATCCACTCTGAAACCAAAGATTTATTTCTTGGAGGAAGATCCTTCAACATCCAAGTATAGTTCCTCAAATTAAATTAATATCACTATTTATATCCTTTATCAAAAAAGATGAGTCCCCAAACGACATAACTTCTTTGAATGTATGAGGCTCATTTTCAAGAGTAAATGTTATAGAATCGAATATGAACGAAGTAGATGTGTCAAAGAACTCACCATTATCTCTCTCAATTACTATATTAACATGAATTTTGGGAGTGTCGAATTTGTGAACCAAAAAGTAATAAGCCTTGCTATTTGAAGCATATCTAATTAATACACAATCTACAATCTTAGGTTAAATTTTTACCCTTTGGGTTGAGGAGCTTGTACCTTTGCTAAACACCCTTCATATTTTGAAATATTTCAAGTTGGATTTTCTTTATTTCGACAATTCGTATGTAATATATTGAACATTGTTATGGGGCACTCTATTGATTATTCGGTTGCCCGTAAGGATAGTTTCCCCTTATAAGCTCCGTGGTAAACCAAAACTGATTAATAAAGCATTCATTATATCTTTTAAGGTTCAGTTTTTCCTTTTCGCAATTCCATTTGATTAGGGTGTGCCGGGGCCGGGGGGGGGGGGGGGAGGGGGAAGGGAGGGTGCTAGTTTGATGAATAATTTAATATTCTAAACATATCTTTGCAAAAGGAGATTCAAATTATCACTCCCCAAGCCTATACCCAGGATGTGGTCGACACTCAAGAACCATTTATGTATGGATGACTACTTAACGGAAGATTTACTTAAGCAATAACAGGCTTAGAAATACAATGTGGATCATTCAAACTCAAAGTAATTACTCAACTCAAATTGTCTATAAAAATACTCATTCATGTAGGGTATAATAGTTTGCAAGACTTCTCAAGGAAAATTAACTACTGAGAAACTCCTAAACTTTATCTATCTAAGAATACTCTATAGTTCAACATGGGTGTTGGGACAAGACTCATGACACCCTAAAATGACTAAACTAAAAATAAAAGTGGAGTCCTCCAGAATGCAAGGAGGCTCACCAAAAGCTAATTGAAGTGCAAAGTGATCTAAACGAAGCGCCTATTGATGATCATGAACACTTGTATCTACATTATAGAAAGATATATGTCAAAGGACATTAATACATTGAATGTACAAGTATGTAATACAGATAAATGAATTAATAACTAAACTGATAAGGCTGGAAGAATACTCACCTCAACACAATACAAAGCAATTGTAAGAGAGGAAAAATATTTAAAGCTTCATAAATAAAAGATGCTAACTCAAGGATGTATATAAGAATACAATAAACTACTCTTTACTCTTATTTGGGACATTCTCTAACCGACAACAATCACTATGAGCTATGTGATGATAAATCGTCTCGCCCGCCCTACCATAACTATCCTACACCTTGTCGAGGTATAGAACACCTCAATTAAGTGGATCTACTAAGCTTTGCTCGAAAACAATAAGGAGTCATCTAAAAAGTATGATCATTTACCCATGTTGGTTACATATTTTATGAGGAATGTGAGTTGTCTTACCTCATCCCCATATCGTTGTTCAATACTACTCCCAATAAATATATATATTCATGCTTAAATGTATAAAACAAAGTCTTTCTCAATTTGAGGTAATTCCTCATAAGCATATGAGGAATGAGAGTTGTTTGAACTCATCCCTATATCGGTGTTCAATACTGCTCCCATTAAATATATACACATCCTCAAATGTATAAAACATACTCTTTCTCAATTTGAGGTAATTTCTCAAAATATCCTCTTAAAAGAGGTAATCACTCTGAAATAACTTTGTACACAGTACTCGTTTAGAAATCGAAGGTTCTCTTTTCTCAATGTAAAAATGATAAATTTGGAAATCAACAGTACCCTTAAAGTTTACTCAAAATGTCTCTTTACACTTCCTCAGAACTCCTCTTTACTTTCTCAGAGAATCAATTTAAGATAATTGTTCGGTCAAAAAGATTCTCAACAATAACTCCATGAATACACAAATAATAGGGTTCATGATGTAAAATAGACATGAAAAATCAACTAAAGAACCTCAATGCTTAACATTTAACAACTCAAAAATTAGGAATAACAACTGTGAATTTAACAACAAAATCAACTCAACAATACTCAAATCCAAGGATAAAACCCTAGAATACTCTTTTACTGATAGAAAGTAGATGTAGGACGTGAGGATGAACTTAATCCATCACTATGATAGTCTTACATACCGTGGAAGAACAATGTTCTTGGCTAAATCGACGAAATTCGAAAAACATTAGAAACCCTAGTTTTTCTCCTTTTGAATCCTTACTCTAAGTCTTTGAAGTGTTAAATAACGTAAAATAATGTTTTAACACTGTTTAGACCCTTAATTAGGTGAAAAAGTGTCATCATTAGGCCTAAAAAGGGTGGGAAAAGACTAAACTACCCCTTTTTAAAAGCTGATAAAACTGTCAACAGGACTATTTATGGTTAATGGTTTGAGCTACGGACTGTAGATCCTATCGGTGAATTTTATATTGAATTTTTAAGGTTTAAAAATCTATTTGTGGGTTGAAACGATGACTCGTAATAGTTTTTACGGCCTACAGAATGGATTCATAGGAATTGAGTCATGAAATTTGACTCTTAGTAGTTTTTTGACGACTTGGAAGGACAAGTCATAGTTTAACCTACGACTCGTAGGTTGGATCCATTGTTTATAAACTTAGAAAACTCTGATATAGCAGTCTCTGGTAAAGTGGCCACTACTTTTTAGTCCGAACTCGAAATAAGACAAACTTGGTGGTGTTGAAATTAGAACTCAAAGACCTTCAATTTGATAGGTCATAGGCCACCTAAATCATTTTGTGTTGGGAGATAGTATCATCTGAATTTAACCTAAGTAGAATCTTTTGTCAAAACAAAATCGATAATGAAACTTTTACATTAACTTTGTGCTAGGGGGCTCTAGGGACCTTAAGTCATATCCATAGCAACTTGAACATAAAATAAATGACCTTTATACATATGAGCAATTTAAGAATCACTCGATACAATTTTACATGTAAATAAAAAATGGTTTGGGCCTTATCTTAGAAATTTTTGGGGTGTTACAATATTTTCTCTTGTTATCATACATCCTTGAATGATGGCTAAACTGAGGATAGAAAGGAAAGGAGTTACTCTTACTATCTTTCTGACTTTTAAAATTGCCTACTAACATATGTAAAGTTGATTTACATTAAGATTTTGGAACTCTCTGTAGCACATAAGTTGCGAACGATATGAGTTTGAACGTAGTCACGCGCTATCTAAAGTTATTTGACATAAAGGAAAGATATTTAGGCACGAAGTAAGAATAGGAATAATATGTCTTATGTGATATGACTGATAGGTTTTACCTTTAGCAACACTTCTTAACTATGCTTTCATTTCTGATTACTACACTTTATTAGATGCAACTTCTAGCTCTCATTAGTAGTCTATTTAAGGTGATTCGAAGCTTAGTGTGTTCAAAATTTTTGGATTTACGTGAGTGATCAACCGGGGAATGTATGGTAGGCTTTGTTTGAGGTAAAACCCATTGTTTAGGGGCTACATTACCTCTTTTTGTGTTCTTTATATTAGTGAATTATGCATGTAGATTGTTTGAACTGTTCTGATCCTCGAATTATATTCTATTTTGGGAGTAAATTCGGGGAGGCATTATGATCTTTTGAAGAAGTCAATTCAGAATTTCAGGCACGGGTGTCACATCTCCTGTTTTGATTCCAATTTGGTTACTTTTTTGTTTTATGTAAATTTACTGTCTAAACGTCTGTATTAACATTATGATTTTATAATTGATAGTGTGGCAACATTTGAAGGGTGCTCGGAAAGAACAATCTCCAGATAAGTGATTAGAGCACACACATTTAAACTAAAGGTAGACTACAACTCCCCATTAATTATATTGATCTTTATTATGTGAAAGCATGTTGAATTGTTTGAATTTGGCGCAAGTATTATCTAGTTTAGCATGATTAAATTACATAGAATCCATGTTTTAGGCTTTTATCTAGCTTTTCGAGATTAGAAGCCTGTCAATTGCTAAATGTGGTCCTCCTTACGTTGTGATATGCTTTGGTGTTGTCTTTTTTGATTGACTTGGGCATGTTTGGCTTTATTCTAGGCTTAGAATGGTGCTTGCCATAAACTCACGATATTAGGAGTTGTTTTGCCTTAGTTTTGCTCCGACATCGTTTCAGAGAGTTTATATCCTTGTAGATTGGTGTAGCATACTTGGATCTGATAAAATGAATATTAGATTAAGCATGGACTCAGCCTTGAAGACCTTATATCCATTCTCCATCTTTTTATGTCCCGTGATTCCAATTGAGATATCGGGCTTCACTTGGCTGCATGAGATTGGAATTGGTTCGAGCTAGGAGTATTGTGCTGACTATCGCGGAGTGGACATCAATCTACAATGGTTCTTTGATGAAGAGTTGATATGAGATCCTTCGGCAGTTATTATATTATTAGATTAAAAGTCTGGTCGTGTTGCTCATTATCATCTACGGAGTTTATTTATACCTAATTTCGAATTAAAGGTTTGGATATCTGATCTTCAGGTGCAGTCCGTGATGCGGGCTCATTATCCTCTATAGAGTTGATATCTTTTGGCTTTCTCTTGGTTTTATTGGAGACCTATCCATGCTTAGAGGTCTAGGCTATGTCCTATATAGTTCTCTAGGGAGATTTATTCGAGACCTGGGCTATGCACCATGTGGCTATGGACTTATCATGACTTGTTCTTATTAGTTTTAGCTATTCTATGTACCCATCGGGCACATGTGCGTCCATTTGAGTTTTTTACTTAAACTTGTGCATGAGGGTACCTTCTGGGTTTATTGAGGCCAATTAGGTTTAGTTAGCTTTACTTTTTTTGTTCTTAGTACACTCATGTGCATCTCATTTAAATTTTGCTCTTTTGACCTCTGTTTGTAATTTATTCTAGCATTTCATATTGCTTTTACTTTTCTTGCTCAGTCAGGTTTTGATGCCTACCAAGTACTTGTTGTTTTCGTACTCATGCTACACTCTGCATTTGTATTGTGAGGTAGGTCTGAGCACCAACTACTACCATTGATATTTGAGCCTGTTGCCACTTCAGTTCAGAGGAGAGGGTGAGTAGGTATCCTAGAAATACCTATTTGTATCTATCTTTTGTTGGCTCATCTTTTATTTTAAGACAAGAGTTATATTTTTGGCCCACTTAGGGACTTGTACTCTTTTACTTTAGTAGCTCTGTACTTGTGACTTACAGGTTCTAGGAGGATCTTTTATTGTATATATATTTTGGTTTCTTATGCCTGTTCATCTATATCTATTATTAAATTTTCGGGTCCTAATAGCATCCATGAAGCAATCAAGCACACCATATTTGAATCATAGAACCAGTATAAAATTACCGTCTTGCCGTCGTCTAGAAGCAGGCATGTCGTCCATGACCTGCTTCCTTATTTCTTAATACTAGTAGATAAAGTAAAACAAAGTTTATAAGGAATAATCATTATAACTTGGCCTATCTTTTGGTCCACACAGTTACAAGTACTGGTGTCAAATATGGCCTGAAAATTGGTGGTGCACCCAATTCGCCCAAAATCTTGGGCACAAGATAATTTCATATTGGGTTGGCCCTTTAAATCTAACTTAACACAACTCATTTTTTAAGTGATCTCTAAATTTTGTCATACAGTTTAAAATTTTAGAGATTTACTTTAATTTCGGATTACTGCTAATAATTCATTTTGATTTTTAATATGGATTAGGTTTGAGTGTTGAGGTTTTGATCTCGACTGAAGGTTATGTCTCAGGTTTCAAATCTCAAGGATTGGGTCTCGGGTAAAGGTTACAGTTAGATCTCGAATTGTTCTTAGGGGTAGGTGCTTGAGTTCCTAGTTAAATCTCAAGTTAGTGTCGAAGGGACTAGAGATCGGGATCGAAGCTTGGGACTAATATCCTAGTACCTGGGTCGAGGTCAAGGGTTGGGGGTCATAGATGCTAGTTCTTAAGGCTCGAATCTTGAGTTAGGGTTAGATTTCGAGTCAGGTTAAGAGTCTTGGTTCATGGTTAAGACTTAAGTCTGAGTCCTGATTTAGGGTTTGATCAAATCAAAAGGTTTCCTCCTAATGAGAATCAAGTGAAACATTTATGCTTCTTTAGACCTTACTTTGGGAGGAGCAGAGTCAGACATGCTAATTCGTAAATCTCATGGAAACTTCATGAAAGGTTACTCTAGTTGAACAAATACGCCTTATGACTCCCATATTGTTGAGGTTTTCGGTGTTCAAGAAGCACTAAACTCGCTAAAGGAAAACTTTTCATCAATAACAATTATTGTGGAAATTGAAAGTCTTTTGGTTAAACAAGCATCAGAAAAATCTTACAGCAACTCTTAGTTTTTTATATATATTATTATTCGAGATTGTATAACACTCATGTGTAACTTTACTTCTATTTCCTTGTCTTTCGTTAAAAAACAGCAAGCCAATGTGCCCATTAGCTAGCTCGGGCTTCGGGTTCTATGTCTAATTCTATGGAGTGGAAACTAGATTCCCCATATTTAATTCATGATCTACTAAACATTCCTTTGATTAATAATTGATTAGAATGCCTTTTTCGGAAGAAAAAAAAAGATGTAATGTATCTCATACATAAAAAACCTAATGCATATTCAAGACAAAAGAATCCATACACCAGCATATCGATAATAAAACAATTGAATTTATGCCATGCTAAACAATGATAATAGTTGTTCAGAAATTTGCTGATTGCTTTTCCTCGTGGTTAGAAATCCATTCTAACATATAGACATACCTTCTTTAATTTAGAGTGCTAGATGATCTTAGATGAAATACATTAGCAATCCAGTACGGCATATTGTTGATAAACTAATTGGCAGAGAAACTTGTTTATATGCAAGTGAACTAATACAGAGCGAAGAGGTTTCCACAAAGTTAGGTTCATATGATAATGTCATTAAGTACATTAACAACATTATACAAATGAATGGATCCTTAAGTCTAACCCAAATGTACTTTCTACTTTGAGTAGTACAACTACCAAGGCTTCGTTTTTCATATTTTTCTTACAACAAAATCTACCCTAGCATGACTTGTTCACTGCTTTCTTCTCCTTCATTTCAGAAATTACGGTTAAACTAGCAGATAAATGAAGATACCACTTGGTTTAATTTTAATTTCCAGAGTTCAAAGTAAAGGACATGAGCATTCTCCTTCTTTTAATCTACATTATGTCTACTAATAACCTAATTACTGCACACAATTAATTATCCTTCTTTTAATCTACATTCTATGTTATGATTCAGTTATGATCGTGACTCTAAAGAATTTTTGGTCATTGGTTGATCCACAAGCAAAAATAGCGGATAACTATGTCCTATTAGACTTAGGCAGATGAGAAGAAAACACATCATACTTACTTTCTCTGCATTACGCTTAGAAATATACATTGACCTTGTACTTATAAATGACTTGTATTCTTATTAGCTACTACTAATGATAACTAAGATTCTTTTGAATTAAATTATCATTTTGAAGATCTATGATGAACTGGAGAGGCGCACTCTTAGTGTTGAACGTGAGCTTGATAAAAGCTACAAATGGACATTTCTGCAGTAACCATAAGGTATATATCTCTCTGAAACCAGACTCAACATCAGTCATAAGTATATGTTTTTTAAATTCTTATCATCTAGTTAATGTATTGCAGGATTCATTTAGTGTTTCGAAGAAGTGTCCATTTGTAGATTTTATCAAGGTCACGTTCAACACCAAGGGTGCACTTCTCCAGTTCATCATAGTTCTTCACAATGATAATTCAATCCAAAAGCATCTTAGTTATCATTAGTAGTAGCTAATAAGCATATAAGTCATTTTCTTAGTACATGGTCAATGTATAAATATAATGTGATTTGTTCTCATCTGCCTAAGTATAATAGAGCAGAGTTAGCCGCTATTTTTGCTTAAGGAGAAAACAAATCATTTGATATTGCACTCTTTCATTAAAAGTGAATCCTAATGCTGTTACAATGTGAACATCATTTGATGCATTAGATAAGTGCTTAGAACATTTAAGGAAAACATTCACCAGCCAAATTGGCAAATCAAGTCTCAAACATCAATAACTGAAATGAAAAAGAATAATGAACTATAACTATTTATCTATGAAGCCTCTACTAATTGAGATGGACATCAGGACAAGACCCATGACATCCTAATAAAAACCAGAGTGAATAAAGTAAACAAGAGATACTCTGGAAAACAAGGAGGCTCACCAACAACTTTGAAGCTCAACTAGATCAATGAAGCGCTGGATGTTGATTCTGGTTACCTGTATCTGCATTATAAAAGATGCAAGCCAAATGGCGTCAATATATGGAATGTACAAGCATATGAAGGGAAATCTAAACAAGACATAAGCTTGAATTGGAACAGAAAGAAACACTTACCTCGTCTCAACTCACTCATCTCAATATAAGAGGCTAATAAAGATGCAATATAAAGAAAAGCTTTAACACATGTAGATAGCAACTCAGTGTATTGAAAGACACAATAAGAATTATTTTTGTATATGGAAATATAAGTAACTCTGTGGGAGATTCTCTAGCCGAAAACCATCAGTATGAGCTATGTGATGATACACTGATACAGTGTCTCGCCCATACTCCCAAAATTGTCCTATACTTTTTCTTGGTATAGAACTCCTCAACTAAGTGGATACACTAAGCTATGCTTAAAATCAATAAGGAATCTAAAAAGTATGACCCTCTCTACCCACGTTGGCTACGTGGTTTAGGGAGACTTTGAGTTATTTGAACTCGTCCCCATATCAGTGCTCAATACTACTCCCAAAATGTAACTAGCTCATATGTTTAAAAACATGACTTTCTTTGTGGTTTGAGATTATTACTCAAAATCTATCTCTTAAAAGAGATGGTACTCATTACTACTCAGGAAAACTCTTTTTTGAAATTGGTGTTTCCTCTTATCTTAAATGTGAAAACATTTACTCCTTGGGAATACTTAGACCCCATATAACATTTTAAAGAAATGAACTCGGCTCTACTCTTTCTCAAACTTAATGATTAAGTCTTAAAACAAGTTTAAAACTTTTGTAAAAGACTTTTGAAAAGATTCTAAGAGCTCTCTAGACTTGACTCTCAGCTCTACATTGAATTTGAATTATGGATTCAAGGGTTATGATCTCATGTTATGGATTATCTCTTGATGTTTAGACGTACCTTTGAGTGTAGGAATCAACTAGAAAACATAGGTTCGATTTGAGGGAACTCATACGGAAAGAAGTGGGAAAGGGTATAGCACCTGGTAACCCTAGCGTACTGAGTGGCGCAGGGTGCCATATGCTGAACTGTAGAGGCTGATTGGGGCACACTGAATGGCATGGCACCTAAGGTTCAAAGTACAAACACTCTTCTCTGGCGCATTGGCTGGCGCGGTGCGCCAGCCCCTAGCCAAGAAACCCAACGAATTTTCTTACTCCTTTTCTAACCCCAATTCAAAAATCGAATGGTTTCTTCCCCAATCACTTAGATTCAAATACCCAACAATAGTACACAAGAATCTACTCCAAAAACAACCTTAAAACTCATACGATTATCTCAAGAACTCATCAAAACTTCAACAATCAAAATTATGAAGGAAACTTCAACAAAACTCATCAAGAAATCAAACCCTTGACTTTCAACAATAAAATTACGCTGAATTGATCATGATTGGCACATGGGTGAATGAACCCAATGCTATATGAACTCAGATATCTCTTAGGGATCAAACCCTTGGTGTAATCCACAACGAAATCTTCAAGAACTTGACGAACGTTTGACTTTTCTCCTTTCCCTCCTCTCTTTGAACTTCTCTCAAAGCCCTAGCGTATTTTTGGATTTGCAAAACTAAACCAAATCAGTTTAGACCCCAAATATTACCAAATTTCATTTTAATTTAATTGCATAAGGAAAAGGCCAAAATACCCATCTTAAATCCGGGTAGCTTTACTTAACTAGACAACCCGACTTCAAATGGGCATATCTCCCTCATACGATCTCAAAAATTAGCAAACTTAGTGGTGTTAGAAAGAGGATTCCGAGACATTTCATTTGATATCTTATAGGCCACTAAACTCATTATGTACTTAATGTTATAGGCGTTTGAAGTTGACCCCAAAACTCATACTTAGCGTAACTTGCAAATATTTCCAATTTTACTCTTTCCAAAATAGTTCTTTCTAATTCTAGTTCTTTCAAATGCCGAGGTGTTGCAATATTTCCCTCTTGGGAACATTCGTCCTCGAATGAGATTACTCTGAGTATGATAAGGGTGTAGCATCTGACATTCAGCTAAAACACCCAACAAGCAATATATTAAACAATATTTCCACTTAAAATAAATGCCAAGAAAAGGATTAGTACCTGAATTTGGAACTTTTCTAGACTCGAACAGATGTGGTATATCTTCTTCATATCCTCCTTAACCTTCCAAGTAGCTTCCTCAACAAACTGGTTTCTCCACATAACCTTGACTGATGCTACCTCCTTCGTTCTCAACTTGCGAACCACCCTTATAGTCTAGCCTACCCACTGCTTTTTAGCTATTTACTAGTAGTTTCAATTACACATCTATCGAAATTTGCCTATAATCGATCAAATCTCGAGAATTCCTCTCCTTATTGTTATTTCAAATTGTTTGTGACTGCGTTACAGTTGATAGTTGCAAACAAAAAACCCCATCTGACATTCGTGTCGCCCTTTTTTATTTGTGTCATGTCATTTTTAATAATCACCCCTTTTTATTTGTGTCATGTCATTTTTAATAATCTCTATTCCTATAACTAGTTAGATCACATTCGCACTTCTTAGTTGAATTTGAACACATATCGCTCCCTGTGGAATTCAGCCCCAACTCAATTGCTCAGTTAAGTATTGCTTAACAATCATTTGCACCTAGAATTGGATGTAGTGTATTTGATAAATGTTAAAATTCATCAAAATGTCGCCGCTGCCGGGGAGTGGTGTTGTTTAAAATTCTTTTAGTGAAGTTGAATTGTGATCTTCTTAGTTATAGTTGAATCTACTTATTTTAGTTTTTCGTTTTGTGTTGCTTGTGTTAAATAGAGGAGGAGATGAGCGTTAACAGAAGTAATGGTAGCCAAGTGGGCCATGCTTTATTTAAAAAATAATTAGACTGGTTTAAGAGTCGCCACTTAATTTTTAAAGTAAAATTAAGAAAACTATTTTCCAAAAGACTAAAACAGAAATCTAATGAAAATATTAAAGGGGGTTTAGGGTTCATATTAGCATTTCGGGAAGGGTTTGAAAGCACCCAAAATGCCCGCTAACATGCGGTTATCCGATAATTAACTAATTGGCTAAACAATTTTAAGAAATAACACATACTTGAATAAGAGGAAGTAAAAATATTCATTTGACTTTAAATAGTTAATTCCAAAATGGTTATATTTTGGGGCATTGATTAGGAAAAAACTTAAAATTAAATAAACACACAAAACACATAATAGCAAATAAATAGAGGAGGAAGGAAGATTTGGGCCCAAGTTTGGATCTGTCTGCCTGGACAAGTATTTGGGCCTAATTTCTATTTTGTGCCTTGGGCCCATCTTCACACCTGTCCTAAAGAAACTAACAATAAGTTAATTTTCATTGGGCTTTAGGACCAATTCCTGCTTTAGTACATGTCCTAAGCAATAATCAAGGAATAATAGTTGCAATGAGAGGGCTTAGGCCCAAAAAACCAAAATACGACTTTCGAAATAAAAAGTGGGCATTTGGCCCAATCTTTTTCAAATCTCCGATCTGTTGCATATTCTTTCAACTCCGGGACCTGTTCGTCGATTTGTACAGATGGCTGACTCAATGAAGAAGGAATTTGAGCCTTTACGGCTCTCTCGAAATGCAAGGATAGGAGATAGAGTTCGTAAGGACTTGGGCAAATTTCACATGCAAGCAAAAATGAAGAAGCGGTTAACATGCAATCCAACTTTAGATAAATAAAGGAAAATAGACTCGTTCTAAAATATCTACCAATTCAAAAGGTATAAAATAACATATAATCCTACCAAAGGGAATCATACCGAAACATATTGGAAATCAACAGTTTTAAAGCAATGATTAAGAGGGTCTGATGGTCACTCAAACTAATGAATTAAATTATTAACAAACAATATGCATATGAAAAGGTAGAATGGAGATATTCATTATCATCCATCCAGGTAACTAGAGTACAAGGAGATAACATGCAACTATACTAACTTATGTTTCAAAATAAATGTTTGGCAAAAACTGATTATTAAGATTCTATAGATTATTGCATTAAGCATGTAAACTAAATGCAAAGCATTGAACAATTAATGACATAGAAGAAACTTAAAACAACTATAAAAAAATGGTTAGGGCAGTCTAATTCTGAAATAACCTCACCCATATTTAGAAAAATCCCACCGATGGGAGTGCATACTTCAAATACATATCAAAAATTTTAAACATGCGCAAAAACCAAAGACTTAAATAAGAGAAAAAAAAAGATCAAAAAAAGAAATAAGTGTTGACCTTAAAAGGAAAGAAAGGATTGAAGCAAACTACAATCTAAATAGTAATCCGACTTCACATCTTATGAGTTTAACTACAAATGGTGAGCATTTTCGACTAGGCATTTAGGCAGATAGAAACATAAACTCGAGTCTAACATGTCTTGCTACCATTTAAAACAAGCATGGGACTTAAAAAAATGAAGAAAATAAGCTAATAAATCGACGAGCCTTTGACAAAACAACATACAAGTTCCATATTAACTAGATTAAAATTATGCTTATATTTTGAAAATAAAAGACATAAACAGACCAAGATAAGGGTTGAAATAACAACCACGAAAGTTATTTCATCCATCCTAGAATTAAGTTGAACAAGTAACCAAACAATAGTGACAAAGTCGATAAATACGAAAATCAAAAAGGGACTAGAGTTCAATGATTCACAAAATATTCAGCCTTAAATTTACTAGAAAAGAATCATTTTAAACTTTAAGAAACTAAGACGCACTGATTCAAAACCAAACGAGCTTTCAACAGACAAAAGTCATGAACCAAGAACAGAACAAAGGCATTTGAGAAAGAA
Source organism: Solanum bulbocastanum (assembly GCA_037074985.1). Lineage (NCBI taxonomy): Eukaryota > Viridiplantae > Streptophyta > Magnoliopsida > Solanales > Solanaceae > Solanum > Solanum bulbocastanum. The sequence continues at coordinate 14,919,766 of CM073597.1, read as the reverse complement.
AGAAAAGAGACCAATAGACCATTTAACTTCACACCAAACGTAACATCAAATAAAAGAGTCAGAATTCCAAATGAGTTCACCTTTTTAAGTGCAATGAACTGAGACAATGACGAGCTAGAACAACGACCTTCACCATGCCAAGACTCAAACACGAACAATAGTCGAGTTTTTTAGGCAGAAATATCGATCTCAAACACTGAAACTAAGTATCTCCTCTGTTTTTTCTAGAAGTGTATTTAGTATGTATTTTAGCTATTTTTTGCTTAAACTATTCTGTGTATCTTTTGCTCAAAATTCCAAATTTTTTCCAACCCCTTTCAATGAATAAGAGGAGAGTATATATAGGAGATTTTAGGGTTCATGTTTTTTGGGGAGAAAAGGGTGAAAACTTGGATAAGAATAAGGCCCAACCTTTTTGAAATTCAAAAATCTCCCCAAGAATAATGGAAAAAGATGAATTTTGCTTCAAATTCACCTAAATCTGAAAGGGAAAGGCGCGAGGTGGACACCTCGGATCGATCCATTGTACTCGCTGCTCAATGTGGATCAATCTGATAGCCACAAGGATGATTAGATGTGGTTGTTGCAAAGAAAAGGTAGTTGGAATCACGGAAAAGTTGTATGAGATCCTACTAGACTGAGGAAGGAGACGAAGAAAGTTATACTATTGACGTCCTGTGATTGCCGTTTGGTGCCATTGTCGCACTTTGTTGCTACTTCCATGAACTCGCTATTGCGTGAGGAGGACAAAGGGTGTACAGGGTCATTTCGTCGTTCACGCGTTTGGACTGTCATTCGGCATTGTTGAATCATCGTGTACTCTTTATTCCGTGAACGTTGTTCCCAACTATTTTTGAGCTGTTGTTTGACATTTTTGATCTCTTGAGGAATTAGGAATTGGGCCGGGTTGGAGCTAAGGGTGTGGACTGGGTGGCTGAATTTGGAGAATTGGGAATTGGCCCAAAGTTGGTCTTAAGATGGGTTGACTAAAAGATTTAGATTTGGCTACAATTACAATTACAAAGGATTACAATTATAACCAACTGAAGTCACAAAACATAGTCGATTTGAATTTAGCTGGTGAATTCGGCCAAAAGTTAACTAAAATGAATTAATATTAATTAATGAGCTTCTTAATCTTAGCGAAATAAAATAGTTAACATAATTATAAAATAATCAATTCAAATACAAACTAATTAATTCAAAATTTAAAATTATAATTCAAACCAAAACTAAATTAATAAAAAATTTATTTTAACAATGTAGAAAACTTTTGATATGATTTTCAAATGTTTATCAAAATATACTAATTATATAAAATATATTAATTATTTAAATTATTATAAAAATCGACTGAAATTACTTAAAATAACCTTGAAACTGTTTGAATTATATAAAGCTAATTATTCTAAATCATTTGAAAAATTAAGAAGCTCGAAAATTAATTATTACCGGGGAGGGTCAAATTTGTGTGTCAACAACTGTCCCTCGTTTTACTCAGATTGATGTAAGAAATTCGAGGAAAATCAAATTGACTAATCTAATTTTGACCGACCACATCTTCATATTTTGAAATAGGGATTTGGTACAGTCTTTAGGGATCATTGCCAAACCCTGGCAGTGCTACATATCTCAGGCTATATGAGAATTGAGGCCATTGTAGTTCGACACGCTTGATTTCACGCACAATTTTGAAAGACTTCAAAAGCCATCCCCATACCAAATTATGAAGGGATTGAAATGCTCGAGAAAAGATTTAAGAGCGAATGTTGAATATAGTTGAGCACTCAACACTGATCCCGACTACATATCCCTCAACCTAGGAAATCAGGCTACTTGTAGTTCGACTCAATCGGTTGAAAAGGAAATCTATTATGCAAGATGACCTTCAGTTCTCGAAAAGCGAAAAGGTAAGTCAAGTTTGAAAACGTGGCTTGCAACCTCTTAGCCATGAATGTAGCTCGCTTCACACCTGTAATTAAGAACTTACACAAACATAATTTCCAAAGCTCTTGGCGCATTGTCACTTGGATTAAAAATATTCTTTCGATGGAAACCAAAATTTTTCAGATGCCAAACTAAAATTGATAAACCCAAAGAAAAGCCCACATGCCTTCTGATAGGGGTATGGTTTGATTGTGGTAGAAGTTGCTCCCCAGCTCTTAAGAGTTTGGTATTCCTCTATGGACTATGTCTCGGTTCGCTGCTAAGAAAAAGTTCCACATTGTGCTGCATCCTTTTTGATATCGTCTGCACCTGTGGTTTGTTTTGAGAATTCATCCTCTCGGATGCTCTCAACAAAGACTGAGATAGAACTCATTAACATAAAAAATTCAATTCAAATGGGGAGATACTGTCTTTTACCGTTTTGACACTTAATTTTCTACTTGAACATTTGACGTCAACTTCCTTGGGTTTGACGTAAAGAAAATAAAACTCGTGAGTCATATTTTAAATATAATCTTCAAGTACTCTTCATTTGATGTCAAAGTAATAAAATAGGCTGATGTAATATGTTGATAGTTCTCTTGACGTTGTTGTTTATGGTTATCTTGATATTGTTCTTGCGAATGAAAATGATGCAGCCGATGTTGATTTTTTTTTATGCATAAATCTTCCTCTTACAATTAATAATTTCCTCTCTGCAATGCTTGAATCTTTCTCTTACGATGCCTGACATCCTTATCTTGCAATGCATAACTCCTTTCTCTTGCGATGCATGACTCCTTTCTCTTGCGATGCATGACTCCTTTCCTTGCGATGCATGACTCCTTTCCTTGCGATGCATGACTTCTTTCTCTTGAGATGCATGAATTCCTTCTCTGCGATGAATGACTCATTTCTCTTGCGATGCATGACTCTTTATCTTATGATGCATGACTCATTTCTCTAGTGATGTATGACTCTTTCTCTTGCGATGCATGACTTCTTTCTCTTGATGATGCCTCCCAAGTACCGAACGAAAATAATGCTTCACCAAGCAACATAGGTGATCTTCTGGGTATATTCTAGGTGGCGGATCATCTCAATCGACAATACAAATAAACATGACCTTCCGAGTAGTGGTATCATCTCATTTAACAATACGATATGAATGAATCTACGGGTAGTGGTATCATCCCATTTGACAATATGATATAAATGACTCTCAGAGTAGTAATTTTATCATGTCTGATAATATGATGCAGATAACGTCCTCCAAATATCTTTAGTTGATGGAAAACAGTAAAATTGCTTTCTTTGGGGTTTTTATTTGTTTCATCTCCAAACATAGTGGCATGTTCGTTATGTACTTCACCTTGTTGAGAATTGAGCGAAACAATGCTACTTATATTCTCGATTCTTTGTCATAAGAAGCATAAAGCTGCATCCATAGAAAAATTGTCAATTTTGGGGAGATCCTCGCCCTTTTGATTTCTCCATATTCATTGAATGGAGGAATATCCTGATCTTGAGGCAAACTTATAGACTTGCATCCACAGAAAAATTGTTAGTTTAAAAATGAACTGACCTGTGTCGATCTCTTCGGTTGTTTGCTCCTTGTCTTGCTATCTACGGTTGATTTCCCCAATCTCCCACTTTTTGATAGATAATACAAAGCATTTTTTTATGCAAAATAATTAAAACATGAAAGAAAAGTTTTAAGAAAAATAGGATTTCCAAAATAATATATGGCGAAGGTCACTGGCAAGCGTCATGTCATGTCAAACTTAGCGAACGTCTTTGAAGTTGATTTCTCTAGGTCTATCTGATTACTTGCTGGGAAGTATTCAAAGTTGGTCTCAACTGCCGATGAACTCTATTGAAATTATTGAGGTCATCGTCAAAAAAATTTTCCCTACTTAACTGTCTTGGCGCATACTGAACTGTTGATGAACAAACCATGGAATTTTTGAGATCCTCTCAAAAATTTGTCCCAGTTGCAATTCTCAATGTAACTTCAGTCTTGACTTGTTGGAGAGATCTTCTTCTTGAGAATTTTTGAGTCCCTCTCAAAAATTCTATCCCAGTTTTATTCTAAAGGAAAATAGAAATTTTACGGGAGATATGACCGAGTCGTTGTGGTGCCTATGTATCTCGTTAACGCAAGAATCAGGTCAAACGTAGTTCCCCTCTTGAGGTTTAACAAAAATAATAAAATAAAACAAGGAAACGACATAGGCCGCTCACGTATCTCATTCTTTAGAATTTAGGTCGAACATAGTTCAGATACAAAAGGAAACATTAAAAGGGGTAAAAGGGATGAACGAGGCCGACATAGGCCGCCTGCGTATCTCATTCTTGAGAATTCGGGTTAGACATAGTTTAGTACAAGGGGATAAAATTCTAAACAAAGTTATTACAAGCAAATAAAACGATTACAATGAAATAGCAGAAATACACACTGAAACTTCACACATAATATCTCTTGACATCATCTAAGTTGATCGATTTCAGCCATTCGGTGCCATCAATCTCCGACAGGACCAAGGCACCTCTAGATAACACTTTGCGAACCATGTTGGGTCCTTACCCATTTGGTGCAAATTTTCCTTTATACTCATCCCGCTGAGGAAAAATTCGTTTGAGAACTAACTGACCAATTTCAAATATACTGGCTCTTACTTTTTTGTGGAAAGCACGAATCATTCTCTGCCGATATTGTTGACCATGACGAACAACAACCATTCTCTTCTCATCAATCAATGTTAATTGATCAATCCACTTGTGAACCTAATTAGTATCATTTAATTCAGCTTCTTGGATTATTCTCAATGAAGGTATCTCAACTTTGGCAGGTATAACTGCTTATGTTCCATATACTAACAAGTATGAAGTAGCTCCAATTGACGTTCTGACAGTCGTTTTGAAACCCAACAAAGCATATGGCAACATCTTGTGCAAACCTGTGTGATTGTTAATCATTTTCCTCAAAATCTTTTTGTTATTCTTGTTGGCAACTTTTACAGCTCCATTTATTTGGGGATGATAAGCAGTTGAGTTACGGTTAGTAATCTTGAATTATTCACATATCTCTTTCATCAAATGACTATTGAGATTCGCTCCGTTATCATTAATGATGGATTCTGGTACTCCAAACCTACATATCAAATTGTTGTGAATGAAATCAGCTACAACTTTCTTGGTCATTGATTTATACGAAGTTGTTTCCACCTACTTGGTGAAGTAGTCAATAGCAACCAAAATGAATCTGAGTCCGTTAGAGGCGGATGACTCTATTATACCTATGACATCCATGCCCCCAAGCTACAAACAGCCAAGGTGAACTCATAGCATTATGCTCGTGAGGTGGCACTCGAATCAAATCGCCATGCACTGACATTTATGACATTTTTGCACAAACTTACAACAATCATGCTCCATAGTTATCCAAAAATAACCGGCTCAAAGGATCTTCAGATAAGGTGAGCCCATTAATGTGAATACCACAAACTCCAGCATGTATCTGTTCCAAAAGCTTTGCCGCTTTACTAGTATCAAAGCATCTGAGAAGACCTAAATTTGGAGTCCTTCTATAAAGAATTTCCCCACTTGGAAAGACATTTTTAGCCATACAGCATATTGATTACTTCTAGTTGAACATTGCATTCTTGGGATAAGTTCTGGTTTCCAAATACTTCTTTATGTCAAAATATCAAGGCAAACCATCTGATTTTGCTTCAACATGTAAACAATGAACAAACTGCTCTTTTACCTCTATATCCAGTAGATTAATGTAAATTGTATCTGGATGTTTAATCGTTGATGTGATGGTGGCAAGAGCATCAGCTAACTCATTATGTGTCTTGGGAGTGTTCCTGAATTCAATCTTGTGAAATATCTTGCATAACTTCTATATATACTGCACATACGGTGTGATCTTTGGATTTTTCACCACCCATTGTCCTTGAACCTGATGAATCAACAAATCTGAATCTCCGATTACCAATAATTCGTGACCGCTCATGTCAATTGTCATCTTCAAACCAATAATACGAGCTTCATATTCTGCCATGTTGTTCGTGCAATCAAATAATGTTGACCAGATTCTGGCACAACAACTGCTCCGATACCTTTTCCTTGGTGATTTGCTGCTCCATCAAAGAATACTCTCTAGCCAAGGTATGCTTCAGAAATATCTTCGCCCACAAATGCCACTTCTTCATTGGGAAAATAAGTCTTGAGCATTTCATACTCTTCATCGATTGGGTTATTCGCAAGATGATCAGCCAAGGCTTGTGTTCTGATCGCCTTATGAGTCACATATACAATATGAAATTCACTCAAAAGCATTTTTCATTTAGCCTGCTTCCCGGTTGGCATCACTTTTTGTAAAATATACTTCAATGTGTCCATTCTGGAAATAAGGTATGAAGTATGAGAGGAAAAACAATGTCTTAACTTCTGAGCAATCCAGGTCAAAGTGCAACATGTCCTCTCCAAAAGAGTGTAATGGGCCTCGTATGGAGTGAATTTATTCCTTAAATAATAATTGGCTTGCTCCTTCTTCCTAGTTTCAGTATGCTGACCAAGAACACATTCGAATGCGTTATTCGAGACAGATATATGTAGCAACAAAGGACTTCCTTCTCGTAGGGGAACCAACACCGGCTAATTGGACAAATAATTCTTGATGGCATCAAAAGAAGTTTGAAATTCACTGGTCCACTTGGTTAGGGTATCTTTTTTCAACAATTTGAAAATGGGTTCACACACCACGGTGGATTGAGTTATGAACTGGTTGATGTAGTTCAACCTTCCCAGGAAACTCATCATCTCTTTCTTGGTCTTCGGAGGAGGTAACTCTTTAATTGCTTTGATCTTCGAAGATTCAAGCTCTATCCCCTTCATACTGACTATAAACCCCAATAACTTGCCAGCTGGCACTCCAAAATCATATTTAGCAGGATTTAGCTTCAAATTGTACCGATGTAGGCGATCAAAGAATTTTCTTAAATGAGTCAAGTGATCCGAACTCTCGCGGATTTGATTATAACATCATCTACATACATCTCGATCTCCTTATGAATTATATAATGAAAGATGGTTGTCATAGCCCTCATATAAGCAGCACCGCCATTTTTTAGGCCAAAAGGCATCACCCAATAATGATATACTCCCTAGGGAGTAATGAAGGTTGTCTTTTCTGCATCTTCTTCATCAATAACTCCATAACCCACATAAAAATCCACAAATGACTACATCTCATGCTTAGCACAGTTATCAATGAGAATGTGAATGTTTGGCAATGGAAAATTATCTTTCGGGCTAGCTTTGTTAAGATCTCTGTAGTCGACACAAATTATGATCTTTCCATCTTTCTTGGCAAGCGGAATAATGTTGGCTAGCCAAGTCAGATATTTCGTCACTTCAACCGCATGGGACTCAATCAACTTGGTAATCTCCTCTTTGATCTTCAAACTCAACTCTGGCTTAAATTTCTGTGTTTTCTAACTTATCCAACTGAAATATGGATTGATCAACAATTTATGAGACACCATATTCACACTTAGCCCTGGCATATCTCTGTAAGACTAGGCAAATACGTCGATATATTCTCTGAGCAAGCGAACCAGGTCGCTTCTTTGAGCTTTAGTCAGATAGACATTGATTCTAACTTCTTTTACACATTCCTCATATTCGAGATTCACAGTCTTAGTTTCTTCCAAATTCGGCTTGTGCTGGTTCTCAAATTTTCAAAACTCCTCAGAACATGCTCAGGTACCACATTTTCTTCTTCATGTTCCTCGCATACATCATCACCTGCCTTATTTTGTTCATTCGACTTGTGATATGACATGACATGACATTAGCAAGTTTTAAATTACTATTACTGAATTCATAAAAAAACAAAGTTAGAAAAGTAAAATATAATTAGCTAGGTAAATAAATAATTTTTTGATAAAAGAGGCTTTTATTTAAACTTAAAATGGGCACAAAATTTGGCCATGGCCAAAAGGCCATTCTGCCTTCATAAACATCACGGAGGAAATTAAAAAACTCAAACAAGTAAAAACTGCATAAAGGGTAGGTCTTGGGCCTCTTTCGTTCTGCCACCGATTTTAAAAATAGACATAAGCACATGTCCTTTCTACCTAGATGAGCAGGTAATCAAGAGTAGTATGGAGGTCTAAATTTGCAACTGCTCCTCTATTTTAGCATCATGGATGCCTAATGTCCTAATCTCTTCCTCAATGACTGCATCAATCTCCACAAAAAGGCCCCAGATTCCTTCCATAAACAAGCATCATTCACATATTCTGGCATAGGGAATGAGTGGTACAAATGAGGAATTGGCCTAGCCAATGCTCCATCAACACTTTTGTTCATCATCTCTGCTTCATCATCTGTTGGGACATATCCCAAACCAAACTTTGCTTTTTTGGCGGGGATTTGAATAGGCTCAACAATTCCTTGAAAGTGCTTCCCTAATCTAAAACCTGGTTCAAAACCACTCTGGAGCATAACAGTAGCAATCATCTTATACACAAAAGGCATAAGGGGCTTGCGGAGCCAAATTATCACTAGTGGCATTTACCAGCTCCACTGTGTAGAAATCATAACCTCGAGAGACATCATCAACAATCGTCGCATACCCATTAGAGTGGCTCCCTTCACCATGAACGACCAATTCCTGTTCCTTCCAAACAAATTTCATTAGTTGGTCAAGGGTAAAAGGCACAACCCCGACTCTGTAGATCTACGGTCTTCCTAGAAGCAAATTATAATTGGTACTGATATCCAACACTGAAACTCCACATTAAATTCTGCAGGACCCATCTGAATATCCAAGTTCACTGCACCAAACGTGTCTCTTTGCTCTCCTTCAAAAGCCCTCACATTGACTTGGTTCTGGTGAACCTTTCCCAAGACGAAGTTTAGCTACTTAAGAGTCAAAAGTGGGAAAATGTTGAGACCAGATCCGCCATCGACCAAGACGCAATTCATAACCTTGTCTCAGCATATAATGGTGACATATAGAGCTTTGTTGTGCATCTTGCCTACAAAGGGAAGCTCTTCGTCACAGAAACTGATGCGGTGTCCTTGAACGACTTGGTTTATCATGACCGCCAGATTATCACTATTAGTACACACTAGGACATAGGTTTCAATGCCAAAAGAAATCTCTTTTACAGTATCACTCTTGATAGAAATAACTTTGTATGATACAAAACTAACAACATGTTGTCAAATTGACAATGGATCAGAAGCTAGTTTAGCTAAATCATTTTTAATAAACAATTAGGATATTAACCAATATAATATTTCTATTATAGGCATTGCTGGAGTAAAAGAAAAATTAAATCGTTCAAAAGAAAAAGTTGAAATAATCTTAGGATCAAAAATTGTGAAGATAAATAAATTATTTGCCTATGATAAATTAGAAAATGATTTGTTATTAGGTAATGATTTTTTACAACAATTTCAGGATTATCACTGAACACTATATATGATAAGTCTTAAAAATCCATGTGGACACTTTATATAAGTCCCTAGGAAACAAAATCCATATTGTCTTGTAAAAGAAAATGGAAATTACAAAGAAAAATATTTAGAAAATTTAAAACAAATCTCTTGTAAATGTCTTAATTTAGAATGGATAAAAGAGAATTTACAAAAATCTTATGGAGAAAATCCATTAGAAAAATGGGAAAATAATCAAGAAAAAGCAATTTTAACTCTAAAAGATCCTAGTGTTATTATTAGAGTTAGACCAATGCCTTATAATGAAGAAGATATAAAGGAGTTTAAAACACAACTCAAAGAATTAATTGATCTAAAACTCATAAGGATAAGTAATAGTCCTCACAGTAGCCCGGCATTTATGGTTAGAAATCATGCCGAAGTAAAACGAGGAAAAGCTAGAATGGTTATAAATTATAAAGAATTAAACAAACATTGTGTTTTTGATGGGTATTTAATACCAAATAAAAACAATTTAATAAATCTTGCTAAAGGAAAAACTTATTTTTCAAAATTCGATTGTAAAAGTGGATTTTGGCAAATAAAGTAAAAAGAGGAATCAATTCCTTTAACAGCTTTTAGCACACCTAATGGTCACTATGAGTGGATGGTAATGCCTTTTGGATTAAAAAATGCTCCACAAATATTCCAAAGGAAAATGGATAAAATATTTTCTGAAAAAGAATTTCTAATAGTCTATATTGACGATATATTAATATGTTCTAACACTTATCAAGAACATTTGAAACATCTAAAAGAATTTTCAGAAATTTGTCTACAAAATGGAATCATCCTTAGCCAGAAAAAGGCTGAAATTAATAAAAACGAAATAGAATTTTTGGGAATGATTATCTCAAAAAATGAAATTAAATTACAATAACATATTTCAAAAAAGATTGTAGAATTTCCAGATAAATTATCAACAAAAGAAGAAATACAAAAATTTCTTGGATGCTTGAACTATGCAGGAGAATTTATTCCTGATCTAGCCAAGAAAAGAAATATTTTGCAAAAATTGATAAGAAAATCCTATCGAGTGGGATGGACAGAAGAACACACTCAATATGTAAAACAATTAAAGGAGGAATGTTCTAAACTTCCTAAACTAAGATTACCCGATAAAAAAGATAATTTAGTATTACAAACAGATGCATCAGATTATCATTGGGGTGCATTATTACAAACTGATTTAAATGAAATCTGCAGGTATACTAGTGGCACCTTTAATGAAGCACAAATAAAATATTCTACAAATGAAAAGAATTACTAGCAACAGTGAGAGTAATTAGAAAATTTTCAGCATTTCTTTTACCAAAATTATTTACTATTAGAACTGATAATACTCAAGTATCAGGTCTGATATCCAATAAACTTCCATCAGAACCACAATATAGAAGGTTGCATAGATGACAAGTTTTGTTATTCTTTTATACATTTAAAATTGAGCATATTAAAGGATCTGACAATTCTTTTGCATATTTTCTCTCCAGGAACGTCCAATATGGACAATAAAACTCAAATCCTTGTCAATAGGATTTATGAAAGAATGGAAAAGGTGGAAGAGTCCATAGATGACAAAAGTCACCAATTATTCAGCATTAGAGACGAATTAACAAAATTATCTGAACAAGCTAGAAAATTGCAATTTGAACTGAATCAGCTTAGTGAAGATCAAGCTGAAAATATAAACGAATTTTTATTGTTATGTGAGCATTTGGACACATGTCCAAAAGGGAATTCAAAACCCACTGGGAATATTACTCCTAATAAAGTGGCAGGAGATGTCCCACTAGCACATAGTGCCAAAAACATCTCGACGGTAAGCCAGGATATGCCGACACCTGAGTCTAAGGATGAGGGTAAAAGCCAAGCAAATAAAAAAGAAAAAGAAAAAGAAAAAGAAAAAGAGGCCAATAAAGGCACATTTTCATTGAAAATTGAAAAGGTTACTACTGGGAAACCAGAAAGTAGCAGCACTAACAAAGTTTCTTCGGGAACAAAAGTTTTTTCTTCTTTGCAGGTAGAAAAGAAGAATCCAAAAGAAGAAGAATATCTTGCTTTTTCAAGATATATCTACAATCTTCCAGAAGAAAGTGGAGAAACCTATGGAGTTCTAGGAAATACCAGTTTATTCCCTAGAATTTCAATATTTCCTAATGGATCACCGGGATTTGCCGCCCAATTATTTGAATATGGATACCTTGACAGGATCTATGCTAAACCAGACCTTCAAGAACTATCCAACAACTGCAAAATGCAGTAAAAACCTTTGCTCAAGGAGTAGGAGTCTATTGTCGTTTCTTTAGCATAGCTATGGAAGGCAAAGACAGTCAAACCTATTTTCCAACGATTAATTATATCATAGTGGAAAAATTAAAAGATTTCAACGTTAAGGCAACTGGGGTGGATAAAAAACTCCCATATCTTAACAAAAAATGGATTCAAACCAAGCGAGCTTTAGGGATAAAAGCATTATATTTTATCCTTAAGAAATTTTTAATGAAGAATACAAAGTCATTGATCATACTCCCTATTGGATTTTAATGACAAAGGGAAAAAATAAATCAGCAATATTAAAGGAAAAAATCCTTGATATTGAACTCCATAGACTAGAAGCCACTGAAGAAACATGGAAAATGGCGTGCAAGTTTTTGGAACACAGGTATAAACTTCAAGAAAAAGAATCTTCAGATTAGAGTCTTCAAAAAGAAAAACAGTTGTAACACAATAATGTAGCCATCAGAAGAGGACAAAGAAGAAGACGTAAGCACTTACGTCATACAGAAATAAACAAGGCATCTTATCTCTTATCAGCTTTCTCTTTAGTCAAAAAGAGATTTCCACTTTTGTCGGCCATCAGGATTGATTGGAGGACTAAAAAAAATATGAAAATATGGAAGGGCAACCCTACAAAAACAAAGAATTGTAAATCAGTCCCTCCTTACATCTATAAAAGGAAAATCATAAACTCATTAGAGGCAGACTACATTTTCTCCATCTTTCCAATAGAGAAGAATGTTAGGTATCCAAAAGAGTGAGTGAAAACTTTCTCCCACTAGGGAAAAGTAATTTCCTTTAAGTTTCCTATATGTAAAAATAACTGTGGTTTGTATGTAAAATAATATTATGAAATAAAGAGTTTGGTTTGTATATCTCTCTCATCATATATTTTAGGAATAATTCTAAGTGAAGGTTGCGATCTTTCGCCTAACGAAGGAACAGTAAGGAAGTAGCCGTGTTAGACTGAGGTCGTGAAGGCGAAAACTGTTCATAGCCAGAAAGGGGAACTGCTGCGGTGGTGATAGGAGCTATTCATAAATAAACGAGAGAAAGGTATATATGCCAAAACTCTATATTTCATAAATATTATTTTATTATTACAAATTATGTCATATTTTGCATATACGATAAATTAAGGAAAAATACTTAGTACCTACAGGGAATCAAATATAGAATTTAATGTTAAAACATATACAATCTGATCTACATTTAATTAGAAAAAGAGCATGGAGATATAAACTATCTCTATTTTATTTAAATAAAACCATTAAACAATCAGAACAAGCGTTCTTAAAAGTGCATAATAGACATTCTTTAAATATGATACTAGCCATCCATGAGATAAGATTGATCAGAATCCATGAAGAATCTGAATACGATATATATAAAAGGAAAAACTTTAGTAACCATATTAAAATCAATAGAAATCCTAGATAGGGAATTAAAAGAAATTATAATTCAAAAAATAGTTACTATGTTAAATGAAGAAGAATTCAAGGATGAATTTCCTATCGACTATATATTATTTGGATATGAAAAAATTATGAATAATATGTCAGCATGAGCTTAAAAGAAGCTATAGATTTACTAAATGACTTAGTAGAAAGTCAAAAGCAAATAGCACTTAGGCTAAAATTATTAGAAATAGAAATAAAATCTATTAAAGAAAATTTACTGGGAAAATTAATTAATATGGATAAAAAAAAAAAGAAAAATTGATCAAAAAATTGGTCAAAATTATATAAATTAACTTTTAACAGAAAAAGTTTCACAATAAAATACATACCAAAAAGGTAGTTTTGATGAAAAATTAATAGAAGAATTTTTAGAAATACAACAAAAAATGCAAGAAAATATAGAAATAGAAAAAGCCGAATCTAGTGAACTAGAAAAAAATATTGAAAAATGAATAAATTAGATGAATTAGTATATGCCATGGAAGATCTGGACATTTCAGATATAAACGTTTTTATGAATAAAGGAGATACTGGAGGCCCTCAAGGACAATTTGATGAAGGTCCTAGTAATATAAAAGATGAACAACCAGAGGATAAAAATTTTGTTATCAAAGAAAAAAGAAGCAAAGATTTTGTGCAACAATATCATAAAAATAGATCGAAATATATTCCTAATAGACTATCTACAACCGAAGTAGGATCAACTAGATTCTTAAATCTAGATTGTAAAAGAGAACCCGAAAAAGAATTAGATTTATGGGCTCAAAATATATTTCTCTTTTTCTTATTAGGAAAAGAAATGAATTATACTGATGAAGAAAAATACGTAGTAATGATAAAAACTTTTGCGGGAAAAGTAAGTCATTGGCATTCAGGATTATCTGATGAAGCTAGAGAAATTATTAAAAATAGCACAATAGAAGGATTTAAAAATTCCTTACAAGAAGGAATAGAAAAGTTAACTCAATATATTGTAGATGAATTTCTAGGTGGAGAAGGATTACCAATTTACAAAGGTACCCCTTATATTTACAAAACCTTTGAAGGTAATAATTATAGCTGTATAAATATGGTAGATTTACTAATACAATTAGATAACATAAGAACAACAGTTCCTTGTTATATCACTAATCATGAAAATGATAATAATATATTGTTAGAAAATATGTTCCTAAATAGTCTTAATGACTATAGTATAGGAAGAAATGGGATAGAAATAAGTTACAAGAATGAAACTTGTTTTATTCCAAAGAAATAAAAATGCCAAAAGAGATCTCTTTTAGAGTATCAGCCTTTATAGAAATAACTTTGTATGATACAAAACTAACAACATGTTGTCAAATTGACAATGGATCAAAAGCTAGTTTAGCTAAATCATTTTTAATAAACAATTGGGATATTAACCAATATAATATTTCTATGATAGGTATTACTGGAGTAAAAGAAAAATTAAATTGTTCAAAAGAAAAAGTTGAAATAATCTTAGGATCAAAAATTGTGAAGATAAATAAATTATTTGCCTATGATAAATTAGAAACTGATTTGTTATTAGGTAATGATTTTTTACAACAATTTCAGGATTATTACCAAACACTATATATGATAAGTCTTAAAACTCCATGTGGACACTTTATAAAAGTCCTTAGGAAACAAAATCCATATTGTCTTGTAAAAGAAAATGTAAATTACAAAGAAAAATATTTAGAAAATTTAAAACAAATCTCTTGTAAATGTCTTAATTTAGAATTGATAAAAGAGAATTTACAAAAATCTTATGGAGAAAATCCATTAGAAAAATGGGAAAAGAATCAAGAAAAAGCAATTTTAACTCTAAAAGATTCTAGTGTTATTATTAGAGTTAGACCAATGCTTTATAATGAAGAAGATAAAAATGAGTTTAAAACACAACTCAAAAAATTAATTGATCTAAACCTCATAAGGATAAGTAATAGTCCTCACAGTAGCCCAACATATATGGTTAGAAATCATGCCGAATTAAAATGAGGACAAGCTAGAATGGTTATAAATTATAAAGAATTAAACAAACATTGTGTTTTGATGGGTATTTTATACCAAATAAAAACAATTTAATAAATCTTGCTACAGGAAAAACTTATTTTTCAAAATTCGATTGTAAAAGTGGATTTTGGAAAATAAAGTTAAAAGAGGAATCAATTCCTTCAACAGCTTTTAGCAGACCTAATGGTCACTATGAGTGGATGGTAATGCCTTTTGGATTAAAAAATGTTCCACAAATATTCCAAAGGAAAATGGATAAAATATTTTCTGAAAAAGAATTTCTAATAGTCTATATTGACGATATATTAATATGTTCTAACACTTATCAAGAACATTTGAAACATCTAAAAGAATTTTCAGAAATTTGTCTACAAAATGGAATCATCCTTAGCCAGAAAAAGGTTGAAATTAATAAAAACGAAATAGAATTTTTGGGAATGATTATCTCAAAAAATGAAATTGAATTACAATCACATATTTCAAAAAAAATTGTAGAATTTCCAAATAAATTATCAACAAAAGAAGAAATACAAAAATTTCTTGGATACTTGAACTATGCAGGAGAATTTATTCCTGATCTAGCCAAGAAAAGAAATATTTTGCAAAAATTGATAAGAAAATACAATCGAGTGGGATGGATAGAAGAACACACTCAATGTGTAAAACAATTAAAGGAAGAATGTTCTAAACTTCCTAAACTAAGATTACCCGATGAAAAAGATAATTTAGTATTACAAACAGATGCATCAGATTATCATTGGGGTGCATTATTACAAACTGATTTAAATGAAATCTGCAGGTATACTAGTGGCACCTTTAATGAAGCAAAAATAAAATATTCTACAAATAAAAAAGAATTACTAGCAATAGTGAGAGGAATCAGAAAATTTTCAGCATTCCTTTTACCAAAATCATTTACTATTAGAACTGATAATACTCAAGTATCAGGTCTGATATCCAATAAACTTCCATCAGAACCACAATACAGAAGGTTGCATAGATGGCAAGTTTTGTTATCCTTTTATACATTTAAAATTGAGCATATTAAAGGATCTGACAATTCTTTTGCAGATTTTCTCTCCAGGAACGTCCAATATGGACAATAAAACTCAAATCCTTGTCAATAGGATTTATGAAAGAATGGAAAAGGTGGAAGAGTCCATATATGACAAAAGTCACCAATTATTCAGCATCAGAGACGAATTAACAAAATTATCTGAACAAGCTAGAAAATTGCAATTTGAACTTAATCAGCTTAGTGAAGATCAAACTGAAAATATGAACAATTTTTTATTACTATGTGAACAGTTGGACACATGTCCAAAAGGGAATTCAAAACCTGCTGGGAATATTACTCCCAATAAAGTGGCAGGAGATGTCCCACTAGCACATAGTGCCAAAAACATCTCGACGGTAAGCCAGGATATGCCGACACCTGAGTCTAAGGACGAGGGTAAAATCCTAGCAAATAAAAAAGAAAAAGAAAAAAAGGCCAATAAAGGCACATTTTCAATGAAAATTGAAAAGGTTACTACTGGGAAACCAGAAAGTAGCAGCACTAATAAAGTTTCTTCGGGAACAAAAGTTTTTTCTTCTTTGCAGGTAGAAAAGAAGAATCCAAAAGAAGAATAATATCTTGCTTTTTCAAGATATATCTACAATCTTCCAGAAGAAAGTGGAGAAACCTATGGATATCTAGGAAATACTAGTTTATTTCCTAGAATTTCAATATTTCCTAATGGATCACCGGGATTTGCCGCCCAATTATTTGAATATGGATACCTTGACAAGATCTATGCTAAACCAGACCTTCAAGAACTATCCAAACTACCAGAACAACTACAAAATGCAGTAAAAACCTTTGCTCAAGGAGAAGGAGTCTATTGTCATTTCTTTAGCATAGCAATGGAAGGCAAAGACAGTCAAATCTATTTTCCAACGATTAATTATATCACAATGGAAAAATTAAAAGATTTCAACATTAAGGCAACTGGGGTGGATAAAAAACTCCCATATCTTAACAAAAAATGGATTCAAACCAAGCGAACTTTAGGGATAAAAGCATTATATTTTATCCTGAAGAAATTTTTTAATGAAGAATACAAAGTCATTGATCATACTCCCTATTGGATTTTAATGACAAAGGGAAAAAATAAATCAGCAATATTAAAGGAAAAAATGCTTGATATTGAACTCTATAGACTTGAAGCCACTGAAGAAACATGGAAAATGGCGCGCAAGTTTTTGGAACACAAGCATAAACTTCAAGAAGAAGAATCTTCAGATTAGAGTTTTCAAGAAGAAAAACAGCTGTAACACAATAATGTAGCCGTCAGAAGAGGACAAAGAAGAAGACATAAGCACTTACGTCATACAGAAAGAAACAAGGCATCTTATCTCTTATCAGCTTTTTCTTTATTCATAAAGAGATTTCCACTTACGTCGGCCATCAGAATTGATTGGAGGACTAAAAAACAAATATGAAACAATGGAAGGGCAACCCTACTAAAACAAAGAATTGTAAATCAGTCCCTCCTTATATCTATAAAAGGAGAATCATAAACTAATTAGAGGCAGACTACATTTTCTCCATCTTTCCAATAGAGAAGAATGTTAGGTACCCAAAAGAGTGAGTGAGAACTTTCTCCCGCTAGGGAAAAGTAATTTCCTTTAAGTTTCCTATATGTAAAAATAATTGTGGTTTTTATGTAAAATAATATTATGAAATAAAGAGTTTGGTTTGTATATCAAAATACTTAGTACATACAGGGAATCAAATATAGAATTTAATGTTAAAACATATACAATCTGATCTACATTTAATTAGAAAAAGAGCATGGAGACATAAACTATCTCTATTTTATTTAAATAAAACCATTAAACAATCAGAACAAGCGTTCTTAAAAGTGCATAATAGACATTCTTTAAATATGATACTAGTCATCCATGAGATAAGATTGATCAGAATCCATGAAGAATCTGAATACGATACATATAAAAGGAAGTTAAAAAAGACTATCATTTATACAGCATAATTCCGCATACATACCATATATTTAAACAATTAATTGTTGTTTTATACATCACAGCCCCCATATTGGTATCAGAGCAAGGTTAATAACTAAATAAAGATAAGAAGACCATACAAAAATACTAGATTATACAAACAAATAAAACACAATTTAAAGTATCTATATATAGAGTATAAAAGATTAAATGAACAAATAAATAAAACTATGGAAGGTATCCATAAATTAGAAATACTGATTACAAAAATATCATTATTAGAATCTAAGTTTATTTCTCAGCTAAAGCAAAGATATAAACACAAATAAAAATGATTACAATACCTCCATCCATTATGTTTTATGGATGAAAAAACATTAGTAACCATACTAAAATCAATAGAAATCCTAGATAGGCAATTTAAAGAAATTATAATTCAAAAAATAGTTACTATGTTAAATGAAGAAGAATTCAAGGATGAATTTCCTATCGACTATATATTATTTGGATATGAAGAAATTATGAATAATATGTCAGCATGAGCTTAAAAGAAGCTATAGATTTACTAATTGACTTAGTAGAAAGTCATAAGCAAATAGCACTTAGGCTAAAATTATTAGAAATAGAAATAAAATCTATTAAAGAAAATTTACCAAGAAAATTAATTGATATGGTAGAAAAAACAAGAAAAATTGATCAAAAAATTGGTCAAAAATATATAAATGAACTTTTAACAGAAAAAGTTTCACAATGAAATACATACCAAAAAGGTAGTTTTGATGAACAATTAATAGAAGAGTTTTAAGAAAAACAACAAAAAATGCAAGAAAATATAGAAATAGAAAAAGCCGAATCTAGTGAACTAGAAAAAAATATTGAAAAATGAATGAATTAGATAAATTAGTATATGCCATGAAAGATCTGGGCATTTCAGATATAAAAGTTTTTATGAATAAAGGAGATACTGGAAGCCTTCAAGGACAATTTGATAAAGGTCCTAGTAATATAAAAGATGAACATCCATAGGATAAAAATTTTGTTAACAAAGAAAAAAGAAGCAAAGATTTTGTGCAACAATATCATAAAAATAGATCGAAATATATTCCTAATAGACTGTCTACAACAGAAGTAGGATCAACTAGATTCTTAAATCTAGATTGTAAAAGAGAACGCGGAAAAGAATTAGTGATATACCAAGGAACTGTTATTCTTATGTTATCTAACTGTATTGGTAAATCTACCATATTTATACAACTATAATTATTACCTTCAAAGGTTTTGTAAATATAAGGGGTACCATCGTAAATTGGTAATCCTTCCAATAAGGTTTCCTTAACATGATTTGCTGTTGCTCCTGTTTGTATCAAGATTTCTTGATTTTTCCATTCTAACCCATTAAAATTTCTTCCAGAAATCTTTGAAATATTAGTGATTTCAATGGATTTTTTAACATAACTACTAGAATTAATTTTTCTTATGGAATTACATCCATAATCTAATGAAAGCCTAGGATTACTAGAGTTCTCTATTTCCCTTGTTTTTCCAAAATGAATCTCATATTCATTTGGAATAACTGCTTGTTGAATTTCTGCTTCAACTATCCTTGCAATTCCTGCACATTCTTGATCAATTTCAATCATTTCTTTATTTTTATATACACTTCCATAATTGGAATTTGTAACTGTATATAAAGCTTGATAATATATGCTCATAATATGGTTATCTGGTTTAAAAAGGTCTTTTCTTTTAACCTAAAAGTGTAAGCTTAAAGCATCTTTAAAATCTGCATCTTTTAAAGATATACAGTATTTTTGGGTAATAGATAAATAATAATTTAGTGTAAGCCAAATTTCCTTCAACTATTACTAGATTTCCTTCTCTTGCATTTATAAATCTTTCATCTGAAAGATTAATAACTATCGGACAATTAATTCCTTCTTTAAAGGTTGATTTTACTAAAATTTGGATTCCTCTAAGATGTACATAATTCATTTTCTTTCTTTTTCTTTCTGGAACTTTTCTCAGAATTTGATCTATCATGGATTTGGTTAATAAATTTAACTTATGTTTTCCTTTAGTTTGGGTAATTTCTATTACCTTTTCTACTTCTTGGTATTCATGATAAGAAATTTTATTTCTTGAAAACATTCATTTCATTCTGCTAAATATATTTCCTCAGTTTTCAACCTAAGTTGAAATTCTTGGATTTTTCTTAATAATTCATTTTCAAAAGTTGCTTTTAAAGCATAACCTCTTTGATCTTCTTCAGTCTCAATTACTTGTACTGAAGTTTCTACTTCTTCCTGAATTTCTTTATTCATCACTGTTTTCTGAACTAGTGGAATATTCTAAATATAGTTCTTCGTAAAATTCATCACTTCGGATTGATGATATAGACTCTAAGTCTGAGTCTATTTCTTCTCTATCTAACTTAGATATTTTAACATGTTTTTCGTTACATTCATACCTTTTATGTCCTCCTTCTCCACAATTGTAACATTTACATTTTTCTTTTATTGGTTTAAAATTATTTTTCTTTTTAAAATACCTTTTTCTAGGTATATAATTTTTCTTTGACATATTTTTTTTTTTATAAGGCTTTTCTTGAATTTTTTCCTTTTCTTGTAAGGTCTTTCATTACATCCCCATTGGGTTGCTGCATTTGTGTCGAGACACATTATTCTAGTATTTATTCTTTTAGCTTTTTTCTGAATATTATGCTCCATGCATAGTTGTCCTAACCTATTTTGTAAAAAGAATATTAATTTGTCCAAGAGTATCTTTATCTGTTCTTTCTTTTTCATATTCTTCTCTAAAATATCTTGCCCAAAAACCTAATAATTTTTTATAGTATTTTTCCAGATATATTTTCATATCTTTACTACTATCAAATATTTGATAGTACTATTCTTCGACTTAACAAGTATATTCTTGAATATAACTCATTTTACATATCTGTAATTTTTCTAATTGCTCTTTAGCTACTGTTTTAATTTTTTCTCGGTTTAATGAAGGACTTCCTTCTCCACCTAGAAATTCGTTTCCAATCTATTGAGTTAACTTTTCTATTCCTTCTTGTAAGGAATTTTTAAATCCTTCTATTGTGCTATTTTTAATAATTTCTCAAGCTTCATCAGATAATCCTGAATGCCAATGACTTACTTTTCCAGCAAAAGTATTTATCATTACTACGTATTTTTCTTTATCAGTATAATTCATTTCTTTTCCTAATAAGAAAAAGAGAAATATATTTTGAGCCCATAAATCTTATTCTTTTCCGGGTTCTCTTTTACAATCTAGATTTAAGAATCTAGTTGATCCTACATCTGTTGTAGACAGTCTATTAGGAATATATTTCGATCTATTTTTATGATATTGTTGCACAAAATCTTTGCTTCTTTTTTCTTTGTTAACAAAATTTTTATCCTCTGGATGTTTATCTTTTATATTACTAGGACCTTCATCAAATTGTCCTTGAGGGCCTCCAGTATCTCCTTTATTCATAAAAACTTTATATCTGAAATGTCCAGATCTTCCATGGCATATACTAATTCATCTAATTCATTCATTTTTCAATATTTTTTTCTAGTTCACTAGATTCGGCTTTTTCTATTTCTATATTTTCTTGCATTTTTTGTTGTTTTTCTAAAAATTCTTCTATTAATTTTACATCAAAACTACCTTTTTGGTATGTATTTCTTTGTGAAACTTTTTCTGTTAAAAGTTCATTTATATATTTTTGATCAATTTTTCTTGTTTTTTCTACCATATTAATTAATTTTCCTGGTAAATTTTCTTTAATAGACTTTATTTCTATTTCTAATAATTTTAGCCTAAGTGCTATTTGCTTATGACTTTCTACTAAGTCATTTAGTAAATCTATAGCTTCTTTTAAGCTCATGCTGACATATTATTCATGATTTCTTTATATCCAAATAATATATAGTCGATAGGAAATTCATCCTTGAATTCTTCTTCATTTAACATAGTAACTATTTTTTTGAATTATAATTTCTTTTAATTCATTATCTAGGATTTCTATTGATTTTAGTATGGTTACTAAAGTTTTTTCATCCATAAAACATAATGGCGGTATTGTATTCATTTTTATTTGTGTTTATATCTTTGCTTTAGCTGAGAAATAAACTTAGATTCTAATAATGATATTTTTGTAATCAGTATTTCTAATTTATGGATATCTTCCATAGTTTTATTTATTTGTTCATTTAATCTTTTATACTCTATATATAGATACTTTAAATCATGTTTTATTTGTTTGTATAATATAATATTTTTGTATGGTCTTCTCATCTCTATTTAGTTATTAACCTTGCTCTGATACCAATATGGGGACTGTGATGTATAAAACAACAATTAATTGTTTAAATACATGGTATGCATGAGGAATTATGTTGCATAAAGGATAGTCTTTTTTAACTTCCTTTTATATGTATCGTATTCAGATTCTTCATGGATTATGATCAATCTTATCTAATGGATGGCTAGTATCATATTTAAAGAATGTCTATTATGCACTTTTAAGAACGCTTGTTCTGATTGTTTAATGATTTTATTTAAATAAAATAGAGATAGTTTATATCTCCATGCTCTTTTTCTAATTAAATGTAGATCAGATTGAATATGTTTTAACATTAAATTCTATATTTGATTCCCTATAGGTACTAAGTATTTTTTCTTAATTTATCATATATGCAAAATATAACATAATTTGTAATAATAAAATAATATTTATGAAATATAGAATTTTGGCGTATATACCTTTCTCTCTTTTATTTATGAATAGCTCCTATCACCACCGCAACAGTTCTCCTTTCCGGCTATGAACAATTTTCGCCTTCACGACCTCAGTCTAACACGACTACTTCCTTACTGTTCCTCCGTTAGGCGGAAGATCGCAACCTTTACTTAGAACTATTCCTAAAATATATGAGGAGAGAGATATACAAACCAAACTCTTTATTTCATAATATTATTTTACATACAAACCATAGTTATTTTTACATATAGGAAACTTAAAGGAAATTAATTTTCCCTAGCGGGAGAAAGTTCTCACTCACTCTTTTGGGTACCTAACATTCTTCTCTATTGGAAAGATGGAGGAAATGTAGTCTGCCTCTAATGAGTTTATGATTTTCCTTTTATAGATGTAAGGAGGGACTGATTTACAATTCTTTGTTTTTGTAGGGTTGCCCTTCCATATTTTCATATTTGTTTTTTAGTCCTCCAATCAATCCTAATGGCCGGCATAAGTGGAAATCTCTTTTTGACTAAAGAGAAAGCTGATAAGAGATAAGATGCCTTGTTTCTTTCTGTATGACGTAAATGCTTACGTCTTCTTCTTTGTCCTCTTCTGACGGCTACATTATTGTGTTACAACTGTTTTTCTTCTTGAAGACTCTAATCTGAAGATTCTTCTTCTTGAAGTTTATGCTTGTGTTCCAAAAACTTGCACGCCATTTTCCATGTTTCTTCCGTGGCTTCAAGTCTATGAAGTTCAATATCAAGGATTTTTTCCTTAAATATTGCTGATTTATTTTTTCCCTTTGTCATTAAAATCCAATAGGGAGTATGATCAATGACTTTGTATTCTTCATTAAAAAATTTCTTAAGGATAAAATATAATGTTTTTATCCCTAAAGCTTGCTTGGTTTGAATTCATTTTTTGTTAAGATATGGGAGTTTTTTATCCACCCCAGTTGCCTTAATGTTGAAATCTTTTAATTTTTCCATTGTGATATAATTAATCATTGGAAAATAGGTTTGACTGTCTTTGCCTTCCATAGCTATGCTAAAGAAATGACAATAGACTCCTTCTCCTTGAGCAAAGGTTTTTATTGCATTTTGCAGTTGTTCTGGTAGTTTGGATAGTTCTTGAAGGTCTGGTTTAGCATAAATCCCGTCAAGGTATCCATATTCAAATAATTGGGCAGCAAATCTCGGTGATCTATTAGGAAATATTGAAATTCTAGGGAATAAACTGGTATTTCACAGAACTCCATAGGTTTCTCCACTTTCTTCTAGAAGATTGTAGATATAAGAATAAACAACAACAACAACAACAAAAAAGTAAGCAAAGTTGTAAACTCAATAGTGGTGGTACCAACAATATCACATGCATGAATTGTTGTAAGTTGTGACAACAACAACAACAACAAAAAAGTAAGCAGAGTTGTAAACTCAATAGTGGTGGTACCAACAATATCATATGCATGAATTGTTGTAAGTTGTGTTGATATTTAAAAAATATATATATAATAAATAAATTATATACAAACATTATACTAATAAAAATTATTTAAAGTATATTAATAAAATATAAATCAAGTAATTAATATAACTTTCATTAATGAGTTAGGTTTTGCTTTATTGGGGTGTTCAATACCTCTTTGGACAAGTAATTTTGATTTCTAATGTTATATTCCCCTTGTCTCAATTTATATGACTTAGTTTGATTTGATATAGAGTTTAAAAAGAAATATTTTTGAAATTTATGATCTAAATTAGGCATAATACATAAATCTACCCTTTAACTTGGCTTCATTTTATGTTTATGTCCTCTAAATTTGGATATACACAAATAGACACTAAAATTTGTATAAAGTTGAACAAGTAAACACATTAGTCCTACATGACACAATACATGTAGGACACCACATAGGACAAAAAATGACATGTAGGATGCCATGTAGGACATGTGTGTCTATTTGTTCAATTTTATATAAATTTAAGTGTCTACTTGTGCACACCCAAAGTTGAAGGACATAAATGTGATTTGAAGCCAAGTTAAATGACTTATTTACGTATTATGCATCTAAATTAAGTCACACATATTTGTGTGGTTAGAAATTATTTCAATAATAGTAAATGAACATTTAAAAAGTTAAATTATTACTGAACATAGAAATATGTCATTATTTTTAGAACTAATTAAAAAAATGAGTCACATAAATTGATACAAGGAAAATACCTAAATTAAATCATAGTTAGACTGATTTATTTTATCCTAATTTAACTATCAATTGATGTTCAAACTCCCCAACAACATTAATTTTTAGTGTATAACAACAGATAACTGAAAAAGTCCAAAAATCACACAACATATTGCGTATGCTAAGACTCAAATTTAACTGGAATTGAAGATTTGAAACTCCACAAAAGCATTAATTTTAGAGAAAAACACCAGCACATCTATTTACGAGTTAATGTTACAACCTTAAAATCTACTCTCTTTTTTTAAATTACTATTAATAAAATTTTAATTACATGCATTAACATATTAGAATTTCTTTCGTCCAACAATAGTTGTCCACTATATTATTTTAGGACGTCCAACAATACTTGTCCACTTTATGAAATCAATGAATAATCTTACACTTAATTCCTAATTAACTCTTATAATTAATTATAATTATTTCTCTATTACATTTTTCAATACATTGTATTTATTTATATTCAAAGGATAATATAGTAAAATTACTCTTTTATTTATAGTTTCTTAAGAAGTGTGTAAAGTCAATAGTGGACAACTATTGCTGTATAGAGGGAGTATTAATTTATAAATTAATTAATTATAGTTTATTAAGTACTACATTAATTTAATTAATAGGCGAGAGAAACAATCTTCAATTAATGATGGAGAATCAAGTGTGTAGTTGGTAATTATCAATAAGAATAGGCGAAATGGTCTGATAGACCTTTGTACTTGACTCAGATTATGAACTAGACCTTTCTATCCCACAAAGTTTCAGCTAAACACTAAAATTCAAACAAAATAGAAATCAGAGGCCCCTTTGACCATTGCCCGGCCTTATGTGGCTTTAATATAGCTGAATTGGAAAAATGCGTGTTACATATGCGAAATAAGAGCGTAAATTGATTTAAAAAGCTACTAAAATTAAATAAAAGTAAAAAATCAACCTACATAAAAGACAAAAGGAAAAAAAAAGGATTAAAAAAAACCTTTCTTCTTCAAACCCACCCACCCTTTCTCGAAAATAGCATATCTCCCACCTGCTATATCACTATCCTCTCCATTATTAATTACACTTTTCCTCATTTTTCAAATGAAAACTGCACATTCATCAAAAACCCAACAACAAAAATAATTGAAAACGAAAGAAAAAAAAAAACTTCTCAAAATTGAAAGATCAGATCGAAATGGGTTTGTATATGTGAAGAAGGATTATTGCTGCTACTAATTATTTCTTTTTATTTTTTCAAAAGCAAAACTTTTAATAATCAAAGAAAAAATTTTCATCTCCTTCTTTAAATTGTGGATACAACTTTGAATATTTTATTGTTTCTTGATCTTTGCTTCTTTCAAGTTCGGAATTTTCTTTTCAATTTAATTTTAAGGTTTTGGTGTCAAATTTAGGATTAGGAATAGTAGGGTTTGAGTGCTTTCTTCAATATTAATATCAGTTTTGATGAAATTGTAAGCTCAAATGGAGAGGTTAATGGACTTTCTTTTAAGTTAGGGTTCTTGAGAACAAGGTGAAAAATATATTTTAAAAGTACATATTTGTTTAATAAAAAATATATATATATATATCATTATGACCATTAAATTATTGAGATGGATATGACGTGACTTCTTTTTTTTACATGGATATGATGTGTCATTCATGTCAGACCGAGTGAGGAATATCGACTGACAGACAGGTTTAAAAATTTTATTTTGTTTGAGTTTAAGTATCTAGTTGAAACATTGTGGAGTAAAAGAGTCCAGTTTACAATTTGAGATAGGTATAATGGTCCACCAAATTATTTCGCCATTATAATAATCAAGTGATTTTCTTAATTACAATTATCAATTTCTTACAACATGCCACCCCCGCACCGACACCCCATATACCCATGTTTCTCTTTCAACATTTCTCTTTCTCTTTCTCCATTGTTCTTCGTCTTCATTCAAACAAAAATCACCGATATTCTGATCAACATTATCACGAATTCATTTTTTTCATTCACAAAGAAACCTTTATATCATGCCAAAAAATTAATAAGTTTATCTTATACTTAGAAAGAGTCCATGTTTTTGTGGAAGATGAATTTAATGTTGAATTTGGTATACTTATGCATTAACAGTGATTTCTGTGTTGACATGAAAATGGTATGATTTTGATAACTTTATGTATATGTAGAATGTTTGTTGTTAATGTAAACTAAGTTAGACTGACAAACACCCTAACAATATTAATTTTTAGTGTGTGACAAGAGCTAACCAAAAATCACAAAACATATTGTGTTTGTTGAGGCTCAAATTTAACTATAAATTGAAGGTTTGAAACTCCTTTAAAACATAATTTTTCACGGGGCATGAGAGCCAATCGAAAAAGCACAAAAAGCACAAGACATGTTGTGCATGCTAAGGCTCAAACTCGAGTAGATCGCAACCCTTGTGAGACGCCAAGCCAATCAGCCAATGAAACTGTCTTGATCCAGACCGTCATGATTGACACCCACACAAACCCTCCGGTGGGAGAATCATTATTACAAGCCAAACAAACAAATTTTATGAAAACTAAGGCATTTAAAGTTATGAAAGCAGGTTTAAATGACAACAAAAATGGAGTCCCCATAAACTACAAAGTTTTAACAAATAACTAGCCAAACTAATGCGGAAGAACAACCCCTAGAACCTGAAAGTCATTTTACCAAACCTCTACTAACAAGTATAAGGACAAGGGGTACAACCCCGAAACTAAACAACACCTTAAACAAAAGTCAAAGTCCAAAAAGAATGGACTTAAACAAGAAAGATCCACGACAGCCTGAAAGAACTGGTTCACCCTTGAATCCGGTCACGCTCAATAGTCACCTAGCTGAGGTCTATCAATAGCCACCTGAAGATGCCCTGTACTCAAAAAAGAAAGAACAAGTGCAGTATCAGTACACAACCACAATGTACTGGTAGGATCACATGACTATCCCATTAAGTGCAACGTACATAAGTCATTACAACAATATAATTACATGCATACACCGAATATACACCATATCAATATCATTTACGAACAACAAACAATTTCACATTTATCAAGACATACGTTTATGTCAAATCAATGGTCCTCTCATGGAACCCACACGTAAATTGTTAGTGTACCAGAACGTGGTACCCGATCCAATGTTTATGTCAGAATGTGGCAACCGATCCTATGTTTATGCCGGAACGTAGCAACCGATCCAATGTTTATGCCGGAACGGGGCAACTGATCCAAGTTAGTGTGTCGAAACGTAACACCGGATCCATTCAACAAGCCATAATCACAATTACAAGTATATTCTCAAAATCATACAATCAATTCATGATTCATGGAATTCATCATTCATCTATCCTCATCCACAAGTAGTGTGATCAATAGTGTAGCATTCGTATACATACACGTATTATAATGAAGCAAGAACAAACATATATCACACAATCATGAAATCACAACCATCACCTACCTCGAATCCAAGCTTGAATCCCCTAAGGCACTTGAATCTTCCTTTCCGAATTCTTCTCGCTTGTTGGTGGTCTAAAAATATATAATTAACGCAAGGATCAACAATCAAAGGTCTAATTATTCAGATTATAACAAACCCAATAACCCTAGAGCAAACCAAATATCCTAATACCCAATTTAGGGTTTTTTCCACCATTAGTTTCATATCAAAACCCTCCCCCCACAATAATTACCTACAAATTTACATTCTACAGATCGAAAAACGGATCCGAGGAGTGAAAACCTTACCTTTAGCCTCAAGAATGGTGGAAAACTATTTAGAATACCCCTGGGGTCGTTCCTTAGCTCTCAAAGTTGAAAAGTGCAGAATAAAACATCTTTGGGATTTTATTTCTGACTTAAGTCGTGTCTGTCCTGCCACAGTGAGACCCATCTCACTATAACGGCCCAGCTACAGCAGCAGCCACCCCGCTACGGCGGCATGCATGGAGATAGAATGCTCGTATTTGAATTCCAAGCCCCTATTTCACAATATACCTTCAACCCTTGGTATTAAAAAACCACCCGTTCACGCTAAGATCATTTTCGGGAGTTCTATTCGCCCGAATTCAATTTCGTAAAGTCATACGGGTTTCTTAACATCTTAGCTATCTATTCATGTAATCAAAACCATAATTAAATCACCCAATTGTTACCAAATTTCTCTAGACTTTACTGACTCCAATTTCGTCCAAATCTGGACTAGGTTAGGAAATTCCAAGTTACTACCAAAAGTTTTCTGACCCCAATTCTTTCTCCATTGGCTTTTCCCTAATGACGGAATCAGGTCGTTACAATAGATACCAATTTATCCATCACTCGTCCCCGAGTGATCAACTAAGGAAGACTAGCTAAAGTAAGGGTAGAGTAGTATCTGAAACGTCGAATTAATGGTTATACTTGTCTCACATATCCTTAGCTTCTAGACATCGTGATCAAGAGTTGCAACCAGTTCTTTCTCACACCAAAGGTCTTGTTTAACAACACTGAGTCCCACTTTATGATACAATCCTCGTCTCCAACCAACCAATTGAATATCTATACATCCTCCCATACAATGCCTAAATGAAGTCATCACAATATATACTCGAGTGATAATTATTGTTGTATGTACACTTAACTAACCACAAAGCTATTCCCAATAACCACCAAAGTTGATTGTACACATGTCTGCAACATGTTATCAAGGACTTTGACACAAACATTAGGATGAATCCTTTCTCACATAACCATGATAAAATCCTAAATCAAAACTCGCCACAATTAAAGGTGAACCTGAACCAACCAACACGCAATCATAATACCCAACCAATCATAGTTCTTATCAACATCTCCATCTCACAACCCAATTATTTTCCATTAGCTTAAGTTATAAACATTTGATCTTTAAACATTAGATTCTCATCGAGGGATATGTCCAAGCATACAAGCCCTCTAACCACACTATCGAATGCTGGATTTAGCAATTGTAGATTACCTCTTAAGAACAGTAGAATTGGACCCAATGATCCCCGCATTCAACCACACACAATCAATACATGACCTCGACGACTAGATGAATGCTAAGATTATCAGACAACCATAGTTACACATGGTAGCTCTTCTATGAACTCTCATAAGCAAGTGGTGCATGTCGAACTACTAAAATACTTTAACAACTCCAAGACAACACCAACTATGCCATCCGAAATAACAAAATCTTCCCAATCTTCCCACTCAACTAAGAGAACATCGCAGGATTTGGTACCCCTGATCCACCACTAGGGATCCACCTACAAAAGTGAAAACACACGAGGGCATAACTAGTTTATCATACTCACAATACTAACAACCATCATAACACTCCGACCATTTACCTTATCATAACCCAACAGTTTTTAAATGAAACCTTTCTTAGGTACTTAACAATCAATAGTAATGAACTTTACGACTCAACCCAGGTGTAATTCCTTTCAAATGCTCAATACTGGGTACCATTGATCATTTCTCACCTTTTCGATTCATACTTGACAACATATCTCACCACGAATGTAGACATACAATGAAAAACATGAATTGTAAATTCACTCGATCCTGTACCTTGAAGATTTTTATGAATTCATGGATCTTCGTTTATCATTGATTTCATCTCCATCGATCTTACAATATCCTTCGCTAAAATTCCATCGTACTCATTACTAAACTCAAAAATAAAACCAAAAACACTTATCATTACACTCGAGCTAATGTATGTACACTCCTTTCTCAAGTCCTTTCCAATAGTTTTTAACCAAATATGACGGACTTGTGACACTATTACCATAGCCACAACAAAATGAATGAAATCACGCGTCTCTGAACCCAAGTATCTACTCCTCTGAAGATATCTCTTTAGGCTTTGCAATCAAATAAAATATTCTTGCTCTCGCCTCTCTCTAAAGACTGTACTACATCCCATTAGTTTTCTTCATAATGACTCTAGCTCTTTAATTTCTATTAGAATGGTGTCCCACCATCTCTTAAAGCTTTCCATATAACCAGGTTACTCAACAAATATTAGAAAACCACAACCTTAAATACTCGCAAGTCGTAATTACTATACAAAAATTCGCTTAACCAACAATTTTATTATATAGTTGCATCCCGTCACAATTCATCACAAATTCTTATTACCATTACGCTTAGTCAGCCTTGAATATCACTATGAAGCAAACATTTTATCGACACAACACCTCAAACTCAGGTAAACTCATCAAATTCAAAGGACTAGCCCCATTTTATACGCACCTTCTTGCTAAATACTTTAATTTCCTTCACCCAGGTATACTGAATGGGACTTTCTTTATCCATAAGCTGGTCATTCCGGTATCAATCCACTTCTTTATGGCATAAGATAAATTCATCCATCCTCATACCACCCTTCTTCTTCTTAACAAACAAGATAGGAGCACCCTACAGGAAAGCACTAGGACGGATGAAACATTTATCATAAAGCTCTTGGTTTTGAGCCTTAAGCTCTATTAATTATGCTGGAGCCATACGATACGGAGGGATGAAAATGGGGCGAGTGCCAGATTTCAAGTCAATGCAGAAATCTATATCTCTATCTGTAGGCATACCAGACAAATCTATAGGAAACACTTCTTTAAACTCAGACACCACACGAACAGACTCAATAGAGGGAGACTCAACCTCAACATCCCAAATGTGAGCCAAATAAGCCAAACAACCCTGCCCTACCAATTTCCTAGCCCGAATGGAGGATATGATCTTAGCTAGCTTAGGCTTGTACACCTCTTTCCACTCTAATCTTTCCCTACCGGGGATCTTTAGAGTTACCGAATTAGTATTACAATTAAGCCCGGTATAATAGGGGGACAATTGAGTCATGCCTAAGATTATATCAATTCAATCATATCTAGCATAACCAAATCAACCCAAATTTGAAAATCCATAAACACAACAGGACAAAACGATATACATGAGTGACTGTGATTGACTTTTCAACTGGGGTAGAAACATGCATGAGGACTTCAGGTATATCACACACCACATCAAATCCCAAGGCAATTGAACTGACACATACGAATAAGTAGAACCTGGATCAAATAAAACAATAGCCATCCGAGCACAGATAAGAGTAGCTCTTGTGACCACTGCATCACACCCTCAAACTAGGTCTTACCTTAAAAAACATAAAAATGAGCCATGTTCTCTTGATGGGCAACCTCTTTGCCTGGTTGCACTACTCCTTTACATCTATTACCATTTCTCCGGCCTCCATGACCTTGCTGATTTCCTCCTCATATGCCCAGGTTCTCCACAATTTTAACACACCTGATAACTTATATTCTATTAAGGGGGTTAGTTCGGGTACGATTTGGGGTCCATAATTGTGACTAGGGGAAAATAGGGGAGACATGGTTGAGATTCTGTCTCGCCTTGTCCCGCACTGGCGGGATTTCTCCCGCAAGGCGATCTCACCGTGGCGGGGAAAATTTCACCCCAACGGCCCGACGGAAACAAAACCCTTGCCAACAATTTTTGGGGCTCCTCTCTTTTCTATATTTCCCCTAGATTTCCTAGGTATAACTAGGGCATTTTAGAAAATCCCTTTAGTTAGGACAATCGTTGTCTCCCCCCTCGGTCAACCCAATGAAGTACGCACTTTAGAATCCTTTTACATAATTTCAACACTACCACACACATATCCCCATGATATACCCAGACTCTCACACGGTTATCCTGGTCGCAACGCACATCCAGATTTCTTGCTTACAAACCACATCGTAATTTATCTAGACCGTTGCACCTAATCTCGTGATGAAATTCTTTTCACAACAAGTTTCACGACACTCAAGCAGTTACAACTTGCAGATAAGTCCAAATTCTTTAATTAGTTTGTTCCATAGACGACCGTTACTGATCATCTATGCCTTATACGACCCCTAAAGCTAGATACCAATTGGAACCTTCTCAGTTCTAATTAACTTGCTTGTGTCCCTTCAATAGGAACTACGACGTCTAGTTCACTTCGTTGAGATACCAATTGGAATAGGGAAATACCAATTGAACTCAACTAATACCACAAACGACAATAGTAGCTAACGAGCCCTACAAAACTTTTAATTTCAATCATATAACTTGGTCGAACCCAATTCTTAACCGCCTCAATCTTTAACTGATGGTAACCATACCTTAAATCAATCTTAGAGAGAATTGATGCACTTTGCAATTGGTCAAAAAGGTCATCTATCAGAGGTAATGGATACTTGTTCTAAATGGTAACCATATTCAACTGTCGATAGTTTATACACATCATCTCTTGCTAGTGATGGTGTTACCACTTTTGTTGCTCTAGTTCGTACCATAGAGTGAAAGAAGTGAGTTTTTCTGAAGGGAGGAAAGATACCAATTTGTATCACCCTAATACCAATTAGATTCAAGTCATAGCACGAAGGAGTAGAAAGAAGTGAGTTTTTCTGAAAGACCTATAGCCTTTCGAAGAAAACTATGAACGTCTTCGTACTATTTCGCAAGACTCTACTAGACTCGTTTTGGTACAATGAGATCAACGAACCTAGGGCTCTAATACCAACTTTGTCATGACCTACACCGTCGTGATTGACACCCACACAAACCCTCCGGTGGGAGAACCATTACTACAACCCAAAAAACAAATTTTATGAAATCTAAGGCATTTGAAGTTACGGAAGAAGGTTTAAATGACAATAAAAATTGAGTCCCCATAAACTCCAAAGTTTTAACAAATAACTAGCCAAACTAATGCGGAAGAACAACCCCTAGAACCTGAAAGTCATTGAACCAAAACTTTACTAATGACAGGCCTAAGAACAAGGAGTACGACCCCAAAACTAAACAACACCTTAAACAAAAGTCGGAGTCCAAAAAAAGTATACTTAAACAAGAAAGATCCATGGTATCCTGAAAGGACTGGTTCACCCTTGAATCCAGTCACACTTAATAGTCACCTAGCTGAGGTCTTAGACATCAATAAGGTCTATCAATAGCCACTTGAAGATGCCTTGTACACAACAAAGAAAGAACAAGTGCAGTATCAGTACACAACCACAGTGTACTAGTTGGATCACATGGCTATCCCATTAAGTGCAACGTACATAAGTCATTTCAACAATATAATAACATGTATACACCGAATATACAAAATATTGATGATATACGAACAACGAATAATTTCACATTTATCAAGATATACAGTTATGTCAAATCAATGGTCCTCTCATGGAACCCACACCTAAACTGTTAGCGTACCGAAATGTGGTACCCGAATCAATGTTTATGCTGGAACGTGGAACCGATCCCATGTTTATGCCGGATCATAGCAACCGATCCAATGTTTATGCCGAAACGTGGCAATCTATCCAAGTTAGTGCCGGATCATGGCAACCGATCTAATGTTTATGCCAGAACGTGGAAACCGATCCAAGTTAGTGTGTTAGAACATAACACCCGATCGATTCAACAAGCCACAATCACAATCACAAGTATATTATCAAAATCGTTGAATTAAGTCATGATTCATGACGTTCATCATTCATCTATCCTCATCCACAAGTAGTGTGATCAATAATGCAACATTCGCACACATACACGTATTATAATGAAGCGAGAACAAACATATATCACACAATCATGAAATCACAATCATGGCCTACCTCGAATCCAAGCTTGAATCCACAAAGGAACTTGAATCTTTCTTTTTGGATTCTTCTCGCTTGTTCGTGGTCTAAAAATATACAATTAACTCAAGGATCAAAAATCAAAGGTCTAATTTTTTGGATTATAACAAACTCAATAACCCTAGACCAAACCCAATATCATAATACCTAATTTAGGGATTTTTCCACCATTAGTTTCAGATCAAAACCCTTCCCCCACAATAATTACCTACGAATTTACATTCTACGGATCGAAAAATGGATTCGGTGAGTGAAAAACTTTCCTTTAGCCTCAAGAATGGTGGAAAACTGTCAACAAAACCCCTGGGGTTGTTCCTTAGCTCTCAAAGTAGAAAATTTCAGAATAAAACATTTCTGGGGTTTTATTTCCAACTTAAGTCGCATCTGTCCTGCTATGGCGAGACCCATCCCACTACAACGGCAACAAAAAATGATCTTAGCGTGAACGGGTGGTTTTTGAATGTCAAGGGTTGAAGGTGTGTTGTGAAATAGGGGCTTGGAATTCAAATTCCAGAATTCTGTCTCCGTGCATGCCACTGTAGCAGCAACCATCCCGCTACAGTGGCATGCACAGAGACAGAATTCTGGAATTTGAATTCTAAGCCCCCATTTCACAACACACCTTCAACCCTTGACATTCAAAACCCACCAGTTTACGCTAAGATCATTTTTTGGAGTTCTACTCGCCCAAAATCAATTCCGTAAAGTCGTACGGGTGCCTTAACATCTTAGCTATTTATTCATCTAATTAAAATCATAATTAAATCAACCATTTGTTACTAGATTTTCCTAGACTTTACTGACTCCAATTTCGTCCAAATCTGGACTAGGTTAGGAAATTTCAAGTTCCTACAAAAAGTTTCTGACCCTAATTCTTTTTCCATTGACTTTTCCCTAATGACAGAATCAAGTCGTTACAGAAATTCATTCATTCAAGAAATGTTATTTATATATTTTGTAGTTATATATTAATAAAAAAATGATGAAATTGTGTCTGATGACACCCATCTGGGTCTTCCCCAGGATACCAATACTCTATAGTGTATACTTTAGCATGGGTCTCATTTTAGAAGATATATATAAATTTAGTTAGGATATACTTATAACATATGACTAATATAAGCATAAACTATAAGTTATGATTCTTAATGTTATGACTTTTTTATTTAGTTTTATTATTTTACCTTAAAAGTAAATGGTTAAAATATTTTTTATCTTATTTTTCAAACATTAGAAAAGTTTTTAAAAATATTGACTTAAAAACATTTAAATTAAGCCAATCTGATACTCTCAAATAAAATACGCAAGTAAATACTTTGTGCTGGTGTAACATACCACAAAACAAAAATTATCGTTGAAAATAAAATAAATTAAAAAAAAAATAGTTTTCACTGTGAGGGACGAACATCCTGCTCTCTTTAAGGAGATTCAAGCCTGCTGCGATATAATCTACACTGATACAATAGTAATACTCTTGACTTGTCCCCTTAAGGATACAACAGCCCAACAACGTCGTACAACTAAAACAACTCATTATTAGTTGAAGATTCGAAAACCCCACATAAGAAAACCTTTCTTCAACATATAATTACTCTCTTTTGTATGGTGAATATTGTCACACCCCTTTTTGGACAACAAATAGAGTTTTTTCCAATTAAAGTGATGGTATTAATTATGATTTTTTTAAAAAATTTTTCAGAGTCTCCCTTTGAAATTGAGTTATGATGTTTCAAGTCACTGTCGCACCCCTATTTCGAACCAGCCGAAATAGTTCACAACATAATATGGCTGTCACTCTGATTTTTTGAAAAAATTGCTTTGTGTTAGAGTTGCCACCTAAATATTAAGGAAAATATATCAGGAAAACCATTTGTTAAATATGTAAATGTAAACTCTATTTTGATTTGCGAAACCAGTAAGATTCTGGGTAAGGGTTTTGGTTACTCGAGGGGAAGGTATTAAGCATCCCTCAGAGCCTATCCGAAGATAGTCCTTAAACTCAATTTAGGAAAAATATAATTAGAAAAACTTGTTTATTTATTTACTTTAAAATCAATGGTAAGTAAAATTTTATTAGTTTAAGAAAAAGAGTAAAATGCAAGGTACGACATATATATGTCTATTAGATAAAATTATAGTAGTATGTTTATCATACGGTAAGAATAAATAAATAAATAAATAAATAAATGCGCTAAAAGTGTTTGACAATTTTATGTTAAAAAATATATAGATGTGTCTTATATAAATGTATCCAAAATAAATGTTTTGAGTTTAAAGGATATGAAAATTGATCGTTTTATTTATCTATAGAATTAAGACGTGCAATAAAATAAAATGAGATAGTAGTCGGGTGCAAATATGTAGTAAAATAATATGTATATTAAAGTGTAGGGATTGATAAAAAAATAAATAAATAACATTTGTAAAAGGAATAGTAGATAAAAATAATAGGTTATGTAATTTTTTTTTATAAAATTCATACCTTTATGTGAATGACATATATATGTATGTACCTTGTATTTTGAACCCGTTGACATATCTAAAATCTTGGAAATAGCATGTTAAGAGATTAAAATATTTTAGCAATATGTGATTTATAAAATAGAGATAGTAATAATAGTAAATATAATTTCTTCATAATGGGGTGATGTCAAAAGAATATAAAGTAGGCCTAACTATTGTGACTTATCTAACGACTTACTTCCTTATTTTATAAGTTCTAAAAAAAAAATATGTATTCTTGTCTTCAAGGTAGTGACTTTTAATACATGACTTGCTATACTTTGAAGCCCCTAAAGCGTGATGTTAATTTCAAAAATTCCGCACCCTTTTAGAGCTAAAATGCATCATTTGGAACCCAAAATACTGCCTCATGAAAACTCTCATGACAAACCGTTTTTTCTTGTTTCAAAATACACACATTTTTTGCACTAAAAATCTGCACTGTAAGGCTGTTAAGAGGTGCAGTGTTTTAACTTACAAAACTAGCAATTTTCAAGTAAAAAATCTGCACTTTTGAACCTAAAATATCTGCATTCATTAAGATGCTAAAGAAAATTATTTTTTTAACTCTTATAAAAAATTCTTAAATGAATACATTCTAATTTTTTTAATTTTTTTTTAAAAAAGGAATATTCTCAAGTTCACTCTTTCTGAAAGGTGAAGCTTTCACGACCAAAAAATATGTTAAGTAATAAATGAACACTTTGTTAGAAAGCGTCGTCTTATGCAAAATGGTCATACTAAAACCCAATATCTAGAGGGATATGAGATTTACGACTACGTCTTACTATCGTTCTCAATTGGTTTCTATAAACCCAAACAAAAATAAAGCAAGCATAGATATAAATAAGAAAAAACATTAATATGGAAAATGTTGGTCAAAAATAGTAACACATATATATATATGAAGCACATGAAGCTTTGAAGCGAGAAGGAAGCGTTGGACACTCTTGACGCAATAAAGGCCGCTAGACACGGGCTGATAATGTATCGATGAGCACAAATCTGATTTGGGACAGATGAATGGAGTCGTATCACAACTCCAAATGCGCTCCCGAGAGTACATGTACAAAAGAATAATATAAAAAAAAGAATTAGCAAACAGTATTAGCACATATGGTTTCGTAAAGAAAGGGATAGACAATATTTTTAGACCTTTAATCCTATCACCACGATAAACTAGTAATTAGTTCGCTAACAAAAGTTTTTAAAAAAAGGCTTGTCCAAAAGAAGACTGTAATTGACATATTAATGGGTTCTCATTCCATTATAGATCTTCTAATTTATGGGAAAAAATTCCCTGATATCCAAGAAACACAAATATCATATAGTGGGAATGATAGATAAAATTGAAACTTAACAACTACCGTTGTGTCATATTGGCAGTACTCTACTAGCTAGTAACAGGATAATATTTCAATCCATTAAACACACAGAACAACCATTCATGAAACACAAAAATTTGTATGCATACTGATCAAAATTTGAAGGCAAAAGTTTTTTTTTTATAAAAGCTGAAACAGAGCATGAAGGTGACGACAAAGAATTAAATAGAGCAAAGTAAAAATACAAGGTGGGGTCAAATACTTAGAGCACAATCAGGATAAATTCACTGGACTCTAGCCTAAGTTCATAAAATGTTGCATGATGCCAAAGCGACAAATAACTTAGACTATCAATAGAGGGAACTAAATTCGACTACATCAGATTCGAAGTATTATGCATTAACAGAGAACTCTTCTAGTCACAACGGAAAGATGAAAAATATTTAAAAGTTTCTAAATTTAACCATGTAGACAAATTCAAGATGGGTTAGGATTTTAAAAGAAACAACTATCAAACGAAAATATGTATGCTGTTACGGAGACTTAGACGAACCACAGTTTATCAACACAATGAACATATTCAACTTGACACAAATTTCAGCATTACCAGATCTTAACAAGCAAGTCCAAAGCCAAATAGATTCATTTAGATAGGACTAAAAATCTTCAAGAAATAATCTATACAACTGGTGTTAGGAATGCAAGATTAAGTCGTGGGGGATTTTGAGCATACTTTTGAAAGAAAACAGAGATAATACAATCGATTTTAACTTGATGCTAAAAATAAATGCAGCCAATTATTACAAAAAACCGTTTTTTTGATTAAACAAGG
Organism: Solanum bulbocastanum; assembly: GCA_037074985.1. Taxonomy (NCBI): domain Eukaryota; kingdom Viridiplantae; phylum Streptophyta; class Magnoliopsida; order Solanales; family Solanaceae; genus Solanum; species Solanum bulbocastanum. Next base: position 14,880,193 of record CM073597.1, on the reverse strand, counting down.
TAGTAGCAAAGAAAATTTTGCACAAGGGAGGGGTACTACAACGAATTTCAAACTTATCAATTGAAAAGGAGTAACATGAACTAGAGGCGGAACACATTGTTCGTAATAACACATTCATCTAAGCAGGTTGGTAAAACGCTTAAAGAATAGTCACTGGAATAATAATAGCGTAGGAGGGCAGCTTCATGGATGATACTTAAAAGTTTTACACAATAAAGAGGAAAACTAGCATATACACTGCCAAACTAGAGAAATAACGAGGAGTATCCAATTAAATGTCCATTATACAATTTTGATGTCTTCCCACCTGTATATGTCATTTAAATACACACACACACAAAATTTGGTCGACATAAATATGTATTCTGGTTCGTGTCGACCATTCTACACACTACAATTCGATAATCACACAGATCCTGATGAAAAGAATGAGGTGTAATTTCAACCTAGTTAATCATCCCAAAATAGACATATAACAGGAATTAAGAGGAGTTGTGGAAATTCAAACATTCTTATGTTCGTTTTATGAATCAAAACAAGATTAAGAATGTGAGTAATGACCTTATTAACAACGTTATATAGCAAAGTAAAAAAAAATTATTACCAGAGAAGATGTATAGACGAGGTTTTATTATACTCTGGTTAATTCGGTCTGCCTCAAGTTAATGAGTGTATGTTCATTTAGCGTCCTTGGCTTTACGTGAAAATATGCAGATTATATGCCAACACTTTCGAGAAAAGAGAAAAAAGAATGCAGCAGCCTAATCCTTCATAGACGAAACTATCCTAGAATTCTTCTAATCACTTAGTCAAGATAGGAGAACAAAGAGAGAAACTAATCCAAATTTTATTTAGAAAAACGGAGGAACTCTTCAGGAAATCAAAGAGAAAAACTAGACAACCAATGTAAGACTCTTGAATCTGATTATTTTGGTGAATAATTAATCCAGAGTAACTTAATTTGAAGTTATATATGCAATATGCTTAACAAACAACGAGAAAATAAGTTGGAATGGATCCTTTTATAAAATTCCTACAAGCCCCATCAGATAGTAATTTTTATCTTAAACTCAACTTAGTCTTGAAGCATGTTGACAACAAATAAACGATTTCCAAAACACACGATTCATACAGAAGTTACTAACTTGTGGAAATCAGGAAAACTCATACAAATGTCCAGAGAAGCAGAAATTCAAAATGGCCGTTTTAGCATTCAGTTACAAAAATAAACGACGGGCAACAATTCCTCCGCTATCATCATTGACTTCAGAACATAATGACTATGCCTATAATGTAATTAAGTAAAAAAAACAGCCACGAATTAGAGAAGTCCATAACCGACATTTTAAGTCATACACAAGCCAAAACAGTAAGTTGAGATGACTGCAAAACAAAAAGATTATGTTCCCCAAACCAACCTTACAGTTATTTAGACACATTCAAATTCAAAGAACAATCATTTTAAGAAAATAAGTTTTCATGCCCACTCTGTTCTTAGCTCGGAACAGACTCGGGAACAATACTCTACAAGCATAAAGACGTACTAATTTGCCTACAGATATCATCTAAAGATAAATTTTATTACGATATTAACACTTGACTTTAGGACAGCTAAACCCAAGTCTGTTTGGTTTCAATTTAACGCATCACATAGTGTTCTCAAAAGGGAATAGTTTCATGTTAACTCCTTTGAGTACTGATTGTTAATGGAGTGAAAGACAGACCATTAGTCATTCTCGAATTCACAATTCTAACCAGATATGAACATCATAACTTTATACAAACTACTTACAGGATGTTTTTAATCGAAGCTACATGAGGCAGATTCTGGGAAACATTTAGAAATACAAGATTACATGAAGTGAGGATATTCAAACGGCTATAAACTTTCAGAAACCAAAAATCAAAATATATAAAAAGATAATGACGACTACTGACCTTGTTTAGGGCAGCAAACTAAAGCTTGTTGTCAAGATTCCAACCTCAACTCAAACTCGAAGCCAAACAAAAAACAGAGAAGTAAAAGAAACTAAGCCGAGCTATTTTGTGATTCTCAGATGATTATTGGAGTTTCTTGCTCGTTCCTGGATCTTTCAGTTGATTCTCGGATGTTTTCGTCAATTCTTGGATAATTTCGTTGAGAACCGAAGTCCTCCTTTTATAGTCAATTTGGGCTCTAAGAATTAAAATTTTGAATTCTCGAAAACGCAGCTCCCAGCGGTAAAAGCAAATAAATCACAAAGAAGAAGAAAAATCTCTCAAAAATCGACCTTTTCAGGTGGATTTGAGAGATTTGAGTGATTGATGGGCCATTTTCCGGCAGCCAGAGCCGTTTCTAACGAAGGGGCTGGGGGAGCATGTGGGGAGCGACCATGAGCGGCGATGGGAGAGGAGCCTGGGGCGACCATAGGCGTCTGTGGAAAAGACGTTTGAGGAAAGGGTGAGGGGAGAGGAGCCTGGGCGTCTATGGAGAAAGCTAGCTACGCTAGTGTAGGTAGTCTAAGGAAGAAGGTGGGCGGCGTTAAGGCTGCGCAATGGACCGGAACGGAACCACCGGACCGAAGCGAACTGGTACCAGACTGGAATGGGACAGTTTGATTGGTTTGTTGACCGGTACTAGAATGAACCGGACGGAATTACCGGAACGAATACTCAGTTCCATCCCATCCCACTATATACCGGGATGGAACCCGAACGGAACGGGATGGGATAAACGGGATGGCACATCTAGCTATTTCAAAAAATGATAAAAAAAAAATTTAGTTATTTTGATTTTTTGAATTACAAAAATATGATTTTTTAAAAAAATTTTCTAAGTTTAAACTTTAAATTAATAGTTTGAAATTTATAATGTAATTTACTTAAGTTTATTTTAAAGATATTTTTTTAAAAATTTTTACCTATTAAGTTTACAAGTTAAGTTTAATAAAGTTTTTTTAAAAAGTTTTTTAGCTTAGTTTTCAAATTTCAAGATTTGAATCTTTTGAAGTTTATAAGTTATTACTTATTAATATGTTATAACTTATAAGTTATATTTATAATATAAAATATAAATTAATTAATTATATATTTCAAGATTTGAATCTTTTTTATTCTTTTATATATAAAATATACCGAAACTGGACCGGACCAAAACGGAATCGGAATCGAAATTAATAGGGATAAACCGGTACCGATACACTTGTATCAAATCGTATACCGTTCCGTCCCGTGTTCAGGTTCACGGGTGTTCCGTTTTGTCCTGAAGACTACTGGATCGGAACGAACCGAAATGGTACCGAACCAGTACCAGTACAACCCAGTCTAGTGCCCAGCCTTAGGCGGCGTGATGGGGAAGAAGAATGCTATATCTAGGGAAAAGAAGAGTATAGGGAAGCTTAGAGTCTATTTTGGGAAAGAAAAATCTTTGGTTTGATCTCGGCCGTTCAATCGTTTGATCGGACGGTTATTAAAATAAAAGGTTTAAAATAATTAATAATTATTATATATATATATATATATATATTAATAAAAAGATGAATTAATTAAAGCCGTTGGATTAAATCGAATGGTCAAGATTTTAGCTCAAAAGCACAATCCATGTGCTTCCTATGTGACACAAACGGATTGGCTGAATTAAAAAGACTTGGATTGCCAATTTTTTACTCAAATTAGGTCCATTTAAATTGTAACATTTTGTTTATTAAATAACTATAATTTATTAAATTAAAAATAATTATTTTGCAAGACTAGCTTATTTGATAAAATTAGTCGTTCTAAAAATAAAATTAATATAAATTAGTAACTTATTAATTAATCAAGCTTTCCTAACTTAAAAACGTCAAAAAATATTTATCGCAATAATATAAATTATCTTTAATTAGAAAAATTGAATTAATCCTTAAAAACAATATTTATTAGACGTGAAAATTAAAAATGAGAAAGTAAGTAGTAATATTTATATAATATATTTAATTTTTTTATAAGAAAATAATATTTATGAAATAAATTTTCAAATAAAATAAATAATTAATTTTTTTTCATATTACTACAAAAATTTCATAATATATGTATATATATATATAGCAGTACTTATATTATACCTTAGTCCTAACTATTTTGGAACATTTCAATGGTAGATTTACCAATCAGTTTGAAAAAGTGTATACCCTGTTAAATGGTCTACGCTGTAGAACTTTGAGAGAATTCAGGTGGTATAAACACACTTATATGAGTGGGGTGATAGAGCTACCCCAAAACAAATATAAGCATTGGAAAACTAAGTTCATAGATGGCCTTCCCCCATTATTTGCATTAAGGGTTAAAAATATCCTTAAAAATGAGCATGGTGAAATTTCGAAATACATACAAATTTTTATATAGTTTGATGACTGTATGGAAGGATCTGACTGAAAGTTTTGCTAATGAAATGGAAAACACCTTTGATTTTGAAGATCATATTTCTTTATAATTTAATAAACTATTTTCCGAATACTTGGACTTTAGAGTTAGTTAAATTTGATTTAAAATCATGATATTGGCAGATTCAAATATTTAAAGAGCATTCTTATAGAACAACTTTTAATGTCCTATTTGGACAATATGCATGGAATGTTATGCCCTTTGCTTGATATGAAGACTATTTTGAACAATGAAAGTCACTATCAACAGTAGAAACACTGTTGAATAACAGTAGATACACTGTTACTGTACATATGAGACCCATTAATAAAGGTCCACTTCTACTGTACAAAGATTCTTTTTTCAATCTATAAATTAGTTTACTTTCTTAGAGGAAGAGGAGGTTTCAAAAAACTCTCTTCACTTTTCTTTTATTGTAAATCTCTCTAAGTCTTAGTCTTGTAAAGTTTCTTGAGTTCACGTAGTCGGAAAATTAATTTCTTCCCATTTTATAGGTCTTCTAGTAGTGACCTTAGATCTAGCAAAGTTAGTTTCTACTAAAATAGTTTCAGCAAATGTATCATATAACTTACATTTTGGATTTAATGTAGAAAACAATTATTATTACTTTAGTTAAATAAATGTGGAGAGCCAAAATTGGATGTCAATAGTCACCTTTTTTTAAAAAAAAAAAAATTCCTAATCAAAAGGAAATGACTCTTTATTTTGATCGGCAAACTAGAAATTCGGGTAAAGAATTCTGTTGACCGAGGGAAGGTATTAGGCATCCCTCGAGTCCCACTACTAAAAAATTGTCAAAAAAGACAAAAAGCGACAGGCTACGTCGCTTTTCTGGTCAAAATCGACGGAAAAGTGACGCAGTCACTACCGTCACTTTTTAGCTCGACGCTTTTCATAAAAGAGACGAAGTCCGTCTCTTTATTTTAATTTTCACTTCATTTTATTTCTAAAATGCGACGGACAGAACCACCCTGTCCGTTGCTTTTTTGGGATTTTTAAAAAAATAAAACCCTGAAAAGCGACGGACTAAACCACACTGTCCGTCGCTATTCTGGGATTTTTAAAAAAATAAAATCCAGAAAAGCGACGGATAAAACCACTCTGTTTGTTGCTTTTCTAGGATTTCTCTAAAAAAAAATCCAGAAAAGCGACGAAAAAAACCACATTGTCCGTTGCTTTTTCTATAATATTTTCGCCAGCCCAAACTGGCAGTTTCTTCTGAACACCTGCAAATACAATTCAATTCAATTCTACACTATTTAGCCCAATCAAATACACAATTATAAACAATCTAAACAAAACATAAAATAACATTCAAAAGTATCTAAATCATAATTTAAAGAATTAAAAAGTCTTTCAAAATTCGTTTCAAAAAGTTCATAAATGTTCAGAGATCTAAACTAGGGAGTGAGATCTACGTAATCATCCTCATTAATCTTTTCCTCGGTGTCATCGGGAGCCGAAGTAGTAGGTCGACGAGCGAGATTCATCAATTGTTCTTTGATTTACTGAACAGTCTCATTCATGCTTTAATTTCTTGTTCAGCTACTCTTCTCCGCTCCAACTCTGCTAGTGCCATTGTAAGTTTAGTTATTTAATCCGACACCGTCAAGTGCCTCGACTTGACGTGGCGATCCAATACCTTCTAAGCCTGACTGGAGTCGTCTAACATCATTTCGAGAGCCTAGACCATAGCATCTACCCTTGTGCGTCCCTCCTACCACTTTTTCTTTCCAAATATGGGTGGACAGTTCAGGTGTCAATTGAACCGAAACTATCTAGATTCTTAGATGTTGAAAGTCATTCTGCATATTAAATATTAAAATTGACATCAATATATATACATATCATATATTCACTATTATTATATATTATTCATATTAAATAACTTACAAAAGTTCGTTCGGCCCTTTCCTCCACCCACACATCCGGATCCGACTCATTTTCTTTCTTCCTTACATGAGTCTTCTTGAAAACCTCTGGTTCCATGGGAGTGCGTTTCTATTCTTTTTCCTATAAATAAAAACTGAAATTTATAATGATAGATATGAATCAACTAATTATTTATTTAAAAGTTTGAATAAGAACTTGCCATCTCTCGTGCAATTGTTCCAACCGTCTTTGCACCTCCGGTGTGTAATAAGCCACCTTTAAGACTGCCTCTAGCCTTTGTGGCTTGATCTGATATTGCCTTAAACTTGTCTATTTTCCAATACAGACTTAATTCATCAAAAACATGAGGCAACATCCAACCGGGACGTACACCACTATCCCGAACATTCGTTAGCCAGCTAGACAGTCTGGTGGATGCTTTCCTCTCAAATATGGTCGCAATGACCAAATTGTACCTCGACTCCCAAGTACACATAGTCTAAATAAAAATTTAAATAACGTTAATTAGATCGATAGTAAAAAAAAAAAAGTAAAGTATACTAAACTTAACTAATAAATATATGCCTTAAAGTTATTAAACATCGCCTGGCATATACTATTTGGAATCTCGCTCCAAGAGTGATAAGCCTGTGTATAGAGTCTTCTAACACAGTCTTTTAAAGCCCGGGCAACATCTTTTATAGGATACCACCTGAAAAACACATAATAAATATGTTAGTTCATGAATAATATGTTAAAGTATAATAAATAAATAAAATAAACTAACAAATAGATAACAAAACAAACTTACGATGATCCATCCGGCTCAATCATGACTCTACCAAGTCTGTCCTTCTGGCCAGGAGCTAGAGCAGACATTATATCATGTGGTGTAGCACTAGGTGTAGCCATAGACGAAGATGGTACGTCAGGATGCACAAAACTTTGAGTCAATGGAGGGTTACCGGCCATATCATCTGACTGCTCACTACTATAATCTCTAAGCCTCATGGCAGATAACTGAGGAGATGTACCTGTGAGAGATAGAGTACCTATCGATAAAGGTCATGCTCGATGAATAGCCTGTAAAGGTAGGTCCTCGTAGCGTCGTAAAGGCAATAGCTGTGAAGTAGATGAAGTACCGAGTGGTCGACGGTAATTAGGATAATATTGCCAAGGTTCCGCTGTACCAAACGGAACAACAAATAAATGAGTATCATGGCTGTTGCGCTCTGGCACAGAAGAAATAGATCCTGCAATATCCTCAAAATCTATCGATCTCCTGGACTTCTTCTTCTTAGCCTATTTAGTCTGGCTAACTCCAAGATTCTCGTAATGTCTATCACCATCACCGCTTGATGATATTTGTATGAAAATTTACATGTATAATATACATAAAAATCACAAATTAAATAAAATTAGCAAAATACACTTACATATATACTAGCTAGCTTTCATTCTACACTATTCCTCCTCGCTTGTTTCAATTCCATCATTCTCCCATTCTTTCTCCTCAGTTGTTTCATTTTCATTATCGTCCCATTCTTCGTCATCAAATGATTCATTTTTCTCATTCTCGGATATTTCTTCCTCAACATTCAATAGGTCATCATTAGATACTTCTTCTAATATGTGTTGAGGTTGTTGTAGTGTGGTTTCCAATTCAACATCAACTTCTTGTTGAACAATTGCAACAACATTTTGATACGCCATATCTAAGATATTGTCAATTTCAATTCTTCCCATAGACTTACTTTTTATAACAACCCACCAATCATCTTTGTCTCTACGCAATAGATATGAAGCGTAATACAGTTGTTTAGCATTTTGTGCAATAATAAAAGGATCATAACTTCTGTATTTCCTAGTGTGCTTAACTTCAATTATGTTATGTTGATGGTCTATCTTTGTGCCTCTATGTGATGGGTCAAACCACTCACACCGAAACAATACAATCTTCTTCTTAGGCCAACCTGAATACCTCACTTCAATAATCTCTTGAATGACACCATAATATTTAATAGTTTGGCCAGTACCATCAACATCACCTTGTATGTAGACACCACTATTATTTGTTTTCTTGTTCCTAGAAACTTCTTCAGGTTGAAACTTAAAACCATTGACACTAGTTTAGTTTTGACTTAATGCAACAACTAAATCAATCAACAAAACCACATTATTTATTTTAACTTATTTAAACAATTTAATAACTTGAACTAGTTTAGTTTTGACTTAATACAACGACATAATTCATAAACAAAATCACATTATTTATTTTAACTTATTTAAACAACTTAATAACTTTTTAACTTGAAGTAGTTTAGTTTTGACTTAATACAACAACTAAATCCATCAACAAAACCATATTATTTATTTTAACTTATTTAAACAACTCAACAAGTTTAACTAGTTTAGTTTTGACTTAATACAACAACTAAATCCACCAACTAAACCGTATTATTTATTTTAACTTATTTAAACAACTTAACAATTTTTTAACTTGAACTAGTTTAGTTCTGACTTAATACAACAACTAAATCCATCAACAAAACCACATTATTTATTTTAACTTATTTAAACAACTTAACAAGTTTAATTAGTTTAGTTTTGACTTAATACAACAACTAAATCCACCAACTAAACCACATTATTTATCGTAACTTATTTAAACAACTTAATAACTTTTTAACTTGAACTAGTTTAGTTTTGACTCTTATGCTTAACAAATATATTATTCCTAAATTTAAAGCTAAGTGTCAACACTAGATGAACACAAATCGATCTTGCAAGAAAATCAATTTTGTCATCAATAGGATCAACTAGTGTTGGTACTTATGCTTAACAAACACATTTTTCCTAAATTAAAGGTAAGTGTCAACACTAGATGGACACAAATCGATCTTGCAAGAAAATCATTTTTGTTATCAATAGGATCAACTAGTGTTGGTACTTATGCTTAACAAACACATTATTCCTAAATTAAAGCTAAGTGTCAACACTAGATGAACACAAATAGATCTTGCAAGAAAATCAATTTTGTCATCAATAGGATCAACTAGTGTTGGTACTTATGCTTAACAAACACATTATTCCTAAATTAAAGCTAAGTGTCAACACTAGATAGACACAAATCGATCTTGCAAGAAAATTAATTTTGTCATCAATAGGATCAACAAGTGTTGGTACTTATGCTTAACAAACACATTATTCCTAAATTAAAGCTAAGTGTCAACACTAGATGTACACAAATAGATTTTGCAAATAAATCAATTTTGTTACCAATAGGATCAACTAGTGTTGGTACTTATGCTTAACAAATATATAATTCGTAAAATTAAAGCTAAGTATCAATACTAGATGGACACAAACACATTATTGAAAACAATTGTACTTGAACTTAAGAAATTTAGAAGCACCAACCTTATCTCCTACTTTGATGAAAGAAGCAATATAGTCTTGTATCAACTTTTTAAGATGTTGAGCTTCCTCAGTTGCCTAGCACGAAAAGTTCTTAAATTAGTTAAATATAAACTTCAAATCCAAGAACATTAGTTATATATATGTATATATATATATATATATATATATATATATATATATATATATATATATATATTCAAGTTTTAATAAGTTCAAGTTTCAATTCAAGTTCATATCTAATTTCTAAACTTAATTAGTTATATATTCAAGCTAATTAGTTCAACTTCAAGTTCTAATTTCAAGTTCATATTCCTAATTAAGTTCAATTTATAGTAAATTTAAGTTATAATTAATTATGAGTTCTAATTAAGTTGTAATTCAAATCCCTAAAATTTCAAATTCAAACTAGCTAGCTAGTGTCCCAAATTCAAACTATTAATTAGCCTAAAATATCAAATATAATTCAAACTATTAGTCCTAAATTCCAAATTCAAACTAGTTTTAAAATCACAAATTGGAAGTACTCCTAGAAATCAAAAACCAAACTATAGTGCTAAAATCCCAAATTCAAACTATTAGTAGTCCTAAAATCTCAATAGTAGTTCAAACTACTCCTAAATTCAAAATTCAAACTAGTCTTCAAATCACAAATTAAAATATAGTCCTAAAATTCCAAAATCTAACTAGTGTTAAAATCCTAAATTCAAACTAGCTAGCTATTCCTAATCCCAAATTCAAACTATTAGTCCTAAAATCTAAATAATAATTCAAACTAACTCAAATAATACCCAAATTCAAACAACTCCCCAAATATAATTCAAACTATTAGTCCTAAATTCCAAATTCAAACTAGTCTTAAAATCACAAATTGGAAGTACTCCTGGAAATCAAAAACCAAACTATAGTGCTAAAATCCTAAATTCAAACTATTAGTAGACCTAAAATCTCAATAATAATTCAAACTAGTCCTAAATTCAAAATTCAAACTAGTCTTAAAATCACAAATTCAAACTAGTCCTAAAATTTCAAAATCTAACTAGTGTTAAAATCCTAAATTCAAACTAGCTAGCTATTCTTAATCCCAAATTCAAACTATTAGTCCTAAAATCTCAATAATAATTCAAACTAACTCAAATAATACCCAAATTCAAACAACTCCACAAATATAATTCAAACTATTAGTCCTAAATTCCAAATTCAAGCTAGTCTTAAAATCACAAATTGGAAGTACTCCTAGAAATCAAAAACCAAACTATAGTGCTAAAATACCAAATTCAAACTATTAGTCCTAAAATCTCAATAATAATTCAAACTAGCTCAAATAATACCAAAATTCAAACAACTCCTTAAATACCCTAATTCAATCTAATCTTACAATACCAAAATCAAACTAATTAACTCAAGAAATACCAAATTTCAAACAAATCCTAAGATACCCTAATTCAAACTAACCCTAACATTAAAATTTTCAATTCACAATCAACAAACACAAACTAACAATCAAATAATCCCTAATTCAAACTAACAATCAAAACCCCTAAATCATTCACTTACTAATTAACTAACTATCAATAAAAAACCAATTCAATACACTAATTAACAAATTCAACACTCATATTGAAAGAAATTAAAAATAATATTATGAACTAACCTTGAATTAAAGGAGAAGGGCAGTGGGTCGGGATGGAGGCGGCGCCGGTCGAGATGGACGCGGCGGAAACTCCTGCTGCTACGTGCGACCTGCTGCTGCTGCTGCGATGGTGGCGTGGAGCTAGTCATCGGGGATGGTGGCGTGGCGCCGGTCGTCTGGGGTGGAGGGGTGCCGATGAGAGGAGTAGTGAGACTTGTCCTTAATTGACCTAGAGTTTTAAATGTAATAATGTTAATTTAATAAAATTAATTTATTGAGGTTGATTTAATTAATTAAAATTACATATATATATATATATATATATATATATATATATATATATATATATATATATATATATATATATATATATATTTAATTAATAAAATAAACCTCAATAAATTAAATTTATTAAACTAAACTTCTGTTGATATATAGTTAAATTACAAATATGTAGAACTGAGCATCATAAATCAACCTCTTCTTTTGACCTTGCTCTCCAAAATGTGATGAACTCTCCAATCTTGACAGGTGATTTGCAATTTGGTTTTCAAAACCTCTTCGGTCCTTGATCTCTATGCCAAACTCTTGTAGCAATAGAATCCACCTAATTAACCACGGCTTTACATCCTTCTTATTGAACATGTACCTGATAGCTACATGGTCAGTATAAACAATAACTTTAGTCCCTACTAGGTAAGATCTAAATTTGTCAAAAGCATAGACCAAGGCTAGCATTTCTTTTTCGGTCACAGTGTAGTTTGTTTGGGCTATATCCATTATTTTGCTTACATAATATATTGAGTGAAACACCTTCTCTTTCTTTTTCCCTAACACTGCTCCTATAGTCACATCACTTGCGTCACACTTCAACTCAAAAGGAAGCTCCCTATTTGGGGAAGTCAAGATATCGGAGCTTCTATCAACTTCTTCTTCAAAGCTTCAAAAGATTGAATGCATTGCTCATCGAATACGAATTTCATCTCCTTCTCTAGGAGACTACACATGGCTCTTGGAGTCTTAGGGAAATCCTTGATGAATCTCATGTGGAACCCAACATAACCCAAAAAGCTTCTCAGCCCTTTAAGAGAGACTAGGGGAGGTAGCTTTTCAATGAATTCTACTTTGGCACGAACAACTTCCAGTCCTCTCTTTGACACCTTTCCATTCCTTCACTAGAAAATGACATTTTCCCAGTTTAGGACGAGATTAGTTTCCACGCATCTAGACAGCACCCTGTCCAAATTCTCCAGACACCTATCAAAAGACTCCTGATCTTAGGCATATATATATATGCCTAGAAATCTAATAATGCCCGTATTTAAGCTAAGTTGGAATTCAATATGTGTTTGCTTATAGTCTTGTCGAGTCTGTTGGTTGTATATAAGCACCAACATGATTAGTTGTGTAGGTGACTTTAAAGGGAGAAACAAGTACTAAAATGGACATTGGGGAACACAAAAGATCCGAGTTGAAAAGAAGCAAGGAAGAAAAAAGGAAGAGAAGAATTCCAAGGCATAGTCGTATCCTCTTCGCGTCGCGGAGAGGAATTATACTTTGGCTCGGAAATTAAAGTTCCAAGCAGAGTACTCTGTGTCCTCTCTGCATCGCGCAGAGGGATTCTTAAATTAATTCGCGAGATTTGAATTTAGGCAGAAAGGTCCTATAGCTGCCGCATCGCAGAGAAGAAAAAATATCTTAGAACGAAATCAATAAATGCCTCCGGGTCGTGCCCCTGGGTTCCAGATTTGGTCGTTTCGACTTTAGTATAAATAGGTTAATACTTTATTTATTAAAACATTTTTTTTCTGGGTTTTGAAGAACGATGACTTGGAGAGCTATTCATCATTTTTTTGGGGTCTTTCCTAAACTCCTTTACTTTCGATCTTTCTATTATACTTAAACATTTTTTGATCAAATCTATGATTATAAGTGGCTAAATACCCAGTTGCAGGGCTGTGGCTACATGATGATTGTAATTTATTAACCTTACATGGGTTAATGTCAATTATCATATGACTCTTTCTTATGTTCTTGTTTTTGTATTATATGCCTGATCACCATTGAAATAAACACATTGTTCAAATTGAACTCGGGAGAGGAATAAGAGGATAGAATGTGGGACATAAGGAGTATGATTAACTCTCAATAGTTAGGGTTAATTTGTATCTATGATAGGGATATAACTAGAAACCATGCTAGGTCACTATACAGGAAGAAATCCTAATGCTCGGTACTTGGTCCAATCTATCCCCACTCAACGATATAGTTAGGTTGTTATTTATCGTAGGCGCTTAGAGATCGGGAAACCATAATCATACACTTAACCCTGTGATCACTTATTCGGTAGTTGATTAATACTTATTTAGATAATATTAATTGCACAAATCTTGATAAGAGTTGCAGCACTGGACTTTACCCAATCATTGTTTTAAACCCTTCAAATTGATTCGCGTTTGTTTAATTCTATTTAACTTTTAGATTATAAAATAAATCATTCTTGAAATCTTGATATCACTTGTGCTTAGCTGAAAATATTGGAACAATCGAGTTTATAATTGTAAGTCCCTGTTGGTACGATACCTGACTCTTTATTAGAGCCACTTTAATACTTGAACGACCATGTGCACTTGCGTGTGCAATTTGAGCGCTACAAGTTTTTGGCAACACTACTGGGGACCTTAGAATTAGGAATTATTTGATTTTTCTGATTTTTGAAGTTAAAAAAAAAGAAAGTGTTGACAACTTGATCTTAGCAATTCATTGTTTCAGGTTGTACTGAAACTGCAAACTGGACGATGATCAAGGATTGGTAGAGCCTCTAGCTGAATCGAAAAGATTTGTTGATTACCGAAGAAGGCAAAGAAGATTCACTTAACTAGTCCCTCTTGTTGCTAGTGAACCAACATCTCCAGTAGCAAGAGTTGAGCAAGAGGAACCTGTAGTAATGGCTGAGATGAAGGTAAGAGACGTGGCAATATCACGTACCACTAGTGTGACATCATGTGTTTAAAAACCTGTAGCTGGTGGAAGGTTTGAACTGAAGTAGAATATGGTGCAACTATTGCACACTAATGGACAGTTCAATGGTCTATCGCATGAGGATCCAATAGTCCACATCCAAAACCTCCTCGAGATCAGTGATACATACACTCTAATAAGAGTAAATAAGGATTATGTGAGGCTCACTTTATTCATCTTTTCTTTGCTTGGGGAAGAAAAAAGATGGTTGAATTCTGAGCTCGCTAACTCTATCACCTCCTGGAATGACCTAGCCCAAAAGTTCCTCATCAGATTTTTAACATCTGGAAAAATAGCTAAATTGAGGAGTGACATCCTAAGTTTTAGACAGAAAGGAGGAGAGACCTTGTATCAAGCTTGGGACAAGTTTAAATCGATCTTGATGAGCTGTCCACATCATCATCAATCTGATGAGGTGTTGGTCCATACCTTCATTGAAGGATTGGATCCTAACACCAAAATTTTACTTGATTCAGCTGCACTGGTCAAGCTTTGGAGAAGACATATGTTGATTTATTCACCTTGCTGAACAGAATATCACAAGGTAACCCCAAAAGGGAACGGAGGAGGGGTGAAATCGGTGATACAAAAAACTGCAGGTAAGTTGGAAGTAGATGGAGTGAATGCTTTAATTTGTCAGATTACTGCAATGCAAAACATGATGAACACCCACTTCAGCAATCTAGTATTGGGACAACAACCTGCTCAGGTGAATGCAGTCCAACAACCACCAATTTGGTGTGAAATCTGCGGAGGTGGTGATCATAATGCAGAGGTACGTAGTGCAAACCTGGATTCTATGAAATTATGTAGGTAATGCACAATAAGGAGGAGGCCAGCAGAACTATAGAGACTTGTACAATCCAAGTTGGCGCAACCATCCAAATTTTTCTTAGGCTGGTAATAAAAATTAGGCTCAAGGCCAAAATCAATATAGACTCCAGGGAAATACGCAAGGGTACCAACCATAGGTCAAATGGGAGTAGCCAAATAATAAGTCTAGTAACATGAGCATGGAGGAGATGCTGAAAAAGATTATAGCTGATCAAGCCCAAATAGTTGTTGATGCAAGAAACAACCAGTTGGCTATACAGAATCTGGAGAAACAATTCGGGCAGTTTGCTAGTGCCCAAAACTCACTACCGCAAGGAGGTTTGCCAGGAAACACTAATTCAAATCCCAAGCAGGTAAAAACGGTAGGTATACACAGTGGTTTGCAGTTAGAGGAGTTAGCTCCTAAGTAAAGAAACATCGATGATGTGAGTAAAAAGAGTGAACCCAAGGAGAGTGAGGTTGTTGCATAAGAAGAAATAGTGCAACCAATAGTGAAACCACCTCCTCTACTCCCTCAAAAGTTCAAGAAACATAAGGAGGATTAATGTTTTGGTAAGTTTCTCTCTCTTCTGAAGCAAATTCACATAACTTGCCATTGGTAGATGTTTTGCAAGGTATACCCAGGTATGTGAAATATGTGAAGAAGATTGTGGCAAATAAAAGGAGATTGACTGAATATGAGATAGTTGCACTTACTGAAGATGCAACTATCAAATCCAAAATAAGTTACCCACTAAACTGAAAGATCCGGATAGCTTTATGGTTCAGATCACTATAGGGCAGAGCATCCATGTGCGAGGATTGTGTGATCCAGGTGCTAGTATCAATTTGATGCCAACTTAGTTATACAAAAAGCTAGGGCTGGGTAGTCCTAAACCTACTACCATCATCTTACAGTTAGCTGATAGATCTGTTGCTAGGACTGAGGGTGTTGTAGAGGATGTCTTACTGCAAGTGGGATCGTTGATAGTCCCAGTAGACTTTATTGTGCTGAATTTTAAGCTAGATCCTGAGGTCTCATTCATCTTAGGAAGACCTTTCTTGGATACTTGGCGGTCTATGATAGATATAGTAGTTGGGAAACTCACTATACAGACACATGATAAAGTGGAGATGCTCGACGTGTACAAGGCATTAAAGCTACCAGCTATTTATGAAGATTTGTTTGCCATAACTGTGGTAGATCTTGAGGCAGAGACTCGATACATTGCTTCCCAGGATCTTTTAAAGCGAGTATTAGTAGGAGATGATATCTATGGGGAAGTTGAGGCACAATAAATGGTGTAATTTCTTGATGTTGCACTTGTAGGTACATCTTGAGATCATTGGGAGCCTTTAAATATGGTGTTGGGTCCTCCACTGATAAGTCCACAATTTGGACTCATTTAGAGCTATATTTTGATAGAATTTGTGTCCTCAAATGCATATTTTGTCCCAATATCTAATGAAAATCCTTAAGTTTCAAGTATTTGGAGTTTGAGGCAAAGTATGGACACTACTTGGCAAGAAGGAACAAGGCGACTAAAAAGAATAAAGAAATGAAGGCCTAAAGATTACCGAGCCCAGTTGGTGAGTCGCCGATCAACCTGGAGATCGCCTTTTGTTCCAGTGCATTGATCCTTGAAGGAAAAGGTCAAGTTGGTGATGAAATGGAGCAGACGATGTGTCACCAAACAGTTACGCGAAGTAGTACCCTATCGCCCAATGACTGAAAACGTGAAGAGGCTAAAGGCTAAATTAGGAAGACGATGAAATTGACATAACGGCGGATCGCCAAATGTATCAGCGATCTCGACTAACTTTGCCAAAGGGTCCTTCGCAGCACATTTTCAAACACTAAAATACTTTTTTAAATTTCTAGCTTAATGATATCACTATTATTCTTAGAACTTTTTACAGTATTTTAGAGAGTTTAAGTTTTAGAGTATTTTGGAGACTTTGTTCTGAGACCTTGAAGATTCAAAGGGTTTCAACTCCAAGAAATTAGATTTCGGTGTAGAAGATTCTTCACTCTTGATGTGTTTTAACACTTAATCCTTCTTAACCAGTTGATGGAAACTGATATTGGTATAAATTTTTATCTCTTTTACATGTCTAGCTAAAACCCAAATTCTTGGGGTGTGATTTTGTGAATATGGGTTAGATTATTAGTTGGGTCTTGGTTGTTGATGGTTTATTTGTTGTTTAAATGTGATTTCATTTAGTAGTTGTGTATGAACTTAGTGGAGTTGTAGTTGCAAATACAATTTCATCTTAGTGTTTTCGGCTTGCTCAAGAGAGAGGTCATAAAACTAAGACTACTAAATTTATAGCTGGTGGTCTTGGGTTGACATGGGCTTAGCTTGAGAGAGTGAATCCTATTCCTTTTCCCACACATTCTGCTCAAGAGAGTGAATAGGCTAAGGCGGAGGCTGTGCTTAAAGCGGCAACTCGGTGTTCGAGAGAAATCGAGTCGATTCGGGGTAAGTTGCTTGAGAGAAAATTTACCCCCACTATAGTCTAGCCTAGTAACAAATACTCAACATCTTACTATCAAAAGCATGTACCCGACAATTTAGTTTATCCCGTATTCCTATCACATCACAAGAATCCCATCTCTCTACCTAGTTTTCGTATATTTTCACTGTTTGTGGTTGTTAATTAACACAAAAACCCCGATTGATAATTGACGCTTACGTCACCCCATTTAGATTTAGTATGTTTATATCCGACAATGTATATAGCTATGACTAAGAAGAACTAAATTTTATTTTTCTATTAATTCTCAAAGCCACTCTCTTAGGACTCGATCCAAACCCTTGTTGGGTTACTTTACTATTGTACGATCGAAGACACTCGAATTGGAAGTTGTGTCTTGATTACGCAAACATCAAAATGGTGTCGCTGTCGGGGAGTAGTTCTAATTAAGAATTTGTAGTTAAATAAAAAAATTGTTCTTCTTAGTTGTAGTTCTACTTACTTAACTTCTAGATTAGTTTAGTTGGTTTGTGTAAATATTTCAAGACACATGAGTGTTAATAGCAGCAACTACAACTAGGTGGGCCACAAAGACGACATCGAAAATCTCAATGATGTCCAGGAGCCCAACATTAACGACCCACATCTTATGAGAGGTATTGGGGCCATCCATTTACCTCCAATCGAAGGAAATATAGTGTTCCATATAACAAGCACTATGTTGCAATTGTTCCAACTAAAAGGAATTTTTAGTGGATTGGCGCATTAGGATCCTCATGAGTATCTTAGAAACTTCGTAGATGTGTGTGGACCATTCTCTTTCAAAAATATCTCTCAGGAGTTATTCCAGTTAAGGTTATTCCCATTCTCGTGATAGGAGAAGCATGCAAATGGCTTGTGGAGTTGCATGCGAATCCATCACTTCTTGGGAGGAGTTGGTCACGACATTTAATGTGTGATTTTTCCCTCCCTCGAAGATGATGACTCTTTGGGACAATATCCAAAGCTTTAAGTGTTTAGAAGAAGTTTCTTTGCACGAAACTAAGTTGTGGTTCAAAAAGTTGGTGCTTCAATGTCCAACCCATGGTCTACTGGATAACGTGCTGCTACAGTACTTTTACGGGAGTTTGGACTCGGTAAACAAAGGTGTGGCTAACAAACTTTCACCTGGAGGCTTGATGCAGCAACTGTATGCAATTGCAGCCCAACTTCTAGATGGCATGACAACCATCAACAGAGCGTGGTACACCTGCGAGGACTAGGTCTCTCCTCTTATATTCAAGCTATCCAAGGATCAGATGGAAAAAGATCATGAAAGAGATCAAAACATGACCAAGATCATGACACAACTTGACTTTTATACAAAAATGTCATGGGGGCAGGTGCCCGTAGTGTCAATGTCGTTGGGGTCGGGTGTGTAAATCCTGAGGAGACGAAGTAAAGCCTTGTATCATGAGAAGGTAAATTTTCTAGCCAACCAAGGTGGTGGTTATCTTTCAAAGTACCCGACGCAGGGTAGTAACCAGGTTTGGAAGGATCGTGACAAATAATGGAGGGACCAAAATCCTAACTGGATGGATGGGGAAAAGGACAGGTATGTGTCTCCCCATGACCGCTAAAAGCCAAAGGATTCGGAAGGTGGTCATTCTGAGGATATACTTTCTCGTATCTTCAATAAAGTTGAGGGGTCAAAAAAGATCTTGAAAGAAATAAAAGAAGATGTGTCAAGCCGGAGCCAGACCATCACCTCCCATTCAATATCAATCAAGCAGCTGGAGACCCAAATGGGTTAGATGTCGTCTCACTTAAATTCGAGCCAAAAAAGGGGTTTTCCTAGTGACACTATGGTCAACCCCAAAAATGAGGTTTGAAGGTGGACTTGAGTCGTGCCACGACGTTAACTAAGGCATTTTTTGGGAGGCAGCCTAAAACCCTTTATTGTTTGATGTTGCTTTGATAAAATAATGTTGTGTTGATTATGCAGATAGAACTATGGAGAGTGAATGAAAAGTGTAGATTGGCAAGCAACAGGTCCAATCAGCGAATCGCTGAACAGTTCGGTGACCTCGAACTAGACCACTATTAGACTTAAGACCAACTTACTTTAGAGTCCGTAAAACTCGACGAGCACTGGAAATTATTGGCGAATCGCCGACCATGTTAGCGATCATAATGGAGACCGCCATTTGGACCCCCAAAATAACTGAAAGTTCTGTAAAATTCGGTGAGGAAAGTGGCTATTTGGCGAAACGCCGTGTGGTTTAGCAATCCTGATTAATGTCACTGAATGGGCAAAAACTGGATGATTTTTCAGGCCTAAGGTTTAAAAGTTTCAAATTCATTCCCTTTCCCTCACATTTCCATCTTTCCAAACTCACACCTGCACTTTAGTTTTTATATTTCTTGCATTTTTAGGGTATTTTTAGTTGTTGATTTGTGCTCGAAACTTGGATTACATTGTTGCCTAGCGATTCAATTCCATTTTAGTCAGCATGAAAGGTTGGTTCCCACACTCTGAGTTCTTTCTATTGATTTTGTACTCAATGCAAAGATATTACCTTGTTGACCTGTGCTGGACCTCTTTGGTAGGATAAAAAATTTTGTTCGCTTGTTAGATTCACTAATTTTGCCTATACTGAGTTAAATAGTTAATTCATGAAAATTGCACCTTAAAGGAGATGAAAAATCATGGTTTGTACATGAGTGTCATTGGGTCTAAGCCTAATTTGAGTTGTTCATGCCTTGATTTTGTTTTAGGGGTTGCGGGGTTGAATTTGAGAAGGTGGATTGAAAATAGGCATGTCGGGCCATTTGGCGAGCTGGGTTGAGCTCGCCAAACCACTCGGCGGCTTGCCAAATCACCCCTTATCACCTTAAATTTCAAGTTATATGTGTTGTTTGATTTAGTAACTTTCGGCGAGAAGCTTCAATTCGCTGAAAGCACTTGGTGACTCTCTTATGTAGGTGTGCGGTTCGCCACCTGGTTCGGTGGAGTTTTTATGCAGCTGAACTTCTATGATTGTGTTGGGATATTTTCTAACTCTTTCTCGAAGCTTTGCAGCTATGGCTAGACCAAAAGTAGTTGGAAAAAATAGGCCACCCTGACAAATAAGAGTGAAAAATTCCAAGCAAGATACAAGTGAAGCGAAACCTCCAAAGATGGGGAGTGAGGGCAAAAAGCCTAGTTCCAGCAAGAGATCTATCCCCCGAGATCCCACTGTCCCTTCATGGACTCGTGGATTCCATAAAGTTATACATTCCTTTTTGGCGGCTCATGACTTGGACAATTTTAGCAAGTTAGTTGCCGCTAAACCTTCTGAAGTAGCTTCGAGGACTATTATCCAGGTCTAAGCTAATACATTAGGCACTGATGCCCCGACATATGGAGAGACTGCGCAGACATGATCCCCCCTTTAACTCCCTCTCTGTCTTTCTTTATTTTAAATTCTATATATAATTTTATTTGTATTTGAGGACAAACAACTTTTGTTTGTGGTGGGGTGAGGCCTACCTTCGTGTATATTTTTTTTGTTATTGTTGGGTTGAAGTCTATAATTATGCTATACACTGCTTTTTGTGGATGTTTGAGCATGTGGATCCTTTAATTTTAATTGCAAATTATTATGACCTTTCCGAAAAATTTTAAATTTTTGCCACCTCTTGTATGTACTTGATAGTGGCTGTTCTTTAGCAAATTTAAGTCTCGGTTTTGATCAATACCGATGACTTGAATACTGCTCATAATTGAATGAACATGAATGTACGGCTACGATGAGACCAAATGAAGTTGCATAGACAATATATGAACTCTTTGCATCTCGTTGTGATTAGCCATATATCAAATTGAATCTCTTGTGATGAACGTTGCACACTAGCGAAAGTATGGAGTCTTGTTTGAATTTACTGTCGATGCCTTGTGTGATGAGCTTACTGTGAAACTTGCATGATAACACCTAGAAAATTTGCCCCGTTGGACAGGTCAACTAAGTAAGGCCATCTCTTTATATAATCTTAGGCAACTTCGAAGAGTGTGAGCCAATTTGACATATACCTCTTTTGTAGCCTACCTTGTAAGTGTGTGAACCTCTTTTGAACACCCTTTGAACCTTACCTTTCTTTGGAAGAAACTTGATGAAAACTATGATCTTTATTTATCCATCACCCATAATCCTCATGAAGTTGTGGTTTGATTGAAAACAACCTAAGTTGGGGGTGTGGTGAAAAGAAAAGGGAAAGTCAAAAAATGCAAAGAAAGTCTTCATTAATTCATGGTGTTGAGAAAAATGGAACCCCTCCATACTAAAAAAAAAAAAGAGAGAAAAAGAGAAGAAAAGAATGAAAAAGAAATATTGTGGAATAAAGTAAAAAAGAAATGGGGTTCCCAAACAATCCATGGGAAGTGAATAATAGGATGTCTTATGAGCACTAAAGAAAATGATGAAGGAAGAGGAAAGGAAGTGTTGTGAGCCCCACATTTCATGAGGATGAAAGTCACTAAAGCTAAATGGCCATACCTTTGCATTGAGCCCCATTACAAGCCTTGTAAAGACCTTTTTGATCTGTAGTGAGCTGAACCAAATGCCGATTGAAAATACGGGTAAATATATGAGTGAAAGCATGCATTGTGTTCTTTATTTTTTAGTGTGAGCGTTGCATTTGATTCTTAAGACTTATATGATTAAACTATTGTGTGTGAGTACGGAATCATTCTTTGTGTGAGGGCATTCGAATACTTTTGTTGAGCCTGAACTTGTATTTCAAGCGAGTATTGCGAGCATGAGAATCTTTGGTAATGGTGTGTCACAACTTGAATCATTGGGTACACAGTTGATCCTTGCATGAGTAAATTGAGTCTTGTTGTGTACTTTCATGATCGAGTCTTGTGTAGCACTATTTGAGACATCCTTTTTGAACTACTGAACTTGAGTTTTACTTGAGGACAAGAAAAAGTTTAAGTTGGGGGTGTTGATGAGTTCAATTTGGACTCATTTAGGGATATATTTTGATAGAATTAGTGTCTTCAAATGCATATTTTGTCTCAATATCTAATGAAAATCCTTAAGTTTCAGGTATTTGGAATTTGAGGCAAAGTGTGGACACTACTTGACAAGAAGGAACAAGGCAGCTGAAAAGAACGAAGAAATGAAGGCTTGAAGATCGCCAAGCCCAGTTGGCGACTCTCCGATCGTCCTGGAGATCGCCTTTTGTTCCAATGCGCTGAGCCTTGAAGGAAAAGGTCAAGTTGGCAATGAAATGGAGAAGTCAGCTTGTCACCAAAAAGTTCTACGAAGCAGTACCATATCTCCCAATGACTCAAAACGCGAAGAGGCTAAAGGCTAAAGTAGGAAGGTGATAAAATCGACCAAACGGCAGATCGCTGAATTTATCAGCGATTCGGACTAACTTTACTGAAAGGTCCTTCACAACACATTTTCAAACACTATAAATACTTGTTTAAATTTCTATCTTAATATGATATCACTATTATTCTTAGAACTTTTTATAGTTTTTTAGAGAGTTTAAGTTTTTGTGTGTTTTGGAGACTTTGTTCTGAAACTTTGAAGATTCAAAGGGTTTCAACTCCAAGAAATTGGACTTGGGTCTCAAAGATTATTTACTCTTGATGTGTTTTAAGACTTAATCCTTCATACCTAGTTGATGGAAACTAATATTGGTATAAATTTTTATCACTTTTACATGTCTAGCTAAAACCCCAATTCTTGGGGTGTGATTTTGTGAATATGGGTTAGATTATCTGTTGGGTCTTGCTTGTTGATGGTTGATTTGTTGTTTAAATGTGATTTCATTTAATAGTTGGGTATGAACTTAATGGAGCTGTAGTTGCAAATATGATTTCATCTTAGTGTTTTTGGCTTGCTTGAGAGAGAGGTCATAAAACTAAGACTACTAAATTGATAGCCAGTGGTATTGGGTCGACATGTGTTCAGCTCAAAAGAGTGAATCCTAATCTTTCTCCCACACATTCAACTCAAGAGAGTGAATGGGCTAAGGCGGAGGCAGTACTTAATGCAGCAACCTGGTGTTTAAGAGAAACCTAGTCGATTCGGGGTAAGTTGCTCGAGAAAGAATTTACACCACTATAGTCTAGACTAGTCACAAATACACAACAATTTACTATCAAAAGCATGTACCCAACAATTTAGTTTATCCTGTATTCCTATCGCATCCCAAGAATCCCATTTCTCTATCTAGTTTTCGCATATTTTTGCTGTTTGTAGTTGTTAATTAACACAAAACTCCCTATTGATAATTGACGCTTATGTCACCCCTTTTAGATTTATCATGTTTATAATAAAAAATGTCTATAGCTATGACAAAAAAGAACTAAGTTTTATTTTTCTATTAATTCTCTAAACCACTCCCTTGGGACTCAACCCCAACCCTTGGTTGGGTTAATTTACTATTGTACGATTGTAGACACTCAAATTAGAAGTTATGTCTTGATTCCGCAAACATCATACACCCAAGCCCTCCATTGAAGAATCACCCCAGCTTGAGTTAAAAGCATTGCCATCCCACCTTAGGTGTGCATTTTTGGGTGAATACAAAGCTTTACTGATTATTTTGTTTGTAGCATTGTTTGATGCACAGGTGGAAGCAACATTAATCATTTGAAGAAGAGAAAAGCAGCATTGGGTTGGCAAATTTCTGACATCTATGGAATTATTCCCACATTGTGCATGCATAAAATCTACATAGAGGAAGGGCATAAGCTAAGTGCACAACATCAACGGAGACTAAATCTAGTGATGAAGGATGTGGTGAGAAAAGAGGTGATCAAGTGGTGAGATGCAGGGATTATGTACCCCATATAAGATAGTAAATAGGTTAGTCCAGTATAGTGTGTGCCCAAGAAGGGTGGAAATACTATGGTAACTAATGAGAAGAACGAATTTATACCCAAAAGGATAGTAACTAGGTGGCGTATCTGCATGGACTACAGAAAGTTAAATGAGTCCACTAGAAACGACCATTACGCGGTGCCTTTTATTGATCAGATGTTAGATAGATTGGTGGGTCAGAAATATTATTGTTTCCTGCATGGCTACTTAGGATACAATCAGATTGTTATTGCACTAGAAGACCAGGAGAGGACTATGTTTATTTGTCCGTATGGAACGTATGCGTTCAAACATATGCCATTCGAATTATAGAATACACCAGCGATATTTTAGAGATGCATGATGGCAATCTTTCATGATATGGTGGAGGATTTTGTTGAAGTGTTCATGGATGATTTCTCGATGTTTGTTGAGTCTTTTGAACTTTGTTTGACTGATCTTAACAGGGTTCTTGCCAGGTGTGAAGAAACCAATTTGGTGTTGAACTGGGAGAAGTGTCACTTTCTAGTTCGAGAGGGAATTGTGTTGGGGAACAAAATCTCCAAGAATGGGCTGGAAGTTGTCAAATCCAAAGTGGAGGTTATTGAGAAGTTGCCACCACCCATCACAGTGAAGGGAGTTAGAAGTTTCCTGGGGCATGCTAGGTTCTACATGAGATTTATCAAGGAGTTCTCTAAGACTGCAAGACCTATGTGTAGCCTGTTAGAGAAAAAGATGAAGTTTGTATTTGATGAGAATTGTTTACAGGCATTTGAGCTGTTAAAGAAGTAGCTGATAGAAGCTCATATTCTAATTGCTCCAAACTAGGATATAACGGTTGGGGCAGTGCTTGGATAGCGAAATGATAGGATATTTCATTCCATATACTATGCTAGAAAGACACTTGATGCAGTCCAGTCAAATTATATTTTCACTATGAAAGAGATATTGGCATTAGCGTTTGCATTTGATAAGTTCAGGTCATACTTGGTAGGAACCAAGGTTATAATCTATACTGATCATGCTGCAATCCAGTACTTGTTTAAAAAGAAGGATGCCAAGACGAGACTGATTAGGTGGATTCTACTATTGCAAGAGTTTTATCTAGAGATAAGAGAAAGGAAGGGAACTGAGAACCACATAGCTGATCATCTATCCATATTGAAGGATTCATCTCTTATGAAGAATGAGGGGCAGATTAGCGAAAGGTGTCCTAATGATCAATTGCTTGCTTTGGACCTTGCTAAAGTGCCTTGGTATGCTGACATTGTTAACTTTCTAGTGAGTGGTTTATTTTCACCGGGGGCCTCAACACATCAAAATCAGAGGCTGAAGTATGATGCACACTTCTATGTATAGGATAAGCCCTTCTTATTCAAATAGGGATCTAATCATATGGTGAGAAAGCGTGTAGCTGAACAGGAGGCGACACAAGTGTTTGAGAGTTGCCACTCTTAACCATATGATGGACACCATAGGGGCGAACGCACCGCACATAAGGTATTGCAATCTAGTTTCTTTTGTCCTACTTTTTTTAAAGATGTTTCTATGTTTGTGAAGGGTTGTGATCAGTGTCAAAGGACGAGAACTATTTTTAGAAGGCCTGGGATGCCATTTAGCAATTTACGGGAAGTTGAGATCTTTGACGTCTGGGGGATTGACTTTGTGGGACCATTCCCATCATCCCGTGGTAATTAATACTCTTAGTATCAGTGGAATACGTGCCCAAGTGGGTGAAGGTTGTTGAATTACCATCTAATGATTCAAATATGGTCGTGAAATTCATTCGGAAGCACATCCTCACGAGGTTCGAAACTACAAGAGCCTTGATGAGTGGTGGAGGTACACCCTTTATTAATAGTTCAGTAAGCAATTTGTTGGCTAAATATGGGGTAAAACACAAGGTTGCTAAAGCGTATCATCTCCATATTAGTGGGCAGGTAGAAGTGTCTAATAGAGAAGTGAAGCAAATCCTCCAAAAGACTATGAATGCCCAAAGGAATGATTGGGCTGACAAATTAGATGATGCTTTGGGGGCATACTGGACTACATACAAGACACCGATAGGGACTTCTCCTTTTCGAATGATGTTTGGAAAAGTGTGTCACCTCCCAGCTAAAGTGGAGCATAAGGCATATTGGCCGATTAAAAAGTTGAATCTGGATGTTGAGTTAGTTGGAAAGAGGAGGATAAAGCAGTTGCATGAGTTAGAAGAGTTTAGGCTTCACGCCTATGAGAATGCTAAGTTGTACAAAGAGAAGACCAAGAGGTGGCATGAAAAGTATAGTGTGTCATGCACATTTGAGCCTGGTCAATTAGTGTTGTTGTTTCACTCACGATTGAAGTTGTTCCCCAAAGAGATTTGATCTAAATGGAGTGGTCCTTTTGAAGTTGTGAGGATGACCAAACATAGTTCAGTAAAGTTAAGGAACAAGGATAAGAGCTTTACTTTCCTTGTAAATAGGCAAGCACTATTTCAAAAATGATATTGATCGTGAGCTTGAAGCTTTCACATTGAATAACGAGTGAGTCATGAGATAAGTCGTGTCGCAACGTTAAATCAGGCGCTGCACGGGAGGCAACCCGTGACCCCTTGTAATAGTTAGGATTTCTATTCATTTATTTTGTTATTCCAATTCATAAGAATTTGTAAAATGATGATATATTCAAAAAAGTACAAAAATATGAGTCGTGCCCTGACCAAAA
This sequence comes from Solanum bulbocastanum, assembly GCA_037074985.1. Taxonomy (NCBI): domain Eukaryota; kingdom Viridiplantae; phylum Streptophyta; class Magnoliopsida; order Solanales; family Solanaceae; genus Solanum; species Solanum bulbocastanum. The sequence goes on along the minus strand of CM073597.1, from coordinate 14,853,010 downwards.
CTAAAGCACTGGATGGGAGGCAACCCACCATATTTTTACTAATGAGTTTTGAGCTTAAAATGTGCAGTAATCAAGAATTTTGACCCAAGGCAGCATTGTGAAGGAGCCGCGTCGTAGAGCGTGTTGCAAATTTTGCCTCACTTAGAATTAATTTTCCAGGGCGAGGCAGAACAGTCCGCGAAGTGAGCGCATCGTGGAAGGAGGCCCGAAATTTGGATTCGACGGTAAGTTATGTTTATGTAAAAAAGAAGGCAGCTCCGTGAAGGAGCCGCGTCGCGGTGCATGTTACAAATTTTTACGTCGCTTGGAATTAATTTTTAATGGCGAGGCAGAGGGGTCTATGTCCAACCCGCATCATGCCCCAGGTAAGGCAGTTTTTGATTTTCATTAATGAAAATAGGTTTTACTCATTTTCAAAATAAAATAACCCAACCCAGTCCCCTCTTTTAACCCCAATTTGACCGAAATCGCCCATTATTCCCCCTCTTTTCACTGTGATTTTCTCCCCTCCCCTTCGCCTATATCAATTTTTCAGGCTTACATCCATAACGCGGAGTCAAAGCATCGATTCACCCTTCCTTTAACTCGTCTTCATTACTCACGTGTATGAACTTGTGCTTGAAATTCCTATTACCTGTTCATGTGGGTGTACTATTTATATAGGTATGGTTTGCTATTGTGTGGAAGTGGGAGGTATGACTGATTGTTGTTGTTACTCTCGTTGGGCCTTCAAAGTCTTGAGTAGACGGTTCATTTAGTCAACATTATGTGTTTTTTGTGAATGAATGTGTAGTGAGTATAGTATGTGTGCATGATTTCAGCATGTGAATTCTTGAATAACACGAATGGTGTTTGCTTGAATGAAATCGATTGCTTCATGTAAACTATGTGGGATTTCGATGTCTGAGTAGAAAGTCTCTTTGATCATGATTGAGTGGTGACTTGGTCTGAAATTGTTGCATAAGTTGTTTGTTGTGAATTCTTGTAGCACCGATAAGTTTATGCATTACTTGGAATGGGCAGTTGTTGGTTTTAATGTGGTTTACTTGTGTATGCTTATGAGATGTCTGAGTACCTAGGAAAAAAGCTGTAATGAACTATGTGTGGGGTGGTGTATGCACTCCACCCATATTTTTATCAATGATATGTACTCATTTGGGGTTTTTTGTTTATGCTTGTAGTTAATCATGTCGAGCTCATAAAGTCCCGATAAGGAAGTTACCACGTCGAGCCATAGGAAACATGTCTTGAGTGGAAATGTCCCACCCACACCTGCAGTCCCTGGAGGCCAAACGAGGCGGTTCGGGGTAAATGTTGTAACTAAGGAGAAAAGGCATGGTACAAAAAGCACAACGAGGCGTTGTATTTCTCTGACATTTGTATTGACAGGGACAGCTTGGCATGGGAGTTCCCCCAGATACTTAGGCGGATCAAGGAGCTGCGTATGGAGTTCATCTTTGCCGAGCTGGAAGAGTGCAATTTGCACATGGTTAGAGAATTATACGCCAACTAGGCGCTGGATGCAAGATCCCATTTTGTGACTGAGCGGGGAGTTAATGTGCCTTTCACTTTCGCGGGTATAGATGACATGTTGGGTACACCAAAGGACACGAATCCACTAGTGCTGACAGGGTTAAGCATACGCCCTCCATACCGGGCCATTAGACATACTCTATGCAGCCCACAGTCCATGGAGCAATGGACTAAGCTTAGTGGGAAGAGATATCACCGATCTCTTCCCTATGCTTACATGCTTAGGGAGATGTGAGTCTGGCTAATGGTTGTCATGAACTGCTTGATACTGGTATATACTTTGACACCTTATGGCCCAATACAATCCCTTCCTTCACTAGAAAATGACATTTTTCCCAGTTTAGGACTAGATAAGTTCGTTGTATCTAGCCAGTACCCTGTCCAAATTCTGTAGACACTTATCAAAATACTCCTAATCTTAGACATATTTATATGCTAAAAATCTAATAATGGCCATATTTAAGCTAAGTTTGAATTCAATGTGTTTGTTTATAGTCTTATTGAGTCTTTTGGTTGTATATAAGCTAACCAACATGATTAGTTGTGTAGGTGAGCTTAAAGGGAGAAACGAGCACTAAAATGGACATTGGGGAACACAAAAGAGCCGAGTCGAAAAGAAGCAAGGAAGAAAAAAGGAAGGGAAGAATTCCAAGGCATAGTTGTATGCTCTCCGCATTGCGGAGAGGAATTATACTTTGGCTCGTGAAATAAAGTTCCAGGAAGAGTACTCCATGTCCTCTCCAATTCGCGGAGAGGGATTCTTAAATTAATTCACGAGATTCAAATTTAGGTAGAGTGGTCCGTGTAGCTGCAGCGTCGCGGAAAAGAGAAAAGATATCAGAACGAAATTTGGGAATGGCTCCGCGTTGCGCCCCTGGGTTCCAGATTTGGTCATTTCAACTTTAGTATAAATATATTAATACTTTATTTTACTAAAACATTATTTTGCTAGGTTTTGAAGAATGACGACTTGGAGAGCAATTTCATCATTTTTTAGGGTTCTTTCCTAAACTCTTTCAGTTTCGATCTTTCTATGATACTTGAACATTGATTAATCGAATATATGATTATGAGTAGCTAAATACCCTAGTTTTAGGGCTGTGGCTACAAGATGATTGTAATTTATTAAATTTTCATGGGATAATTTCAATTATCATATGAATCTTTTTTACGTTCTTGTTTTTCGTATTTCGTGCCTGATCTCCATGGAAGTAAACACATTGTCCGAATTGAACTCGGGAGAGGAATAAGAGGATAGAATGTGGTATATAAGGAGCATGATTAACTCTCAATAAATAGGGTTAATTTTTATCGAGGATAGGGATATACCTAGAAACCATACTTGGTCACTATATAGGATAAAATCGCAATGCTTGGTACTTGGTCTAATCTAACCTCGCTCAATGATGTAGTTAGGTTGTCATTTATCATAGGCGATTAGAGGTCGGGAGACCATAATCATAAATTTAATCATGTGATCTCTGATTGGATAGTTGATTAATAATTATTTAGATAATATAAATTGCATGAATCCTGATAAGAGTTCCAGCCCTGGGCTTTACCCAATCATTGTTTTAAACTCGCGTTTGTTTAATTTTGTTTATCTTTAGATTATAAAATAAATCATTCTTGAAATCTTAATATCATTTGTGCTTAGCTGACAATATTGGAACAATCGAGTTTCTAATCGTAAGTTTATGTGTGTAGGATACCCGAGTCTTTATAAGAGCCACTTTAATACTTGAATGACCACGTGCACTTGCGTGTGCGATTGTGGGGCAAGAACTCCCCAAATACTGAGAAGTTATCAATGAATATCTCCACAAAATCTTCAACCATATAATGAATGATAGCCATTATGCATCTTTGGAAAGTGGCTGGAGCATTGCATAGCCCAAACAACATTTGTTTGAAACCATATGTCCCATACAGACAAGTGAATGTAGTTTTTTCCTGGTTCTCTGGTATAATCACAATTTGGTTGTATCCTGAATAGCCATCCACGAAACAATAATATTCTTGCCTAGCTAACCTGTCCAACATCTGATCAATAAAAGGAACAGAGTAGTGATCCTTTCTGGTGGCCTCATTCAATTTCCTGTAATCCATGTATATTCGCCAACCTGTCACTGCCTTGGTTGGAATGAACTTATTCTTTTCATTAGTGATCACTGGGATGCCTCTTTTTTTAGGCACACAGTAAACCAGGCTGACCCACTTGCTATCTGAAATTAGGTATACAATACGTGCATCCAGCCATTTAATCACCTCCTTACGCACCACTTCTTTCATCACTGGGTTTAGTATGCATTGAGGTTGTACACTTGACTTGTGGCCCTTCTCTATAAATATATTGTGCATGCATAACTTGGGCTGATTCCATGTATGTCTACCGTCTACCAGCCTATCGCCTTTTTCCTCCTTCTCAATATTGTTAGAAAGGCCTCAACCTGCACTTTAGACAAAGCAGAAGAAAGGATAACATGTAAAGATTCATTGACACCTAAGAATGCATACCTGAGATGATAGGGAAGAGCCTTTAACTCCAACTTTGGTGCTTCCTCAATTGATGGCTAGGGAGGTGGTCCCAAGACTCTGTTTAATGGCTCCACAAACTTGCGAAGGAATGTTAGCCAACTCCTGGGCTTCAATGTCTCCTTCAATGTCTTGCCCAATTAATACTTTCTCTAAAGGGTATCGGGCTTCAACATATTTAGCTGCCATTTCCTCATGACTGACTGTAATTCCTGACAACTCTTCATATATTGCAGGAAACTTCATTGTCTTGTACACATCAAATACCTCTACCTTGTCTTGAGCCCTCATTGTCAGTCTACTAGCCACCATATCAATTAACGCACCCCCAATTTCTAAGAAAGGGCGTCCCAAAATAAATGGGACATCTGGATCAGGCTCAAAATCCAAGATGACAAAGTCTACGGGGAAAATCAGAGTTCCCACTTAGACTAAGGCATCCTTAATAAAGCCATCTGGCCGTGCTACCGAACAGTTAGCTATTTGCAACATAATAGTTGTGGACTTGGGCCTTCCTAGTCCCAACATGAAAAACATGGACATGGGCCTTCCTAGTCCCAACTTGAGAAACATGGACGTAGGCCTCATGTTGATACTTATGCCCAAATCGCACAACCCTCTTGCCTCAATGCAATTACTAATTTTTATCTAGGCAGTAAAACTCCCTGGATCTTTCAACTTAGTTGGGATCCTATACTGGATCCTAGAACTGCACTCCTTAGTGAGTGCCAATGTAGCATACTCAACCAATCTACTCTTGTTGGCTACCACATCTTTCACATATTTAGCATACTTAGGAATGCCTTGTAACACATCAATCAAAAGCAAGTTAACATGTACTTGTTTGATTAATTCAAACTTACCGAAACATTCCTCCATCTTCTGCATTTTGAATTTGTGTGGGAATAGAGGAGGTGGTTTTGTTGTTGGTTCCTCAATCAACCTTTTCTCACTTGGTTTCACTTCATCTACCTGTTTTCCTTTTTCTTTAGCAGTCATTGCCTTTGGCGTTAACTCCTCCAATGGACGACCACTATGAGTACTTACAACATTTACCTATTTAGGGTTTGGATCAGTATTTCCAGGCAAACCATCTTGTGGTCGGGAATTTTGGGCATTAACAAACTGCCCAAACTGCTTCTCTAAATTTTGAGTCGCCAGTTGATTGTTTCGGACATCTGCTGCCAATTTAGCTTGGTTAGCCATGATTTGTTTTACCATGTCCTCAACACTCATATCACCTTGCTTGATGGCCTGCTAATTACCATGACCTTGCTGGTTTCCATGGATTTGCTGATTGTATTGTTGTGCACTACCTTATGGCATGTACTGGTTTTGTCCTTGGTGTTGGTTTTGATTACCACCCCATGAAAAGTTTGGTTGATTCCGCCAGCTTGGGTTGTAGGTATTGCCATAATTGTGGTGATTTCCTCATCGCTGAGCATTAACTACAAAATGAACAGATTCTGGATTCGCTCCACATACCTCAGCAGTGTGTTCTCCACCTCCACATACTTCACACCATGTTGGTGGTTGTTGTACCATATTAACTTGAGCTTGCTGGTGTCCTAGCTATATGTTGCTGAAGTGTGTGGTCATTAAATTCTGCATTGCTGAAATTTGTGTAGTACAGACTATCACTGCATCCATTTCCAACACTCCAGCAGTCTTTTGTACAACTGGTTTAGCTCTTCTTCCATTCCACTCGGGATTACCTTGTGAAATTCTACTAAGCAATGTGAACAACTCAGCATACATCTTCTCCAAAGTTTGTCCACCTGCAACAGAATCAAGTAAAATTTTTGTGTTTGGTTCCAACCCTTAAATAAAGGTATGGACCAACAATTTGTTAGATTGGTAATGATGTGGACAACTTAACGGTAGGGACTTAAACCTTTCCCAAGTTTGGTACAAGTTTTCTCCTCCTTTGCTTCTCAGCTTGGCTGTTTTCGCGGATGGAAAAAACCTTAACAAGAACATCCGGGCAAGATCATCCCAAGATGTTATGGAATTTGCTGGCTTAGAGTCCAGCCATCTTTTTGCTTCCCCTATCAGAGAAAAGGGGAATAAGGTGAGCCTCACAGAATCAGATTTCACTCTGGTTGGAGTGTACGTGTCACTGATCTCGAGGAAATTCTAAATATGCACTCATGGGTCCTCTTGAGATAGACTAGTGAACTATCTTTTTGTGTGCAATAGTTGCACCATGATCTGCTTTAATTAAAACTTCCCACCAGCTGCACGTTTCTGAATACTTGAGGTAACATTGGTGGTTTGTGGGATTGCCACATTTCTTACTTTCATTTCTACCATCATTGTAGGTGTATCTTGATCCTCCCTTTCTTCTGAAGTTTCTGGTTCACTAGAGACAAGGGGAACAGGATATGTGAGTCTTCTTTGCCTTCTCCTGTAACGAACAAGTCTCTCCAGTTCAGCTAGAGGCTCTACCAAGTCTTGGTCATCTTCCAATGTGAAAACCTGACACAACCTACGAAATGGAAAGCCTAGATCAAGTTGTCAACACTTTTACAAATAATTTAAAAACTCAAAAATTAGATATCTGCCGATTTTAAAGTCCTCGGCAGCGGCGCTAAAAACTTGCTTCGTCCAAAAGCACATGCAAGTGCACGTGGTCACTCAAGTTGTACAACGACTCTTGTGAGCCGAATTATAGAACCTGAAGGACTTCAAATTAACAAATAATAACTTTAGTGCATCTAAAATATGTTTACTTATGCGACAAACAATCTAAGGAATTTGTTTATGTCTACTAAGTTGAACAATCTCAAAAATTAATTACTACAATTAACAGTTTCACACAAGGGAATTTTGAAATTTGGGGGGTTATTCCAGGGTTGTAGCATATACCAATTTCACGCATAATAATAACTCATCGTAGCATTCGACAGGCTATCCTCATTATTGACTCACAAGGTTCATTTTACAATCATAATCTCCCGATCTCTAATCGCCTACCACCATTAACAGCCTAAATAAATCATTGGGCCAGGAAAAGCATGAACCAATGGCGGAGCACTTAGCTATCAGCTTGTATATTAACCAAACATGGAATATAGGTATAAGCCTATCTTATATACGAAACACTCTAAGTTTTATCCTAGAATGAACATGCATCGCACATTCTTTGGTCTATCCCTCTATTCGTCTTACGAGTTCAAGAGTGGACAATGAGTTTATTTTAATGTTGATCAATCATTAAAATATTTAAACAAAAATGTAAGCATAAATCATAAGAAAACCCATTTCATGCTAGAAACAAATATTATTACACCATTACCATTGCTACAACCCTAGAATAAGGGAATTTAGCTGCTCATAGAACAAAACATCATCCAAGTATGTTTGTAGATCATAAAAGAGTTTACCAAAATGAAGGAGTAAAACAAAAGCCCTAGATAGTTGTAGATCATAAAAGAGTTTACCAAAATGAAGGAGTAAAACAAAAGCCCTTGATAGTTGTCAGCAAAATCGCCCAAATTGTTGTTCTCTGGTTTTTTCAAAAACTAGATAATGATAAAATAATACAACTGGACTATTTATAGTCTGAAATAAAACATGTGATGAAATTTGGGAGTCTTCCTTTGCATCTATTTGTGCACAAATGCATCCTCTTCGCGACGCGCTCTTGGCGTGCACTCCACTATTAAGCTGAATTGTTTTTCATTCACTGGCTTCTGCTCTGCGACATGGACTTGCTCCATTGCAGTGTATTTTTCAAGTTTCTTGGCCATTATCCTTAGCAACTTTGGCTTCTATTCTCCGACCTTTTGCATAGTGTCCTTTTTTGCTCCTTTTTCTTTGCTTTTCACCCTGAAACATATAATCATAGTGGTTAGAGGAAACACAATCAAAGGATTCTAAAATTTCCGTTTTGATTAGGAATTTTCTCTCCAACTTTGCTATATATATGGGATAAATTGGTTATTAGGCGCATAAATATGCCTAAGATCACTCCCATTTTTCAAGCAAAACAAGGGTTTCATCATAATAATTATTTTAAAAAGAGTGATTAGTTTCAATTACACTATGGAGCTTCATTGTTTGCGTCTCACTATTCTATAAAGCTAGCCTCCATATTGTTTTGTCAACAATTTCTCACTAATATGAAAATTTCCAATTCCAAACCATAAGTGTATACGTAGAAAATGTTTGTAGTATAATGTCTATAAATAGGGTTTAGTAATATAATGTAATTCTCAATTCTATGAAAAAAATTAAAGACTTTATTTCCTAGGGTACACAAGAAAAAAAAAAAATTCCTACTTGAAGAAAAAACAATTCAATTTCCCTTCTTCTTTTTGTTTAAATCACATAATGCAACTACTACAAGCCAGATATATTTTGATGTGTTCTTCTCTAAAAGTCCAAAATAACTACTTAATATCTTACTGTTGCAAGCATCTCTACATTAAACTACACTTTTATTTTAAAAATCTAGATACCATAAGTGAGTTAAGTAGATTTAAAGAGTAATTGTTAAGTACTAAATTGTACATATTCTTCTTCTAAAAATCCCAATAAATAATTCAAACTCCAATAATTAAATTTATACAATGCAAAAAACCATGATAAAAAATCTCTTGATTGGGTTGCTCAAACAAATTTTGATTTCATTCCAAATATACGAAGTGATGTTAGGAAAGTTATTAATTTTTTTACCTTTCTAATAAATCTTTTAAATTTCAAGACCAAACAAATTTTAATCTATTTCCCAATATGAGGAGATATCATAGGCAATTTATTAAATATTTTACCTTTCTAATAAATGATATTATTTTTATAGCTCAAGAAATTTTTTTTTATCTTTTTAAACTTGAAGACTTATTTTTGGGAAGTTATTAAACAATTTACCTTTTTTGGATTAGCATGAATATATTGATTACTTGGTCAAACTCTAATATTTTCTCTATTTATCTTGTATAAAAATGGACCCTCTTACCTCCTTATCATCAGAAATTTCTTTTGAAGATTTATTATAAAATTCATCAAGAACCTGCCACACCCAACAAACAATCTCTTTCCAGAAATCTATCCCTCCCACCTAATATTTGTTCTTAAACAATAAACAGTGAAAGTAAAAGGTTGGTGCTCATCAAAATATTGAAAATTCGTAGTTTCAAGACATGAATTTATATGACTGCATACTCAAAATTTGATAGTCCTAAAACCCTCTACTCGTACAGCCATGAGGTAATTTATTCACAACTCACCAAAAAATATTACTCTATGATGCATCAAATGATGTTCACACTGTAACAACATTAGGATTCACTTTAATGAAAGAGTGCAATATTACATGATTTGTTTTCTTCTTAAGCACAAATAGCGGATAACTCTGTCCTATTAGACTTAGGCAGATGAGAAGAAATCACATAACATTTACTGTCTCTACATTAGGATTAGAAATATGCATTGACCTTGTACTAATAAATGACTTATATGCTTGTTAGCTATTACCAATGATAACTAAGATGCTTTTGAATTGTATTATCATTTTGAAGATCTATGATGAACTAGAGGTGCACTCTTGGTGTTGAACCTGAGCTTGGTAAAACCTACAAATGGGCACTTCTTCGGAACATGAATGAATCCTCCGATATATTAACTAAAAGATAAGCATTTAAAAAACACATATATGTGAATGTTGTGCAGTCTGGCTTAAGAGAGATATATACCTTATGGTTGCTGCAGAAATGTCCATTTGTAGCTTTTATCAAGCTCACATTCAACACCAATAGTGCAGATCTCCGGTTCATCATTGTTTTTCAAAATGATAATTCAATTTAAAACCATCTTAGTTATCATTAGTAGTAGCTAATAAGAATATAAGTCATTTCTAAGTACAAGGTCAACATATATTTCTAAACCTAATGCAGAGACAGTAAATGTTATATGATTTCTTCTCATCTGCCTAAGTCTAACATGACAGAGTTATCTGCTATTTGTGCTTGTGGGTCGACCAACCTTGTACTAAGAAATGACTTAAATGCTTATTAGCTATTACTAATGATAACTAAGATGCTTTTGAATTGTATTATCATTTTGAAGATCTATGATGAACTGGAGAGGCACACTCTTGGTGTTGAACCTGAGCTTGATAAAACCTACAAATGGGCACTTCTTTGGAATATGAATGAATCCTCTGATATATTAAGTAGAAGATAAGCATTTAAAAAATACATACATATGACTGCTGTGCAGTCTGACTTAAGAGAGATATATACCTTATGGTTGCTGCAGAAATGTCCATTTGTAGCTTTTATCAAGCTCACATTCAACACCAAGTGTGCGCCTCTCCCGTTCATCATTGTTTTTCAGAATTATAATTCAATTCAAATGCATCTTAGTGATCATTAGTAGTAGCTAATAAGAATATAATTCATTTCTAAGTACAAGGTCAATGTATATTTCTAAACTTAATGCAGAGACAGTAAATGTTATGTTATTTCTTCTCATCTGCCTTAAGTCTAACAGGACAGAGTTATCCGCTATTTGTGCTTGTGGGTCGACCAACTACCAAAGATTCTTTTGATTCATGATCATAACTGAATCATAGCGTAGCATGTAGATTAGAAGAAGAAGAATGAATTGTGTACAGTAATTAAGTTATTAGTAGACATAATGATGCTGATAAGATGATTAATTAGTAAGGATACATCTATTCAAATTATTACAATCTTAACTTCAAACAGGGGTTAGTTTTATCTTTATACCATGGCCTCAAAACCTTTTACAAATTTTCTGCCATTTAATTAAGTCAAAAGTTGTAATTGTAGTGCCTTTCTTTTCAAAATATGTGGTTATGGTTGGAATTGTATGCATAAGTTTGGGTGCCCTTAAAGTGGCACCTCCGCATGTCTTGAAACATTTGTAAAAGCTATGAGGTATTCCCATGTACTACCTAGGGAAACAAATTCAAAAGCTTTTAGGAATGTCAAGACTCATCCTTTGCTTTGAACTCTAGAAATTTAAATTAAACCAAGTGGTATGTTCATTTATCTAGTAGTTTAACCGTAATTTCTAAAATGAAGGAGAAGAAAGTAGTGAACAAGTCATGCTGGGGTAGTTTTTGTTATAAGAATAATATGGAAAATGAAGCCTTGGTAGTACTCAAAGTAGCAAGTACATTTGGGTTTTAAAGTATAATCACTTGCACATCCATTTGCATGTTATTTTTTAGAGCTTGACTTTAAGCCTCCAGGAAGGGGTCGTTCTATGTGTATCTTTTCTATCCTTCATAGTCCATGACTTTGGAATGATTAAGTTTTTCTTAGAATACAAAACTTCCATGGGTTAGTGAGGTAATCTTTGGATATTTATCACAACAAAAAACAACCACTTGACAGACAACCATATTCAATATTCAATTAACGTTCTTCTGGTCTCATCTGCTTAGACTTAATGATTTATTTGTGTAATGTTGTTAATGTACTTAATGACAATATTAGATGAACCTGCCTTGGTGGAAACCTCTTTGTTGTGTATTAGTTCACTTGCATATAAACAAGTTTTGAGCTACCAATTAGTTCATGAACAATATGCCATACCAGATTGGTAATGTATTTCATCTAAGATCAAAAAAACACTTTAAATTATATAAGGTATGTCTATATGTTAAAATGGAGTTCTATCCACGAGGAAAAGCAATCAACAAATTTCTGAACAACCATTATCATCGTTTAGCATGGCATAAATTCAATTGGTATAGTATTGATATGCTGGTGTATGGATTCATTAGTCTCGAATATGCATTAGGTTTTTGATGTATGAGATACATTACATTTTATTTTCCTCCAAAAAAGGCATTCTAATCAATTATTCATCAAAGGAATGTTAGTAGATCATGAATTGAAGATTGGGGATCTAGTTTCTACTCCATAGCCTTAGACGTAGAACCCGAAGCCCGAGCTAGCTAATGGCCACATTGGCATGCTGGTCTTTTAACAAAAGACTAGGAAATAAAAGTAAGGCTACACATGAGGGCTATACAATCTAGAATAATAATATAAAAAAATAACTATGAGTTGTTGCAAGATTTTTCTGATGCTTGTTTAACCAAAAGACTTTCAATTTCCACAATAATTGTTATTGATGAAAAGTTTTCCTTTAGCGAGCATAGTGCCTCTCGAACACCAAAAACCTCAACCATAAGGGAGTCGTGACGCGCATCTGATCAACTAGAGCAACCTTTCACAAAGCTTTCATGAGATTTACGGATTATCATGTCTGACTCTGCTCCTCCCAAAGTATGGTCAAAAGAAGCATCAACGTTTCACTTGAGGATATTCTCATTAGGAGGAAACTATCTGATTTAACCAAATCCTAACTGAAGACTTCGACTTGAGTCTCAACCCTGAACCAAGACTCTTAACTTGACTCGAAATCTAACCCTAACTCAATATTCGAGCCTTAAGACCTAGCATCTAAGACCCCCAACCCTTGACCTCGACCCAAGACCTAGGACACGAGACCCAAGCTTTGATCCCGACCTAAGCCTTTAGTTCCTTCGACACTAATTTAAGATTCAACTAGGAACTCAAGCACTTACCCTGGAGAACAATTCGAGATCTAACTCTAACCTTCACCTGAGACCCAATCCTTGAGATTCGAAACCTGAGACATAACCTTTAGTCGAGACCAAAACCTTGAGACTCCATCCCAATCCATATTAAAAATCAAAGTGAATTTTTAGCAGTAAACCCAAATTAAAGTAAATCTTTCAAATTTGCTACAGTTTGACAAAATTTAGAGATCACTTTTAAAATGAGTTATGTTAGGATAGATTTAAAGGGCCAACCCAATATGAAATTATCTTGTGCCCAAGATTTTGGGCGAATTGGGTGGACAACAAATTTTCAGGCCATATTCGACACTAGTACCTGTAACTGTGTGGACCAAAAGATGGGCCAAGTTATAATGATTAGTCCTCAAAAACTTTGTTTTACTTTAAGGAATACTTTATGTTTTTCTACTAGTAATAAGAGATAACGAAATAGGTCATGGACGAAATGCCTACTTTCATGTGAGGGTAAGATGGTAATTTTATACTTGGTTGTGTGCTTTAAATATGTTGTAGTTGATTGCTTCATGTATGTTATTAGAACCCAATAATTTGAAAATAGATGTAGACGAACAGGCGTAAGCAAACCAAAACATATACACAATAAAAGCTCCTCCTAGAAGTAGGACCAAAAATACTACGTTTGTCTCAAAATAAAAGATGAGCCAACAAAATATAGATACATATAAGTAATTCTTGGACACTTGCTCACTCTCGCCTCTGAACTGATGCTGCAATAGGCTTAAATATCAATGCTAGTACTTGGTGCTCAGACCTGCATCATGAAATAGATACAGACTGTAGCATGAGTATGAAATCAATAGGTACTCAGTAGGCATCAAAAGCTGACTGAGCAAGAAAAGTAAAAGGACCATTCTCTTTCAAAAATATCTCTCAGGAGTTATTCCGTTTAAGGTTATTCCCTTTCTCGTGAAAGGAGAAGCATGCAAATGGCTTGCGGAGTTGCCACGCGAATCCATCACTTCTTGGGAGGAGTTCGTCACCACATTTAATGTGTGATTTTTCCCACCCTCAAAGATGATGACTCTTTGGGACAGTATCTAAAGCTTTAAGCATCTAGAAAGAGAGTCTTTGCACGAAACTTGACTGCGGTTCAAAAATTTGGTGCTTCAATGCCCAACCCATGGTTTGCTAGATAACGTGTTGCTACAGTACTTTTACGGGAGTTTGGACTCGGTAAACAAAGGTGTGGCTAACAAACTTTCACCTGGAGGCTTGATGCAACAACTGTAAGCAATTGCATCCCAACTTCTAGATGGCATGACAACCATCAAAAAAGCATGGTACACCCGCGAGGACCAGGGCTCTCCTCTCACATTCAAGCTATCGAAGGATCAGATGGAAAAGTATCATGAGAGAGATCAAAACATGGCCAAGATCATGACACAACTTAAGTTTTATCAAACAATGTCATGGGGGCAGGTGCCCGTAGTGTCAATGCCGTTGGGGTCAGGTGTGTAAATCCTGAGGAGACGAAGTAAAGCATTGTATAATGAGGAGGTAAAATTTCTAGCCAACCAAGGTGGTGGTTATCTTTCAAAGTACCCGACGCAGGGTAGTAACCAGGTTTGGGGTATAGAAAAGGGTTGGAAGGATTGTGACAAAGAATGGAGGGACCGAAATCCTAACTAGAAGGATGGGTAGAAGGATAGGTAAGTGCCTCCTCATGACCGCCAAAAGCCGAAGGATTCGGAAGGTGGTCCTTCTGAGGATATGCTTTCTCGTATCTTCAATAAAGTTGAGGGGTCGAAAAAGATCTTGAAAGAAATAAAGGAAGATGTGTCGAGCCGGAGCCAGACTGTCACCTCCCATTCAGTATCAATCAAGCAGCTGGAGACCCAAATGGGTTAGATGTCGTCTCACCTAAATCCGAGCCAAAAAAGGGGTTTTCTTAGTGACACTATGGTCAACCCCAAAAATGAGGTTTGAAGGTGGACTTGCGTAGTGCCACGATGTTAACTAAGGCATTTTTTAGGAGACAACCTAAAACCCTTTATTTTTTAATGTTGCTTTGATAAAATAATGTTATGTTGATTGTGCAGATGGAACTGTGGAGAGTGAACGAAAAGTGTAGATTGGCAATCAACAGGTCCAATCAGTGAATCACTGAATGGTTTGGCAACTCCGAACCAGGCCACTATTAGACTCAAGACCAACTTACTTTAGAGTCTGTAAAACTCGATGAGCACTGCAAATTATTGGCGAATCACCGACCATGTTGGCGATCCCGATGGAGACCGCCATTTGTACTCCCAAAATAACTGGAAGTTCTGTAAAATTGGGTGAGGCAAGTGGCTATTTGGTGAAATGTCGAGTGGTTTGGCGATCCTGATTAATGTCACCAAATGGGCAAAAACTGGATGGTTTTTCAGGTCAAAGGTTTAAAAGTTTCAAATTCATTCCCTTTCCCTCACCTTTCCATCTTTCCAAACTCACACCCACACTCTAGTTTTTATATTTCTTGCATTTTTAGGGTATTTTTAGTTGTTGATTTGTTCTCGGAACTTGGAATACATTGTTGCCTAGCGATTCAATTCCATTTTAGTCAGCACGAAAGGTTGGTTGCCACACTATGAGTTCTTTCTATTGATTTTGTACTCAATGCAAAGATATTACCTTGTTGACATGTGCTGGACCTCTTTGGTAGGATAAAAAATTTTGTTCGGTTGTTAAATTCACTAATTTTGGCCATTCTGAGTTAAATAGTTAATTCATGAAAACTGCACCTTGAAGGAGATGAAAAATCGTGGGTTGTACATGAGTGTCATTGGGTCTAAGCCTAATTTGAGTTGTGCATGCCTTGATTTTGTTTTAGGGGTTGCAGGGTTGAATTCGATAAGGTGGATTGAAAGTAGGTACGTTGGACCGTTTGGCTCGGAGGCTTGCCAAATCACCCCTTATCGCCTTAAATTTCAAGTTATATGTGTTGTTTGATTCAGTAACTTTTGGTGAAAAGCTTTAGGTCACCGAAAGCACTCGATGACTCACTTATGTGAGTGCACGGTTCGCCACCTGGTTCGGTGGAGTTTTTCTGCAGCTGAACTTCTATGCTTGTGTTGGGATATTTTCTAACTCTTTCTCGAAGCTTTGCAGCTATGTCTATACCAAAAGTAGCTGGAAGAAATAGGCCACCCCGACAAATAAGAGCGAAAAATTCCAGGTAAGATACAAGTGAAGCGAAACCTTCTAAGATGGGAAGTGAGGGAAAAAAGCCTAGTTCCAGCAAGAGATCTATCCCCCCGAGATCCCACTGTCCCTTCGTGGACTCATGGATTCTATACAACTATACATTCCTTTCTGGCAGCTCATGACATAGACAATTTTAGCAAGTTAGTTGCCGTTGAACCTTCTGAAGTAGCTCCAAGGACTATTATCCAGGTCCAAGCTGACACATCAGGCACTGATGCCCTGACATATGGAGAGACTATGCAGACAGGATCCCCTCTTTAACTCCCTCTCTGTCTATCTTTATTTTAAATTATATATATAATGTTATTTGTATTTGAGGACAAGTGACTTTTGTTTGTGGTGAGGTGAGGCCTACCTTCATGTATATTTGTTTTGCTATTATTTGGTTGAAGTCTATAATTATGCTATACACTGCTTTTCGTGGATGTTTGAGCTTGTGGATCCTTTAATTTTAATTGCAAATTATTATAACCCTTTCGAAAAATTTTAAATTTTTTCCACCTCTTGTATGTACTTGATAGTGGCTATTCTTTAGCAAGTTTAAGTCTCGATTTTGATCAATATCGATGACTTGAATAGTGCTCATAATTGAATGAACATGAATGTACGACTACAATGAGACCAAATGAAGTTGCATAGACATTTTGTGAACTCTTTCCATCTCAATCTGATTAGCCATGTATCCAATTGAGTCTCTTGTGATGAACGTTGCACACTAGCGAAAGTATGGAGTCTTGTTTGAACTTACTGTCGATGCCTTGTGTGATGAGCTTACTGTGAAACTTGCATGATAACACCTAGAAAATTTACCCCGTTGGACCGATCAACTAAGTAAGGCCATATCTTTATATAATCTTAGGCAACTTCGAAGAGTGTGAGCCAATTTGACATATACCTCTTTTGTAGCCTACCTTGTAAGTGTGTGAACCTCTTTTGAACACCCTTTGAACCTTACCTTTCTTTGGAAGAAACTTGATGAAAACTATGATCTTTATTTATCCATCACCCATAATCCTCATGAAGTTGTGGTTTGATTGAATAGCCAACTTAGGCTAAAAGCCTAAGTTGGGGGTGTGGTGAAAAGAAAAGGGAAAGTCAAAAAGTGCAAAGAAAGTCTTCATTAATCTATGGTGTTGAGAAAAATGGAACCCCTCCATATGAAAAAAAAAAGAGAGAAAAAGAGAAGAAAAGAATGAAAAAGAAATATTGTGGAATAAAGTAAAAAAGAAATGGGGTTCCCAAACAATACACGGGAAGTGAATAATAGTATGACTTATGAGCACTAAAGAAAATGATGAAGGAAGAGGAAAGGAAGTGTTATGAGCACCACATTTCATGAGGATGAAAGTCACTAAACCTAAATGACCATACCTTTGCACTGAGCCCCATTACAAGACTTGTAAAGACCTTTTTGATCTTGAGTGAGCTGAACCAAATGTCAATTGAAAATACGGGCAAATATATGAGTGAAAGCATGCATTGTGTTATTTTATTTTTTTAGTGTGAGCGTTGCATTTGATTTCGAAGATTTATATGATTAAACCATTGTGTGTGAGTATGGAATCATCCTTTGTGTGAAGGTATTCGAATACTTTTGTTAAGCTTGAACTTGCATTTCAAGCGAGTATTGCAAGCATGAGAATCTTTGGTAATGGTGTGTCACAACTTGAAATCTTTGGGTACATAGTTGATCCTTGCATGAGTAAATTGAGTCTTGTTGTGTACTTTCATGATCGAGTCTTGTGTAGCATTGTTTGAGACATCCTTTTTGAACTACTGAACTTGAGTTTTACTTGAGGACAAGAAAAAGTTTAAGTTGGGGTTGTTGATGAGTTCACAATTTGGACTCATTTAGGGATATATTTTGATAGAATTAGTGTCTTCAAATGCATATTTTAAATGCATATTTTGTCTCTATATCTGATGAAAATCCTTAAGTTTTAGGTATTTGGAGTTTCAGGTGAAGCATGGACACTACTTGGCAAGAAGGAACAAGGCGGCTGAAAAGAACGAATAAACGAAGGCCTGAAGATCACTGAGCCCAGTTGGTGAGTCTCCGATCGGCCTGGAGATTGCCTTTTGTTCCAATGCGCTGAGCCTTGAAGGAAAAGGTCAAGTAGGCGATAAAATGGAGAAGTCGGCGTGTCACCAAAAATTTTCGCAAAGCAATACCATATTGCCCAATGACTGAAAACACGAAGATGTTAAAGGCTGAAGCAGGAAGGCAATAAAATCGACCAAACGGCGGATCGCTGAAAAATTCAGCGATCCAGACTAACTTTGCCGAAGGGTCCTTCACAGCACATTTTCAAACACTATAAATACTTGTTTAAATTTCTATCTTAATATGATATCACTATTATCTTAGAACTTTTTACAGTTTTTTAGAGAGTTTAAGTTTTTGAGTGTTTTGGAGACTTTGTTCTGAAACTTTGAAGATTTAAAGGGTTCAACTCCAAGAAATTGGACTTGGGTCTCGAAGATTATTTACTCTTGATGTGTTTTAAGACTTAATCCTTCATACCTGTTGATGGAAACTGATATTGGTATAAATCTTCACCTCTTTTACATGTCTAGCTAAAACCCCAATTCTTGGGGTGTGATTTTGTGAATATGGGTTAGATTATCTGTTGGGTCTTGCTTGTTGAAGGTTTATTTGTTGTTTAAATGTGATTTCATTTAGTAGTTGTGTATGAACTTAATGGAGTTGTAGTTGCAAATATGATTTCATCTTAGTGTTTTCGGCTTGCTCGAGAGAGAGGTCGTAAAACTAATATTACTAAATTTATAGACTGTGGTATTGGGTCGACATGTGTTCAACTCGAAAGAGTGAATCCTAATCTTTCTCCCACACATTCAGCTCGAGAGAGTGAATGGGCTACGGCGGAGGCAGTGCTTGAGAGAAACCTAGTCGATTCGGGGTAAGTTGCTTGAGAAAGAATTTACCCCACTATAGTCTAGACTAGTCACAAATACACAACAATTTACTATCAAAAGCATGTACCCGACAGTTTAGTTTATCCTATATTCTTATCGCATCCCAAGAATCCTGTCTCTCTATCTAGTTTTCGCATATTTTCGCTGTTTGTAGTTGTTAATTAACACAAAATTCCCTATTGATAATTGACGCTTATGTCACTCCCTTTAGATTTAGTACGTTTATATTCGAAAATGTCTATAGCTATGACTAATAAGAACTAAATTTTATCTTTCTATTAATTCTAACCACTCCCTTGGGACTCGACCCCAACCCTTGGTTGGGCTACTTTACTATTGTACAATTGTAGACACTCGATGTAGAAGTTGTGTCTTGATTACGCAAAAATCATCCACCCATGCCCTCCATTGAAGACTCACCCCAGCTTGAGTTAAAAGCATTGCCAGCCCACCTTAGGTATGCATTTTTGGGTGAATACAAAACTTTACCGATTATTTTGTTTGTAGCATTGTCTGATGCACAGGTGGAAGAAACATTAATCATTTGAAGAAGAGAAAATCAGCATTGGGTTGGAAAATTTTCGACATCTATGGAATAATTCCCACGTTGTGCATGCATAAAATCTACATGGAGAAAGGGCATAAGTCGAGTGCACAACATCAACGGAGACTAAATCTAGTGATGAAGGATGTGGTGAGAAAAGAGGTGATCAAATGGTGAGATGCAGGGATTATGTACCCCATATAAGATAGTAAATAGGTTAGTCCAGTATAGTGTGTGCCCAAGAAGGGTGGAAATACTATGTAACTAATAAGAAGAACGAATTTATACCCACAAGGATAGTAACTGGGTGGTGTATCTGCATAGACAGCAGAAAGCTAAATGAGTTCACTAGAAAGGACCATTACCCGGTGCCTTTTATTGATTAGATGTTAGATAGATTGGTGCGTCAAAAATATTATTGTTTCCTGGATGGCTACTCAGGATACAATCAGATTGTTATTGCACTAGAGGACTAGGAGAAGGCTACGTTTATTTGTCTGTATGGAACGAATGCGCTCAAGCACATGCTATTCGAATTATACAATACACCAGCGACATTTCAGAGATGCATGATGGCAATCTTTCTTGATATGGTGGAAGATTTTGATGAAGTGTTCATGGACGATTTCTCGATGTTTGTTGAGTCTTTTGAACATTGTTTTGACTAATCTTAATAGGGTTCTTGCCAGGTGTGAAGAAACCAATTTGTTGTTGAACTAGGAGAAGTGTCACTTTCTAGTTCAAGAGGGAATTGTGTTGGGGCACAAAAATCTCCAAGAATGGGCTAGAAGTTGACAAATCCAAAGTGGAGACTATTGAAACTTCCACCACCAATCACAGTGAATGGAGTTAGAAGTTTGCTAGGGCATGCTAGGTTCTACAGGAGATTCATCAAGGAGTTCTCTAAGACTACAAGACCCATGTGTAGCCTGTTAGAGAAAGAGATGAAGTTTGTATTTGATGAGAAATGTTTACATGCATTTGAGTTGTTAAAGAAGAAGTTTATAGAAGCTCATATTCTAATTGCTCCAAACTGGAAGCTTATATGTGATGCCAGTGATATAATGGTTGTGGCAGTGCTTGGGCAGCAAAATGATAGGATGTTTCATTCCATATACTATGCTAGAAAGACACTTGATGCAGCCCAATCAAATTATATTTTCACTATGAAAGAGATGTTGGCATTAGTGTTTAGATTTGATAAGTTCAGGTCATACTTGGTAGGAACCAAGGTTATAGTCTACACTGATCATGCTGCAATCCAGTACTTGTTTAATAAGAAGGATGCCAAGATGAGACTGATTAGGTGAATTCTACTATTGCAAGAGTTTGATATAGTGATAAGAGAAAGGGAGGGAGCTGAGAACCATATAGCTGATCATCTGTCTAGATTGAAGGATTCATCTCTTATGAAGAATAAGGGGCAGATTAGCGAAAGGTGTCCTAATGAGCAATTACTTGCTTTGGACCTTGCTGAAGTGCCTTGGTATGCTGACATTGTTAACTTTCTAGTGAGTGGTTTATTTTCACCGGGGGCCTCAACACATTAAAATCAGAGGTTGAAGTATGATGCACGCTTCTATGTATGGGAGGAGCCCTTCTTATTCAAACAGGGATCTGATCATATGGTGAGAAAGCATGTAGCAGAACAAGAGGTGGCACAAGTGCTGGAGAGTTGCCACTCTTAACTATATGACGGGTACCATGGGGGAGTACGCACCGCACATAAGGTATTGCAATCTGGTTTCTTTTGTCCTATTCTTTTTAAAGATGTTTCTATGTTTGTGAAGGGTTGTGATCAGTGTCAAAGGACGAGAACCATTTCTAGAAGGCATGTCATGCCATTGAGTAATATACTGGAAGTTGAGATCTTTGACGTCTGTGGGATTGACTTCGTGGGACCATTCCCATCATCCCATGGTAATTAATACTCTTAGTAGCAGTGGACTATGTGCCCAACTGGGTGGAGGTTGTTGAATTACCATCTAATGATTCAAAGGTGGTCGTGAAAATCATTCGGAAGAACATCTTCACGAGGTTTGGAAGTCCAAGAGCCTTGATCAGTGGTGGAGGTACACCCTTTAGTAATAGTTCAGTAAGCAATTCGTTGGCTAAATATGGGGTAAGACACAAGGTTGCTAAAGTGTATCATCCCCATAATAGTGGGCAGGTAGAAGTGTTTAATAGAGAAGTGAAGTAGATCCTCTAAAAGAATATGAATTCCCAAAGGAAAGATTGGGCTGGCAAATTAGATGATACTTTGTGGCATACTGGACTACATACAAGACACCGATAAGGACTTCTCCTTTACAAATGGTGTTTGGAAAAATGTGTCACCTCTCAGCTAAATTGGAGCATAAGGCATATGGGTGATTAAAAAGTTGAATCTGGATGTTGAGTTAGTTGGAAAGAGGAGGATAATGCAGTTGCATGAGTTAGAAGAGTTCAGGCTTCACGCCTATGAGAATGCTAAGTTGTACAAAGAGAAGACCAAGAGGTGGCATGACAAGCATATTGTGTCATGCACCTTTGAGCCTGGTCAATTAGTGTTGTTGTTTAACTCATGATTGAAGTTTTTCCCTAAAGAGATTTGATCTAAATGGAGTGGTCCTTTTGAAGTTGTGAGGATGACCCAACATGGTGAAGTAGAGTTAAGGAACTAGGATAATAGCTCTACTTTTCTTGTAAATGGGCAACGGGACAAGCACTATTTTGAAAATAAAGTTGATCGTGAGCTTGAAGCTTTTATATTGAATGACGAGTGAGTCAAGAGATAAGTCGTGCCGCAACGTTAAATCAGGCGCTGCACGGGAGGCAGGACCCCTCGTAATAGTTAGGATTTCTATTCTTTTGTTTTGTTATTCCAATTCATAGGAATTAGTAAAAAAATGATATATTCAAAAAAGTACAAAAATATGAGTCGTGCCCTGACCAAAACTAAGGCACTGGATGGAAGGCAACCCACCGTATTTTTACTAATGAGTTTTGAGCTTAAAATGTGCAGGAATCAGGAATTTTGACCCAAGAAAGCTTTGTGAAGGAGCTGCATCGCGGAGCGTGTTGCAAATTTTGCCTCACTTGGAATTAATTTTTCCAGGGCAAGGCAGAACAGTGCGCGAAATGAGTGCATTGCGGAAGGAGGCCTCGAAATTTGGATTCAATGGTAAGTTATGTTTACGTCAAAAAGAAGGCAGCTCCATGAAGGAGTCGCGTCGCGGTGCATGTTACAAATTTTTGCCTTGCTTGGAATTAATTTTTCAGGGCGAGGCAGAGGGGTCTATGTCCACCCGGCATCACACCCCAGGTAAGGCAGTTTTTGATTTTCATTAATGAAAATAGGTTTTACCCGTTTTCAAAATAAAATAACCCAACCCAGTCCCCTCTTTTAACCTCAATTTGACCGAAAAGGCCCATTATTCCCCCTCTTTTCACTATGATTTTCTCCCCTCCCCTTCGCCCATATTGATTTTTTAGGCTTACATCCGTAACGCGGAGTCAAAGCATTAATTCTCCCTCCCTTTAACTCGTCTTCATTACTCTCGGGTATGAACTTGTGCTCGAAATTCCTATTACCTTTTCATGTGGGTGCACTATTGGTATAGGTGTGGTTTGCTATTGTGTGGAAGTGGGAGGTATGACTGATGGTTGTTGTTTCTCTCATTGGGCCTTCGAAGTCTTGAGTAGAGGGTTCATTTAGTCAACGTTATGTGTTTTTTGTGAATGAATGTGTGGGACTAAATGGGTTGTGTTGAACATGTGTGGTTGGCAAATGAGGTCTATTGGGTTTAATAGTGTGGTTTATGCATTGTTGTCTATGTGTATGTTGAAATCTTGTGGAGCAATATCTTTTCTCTGTTGTATGTGGGTTGACGTTAATTGGTGTTTAATGTGATACGCTTGGTTCAAAGATTGGAGAAATTTTGTATTGGTGGTCAGTCCATGTGTAGTGAGTATAGTATGTGTGCATGAATTTCAGGATGTGAATTCTTGAATAACACGAATGGTATTTGCTTGAATGAAATCGATTGCTTCATGTAAACTGTATGGGATTTTGATGTCTGAGTAGAAAGTCTCTTTGATCATGATTGAGTGGTGACTTGGTCTAAAATTGTTGCATAAGTTGTTTGTTGTGAATTCTTGTGTAGCACCGATAGGTGTATGCAATATTTGGAATGGCTAGTTGTTAGTTTTTATGTGGTTTACTTGTGTACGCCTATGAGAAGTTTAAGTACCCAGGCAAGAAGCTGCAATGAACTAAATGTGGGGTGGTGTGTGCACACCACCCATCCTTTTATCAATGTTATGTACTCATTTGAGGTTTTTTGTTTATGCTTGCAGGTAATCATGTCGAGCTCACAAAGTCCCGGTAAGGAAGTTACCACGTCGAGCCATAGGAAACTTGTCTTGAGTGGAAATGTTCCACTCGCACCTGCAATCCTCGGAGGCCAAATGAGGCGGTTCGGGGTAAATGTTATAACCAAGGAAGGAAAGGCATGCTACAAAAAAGCCCAACGAGGCGTTGTATTTCTCTGAAATTTGTATTGACGGGACAGTTTGGCGCGGGAGTTCCCCCAGATACTTAGGCGGATCAAGGAGATGTGTATGGAGTTCATCTTTGCCGAGCTGGAAGAGTTCAACATGCACATGGTTTGAGAATTCTACACCAAGTAGGCACCCGATGCAAGATCCCATTTTGTGACTTTGTGGGGAGTTAATGTGCCTATCACTTTTGCGGGTATAAATGACATATTGGGTACACCATAGGACACAGATCCACTAGTGCTGACAGGGTTAAGCATACGCCCTCCATACCGAGCCATTAGACATACTCTATGCGGCCCACAATCCATGGAGCAATGGACTAAGCTTAGTGGGAAGAGATATCACCAATCTCTTCCCTATGCTCACATGCTTAGGGAGACGCGCGTCTGGCTAATGGTTTTCATGAACTGCTTGATACTGGTATATGCTTTGACACCTTATGGCCTAATACAATCCCTTCCTTCACTAGAAAATGACATTTTTCACAGTTTAGGACTAGATTAGTTCCTTGTATCTAGCCAGCACCCTGTCCAAGTTATCCAGACACTTGTCAAAATACTCCTAATCTTAGACATATTTATATGCCTAGAAATCTAATAATTCCCGTATTTAAGCTATGTTTGAATTCAATATGTGTTTGCTTATAGTCTTATCGAGTCTTTTGGTTGTATATAAGCTAACCAACATGATTAGTTGTGTAGGTGAGCTTAAAGGGAGAAACGAGCACTAAAATGGACATTGAGGAACACAAAAGAGCCGAGTCGAAAAGAAGCAAGGAAGAAAAAAGGAAGAGAAGAATTCCAAGGCATAGCCGTATGCTCTCCGCATCGTGGAGAGGAATTATACTTTGGCTCGTGAAATAAACTTCCCGAAAGAGTACTCTATGTCCTCTCCAAGTCGCGGAGAGGGATTCTTAAATTAATTCACAAGATTCAAATTTAGGTATAGTGGTCCGTGTAGCTGCCGCGTCGTGGAGAAGAGAAAAGATATCAGAAGGAAATTTGGGAATTCCTCCGCACCGCTCCCCTAGGTTCCAGATTTGGTCATTTTGACTTTAGTATAAATAGATTAATACTTTATTTTATTAAAACATTATTTTTCCAGGTTTTGAAGAACGACAACTTGGAGAGCAATTTCATTATTTTTTAGGGTTCTTTCCTAAACTCTTTCACTTTCGATCTTTCTATGATACTTAAACATTGATTAATCGAATATATGATTATGAGTAGCTAAATACCCTAGTTCTAGGGCTGTGGCTACAAGATAATTGTAATTTATTAAATTTTCATGGGATAATTTCAATTATCATATGAATCTTTCTTACGCTCTTGTTTTTCGTATTTCGTGCCTGCTCTCCATTGAAATAAACACATTGTCCGGATTGAACTCGGGAGAGGAATAATAGGATAGAACGTGGTATATAAGGAGCATAATTAACACTCAATAATTAGGGTTAATTTTTATCTAGGATAGGGATATACCTAGAAACCATACTTGGTCACTATACAGGAAAAAATCGTAATGCTCAGTACTTGGTCCAATCTATCCCTGCTCAACGATGTAGTTAGGTTGTCATTTATCGTAGGCGATTAGAGGTCGGGATACCATAATCATAAATTTAACATTGTGATCACAGATTGGATTGTTGATTAATAAATATTTAGATAATATAAATTGCATGAATCCTGATAAGAGTTCCAGCCCTGGACTTTACCCAATCATTGTTTTAAACCCTTGAAATTGAATCGCGTTTGTTTAATTTTGTTTATATTTTAGATTATAAAATAAATCATTCTTGAAATCTTAATATCACTTGTGCTTAGCTGAAAATATTGGAAAAATTGAGTTTCTAATCGTAAGACTCTGTGGATAGGATACCCGAGTCTTTATAAGAGCCACTTTAATACTTGAATGACCACGTGCACTTGTGTGTGCGATTGTGGCGCAAGAACTCCCCAAATACTGAGAAGTCATCAATGAATATGTCCACAAAATCTTCAACCATATAATGAATAATAGCCATTATGCATCTT
The DNA here is from genome assembly GCA_037074985.1 of Solanum bulbocastanum. Lineage (NCBI taxonomy): Eukaryota > Viridiplantae > Streptophyta > Magnoliopsida > Solanales > Solanaceae > Solanum > Solanum bulbocastanum. The sequence goes on along the minus strand of CM073597.1, from coordinate 14,827,095 downwards.
TGGAAGGTGGCTGGAGCATTGCATAGCCCAAACAACATTCGCTTGAAACCATTTGTCCCATACAGACAAGTGAATATAGTTTTTTCCTGGTCCTCTGGTGCAATCACAATTTGGTTGTATCCTGAATAGCCATCCACGAAACAATAATATTCTTTCCCAGCTAACCTGTCCAGCATCTGACCAACAAAAGGAACAGAGTAGTGATCCTTTCTGGTGGCCTCATTCAATTTCCTGTAATCCATGTATATTCGCCAACTAGTCACTGACTTGGTTGGAATTAACTTATTCTTTTCGTGGTGATCACTGGGATGCCTCCTTTTTTAGGCACACACTAAATTGGGCTGACCCACTTGTTGTCTAAAATTGGGTATACAATACCTGCATCCAGCCATTTAATCACCTCCTTACGCACCACATCTTTCATTAATGGGTTTAGTATGGGTTGAGGTTGTACACTTGACTTGTGGCCCTCCTCTAAAAATATCCTGTGCATGCATAACTTGGGCTGATGCCATGTATGTCTACCGCTGCTAGCCTATCGCCTTTTTCCTCTTCCTCAATATTGTCAGAGAGGTCTGAACCTGCACTTTAGACCAAATCGTACAACCGTCTTGCCTCAATGCACTTACCAATTTTTATCTGCGCAGTAAAACTCCATGGATCTTTTAACTTAGTTAGGAGCCTATGCTGGATCCTAAAACTGCACTCCTTAGTGAGTGCCAATGTTGCATACTCAGCCAATCTACTTTTGTTGGCTACCACATCTTTCACATATTTAGCATACTTAGGAATGCTCTTTAACACATCAATCAAATGCAAGTTAACATGTACTTATTTGAGTAATTCAATAAACTTACTGAAAAATTCCTCCTCCTTCTGCTTTTTGAATTTGTGTGGGAATAGAGGAGGTGGTTTTGCTTTTGGTTCCTCATTCAACCTTTTCTCACTTCGTTCTACTTCATCTACCTGTTTTCCTTTTTGTTCAGCAGTCATTGCCTTTGGCGTTAACTCCTCCATTGGACAACCACTACAAGTACTCACAACATTTACCTGTTTAGGGTTTGGATCAATATTTCAAGGCAAACCCCCTTGTGGTCGGGAATTTTGGGCACTAACAAACTGCCCAAACTGCTTCTCTGAATTTTGAGTCGCCAGTTGATTGTTTCGGACATCTGCTGCCAATTTAGCTTGGTTAGCCATGATTTGATTTACCATGTCCTCAACACTCATATCACCTTGCTTAGAGGCTTGCTGATTACCATGACCTTGCTGGTTTCCATGGATTTGCTGATTGTACTATTGTCCACTACCTTATGTCATGTACCGGTTTTGTCCTTGGAGTTGGTTTTGATTACCACCCCATGAAAAGTTTGGTTGATTCTGCCAGCTTGGGTTGTAGGTATTGCCATAATTGTGGTGATTTCCTCCTCGCTGAGCATTAACTACAAAATGAACAGATTCTGGATTCGCTCCGCATTCTTCAGCAGTGTGATCTCCACCTCCATATACTTCACACAATGTTAGTGGTTGTTGTACCATATTAACTTGAGCTTGCTGGTGTCCTAGCTACATGTTGCTAAAGTGTGTGGTCATTAAATTCTGCATTGCTGAAATTTGTGCAGTTAAGGCTATCACTGCATCCATTTCCAACACTTCAGCAGTCTTTTGTACAACTGGTTTAACTCCTCCTCCATTCCACTCGGGATTACCTTGTGAAATTCTACTAAGCAATATGAATAGCTCAGCATACGTCTTCTCCAATGTTTGTCCACCTGTAACAGAATCAAGTAAAATTTTTGTGTTTGGTTTCAACCCTTCAATAAAGGTATGGACCAACACTTTGCTAGCTTGATGATGATGTGGACAACTTAACAATAGGGACATAAACCTGTCCCAAGCTTGGTACAAGTTTTCTCCTCCTTTCTATCAGAAGCTTAATATGTCGCTTCTCAGCTTGGCTGTTTTCCCAGATGGAAAAAACCTTATCAAGAACTTCTAGGCAAGATCATCCCAAGATGTTATGGAATTTGCTGGCTCAGAGTTCAGCTATCTTTTTTCTTCCCCTATCAGAGAAAAGGGAATAAGGTGAGCCTCACAGAAGTAGAGTTCACTCTGGTTGGAGTGTACGTGTCACTGATCTCGAGGAAATTCTAAATATGCACTTTTGGGTCCTCATGAGATAGACCAGTGAACTATCTTTTTGTGCGTAATAGTTGCACCATGATTGGCTTTAATTCAAACCTCCCACCAGCTGCACGTTTTTGAATACTTGAGGTAACATTGGTGGTCTGTGGGATTGCCATATTACTTACTTTCATTTTTGCCATCACTGTAGGTGTGTCTTGATCCTCCCTTTCTTCTGAAGTTTCTGATTCACTAAAGACAAGAGGAATAGGATATGTGAGTCTGCTTTTCCTTCTCCTGTAACGAATAAATCTCTCCAGTTCGGCTAGAGGCTCTACCAAGTCCTGGTCATATTCCAATGTGAAAACCTAACACAACCTACGAAATGGAAAGCCTAGATCAAGTTGTCAACACTTTTACAAATAATTTAAAAACTCAAAAATTAGATATTTGCCGATTTTAAAGTCCTCGGCAGTGGTGCCAAAAACTTGTTTCGTCCAAAAGAACATGCAAGTGCACGTGGTCACTCAAGTTGTACAACAACTCTTGCGAGCCGAATTATAGAACCTGAAGGACTTCAAATTAACAAATAATAACTTTAGTGCATCTAAAATAAGTTTACTTATGCGACAGACAATCTAAGGAATTTGTTTATATCTACTAAGTTGAACAATCTCAAAAATTAATTACTACAATTAACAGTTTTGAACAGGGGAATTTTGAAATTTGGGAAGTTATTCCAGCGTTGTAGCATACACCAATTTCAAGCATAATAATAAATTATCCTAGCAATCGACAGGTTATCCTCATTATTGACTCACAAGGTTCATTTTACGATAATGATCTCCCGACCTCTAATCGCCTACCACCATTAACAGCCTAACTAAATCATAGAGCCACGATAAGAATGAACCAATGGTGGAGCATTTAGCTATCATCTTGTATATTAATCAAACACGGCATATAGGTATAAGCCTATCTTATATACAAAACACTCTAAGTTTTATCCTAGATTGAACACGCATCGCACATTCTTTGGTCTATCCCTCTATTCATCTTACGAGTTCAAGAGTGGACAATGAGTTTATTTTGATGTTGATCAGTCATTAAAATAGTTGAACAAAAATGTAAACATAAATCATAAGAAAACCCATTTCATGTTAGAAACAAATATTATTACACCATTACCGTTGCTACAACCCTAGAATAAGGGAATTTAGCTGCTCATAGAACAAAACATCATCCAATAATGTTTATAGATCATAAAAGAGTTTACCAAAATGAAGGAGTAAAACAAAAGCCCTAGATAGTGTCAGCAAAATCGCCCAAATCGTTGTTCTCTAGTTTTTTCAAAAACTGGATAATGATAAAATAATACAATTTGACTATTTATAGTCTGAAATAAAACATGTGATGAAATTTGGGAGTCTTCCTGCATCAATTTGTGCACAATGCATCCTCTTCGCGACGCGTTGTTGGCGCACTCCACTATTAAGTTGAATTGTTTTTCATACACTGGGTTCAGCCCTGCGACGTGGACTTGCTCCATTGCAGTGTATTTTTCAAGTTTCTTGGCCATTATCCATAGCAACTTTGGCTTCTATTCTCCGACATTTTGCATAGTGTCCTTTTTTGCTCCTTTTTCTTTGCTTTTCACCCTGAAACATATAATCATATTGGTTAGAGGAAACACAATCTATAGACTCTAAAATTTCCGTTTTGATTAGGAATTTACTTTCAAACTTAGCTATAAATATGGGATAAATTGGTTATTAGGCGCATAAATACGCCTAAGATCACTCCCCTTTTTCAAGCAAAACAAGGGTTTCATCATAATAATTATTTTAAAAAGAGTTGCTAGTGTCAATTACACCTATGGAGCTTCATTGCTTGCGTCTCATATTCTATAAAGCTAGCCTCCATATTGTTTTGTCAACAATTTCTCACTAATATGAAAATTTCCAACTCCTAACCATAAGTGTATACGTAGAAACTGTTTGTAGTATAATGTCTATAAATAGGGTTTAGTAATATATTGTAATTCACAATTCTATGAAAAAAATGAAAGACTTTATTTCCTAGGGTACACAAGAAAAAAAAACTCCAACTTGAAAAAAAACAATGTAAATTCCCTTCATCTTTTTGTTTAAATCACATAATGCAACTACTACAAGTCAGATATATTTTAATGTGTTCTTCTCTAAAAGTCCAAAATAACTACTTAATATCTTACTGTTGCAAGCATCTCAACATTAAACTGCACTTTTATTTTAAAAATCTAGATACCATAAGTGAGTTAAGTAGCGTTAAAAGATTAATTGTTAAGTACTAAATTGTACATATTCTTCTTCTAAAAATCCCAATAAATATTTCAAACTCCAATAATTAAATTTATACAATGCAAAAAACCATGATAAAAAATCTTTCTTTTGATTGGGTTGCTCAAACAAATTTTGATTTCATTCCAAATATATGAAGTGATGTTAGGAAAGTTATTATTTTTGTTACCTTTCTAATAAATCTTTTAAATTTCAAGACCAAACAAATTTTAATCTATTTCCAAATATGAGGAGATATCATAGGCAATTTATTAAATATTTTACCTTTCTAATAAATGATATTATTTTTATAGCTCAAGAAATTTTTTATATCCTTTTTAAACATGAAGACTTATTTTTGGGAAGTTATTAAACAATTTACCTTTTTTGGATTAGCATGAATATATTGATTACTTGGTCAAACTCTAATATTTTCTCTATTTATCTTGTATAAAAATGGACCCTCTTACCTTCTTATCATCACAGATTTCTTTTGAAGATTTACTATAAAATTCATCAAGAACCTGCCATACCCAACAAACAATCTCTTTCCAAAACTCTACCCCTCCCACCTAATATTTGTTCTTAAACAATAAAAAGTGAAAGTAAAAGGTTGGTGCTCATCAAAATCTTGAAAATTTGTAGTTTCAAGACATGAATTTATATGATTGCATACTCAAAATTTGATAGTCCTAAAACCCTCTACTGGTACAACCATGAGGTAATTTATTCACAACTCACCAAAACATGTTACTCTATGATGCATCAAATGATGTTCACACTATAATAACATTAGGATTCACTTTTAATGAAAGAGTGCAATATTACATGATTTGTTTTCTCCTTAAGCACAAATAGCGGATAACTCTGTCCTACATTTACTTAACATTTACTGTCTCTACATTATGCTTAGAAATATGCATTGACCTTGTACAAAGAAATGACTTATATGCTTATTAGCTATTACTAATGATAACTAAGATGCTTTTGAATTGTATTATCATTTTGAAGATCTATGATGAACTGGAGAGGCACACTCTTGGTGTTGAACCTAAGCTTGATAAAACCTACAAATGGGCACTTCTTCGGAACATGAATGAATCCTCTGATATATTAACTAGAAGATAAGCATTTAAAAAACACATACATATGACTGTTGTGCAGTCTGGCTTAAGAGAGATATATACCATTTGGTTGCTGCAGAAATGTCCATTTGTAGCTTTTATCAAGCTCACATTCAACACCAAGAGTGCGCCTCTCCAGTTCATCATTGTTTTTCAGAATGATAATTCAATTCAAAAGCATCTTAGTTATCATTACTGTAGCTAATAAGAATATAATTCATTTCTAAGTACAAGGTCAATGTATATTTCTAAACCTAATTAGAGATAGTAAATGTTATGTGATTTCTTCTCATCTGCCTAAGTCTAACAGGACAGAGTTATCCACTATTTGTGCTTGTGGGTCGACCAACTACCAAAGATTCTTTTGATTCCTGATCATAACTGAATCATAGCGTAGCATGTAGATTAAAAGAAGGAGAATGAATTGTGTACAGTAATTAAGTTATTAGTAGACAAAATGATGCTGATAAGTTGATTAATTAGTAAGGATACATCTTGTCAAGTTATTACAATCTTAACTTCAAACAGGGGTTAGTTTTATCTTTATACCATGGCCTCAAAACCTTTTACAAATTTTCTGCCATTTAATTAAGTCAAAAGTTGTAATTGTAGTGCCTTTCTTTTCAAAATATGTGGTTATGGTTGGAATTGTATGCATAAGTTGGGGTGCCCTTAAAGTGGCACCTTCGCATGTCCTGAAACATTTGTAAAAGCTATGAGGTATTCCCATGTACTACCTAGGGAAACAAATTCAAAAGCTTTTAGGAATGTCAAGACTCATCCTTTGCTTTGAACTCTAGAAATTTAAATTAAACCAAGTGGTATGTTCATTTATCTAGTAGTTTAACCGTAATTTCTAAAATGAAGGAGAAGAAAGTAGTGAACAAGTCATGCTGGGGTAGTTTTTGTTATAAGAATAATATGGAAAATGAAGCCTTGGTAGTACTCAAAGTAGCAAGTACATTTGGGTTTTAAAGTATAATCACTTGCACATCCATTTGCATGTTATTTTTTAGAGCTTGACTTTAAGCCTCCAGGAAGGGGTCGTTCTATGTGTATCTTTTTTATCCTTCATAGTCCATGACTTTGGAATGATTAAGTTTTTCTTAGAATACAAAACTGCCATTGGTTATTGAGGTAATCTTTGGATATTTATCACAACAAAAAACAACCACTTGACAGACAACCATATTCAATATTCAATTAACGTTCTTCTGGTCTCATCTGCTTAGACTTAATGATTTATTTGTGTAATGTTGTTAATGTACTTAATGACAATATTAGATGAAGCTATCTTGGTGGAAACCTCTTCGTTGTGTATTAGTTCACTTGCATATAAACAAGTTTCAAGCTTCCAATTAGTTCATGAAACATGCCATACTAGATTGCTAATGTATTTCATCTAAGATCAAAAAGCACTTTAAAATATAGAAGGTATGTCTATATGTTAAAATGGAGTTCTATCCATGAGGAAAAGCAATCAACAAATTTCTGAACAACCATTATCATCATTTAGCATGGCATAAATTCAATTGGTATACTATCGATATGCTGGTGTATGGATTCATTAGTCTCGAATATGCATTAGGTTTTTGATGTATGAGATACATTACATCTTTTTTTTTCCTCCGAAAAAGGCATTCTAATCAATTATTCATCAAAGGAATGTTTAATAGATCATGAATTAAAGATAGGGGATCTAGTTTCTACTCTATAGCATTAGACGTAGAACCCGAAGCCCAAGCTAGCTAATAGCCACATTGGCTCGCTGATCTTTTAACAAAAGACTAGGTAATAAAAGTAAGGCTACACATGAGTGCTATACAATCTAGAATAATAATATAAAAAAATAAATAAGAGTTGTTGCAAGATTTTTCTAATGCTTGTTTAACCAAAAGACTTTCAATTTCCACAATAATTGTTATTGATGAAAAGTTTTCCTTTAGGGAGCATAGTGCCTCTCGAACACCAAAAACCTCAACCATAAGGGAGTCGTGACGCGTATCTGATCAACTAGAGCAACCTTTCACAAAGCTTTCACGAGATTTACGAATTATCATGTCTGACTCTGCTCCTCCCAAAGTATGGTCAAAAGAAGCATCAATGTTTCACTTAAGGATATTCTCATTAGGAGGAAACCATCTGATTTGACCAAATCCTAACTCAAGACTCCGACTTGAGTCTCAACCCTGAATCAAGACTCTTAAATTGACTCAAAATCTAACCCTAACTCAATATTCGAGCCTTAAGACCTAGCATCTAAGACCTCCAACCCTTGACCTCGACCCAGGACCTAGGACATGAGACCCAAGTTTCGATCCTGACCCAAGCCTTAAGTCCCTTTGTCACTAATTTAAGATTCAACTAGGAACTCAACCACTTACCCTGGAGAACAATTTGAGATCTAACTCTAACCTTTACCTGAGACCCAATCCTTGAGATTTGAAACCTGAGACATAACCTTTAGTTGAGACCAAAACCTTGAGACTCCATCCCAATCCATATTAAAAATCAAAGTGAATTTTTAGCAATAAACCCAAATTAAAGTAAATCTTTAAAATGTGCTACAGCTTGACAAAGTTTAGAGATCACTTTTAAAATGAGTTATGTTAGGATAGATTTAAATGGCCAACCCAATATGAAATTATCTTGTGCCAAAGATTTTGGGTGAATTGGGTGGACAACAAATTTTCATGCCATACTTGACACTAGTACCTGTAACTGTGTGGACCAAAAGATAGGACAAGTTATAATGATTAGTCCTCATAAACTTTGTTTTACTTTAAGGAATACTTTATGTTTTTCTACTAGTAATAAGAGATAACAAAGTAGGTCATGGAATAAATGCCTACTTCCATACGAGGGTAAGATGGTAATTTTATACATGGTTGTGTGCTTGAAATATGTTGTAGTTGATTGCTTCATGGATGTTATTAGGACCTGATAATTTGACAATAGATGTAGAGAAACAGGCGTAAGCAAACCAAAACATATATAGAATAAAAGCTCCTCCTAGAACATGTAAATCATAAGTACAGAGCTACTAAAGCAAAAGATACAGGTCCCTAAAGTGAACCAAAAATACTACGTTTGTCTCAAAATAAAAGACGAGCCAACAAAATATAGATACATATAAGTAATTCTTGGACACCTGCTCTCTCTTGCCTCTGAACTGAAGCCGCAATAGGCTTAAATATCAATGCTAGTAGTTGGTGCTCGGACCTGCATCATGAAATAGATGTAGACCATAGCATGAGTATGAAAACAACAAGTACTCAATAGGCATCAAAAGCTGACTGAGCAAAAAAAGTAATAGGAATATGAAATGTCAAAAGAGTACAACTTAAATAGGGTGCACATGAGTGTACTAAGAACAAAAAAAGTAAAGCTAACTAAACCTTACTGACCCTAATAAACCCAGAAGGTTCCCTCGTGCACAAGTTTAAGTAAAAAACCCAAATGGACCCACATATTCCCGATGGGTACACAAAATAGCTAAAACTAATAAGAACAAGTCAAGGTGAGTCCAGAGCCAGAGGGTGCATAGCCCAGACCTTAAATAAATCTCCTTATAAAACTGTATAAAACATAGCCCAAAACTCTAACTATGGATAGGCCTCGAAGTAAACCAAGAGAAAGCCGATAGATATCAACTCAGTAAAGGATAATGAGCCCGAATCACAGACTGTGCCTTAAGATCAGATATCCAGACCTTTAATCTGTAATTAAGTATAAATCAACTCCGTATAGGATAATGAGAAACACGACAAAACCTTTAATCTGCTACAATAATAGATGCCGAAGGATCTCATATCAACTCGTCATCATAGAACCATCTTTGAAAAATGTCCACTCCCTGATAATCAGCACAATACTCCACGCTCGAACCAATTCCAATCCCATGCCGCCAAGTGAAGCCCGATATATCAACTGCAATAACAGGTCATAGAAAAAGGGAGAATAGATCTAAGGTCGTCAAGGCTAAGTCAATGCTTAATCTAAGGTTCATTTTATCATATACAAGTCTACTACACCAGCCTACAAGGAGCTAAACTCTCTTAAATAATGTCGGAGCAAAACTAAGGCAAAACGGCTCCAAATATCATGAGTCTATGGCAAGCACTAGTCTAAGCCTAAACTAAGGCCAAACATGCCCAAGTGAATCAAAAAAGACAATACCAAGGCATACCACAAGGTAAGGAAGACCACATTTAGCAGCTGACATGCTTCTAATCTCGAAAAGCTCGATAAAAGCCTAAACCATAGATTCTAAATAATTTAATCATGCTCAACTAGATATGCAAACCAAATTTAGACAATTCAACATTCTTTCACATAATCAAGCTCAATATAAAGAATGGGAAGTCGTAACCTACCTTTAGGTTTAATGCGTGTGCTCTAAATCACTTTTCTAGAGATTGCTCCATCTGAACAGCTTCCAAACGTTAGCACACTAGAAATTATAGAATCACAATGTTAATACAGTCATTTAGATAGTAAATTCATATAAAACAAAAAATTAACCTAATTGGAGTCAAAACAGGAGATGTGAGACCCGCGCCTGAAATTCTAGAATTGACTTCATCAAAAGATCATAGAGCCTCCCCAAACTTGTTCCCTAAATATATTACAATTTGGGGCTCGGAACAACTCAAACAATATACATGCATAATTCACTAATTTAAAGAACACAACAAGAGGTAATGAAGCCCCTAAAAAATGGATTTCACCTCAAACAAAGCTGCCCCTATATTCCTTTGTTGATCACCCACGTAGCTCCAAAGATTTTGAACACACTAAAGTTCAAATCACCTTAAACTGACTTCTAATAAGAGCTAGGAGATGCAACTAATGAAGTGTAGTAATTATAAAGGACAGCATAGTTAAGAAGTGTTGTTAAATTTTAAACCTATCAGTCATATAACACAAGACATAGTATTCCTATTATTACTTCATGACTAAATATCCTTGATTTATGTCAAATAACTTTAGATAGAGCGTGACTATGTTCAAACTCATACCGTTCGCAACCTATGTGCTGTAAAGAGTTCCAAAGTCATTGTATAAATCAGCTCTACCTATGTTAGTAGGTAAGTAAAAAAGTCAGAACATAGTAACTCATTTCCCTTTCATTCTTAGTTTAACCATCATTCACAGACGAATGATCCTAAGGGGAAATATTGTAACAGCCCGAAAATTTTTAAGCTAAGGCCCAAACCATTCTTTATTTACATGTAAAATCCTATCGAGTGATTTTAAAATTTCTCATATCTACAAAGGTAATTTCTTTGGTGTAAAAATCGCTACCAGTCATCGTTTCGACTCCTAAATGCACTTTTGAGCCTTAAAATTCAATATAAATTTCACGTATGGGATCTACGGTCTGTATCTCAAACCATGAACTGTAAATAATCTCGTTGATAGTTTTGTCATCTTTTAAAGAGGGGTAGTTTAGTCTTTTCCCAATCCTTCTAAGCCTAAACCACGAACACTTTTCACCTAATTAAGGGTCTAAACAATGTTAAAACATATTTTACGTTCTTTAACACTTCAAAGACTGTAGTAAGGATTGTAGAGGAGAAAATCTTGTGTTTTCTAACATTCTTAGAATTTCGTCGATTTGGCCAAAAACATTGTTCTTCCCCTATATGTAAGACTATCATAGTGATAGATTGAGTTCATCCTCATGTCCTACATCTACTTTCTATCAGTAAAAGAGTAATGTAGGGTTTTATCCTTGAATTTGAATATTCTTGAGATGATTTTGTCGTTGAATTCAGAGTTGTTATACCTAATTGTACGTGACCATATATAGCATGTACTATTATAAAACTGAGTCAGCTCACAAGTTATCCCAATCAAACTCACTAAATTGCAATGAAACAAGCTTTGGGGTATTTGGTACATACACAAAACTATGCCTTGAATTATAATAAATATCCCACCATGATTAAGGGATATAGTGATACAAACTGGATCACTAGTCAAATGAAGTAAAATCCATAGGTGGATGCATTTATCCTTATTGGAAGAGTAGTCTATTGCAAATAATCGAAACAGACATATATCCCTCGCCTTAGAATGAAATTTCAATTTATTGCTTTAGATAAGACTAGTGACAAAGCTGAATGGCTCCATAATTTTTTAGAAGACATTTTGTCATGCCCTAAGGCTACCCCTTGGACACGGACACGGGACCTAGGATCACGAATGACTCCAAGCTAACCCTGCTAGCATAATCATAAGCATACTAAAGATAAACTGAAGCAATAAATATTCTGCAGAAGCTAAATCATGTAAATAATATGAAATGATGGGGAATACCCGTATGCTAAAATTTGAATATATGAAAATAGAGAGTTTTACTACAAATAAAAAAATCAAACTCTAATACTATAGTTGAATCGAGCTATGTCGAAAATAAGCCTATAAGCTGACTAGAAGTGCTAGGACATGCACTAACTAAATCTATAAAAACTGAAACTAAAGCTAAAAGAAAGAAATATAATCACGTCACTAGTCCTCGAAGAATGAAGACTCACCACTGATGCTGCTAAATTAAAGATCGGGAACCGATCTATGCGTGATATGACTGCTAAGGACCTGAACCTACATCACGAGAAGATGTAGCACAGAGTATGCGTCAGTACTTGAAAGGTACTGAGCTTGTAGGATAGAATAAAGATGAACAATAACATAACTGAACAAACAATAAATCAATGATATAATTTTAACATGATAAGGATACTGAAAGTACTGAACATGACTAAACTAAATGTAATGACCAAGTTTATAACATGCTAAGACTGAAAACTGAACTATACTGATAACATGGTCCATTATAGGATCTGACTGAACTATAAGGGAGCTATTAATAACCGATATAAAACCATACGAGCTAAATGTGGAGTTCGATGCATACACCCTATTGAGGGACCCAATATACCCTGCTAAAGGTATAGAGGCATGCTGGCGTGATCACTAAAATGATGCCCACAGAATGGACTTACACCCTATGGGACACGTAGTTCTAAGACTTGAGGGTTATTGACCCACTTGGTATTAAGTTTCCCATATGATTAAGTAATTAACACTCTATGACTGAAATGTTGTAATACTGCATAGCTCAAAATAATGAGCATACTGAGAATGCAACATTAATATGTTGATAATAATGCATTCAAAAACTGAGGCATGTTTATATTAAACTAAATTAACTAACGTAGCAAGTGTAATTCATGAACTAAAAGAACTACATAACTAGTGTTCTGAGTTTGTGCATGAATCTAGGCAAAAACAATACTACAACATGGTAATATGATTTGGATCTTTCTAACAGCTAAAAACCCAACAGTTCTAACATTCAATAAACCCTAGGTCTAGTTAATAATAAGGGAATCAAGATTATGACTAAAATATAGGGACCTAATGGGTGAAAGGAACCCACTAGTGAAATCTCACATACTTGGTGACGAATTCCATGGAGAAATCTTTCAACTCCGGGGCTGAAACTGAAGGAAATTTGTTGCGTCCTTAGGAAGGGTTTGGTCGCCTCTTTCTCCTCTTTACGTTCTAAGTTTCTATGTTTTTGGTGAATGATCTAACTTAGGTAAGTTCTAGTTATATTTCTAGGATAAAACTAACCAAAACTATGTAGTTTAAGGCTTAAACGAAGTAGTTTAGGGGTCCAATGCGTAAGAAAAATACCAAAAGACCCCAGACTTAATTGTTATCGGGGTCATCGACGGACTGACGGTCGTGTTGTTCAATTGTCGTTCATGACTAGAGGCTGGGATCTGGGGGTCTAATCCATGGATGTGGACCACGGTCTATGGGTCGACTCTTAGCCAAAAATTTGGGACCTTTCTGGGAGGGTTGCAAATGGTGCACCACGGACCTGCAGAACGGACCATGGGTCCTCCTACGGTCCATGGATGGTGCCCGTGGGTGCCACCTACAGCACTTGAAATCTGCGATCTGGTCGGTTCTAGCATATAGGGTGTTATACATTTTATTCTAGCCCAAACTTGTGCGACCTATATGCATATGCTTTGATAATCAATCAACAATAGTTAGGGTAGGGAGCATTATGTACAACAAAAGTTCTCTTCAGTCATACTACAAAGGCATAATACAATAAGACAACTACTCTCTAGTGGAATATTACTATTGATTGTGTAAAGTCTAGAGATAGTGTGTCAATTCCACTTACAAAAGGCCTAGCAAAAAGGAAATTTCAAAGATCATCTAAGGGAATGATTTTAAAGCTTAGAAAAAGTCATCATGAGGGTAACTCTACCTAGCCGACTAGAAGTCCCAAGAGCTAGGTTAAAAAAGAACAAACATAGTTGTGACTGACGGTTTGACATTGTCAAATAACTCAATCCATTCTCATAATGAAGACAATGTTCAGGAACAAGGATAAAACATTAAGTCTTCATATGGAGTTAATAAAGATGAAAGTTTATAATGATTTCTATGTTTGGCAGATTTGACTAAATAGTATATCTACACGATAACATAGTTAGAAACCACCTATGTGAGTGTGAAGTGTAAGTTACTTCAAAGAAAATGATTGTAAAAGCCCATTCTCTATAGACTCGTGAAACCAGGAGGTGTTCATAGCTGAATTGAACACAACCGTAAGAACCATAAATGGTAAAGGATGGATTGTGTGACATGATTTTCTAGGTATACATTAATGCTTGACGGCTCAAAGATATCAAATCTACCGATTGACCGAGTATATCTGATATATGTTCACTACTGAAATTTCATGGGAAACCTAGTTATCCAGATACAATTGATCCTTGCTTGTAAAGTACACACTCATCCAGACATTTATTTATATCTTCGCCATTCCTCGTTTAATTGGGGGATAGTTGTGTATAGTAATTATAAATGGGAAATAGAGGGAATATGAAGTGTTTCCTTATGCTTTAGTGAAAAAACATTTCTCTCTCATTGGTGGTGGAAAGAAAAGTTCAAGTGTTAAAATAAGGAAACACTTCTACTTATTGTTAAAAGGGTTGGCAAAAGAGACCCCTTTTGTCATGCCCCGAGCCTCTACCCTGGATCTGGCTAGCACCCGAGAACCAATGTTGGTCCACAAGCGAACACTTGGCCTGGATGACTACCTACCGAAAGAATTACTCAAGCGATAATAAGCTTAAACTAAATTAGAACATTTAAACTCAAAGTAAATACTCAACTCAAACTGTCTGTAAAATACTCAACGAAATAAGTATAATAGTTTGCAAAAACCTCTCAAGGAAAAGTAAATACTGAGAGACTCCTCAACTCTATCTATCTATGAATCCTATATTACATAAGATTGATGTGGGGACAAGACCCATGACATCTTAAGACAATTGACTAGAAAATAAATGTGAAGTCCTCTTGAATGCAGGAGACTCACCCAAGCTATCGGAAGTGTAAAGTGAGCTTAATGAAGTTCCTGTTGATGACCCTAAAGACATGTATATATATTATAAAAATATGTAGGTCGAATGACATCAATATATAAACTGTACGAATATGTTATATAGCAGAGATGAAATAGCTAAATAAAAGGGTTGTAATAGATAATAATGCACTGAAGTTTAAGGTAAGGAAATAAAGGAGTTAAATGATTTAAAATTTTACAATAATACTCACTCATATCTGAACTCAACATAATAAATGTTATATGAAAATATACTTTAACTCTATTAGGAGATTCTCTAACCATCACTATGAGCTACGTGATGATACATCATCTCGCCTATGCTGCCAAAATTCCTATACCTTGTTGGGATATACGACACCTCAACTAAGTAAATCCACTATTGTTGAAATTTGCCTCATGAGTTGTTAATTGATATTGAGTTTGCATGATGACATGGCTATTGATATGTTTTCTGTTTTCATAAGATAGATATTTTTTGTTTTAGTTTTTCAGTTGTGAGTTTCCTAGTCTTTAGTCATGTATAGTTATTGGTAGACTTTGTGCCTAGTTATTAGGAAGATTCTATTTTTCAGTTACTGCACTATTTACTGCAGATTGTTAGGAGTTCCTTCTATTTAAATATTTCTTCTTTCAACTTAATAAAAGATCTCTTTTTCTTATTTTGTCGTATGTTTTTCTTTAGCTGTTAACACCAACAAATTATTAATCAGAGCCCTATTCTTAAAGGACCTGTTAGTGACCTGTGAGTGTAGTCTGAGTGAACCATCAAAAAGTCCCTACATATTGCCCTGAAAAGCCATCAAAACAAATGGATTCAGAACACTCTTTTGGTTCTTATGCTATTTCTCCACCAGTGTTTGATGGAGAGAACTACCAGGTATGGGCTATCAAGATGCAAACTCACATAGAGGCATGTGATCTATGGGAAGCAATAGAGGAGGATTATGTAATTCCTATTTTACCAAGCAATCCAACAATGGATCAAACCAAGCTTCACAAGGAAACGAAGACGAGAAAATCCAAGGAAAAATCTTGCTTATATGCTGCACTTTCACCTACAATCTTTTCCAGAATCATGATGTTGGAATCGGTAAAATCTATCTATGATTTCTGAAAGAAAAATACCAAGGTGATGAGTGAATCAAAGATATGAAAGTTATGAATCTCATTAGAGAATTTGAGATACAAAGAATGAAAGATTCTGAAACTGTCAAAGAATACTTAGATAGTCTCCTTAGCATTGTGATCAAGGTAAGAATGTTGGGCAATAAGCTTCGTGATAGCAGAGTTATTGTAAAACTTCTTATTACATTACATGAGAAGTTTGCACCAACCATTGCTTCCTTAAAAAATAATAAGGATATGTCAAAAAGGACTTTGGTAGAATTACTAAATGCATTGTATGCACAAAAGCAAAGAAGGTTAATAACGCATGAAGGGTTGGTAAAAGGTGCACTTCTGGCTAAGTTGCAAAACTATCCTGGAAACAAATATAAGAAAATCAAAGGGAAGAAGAATTATGCTGAAAATAATCAAGTTTCTGCTAGTAATAGAAGTAGCCATAATTCAGGCAACAACAGAGGAGAAAAATTCCCTCCGTGTAGAATCATACTCACTTCAAATGCTGGTCAAAGACGGATATGAGATGTCGAAAATGTCAAAAACTTGGGCATGCTCAGATCATCTGCAAGGAAAAAGGACAGCAGCAACAAGGAGAAGCTCAAGTTGCAAATCAACATGAGGAAGAACAACTATTTGTTGCATCATGTTTTGCATGCAGTATTTCAAGTGACAGGTAGCTTATTAATAGTGGTTGTACAAACCACATGACTAGTGATGAAAATCTTTTCAAAAGGCTTGATAGAACAACAACATCAAAAGTCATAATCGGAAATGGAGAATACCTCCCTACAAAAGGAAAGGGGATTGTAGCTATTGAGAGTTATACAGTTACAAAACTTATTTCTATTGTTTTGTTTGTTCCTGAACTTGATCAAAAAATTTTAAGTGTTGGACATCTACTTGAAAATGGGTTCAAATTATTTTCTGAAGGTAAGGTGTGTCTGATCATTGATCCAAGTGGTCAGGAACTATTTTGAATTAAAATGCAGGGTAAAAGCTTTTCTTTGAATCCAATGGAGGAAGAACAAATGGCTTTCCCAACTCAGTCCAGTGTTATAGAAACTTGGTAGAAACAGTTGGGTCACTTCGACCATTGGGCACTTTTTTATATGAAGAAAAAAGTGTTGGCAAAATGTTTACTCCACTTTAAGAGGAACTCCCAAATTGTGAGGCATGTCAATTTGGTAAGAAGTTAATATTGCCTTTCCCAAAATCAACTTGGAGAGCGACTCAAAAATTGCAGCTGATTCATATAGATCTTGGAGGCCCTCAATGAACTCCATTATTGAAAAAAAATAGGTATTGCATAATTTATATTGATGATCTAACAAGGATATGTTGGATATACTTCTTAAGATTCAAATCGGAGGTTGCTCAAGTTTTTTGGAAACTCAAAGCCTTGGTAGAAATCAAAGATGCAGCAAACTACAAGTGCTCTGATCATATAATGGGACTGAGTATACATCAGATCTGTTCAAAAACTTTTGTGAAGTTGTTGGAATAGAGCATCAACTTACTACTCCATATACTCCTCAGCAAAATAGTGTAAGTGAAAGGAAGAATAGGACCATCATGGAAATGTCAAGGTGTATGTTGCACGAGAAAGAGCTTCCCAAAAAGTTTTGGGCAGAGGCAACCAATAGTGCTATATTTTTTGTTGAATAGGTTGCCTACAAAGGCAGTGAATGGTCAAACAACTTTTTATGTTTTGCATGGGTATAAACCTTTAATAAAAAAATCTCAAGATTTTTGGTTTCTTTTGTTTTTCTCACAAACCTCAACCGAAAAGGGATAAACTTGACAAGAAGGCAGAAACTTGAATTTTCATTGGCTATAGCTTGCACTCAACAGCTTACAGAATTTGCCAACCACAAACTGAAAAAAATTTGGTAAGCAGAGATGTGGAATTTTTAGAACAAAAGCAATGTGATTGGGATGGAGAAAAGCAAGAAAGAGAAGCTAATGAGTTGCACAATTTTGAGTAACGAGTTGATCATCCTCTTGTTAGAGGAACCAGATCACTTTCAGATATCTATCAAAGATGCAATGTAGCGGTATTTAAACTTTTTGAATATGCAGAAGCTGAAAGAGACAAGAAATGGATAGTAGCTAACCATGATCTAGAAAAAGGACACATTGAAGCTAGTAGAAAGGCCTCTAGACAGAAAGGTTATTGGTGTTAAATAGATTTACAGAACTAAGCTAAATCCATATGGTTCGGTGAACAAACACAAATGTAGGCTTGTGGTAAAGGTTTATGCTTAGATTTTTAGTGTAGACTTTTCTGAAACATTTGCACCAGTCGCAAGACCTGACACAATCAAACATATTTTGGCAATTGCAGCACAAAAGGGTTGGAAAATCTACCAGCTGGATGTTGAATCAACCTTTTTGAATGGTTTCTTGCAAGAAGAAATATATGTTGAGTAGCCTAAAGGATTTGTTGCAGAAGGACAGGAAGACAAAGTCTACTTACTGGAAAAGGCCCTCTATTGATTAAAACAAGATCCAAGGGCTTGGTACAGTAGAATCAATGATCATCTTTCTAACTTAGGTTTTCAAAAGAGCCTAAGTGAATCAACTCTTTACATAAAGCAAGTTAACTCTGACATTACTATAATTTCTTTGCATGTTGATGATCTTTTAGTAACAGGGAGTATTGTTGTGCTCATAGAAGAGTTGAAAAAGGAGATGATGAAATTTTTTGAAATGACTGATCTGGAGAGATGACTTTCTTTCTTGGAATGGAGGTTAAACAAATCCAAGATTAAATATTCATTTGTCAGAAGACGTATGCAAAACAAATTCTGAGGGAATTTGAAACGTACAATTCTAAAAGTGTGAGTATGCCAATGAATCAAAAGGATAAGATAATGAAGGACGATGGTGATGAACGACTACAAAAAAAGAAGCTGCACAAGCTTGATATGATGTTTGATGTATCTTACAACAACAAGGCCAAATATATTGTATGTTGTAAGTGTACTATCCCGATTTTTGAATTCTCCTAGTGAATTGCATATGCAAGCTACAAAAAGAGTACTCACATATGTCAAAGGCACAATGAACTATAGAGTCAAATTTAGTAAATGCCAGAATTTCAAACTTTGAGGGTTTTCTAATAGTGATTGGGGGTGGTTCTACTGAAGATATGAAAAGTACTTCAGGGCACTGTTTTATTTTTGGCGCTTGGTATGCTCAAATTACACCTCCCTAAAGAAGTATAAGCGATCATTGTCAAATAAAGAACCTAACTTATAGGTTAGAGTCGATCCCACGAGTAATATTGTTTAGACTTAAACTTACTCGCTATTATCTCTATTTCGTCAAACTATTTCTGAGAAAAGAAAATGGGGGGGGGGGGGAGGGGGGGGGTTTGTAAGTAAGTAACAGATTTGAATGCTAAAGTAACAAGTAAACAAAATTCAGACTTTGATTTATCAATATGAGAAGGAAACTATGGTATATGGGTTCCCCACAAGCTCTTAACGTAGTAATCCTAATAATAATAATCATTTCCTAGTGTTTTACATGCAAAGTTGGTAAGTTAGGTATCCCTAAGTTATTGGTCCTCCAAGTAGGAAATTTCACCACACACCTTGGTCCGGCAATGGGCATATGCTTTACTAACCCTTACCTTTACCAACCCTTACCTTTACCCTAGATTAGTCATCATATCAATGTAGTTTAGTTTTGACCCTCACTCCAATTGACATCAAACTATTAGATAGCATCCACTAAATCTCTGTTCTTAAATCCTTTTCTCATTCATTACCTCCTTGGTCCGGCACGTAAAAATGAGACGAGTTCTAATGCATGCACTCATTAAAAGACTTATAAACAAAAGGATTAACAATAAATGCATAAACACTATTCAAGAATTACTTAATTATTATTCATACTTTGATAATTGCACATAGTTCCCACAACCCTAGTTTTGAATTTTTCTACTCATGAGAGTTCACAATTCATAATTAGGTGAAAAGAATTCATGAACATACAGTTAGAATAGATGAAAACCCAAATCTTGAATTGAAATTCAAAGTGAAAATTGTATAGAACGAAATCCGAAAATTTAATTGCTAAAAGTTTGCAACTTAATTCCCTAAGAACAAAACCTAGAAGTTTACAATAATGTTTAACCCCCCAAAAAGGAGGATTACAACTCCTATTTATAGAAAACAAATCCTAACTTAAACAGGAAACAAAATGAGGTAACAAAATTCCTTAGATGTGACTTTTGTCGATGGCACGACCTATTGGACCATGGGTCCACCTACGGTCCATAGGTCCCCTTTTATGGTCCAACATTTAGAAAATAAAATCAGGTACTGGAACTTCAACTATTTGATCTTCAATCGACGGATGTGTAGGACGGCTCGTGGGTCGACCTACGGTCCGTCGATGCCTCCGTGGTTCCTCATTGGTCAGACTTCCTTGATCTTCCACCTACGCTTGCCCACCTACGGTCTATGGATTGTACTATGGTCCATCCTATAAGTCCGCAGTTTGAATTCTCAAACTGAACTTCCAGACCAGAACCTACGACTGCCCATCCATAGCCCATCATTGAACCTACAGTTCATGGGTGGCTTCGTTGGTGGCTACTTCTGCACTTTTTCAGCTCTCATCTCCATCAACCGCATCCAAGCCTATTTCCTTCAAAAATTACACACAAAACATTATTTCTATTATAAAATAGCCCCAGAAACACACAAACCCTAAGTGAAACACATCAAAAATACCATAAACTCATGGTATATCAACACCATAAACTTAATATTTTTGTTTGTCCTCAAGCGACACACTAAAACTGTAAATGACACTTACGTAGAAGCAAACATACAAGCTCAAGCAATCACATGGCTTTCTTAATCAATTCCATCACTTAGTGCAAATCTTTTCATCTAGACTCAACAAGCTAACTTATGCAGATCAAAACATGACATAGATCGACCAATAGACATCAGAACATACAATTTTCGCAATCACCAAGGTACCAATTCTCCAACAATGTAACTAGTGCCCTCACTTCAAACGAAATCCTTTTTCACACACACTAGACATGAATTTTAAGTTTAAGGATTCATTCAACACTCACGCTCAAAAGGGACTTCAAGTACAGTTAGTGCTCAATACCATAGGCTTGCCCTTAGTTTCACTGAATAGACTCTCCAAACTAATCACTAGGATCATTAAAGGACTTTCTTTGCTTGTAACATAGGCTCACAGTTAGGTAGGGTACATTTGGGCTCTTTTTAGTGACTTTTCTACCCTCCATGACATTACATTGGCTTTTTACCTCTTTCTCAAAAAATCTTGATGTCTTTTTATTTTCTACTCTTTCCCTTATCTCTCTTCAACACAGATGTGACTTTTGACTTTATCGCTCTTATTTTTCTCTTTGTTCGTTTTCTTTTACTTCATCATTATTTGTTTCTTTCAACACTTTTGTCATTCATCTTCTTGATTGACTTAAGTCACATCTTTTTCATTCTTTGTTTTTCTTCTACACAAAACTATTTTCATACCCTATTTTCTTTCGGTTTTCTTTTTCTTCGCCACCCTCAACTTTTGTATTTTTTATGAGTTAAGGTACACAATATCCGATGTCGGACCAGGGCAAAGATTAAGGTAACTTTTTGAATTAGGCACCCTCAACATAGGCTTTTGTCCTAAATCAAGGTTCACATGTCCAAGGAGGGACTGTGGCCAAGACAATTTTATTAGGGAAGGTGAATTAGGTGTATTGAAAAAAGTGGTCAACATTAGGCTCAAACATTTAGATCAAATGGAACATTTATTTTTATTTTTTTTGGTTGAATCATTTTAGGCTTGAGTGGAGTTATTTTAAGAAAGGCCTATGATCATTTCCCAACTTCTAGCCTAGATTATATTAGCAGGAGCAACGGGGCAAGTTCTAGTTTGGCACATACAGTATGAACATTCAAACTTTTCTCACACACACTCGGCACATTGTTTTATTATTGGATTATTGAATTACCAATTTCAAGTTTTAGCTTAAGTCATTCTATCATACCGGTTCCTTATCATGTCATATGAAGATCCAACACATTCAACTTATTCAGCCTATAGATCTAGCACATTCTAAGATTTCAAAATTTTTGAACGAATATCAATTTCATTCTCTTTCTACCATCATGCTTTCATTCTTCTAATTACTTCTAGACATCCAATCCAAAACAGTCTGGTTCTACATAAAAGTAAATAGTCCCTTGGGGAAAAAGTACACAAGTCAAAAAACCCCAACGGAGGATTATGAGTTGGGTTACTCAGACTTCACCCTATCACTCACAATCCATTTACCCCACCCACAACAAAATAAGGTAAAATTGCCCTCAATGAGCAAAATAAAAAGCAAATCAAACGGTGAAGCAAACTTGTGGTGCAAATGTGCGGAAGACCCATCAAGAAGCGGGTGGATCTAGTTTCCCAGAACCTACTGGATCAGCACTAGGGATGCCTCAGTAAAGCCCTTAACAATAATAGGAGCACCCTTAGTAGTGCTCCTATAAATGAAAGGACCAACATCAACCTTATAAGCTCGCTTCTGTCGTACCTTGTCATCAATGATGGTCTTCCTCTGGGCTGCCTCTAACTGTTGGCGCTCCTTCTTCCTCAATCATCGAGCTTCCTTAATATAGAAATTGTGGTCAGAGTGGTGGCGCTTCCCAGTAGCACGGGAAAAGTCTAGTGGTGTCATAGTATTGCCAAATAGAGTAGTCATCAGCATCTCATCCTTCTGTACCGCAGGGGCAGACTCTGGCACAGTATCAGTAGGGGGTAAAAGAGCATCAACATCGGTACGGAGGCTAGCCAACTCTGTCTGGAAGGTGGTGAGATAAATAGAAGGGGCAGACCTATCAAAAACCTGCAACTCAAAAGCGTCCAAGTGATATTAAGGCCTGAATCTTCTGATCCATCATACGCTCCATCCTAGCCTTAGAATCCTCAACTAAACGCTACATCCATAGGCTCATATGGTGCAGCAAGGTAGCCATCTGGGTCTCCAACTTTTGGACTCTAGCTAGAGGAGCGACAGTGGACCCTAAAGAGGGGGTGGCTCGGGATAAGCTCGAGGCTTGGCCAGTGGTAGTAAAGGGTGGAGCCTGTGCATCAGTAGGGACTAGAATAGTAGAGCCATCAGCTTGGACCTACTCCACATCAGTAGCAAGATTAACACCCAGTGGTGGGATATCAACATGTGGCTCTCTTTATGGTGTAGCAAGATTGGCATCATCTTAAATGAGGTCGATGTCTATTGTTTTGGTCGCCTTGAGCAACCTGTCATAGTGCCAAATAGGCATGGAAGACTCCTTACAAATATGGAATATCGACATGGGAATGGCAGAATGGTAGTGGTCTTGAAGGACCTGTCATGGATCTCGGCAATAAGGATGCGGAAGAAATGAAGCTCCATACCCGCCATCATACCATCAATCATCACGGCCCAGTCCCAAGTGACAACATTGTCAGCCTATGTTGCAACTCGTAAAAACTAGTATGTTAAACTTGAGCCTTACGTGAGAGTTTTTGAGTTTGATGTCGTAAAATGGTTTATCAAGCTTAGGTTAATGGGTTTATGGGTTAAACGTCAAGGTACAGCCCCCCAAGGACCATCCAAGGGTCCTTAATGGAAGGCCTTGAAAATCAACAGTGATTTCTTCATCGGCCAATTTTAACATACAACATATATAAACTTAAACTAAATTTCCGTCTTTTAAAATGGGGAGGCCTCCAAAACCGTCGTAAAAATTTTCTCATTGGCCATTTTGAACAAACAAAATATATGAACTTAAATTAAATTTCCGTCTTTTACAATGTAAAGGCCTCCAAAACCGACGAAGTGATTTTATCATTGGCCAATTTTATTACGATAACAATTTATAAGACTAATAATGAAAATTAGACGAAACAAACAATAAAATAATAAGCAAACCAAAATTTGAACAGTAACAAATTGCCAACTTAATAACAAGAATCAATTTAACATCAACAATAAGGAAAAGTAAAATAATTCATGAATACAAGATGGAGTTATACAAAATTATTACAAACTACAATAGACATCATAAATGCACCAAGGGAAACAACCAATGTCAAGCAGTCAACTAAATATAACATAATATATGCAATTGAACAAATAGAATGTTTAAAGTTCGTGGCTGCCGGAAATTCATAGAAAACTATACAATTAATTTTATTTTTTTTTATAAGAAAAAAACATGCAAAAGTGACCAAACATTAATTAGTGATGATAGAATTGGAACAAACCTATATAATAATAATACTTAATTGAAAAACTACCTAAAACGGTAACAGTGAAAAATATACGGCATCAAAGATTTATATCTTATCTTAACATATAATTCCTTATAGCAACATTAAAATAAGACTAAATTAATTTTGCCCATAAACAAAAGAAACATCACTAATAACTTTTCAATAATCAATGTCCAAGCAGCAACAACAATTATCAGAGAGGATGGAGTTCAAATCTCAACAAAACAATACTAAAATTGATGAATCGAGAACCAAAACAAAACAATACAGTGTAAAAATCAACATTGGTGAGAGAAGATTAGGTTTACCGCAAAGCAGAGTGAAGAAGGGTGATAGGAGATGGCTGGTGGCAGCGAAGATTAGAGCTGGTTATGGTTTTTAGATTCACTGATGTTGGGTCTGGCTTCGGCTCGCTGTCGTCGGAGCTTGGTTGTTGTCCACCAGAGTTGGAACCTCTGGTTCACTGCAAAACAAACAAAAAATCGAGAAGGGAAAAAAGGGGAAGGGGCTAGCGTTTTCTTCTTTTTTGCTCCGGCTCATCGGAGTTTGAAACTCCTCTCCGGAGCTACTGCTCGCTGGAAAAACGAAAAAAAACAAAAGAGTTTTGGGGTGGTGTGGTAGAAGGGTTTTTGAGGTGCTGGTTGTTTGGTCGGAAAAAGAGGGGAAAAGGAAGAGCGGTTTATGGTGGTGGCGGCTATTTTTTGGGAGGATGGAATAAATTTTAGGGTTTGCTCTTTCGAAAATTCTTTCCCCCTTTATTTTTGACCTAATCAATAACTTAAATAGGAAAATAATTGTGAAATGGGCTCAAAGTATGGGCTGGATATTGAGGCCCAAAATTGTTGGTTAATCGGTGTATGTAAATTTTATTCATATTTAGATAAATTACTAGACTATGCAA
The DNA here is from genome assembly GCA_037074985.1 of Solanum bulbocastanum. Classification (NCBI taxonomy): domain Eukaryota; kingdom Viridiplantae; phylum Streptophyta; class Magnoliopsida; order Solanales; family Solanaceae; genus Solanum; species Solanum bulbocastanum. The sequence goes on along the minus strand of CM073597.1, from coordinate 14,801,754 downwards.
AATATCAAAATGAATATTAATAAATGTAATGACTAAAATGAATATTAAAAAAATGGTAATCAACGTAACCAATAACATGTAAAAAAATGCAATTTAACAAAAAAATAATTATTTAATCAAAATGAACAAATATTTGAACGTATTCAACTGAATATGATGAAAAATAATGTAACTAAAATTAACTGATAAAAATTCCCAAAATTTTGAAAAATAAGCACACATATTGATAAACTTATTTAAAATTATACAAAAAGTATATATTTTAAACTATTGAATTAATAAAACTTAAAAGTTAGGAAATTTTGATAATGTTAGGCCAAAATTGGGTTTCAACAATTGTCCCTTTCGTTGGATATGGTTGATGAAAGAAATCATGGACAATGAAAATAGACTAACCTGATTTTGGCCAAACGCATGACCTTCATATCAAAGTGTGATTGGAATGTGGTGGAAGTCGATCCCGGACTTGCCTCCAAAAGGTTCCATGCTGTATTGCTTCTTTGTTGAAGTAGTCCACACCTGTGGCTCAACTGAGAATGCATCCTCTTGGATGTTCTCGAAAAGATGAAATTCATTATTAGAGACAAAATTAAAGAAAAAGGTAGCATCTTTTATGATACGACAAATGAAGATGATCCATCGGTAAGGTATAAATACATGTACATCGGTAGGACGAATAAAATGATCCATCGATATGATATGAACGTATGTCCAGCAGTAGGACCAATGAAAATGATGATCCATCGGTAGCATTTTGAATGTATGTCTATCTGTATGACGAATAAAAATGATTCATCGATGGGATATAAATGCATGTCCATCGATAGGACGAAGGAAGATAATCCATCAAAAGGATTTGAATGTATATCCATCAGTAGGACGAATGAAAATGATTCATCGAAAGAATTTGAATGTATGTCTATCGGTAGGATTTTGAATGTATGTCCATCGGTAGGACAAATGAAAATGATCCTTCGAAAGGATTTGAATGTATGTCCATCAGTAGGACAAATGAAAATGATGATCCATCGGTAGGATTTTGAATGTATCTCCATCGGTAGAACGAATGAAAATGATGATCCATCGATAGGATTTTGAATGTACTTCCATCAGTAGGACGAATGAAAATAATCCATCGAAAGGATTTGAATGTATGTCCATCGGTAGGACAAATGAAAATGATGATCTATTGAAAGGATTTTGAATATATATCCATCGGTAGGACGAATGAAAATGACGATCCATCAGTAGGATTTTGAATGTATGTCCATCCGTAAGACGAATGAAAATGATCCATCGAAAGGATTTGAATGTATGTCCATCGGTAGGACGAATGAAAATGATGATCCATCCGTAGGATTTTGAATGTATGTCCATTGGTAGGATGAATGAAAATGATGATCCATCGGTAGGATTTTGAATGTATGGCCATCGGTAGGACGAATAAAAAATCTTTCAACGCAAGTCTCCTCCGACTTCAACGTTGAATAGATAGGGTGCACATCCTTCACCTCCAAATAGATGCGACTTAAATGCAATGTCCTTTTCAGCGAATGAAAAATGCAAATGATGTATGGACCAATTTCCACTGTAACAAGGTGGATGACTCGATGATTGTCCACTGTGACGGGATGGATGACTCGTGTGTCTTGAAAATGTCCTCATCCTGATGCTTTCATCTGTATTCGAAAATAAATGGTTAGTAGACACAATCTTGCTTTAGCTAGCAACATGATCAAGAAATTTTATCCCAGTTTTTATTATAAGTAGAAAAGAAAATCACATTGGGTATATGATCGAGCCGTCATGGCGCCTACTTATCCTGTTGAGCTAAGAATCAGGTCAAATGTAGTTCCAATCCTGTAGATGATGAATGCTGCAAAGAATCTGAGACAAGATTATTAGTAGAAAATGTACAATCTCAATATGACGAAATAGGAAAATGATAATCCTTGTGATATTCAAAGCCTAGAGACAAAAGACAAGTCAAATTTTTGGGGCGGATAACCCAATGAAGTAAAATAAGCGTCTCACAATTACGAGGTTAGCCTAATGACACTTTTTTTTTTTACAATGAACAATTCCAAAGGAAAGGAAAAAAAAATAAAATTTGGAAAGAAATTAAAAAAATTCTTTGAAAAATATTAAAGAGTGGGTGCTTGCCTTTTTTTTTTAAAAAAAATATAAATAATATAAAAAGAGAGGCAAATCTTGACTACAATTGATACCAGGAGTTAGGATCGCACGTAAATCTTTTTTTTTTTTTTTAACTAAGATTGAATTCAAGGTAACTCCTCAGCTTCAAGTGGTACCTCAAACATACTTAAGTATTAATAAGATTTTTCATCTTTCTTCAAACAAAGGTTTGAATTGTACCAATCCCCATGTTTCATGTGCCCTCACTAAAAGAAAAGTCATATTTCACACATATTTGAAGAATATTATTTGAGGACATTTTTTGAAATGCACTCACACTCACAAGAATATTCAATGCATGCAACTGTGATACCATATGTTTGGCCCTTATGTAAATCTCCACTAATGTGAGAATACTTGGAATGAGATCATGTAGGGCTTGTCATTGGCTTGTAATGTAGGCTTAGGGACGGGTAGGATATATATTTGGGATAAGAATGAATTAATTCCTTCTTGAGCGTCAAAGTAAATTTGTGCTTTTGATGATTAATACACCTTTGGCTTCTGATCCTTTTTATTGTCCCCTGTGTTTTTTTTCCAACTTCTTTTGAATTCTTATTTGTTGGAGCTTTTCCTTTTTCACCCCTTTGTTTTGAAGTTTTCTCCTCTTTTATTGGAGTTTTTTCCTTCTCGTCCTTCATTAATTTTGTAGGAGTGTTTTTGTCTTTCTTTAGTTCTTTCCACCTTCCCCTTTCTTCTCTTTTTAAGGAAAGTCTTTTTTTTTTTTTTTTGCTTCCTCGACTTAGGGAAACTTTGTATCTTTTGCCTTTAGCAACTTCAAACATGGATCTTCTCTTATAATTTGCACACTCATGGTGCACTCAAGAAGGTTGGGCCAAGAAAGGGATAGTGCATGTAAGCACTAAAAGGGGTAGTGGCTAAGATGTGGTTGTCCAAAGAAAGGTTTCAGACTCAAAGTGAGGAAAACTAGGGATCAATGTCATTTGATAGGTTTTGAAAACCACAATCGGGTCAAAGAAGACCAACAATCCTTTCCCAAACAAAACATAACTTAGGATTTCACCTCGATAAACCTTCAAGCCAAGTTCTTGATCAACAGTGCAATGCAATTGAATGTTGATCTAAAAGCTCAACACACAATACACATGAAAGCATGAGGTTGGTTTTATTCTTATCTTGAATGCATGCAAGAGAATTTTCAAGCACTACAAAAGTAGAAATGGGAGGTACCAAATGAGTCTATAGTTTACCACAAAGTCAGTACCCTCCATCATAGCAAATATATTTACATGCTCTTAACTGCATTGATCCCAACTAAGTTGAAGACATGACTCTTACAATATATACACAATTTTTTTTGAAAGAATGAATACCGAAGCCAAAAAGGGATGCCTACGTATCTCATTGATATGAGAATTAGGTGTGTGTAGTTCATGTAGATTTGTTTTTGAAAATATGCACAAACTATTTTTTTAATTTAAAATAATAAAAAAAATGAATACCGAACCCAAGAAGTGTTGCCTACGTATCTCACCGGTATGAGAATTAGGTTCGCGTAGTTCGTTCAGATATGTTTTTGAAAATATGCACAAACTATTTTTTTAATTTAAAATTAAAAAAAAATTGAATATCGAACCTAAGAAGGGTTGCCTACGTATTTCACCGAAATGAGAATCAGGCTCGCGTAGTTCGTTCAGATATGGCATAAAACATTTTTAAAATTTAGATAAATTTGGAGTGATTCCTTGTACCCTATTTAACTGTCGACCTTTGTACTACCTGTTGAATGTGATCTCCCATTTTAGTTTTTTTTTTTCAGTAACCATTTATTGTCGTATATTCTTTTTATATGTCTCTTGATATTGTGTCTTCTTCCAATTATCTACAAGAACCACATTGTTACAACCATCCCCGACTATCGTCGGGGATGATTTTCCTGCAAAAATATTTTAAATGTGTGAAAGCAGGGCCAACATGCAAAAATAATAAAAAATAAATAAAATAGTGCAACCTCATAATCAAAAACTCCCCTGATTTTTTTTTTTGACTTGAGATTAATGTTATATGAAATACAAAACCTTGAATTTCGCGAGTCCTCTTGTCTCTTGCAACTTTGAACGAACAATTACTTCCAAATTCACATAAATCAAACTCTCGCTTAAAAATAAGAAAAACTCAAAAGATAAAGTGTTAGTTCATGTTCATAATGAATAATGCAAAGTATCACACGAAGAATTAAGTAAATATATAAGCATTGCTTTGGTAGAAGACAAACTCAATTATTTCACATAATATACAAACAATTATTGCGTGTCCTATACAAATATGTGACCCTTTTGTGTAAAGGATGACCTATCGATCTGAAGGATATATAACGTCATTTGAAACATTCCATTGTCCCAAAACCTAAATTTATTCAAGTTTTACCAATAAACTGAATGGGGATACATAACGGGGAAAAATGGATACAAATAATCAAACCTACGCAGGGGTACAATCTTAAACTATGTTTCCATGAACGATCCTTCTTTTGATTTCTTGTTATCTCCGAGTGGCCATGCTTTGGATGAAATGGTAACTTGATCCTTCTTCGATTCGAACAAATTATTAGACTCCCAACCCCAAGAGACAATATTTTACCAAATGACGTATACATCCTTCAAATCTAAACACATAAGCATGATTGTCTTTTATTGACCAATGGACCAAACAAACACAAGATAGGCTTCTAATGGGCCCAACAAGCCTTGAGTATTGGGTTGACTTAGTTCAAAATGCGCTTAATTTGGGATTTGCTTTCGTTATATGATAGTTGAATAAGAGTGGGCTTTATTTGAAGTGGAACGGTGACCTAAGTGGACTGCTTGGGTTGGGGTAGTTAACGACTGTTGACAATCCAATGGCCAACTACTTTCGTCAGGGTACTCCGAGAAATAATTTGGTTAACGAACAATTGCGGCCCGCATAATCGTCCTTTAAGTACGAAATTAAAAATACCAAGTGGCGAAAATATGTCATGATCCAATGCCAATATATATACAATTAAACAAATAATGAATAAATAGCAAACACAATATACAAATATTCAACAAAATATACAAGATATAATGAATAATACAATAAAAGAATAACTCCTCAATTTGAAAAAAATGAAATCATAATGGTTAGAACCTCTATATCCCTAGAGGAGTCGCTATTCTGTTAACATCCCTACTCTATTTAAATAGGGCGAAACGTCGTGGTGACTCAAAAAATGATCAATTATTTCAATGTTTTTAAAGAATAAACCAATTTTAAAGGAGTCGCCACCTAATTTTAGGAAAAAATAGAAAACCAATTAAATAATCTACAAAACCATTAGATTCTAAATAAGGGATTCAAGTTATTCCGAAGGGAAGGTGTTAGGCATCCTTCGAAATCCACAAATGTGGGTCCCGACTGAATTCATTTTTTCATATTGAGGAGGAGAATAAAATAAATATATATGAATAATAAACATGCAATATACACAAATAATAAAATAAAGACAATAATATAAGACATGGCCTAAAGTTTGAATAATATCGATATATACAAAATAATGAATAAATAATATAATTCGAACTTCATTCGAATAGCTCCAATGAGAAGCAGCTTCATGTACCTGTAAAGACACTTAGTAAAAGTGTTAGTGATAAATAAATATGAATAAAAATAAATGAAATAAATAATAACTTAGCAATAAAAACACGTCGTATTAAAATGGAAGGCCTTGAAAATCGATGGTAATTTCTTCATCGGCCAATTTTAACATACAACATATATAAACTTAAACTAAATTTCCGTCTTTTAAAATGGGAAGGCCTCCAAAACCGATAGAGAGATTTTCTCATTGGCCATTTTGAACAAACAAAATATATGAACTTAAATTAAATTTCCGTCATTTACAATGTAAAGGCCTTCAAAACCGACGAAGAGAATTTATCATTGGCCAATTTTATTATGATAACAATTTATAAGATTAATAATAAAGGTTAGACAAAAACAAACAATAAAATAATAAGCAACCCAAAACTTGAACAGTAGCAAATTGCCAACATAATAAAAAGAATCAATTTAACATCAACAATAATGAAAAGTAAAATAATTCATGAATACAAGATGGAGTTATACAAAATTAAGTGACCAACAAGATGAAAATTATTACAAACTACAATAGACATTATAAATGCACCAGGGGAAACAACCAATATCAAGCAGTCAACTAAATATTGCATAATATATGCAATTGAACAAATAGAATGTTTAAAATTCGTGGATGCCGAAAATTCATAGAAAACTATAAAATAAATTATTATTATTATTTTTTATAAGAAAAAAACATGCAAAAGTGACCAAACATTAATTAGTGATGATAGAATTGGAATAAACCTATATAATAATAATACTTAATTGAAAAACTACCTAAAACGGTAATAGTGAAAAATATCTGGCATCAAAGATTTATATCTTGCCACTTAACATATAATTCCTTATAGCAACATTAAAATAAGACTAAATTAATTTGGCCCATAAACAAAAGAAACATCACTAATAACTTTTCAATAATCAATGTCCAAGCAGCAACAACAATTATCAGAGAGGATGGAGTTCAAATCTCAACAAAACAATACTAAAATTGATGAATCGAGAACCAAAACAAAACAATACAGTGCAAAAATCAACATTGGTGTGAGAAGATTAGGTTTATCGCAAAACAGAGGGAAGAAGGGTGATAGGAGATGGCTGGTGGCAGCGAAGATTAGAGCTGGTTATGGTTTTTAGATTCGTTGATGTTGGGTCTAGCTTTGACTCGCTGTCGTTGGAGCTTGGATTTTGTCCACCAGAGTAGGAACCTCTGGCTCACTGCAAAACAAACAAAAAATCGAGAAGGGAAAAAAGGGGAAGCGGCTAGCGTTTTCTTCTTCTTTGCTCCGGCTCATCGAAGTTTGAAGCTCCTCGCCGGAGCTACTGCTCGCTGAAAAAAGGAAAACAAACAAAAGGTGTTTTGGGGTGGTGTGGTAGAAGGGTTTTTGTGGTGGTGGTTGTTTGGTCGGAAAAAGAGGGTAAAAGGAAGAGGGGTTTGTGGTAGTGGCGGATATTTTTTGGGAGGATGGAATAAATTTTAGGATTTGCTCTTTTGGAAATTCTTCCCCCTTTAGTTTTGACCTAATCAATAACTTAAATAGAAAAATAATTCTGAAATGGACTCAAATCATGGGCTTGGGATTAAGGTCCAAAATTATTGGTTAATTTGTGTATGTAAATTTTATTCATATTTAGATAAATTTCTACACTGTGCAAAATATCAAAATGAATATTAACAAATGTAACGACTAAAATGAATATTAAAAAATTGGTAATCAACGTAACCAATAACATTTAAAAAATGAAATTTAACAAAAAATAATTATTTAATCAAAATGAACAAATATTTGAATGTATTCAACCGACTATGATGAAAAATAATGTAACTAAAATTAACTAATAAAAACTCCCAAAATTTTGAAAAAATAAGCGTACATATTGATAAACTTATTTAAAATTATATAAAAAATATATTTTAAACTATTGAATTAATAAAACTTAAAAGTTACGAAATTTTAAAAATATTAGGCCAAAATTGGCTGTCAACAACTGTCCTTTTCGTTGGATATGATTGATGAAAGAAATCATGGGCAACGAAAATTGACAAACCCGATTTTGGCCGAACACATGACCTTCATATCAAAGTGTGGTTGGAATGTGGTGGAAGTCGATCCCGGACTTGCCTCCAAAATGTTCCATGCTGTATTGCTTCCTTGTTGAAGTAGTCCGCACATGTGGCTCAACTAAGAATGCATCCTCTTGGATGTTCTCAAAAAGATGAAACTCATTATTAGAGACAAGATTAAAGAAAAAGGTAGAATCTTTTGTGATACGACAAATGAATATGATCCATCGATAAGGTATAAATACATGTACATCGGTAGGACGAATAAAATGATCCATCGATATGATATGAGCGTATGTCCATCGGTAGGACGAATGAAAATGATGATCCATTGGTAGCATTTTGAATGTATGTCCATCTGTAGGACGAATAAAAATGATTCAACGGTGGTATATAAATGCATGTCCATCGATAGGACAAAGGAAGATGATCCATCAAAAGGATTTGAACGTATATCCATCGGTAGGACGAATGAAAATGATTCATCGAAAGAATTTGAATGTATGTCTATTGGTAGGACGAATGAAAATGATGATTCATCGATAGGATTTTGAATGTACGTCCATCAATAGGACGAACGAAAATGATCCATCGAAAGGATTTGAATGTATGTCCATCGGCAGGACGAATGAAAATGATGATCCATCTGTAAGATTTTGAATGCATGTCCATCGGTAGGACGAATGAAAATGATCCATCGAAAGGATTTGAATGAATGTTTATCAGTAGGACGAATTAAAATGATGATCCATTGGTAGGATTTTTAATGTATGTCCATCGGTAGAACGAATGAAAATGATGATCCATCGATAGGATTTTGAATGTATGTCTATCAGTAGGACGAATGAAAATGATCCATCGAAAGGATTTGAATGTATGTCCATCGGTAGGACGAATGAAAATGATGATCCATCGGTAGGATTTTGAGTATATGTCCATCGGTAAGATGAATGAAAATGATGATCCATCAGTAGGATTTTGAATGTATGTCCATCCGTAGGACGAATGAAAATGATCTATCGAAAGGATTTGAATGTATGTCCATCCGTAGGACGAATGAAAATGATCCATCGAAAGGATTTGAATGTATGTCCATCGGTAGGACAAATGAAAATGATGATCCATCAGTAGGATTTTGAATGTATGTCTATCGGTAGGATGAATGAAAATGACGATCCATCTGTAGGATTTTGAATGTATATCCATCGGTAGGACGAATAAAAATTCTTTCAACGCAAGTCTCCTCTGACTTGAACGTTAAATAGATAGGATGCACATCATTTACCTCCGAATAGATGTGACTTAAATGCAATGGGCTTTTCGGCGAATGAAAAATGCAAATGATGTATGGACCAATAAATTTCCACTGTAACGAGGTGGTTGACTCGATGATTGTCCACTGTGACAGGATGGATGGCTCCTGTGTCTTGAAAATGTCCTTATCTTGATGCTTTCATCTGTATTCGAAAATAAATGGTTAGTAGACACAATCTTGCTTTAGCTAGCAACATGATCAAGAAATTCTGTCCCAGTTCTTATTATAAGTAGAAAAGAAAATCACACTGGGTATATGATCGAGCCGTCGTGGCGCCTACATATCCTGTTGAACTAGGAATTAGGTAAAATGTAGTTCCAATCCTGTAGATGATGAATGCTGGAAAGAATCTGAGAGAAGATTATTAGTAGAAAATGTATAATCTCAATATGACGAAATACGAAAATGATAATCCTTGTGATATTCAAAGCCTAGAGACAAAAGACAAGTCACATTTTTGGGGCAGATAACCCAATGAAGTAAAATAGGCGTCTCACAATTACGAGGTTAGCCTAATGACACTTTTTTTTTTTACAATGAACAATTCCAAAGGAAAGGTTTTTTGGAAAGAAATTAAAAAATAAAATTTGAAAAATATTAAAGAGTGGGTTCTTGACTTCTTTTTTTTTTTAAATATAAATAATATAAAAGGAGAGTCAAATCTTGACTACAATTGATACTAGGAGTTAGGATCGCACGTAAATCTTTTTTTTTTCTTTTTGTTAACTAAGATTGAATTCAAGGTAACTCCTACAGCTTCAACTGATACCTCAAACATACTTAAGTATTAATAAGATTTTTCATCTTTCTTCAAACAAAGGTTTGAATTGTACCAATCCCCATGTTTCATGTGCCCTCACAAAAAGAAAAGTCATATTTCACACATATTTGAAGCATATTATTTGAGGACACTTTTTGAAGTGCACTCATACTCACAAGAATGTTCAATGCATGCAATTGTGATACCATATGTTTGGCTCTTAGGTAAATCTCCACTAATATGAGAATATTTGGAATGAGATCATGTAGGGCTTGTCATTGGCTTGTAATGTAGGCTTAGGGACGGGTAGGATATATATTTGGGATAAGAATGATTTAATTCCTTCTTGAGCATCACAGTGAAGTTGTGTTTTTGATGATTAATACACCTTTGGCTTCTGATCCTCTTTATTGTCCCCTATTTTTGTTTCCAACTTCTTTTGAATTCTTACTTGTTGGAGCTTTTCCTTTTTCACCCCTTTGTTTTGAAGTTTTCTCCTCTTTTATTGGAGTTTTTTCCTTCTCGTCTTTCATTAATCTTGTAGGGGTATTTTTGTCTTTCTTTATTTCTTTCCACCTTCCCCTTTTTTCTCTTTTTAAGGAAAGTCTCTTTTTTTTCTTCTGCTTCCTCAACTTTGGGAAACTTTGTATCTTTTGCCTTTGGTAACTTCAAACATGAATCTTCTCTTATAATTTGCACACTCTTGGTGCACTTAAGAAGGTTGGGCCAAGAAAGGGATAGTGCATGTAAGCATTAAAAGGGGTAGTGGCTAAGATGTGGTTGTCCAAAGAAAGGTTTCAGACTCAAAGTGAGGAAAACTAGGGATCAATGTCATTTGATAGGTTTTGAAAACCACAATCGGGTCAAAGAAGACCAACAATCCTTTCCCAAACAAAACATAACTTAGGATTTCACCTCGATAAACCTTCAAGCCAAGTTCTTGATCAATAGTGCAATGCAATTGAATGTTGATCTAAAAGCTCAACACACAATACACATGAAAGCATGAGGTTGGTTTTATTCTTATCTTAAATGCATGCAAGAGAATTTTCAAGCACTACAAAAGTAGAAATGGCAGGTACCAAATGATTCTATAGTTTACCACAAAGTCAGTCCCCTCCATCATAGCAAATATATTTACATGCTCTTAACTGCATTGGTCCCAACTAAGTTGAAGACATGACTCTTACAATATATACACAATTTTTTTTGAAAGAATGAATACCGAAGCCAAAAAGGGATGCCTACGTATCTCATTGATATGAGAATTAGGTGTGTGTAGTTCATGCAGATTTGTTTTTGAAAATATGCACAAACTATTTTTTTAATTTAAAATAATAAAAAAAATGAATACCGAACCCAAGAAGTGTTGCCTACGTATCTCACCGAAATGAGAATTAGGTTCGCGTAGTTCGTTCGAATATGTTTTTGAAAATATGCACAAACTATTTTTTTAATTTAAAATTAAAAAAAATGAATATCAAACCCAAGAAGGGTTGCCTACGTATCTCACCGGAATGAGAATCAGGTTCGTGTAGTTCGTTCAGATATGACATAAAACAATTTTAAAATTTAGATAAATTTGGAGTGATTCCTTGTATCCTATTTAACTGTCGACCTTCGTACTACCTGTTGAATGTGGTCACCCATTTTAATTTCTTTTTCAGTAACCACTTTTTGTCGTATATTCTTTTTAAATGTCTCTTGATACTGTGTTTTCTTCCAATTATCTATGAGAACCACATTGTTGTGACCATCCCCGACTGTCATCGGGGTTGATTTTCCTGCAAAAATATTTTAAATGTGTGAAAGCAGGGCCAACATGCAAAAATAATAAAAAAATAAAATAGTGCAATCTCATAATCAAAAACTCCCCTGATTTTTTTTTTTTTTGACTTGAGATTAATGTTATATGAAATACAAAAACTTGAATTTCGCAAGTCCTCTTGTCTCTTGCAACTTTGAACGAACAATTACTTCCAAATTCACATAAATCAAACTCTCGCTTAAAAATAAGAAAAACTCAAAAGATAAAGTGTTAGTTCATGTTTATAATGAATAATGCAAAGTATCACACGAAGAATTAAGTAAATATATAAGCACTGCTTTGACAGAAGACAAACTCAATTATATCACATAATATACAAACAATTATTACGCATCCTATACAAATATATGACCCTTTTGTGTAAAGAATGACCTATCGATCTGAAGGATGTATAACGTCATTTGAAACATTCTATTGCCCTAAAACCTAAATTTTTACAAGTTTTACCAATAAACTGAATGGGGATACATAACGGGGAAAAATGAATACAAATAATCAAACACACCAGGGGTACAATCTTAAACTATGCTTCCATGAACGATCCGTCCTTTGATTTCTTGTTATCTCCGAATGGCCACGCTTTGGATGAAATGGTAACTTGATCCTTCTTCGATTCAAACAAATTATTAGATTCCCAAACCCAAGAGACAATGTTTTACCAAATGATGTAGACATCCTTCAAATCTAAACACATAAGCATGATTGTCTTTTATTGACCAATGGGCCAAACAGACACAAGGTGGTCTTCTAATGGGCCCAACAAGCCTTGAGTGTTGGGTCGACTTAGTTCAAAATGCGCTAAATTCGGGATTTGCTTTCGCTATATGCTTGTTGATTAAGAGTGGACTTTATTTGAAGTGGAACGGCTAGGGCATTTAATGACCGTTGACCATCCAGTGGCCAACTACTTTCGTCAGGATACTTCGAGAAATAATTTGGTTAACGAATGACTGCTGCCCGCATAATGGTCCCTTAAGTAATAAATAAAAAATACCAAGTGGTGGAAATATGTCATGATCCAATGCCAATATATATAAAATTAAACAAATAATGAATAAATTGCAAACACAATATACAAATATTCAACAAAATATACAAGATATAATGAATAACACAATAAAAGAATAACTCCTCAATTTGAAAAAAATGAAAATATAATGGTTAGAACCTCTATATCCTCAGCAGAGTCGCCATTCTGTTTACATCCCTACTCTATTTAAATAGGGCGAAACATCGCGGTAACTCAAAGATCAATTAATTCAATGTTTTTAAATAAAAACTGAATTTTAAAGGAGCGGCCACCTAATTTTAGGAAAAAATAGGAAACCAATTAAATAATTTATGAAACTATTTTATTCTAAATAAGGAATTCAAGTTATTCCGAAGGGAAGGTGTTAGGCATCCTTCGAAATCTACAAATGTGGGTTCCAACTGAATTCATTTTTTCATATTGAGGAGGAGAATAAAATAAATATACATGTATAATAAACATGCAATATACACAAATAATAAATTAAAGACAATAATATAAGACATGGACTAAAGTTTGAATAATATCGATATATACAAAATAATGAATAAATAATATAATTTGAACTTCGTTCGAATAGCTCCAATGAGAAACAACTCTGTGTACCTGTAAAGACACTTAGTAAAAGTGTTAGTGGTAAATAAATATGAATAAAAATAAATGAAATAAATAATAACTTAGCAATAAAAACCCGTCATATTAAAATGTAAGGCCTTGAAAATCGACGGTAATTTCTTCATCGGCCAATTTTAACATACAACATATATAAACTTAAACTAAATTTCCGTCTTTTAAAATGGGGAGGCCTCCAAAACCGACAGAGAGATTTTCTCATGGGCCATTTTGAACAAACAAAATATATGAACTTAAATTAAATTTCCGTCTTTTACAATGTAAAGGCCTCCAAAACCAACGAAGAGATTTTACCATTGGCCAATTTTATTATGATAACAATTTATAAGACTAATAATAAAAATTAGACGAAAACAAACAAAAAAATAATAAACAAACCAAAACTTGAACTATAGCAAATTGCCAACATAATAAAAAGAATCAATTTAACATCAACAATAATGAAAAGTAAAATAATTCATGAATACAAGATGGAGTTATACAAAATTAAGTGACCAACAAGATGAAAATTATTACAAACTACAATAGACATCATAAATGCACCAAGGGAAACAACCAATATCAAGCAGTCAACTAAATATTACATAATATATGCAATTGAACAAATAGAATGTTTAAAATTCGTGGCTGCCGGAAATTCATAGAAAACTATACAATTAATTATTATTATTATTATTATTTATAAGAAAAAAACATGCAAAAGTCACCAAACATTATTTAGTGATGATATAATTGGAACAAACCTATATAATAATAATATTTAATTGAAAAACTACCTAAAACGGTAACAGTGAAAAATAAATGGCATCAAAGATTTATATCTTGTCTCTTAACATATAATTCCTTATAGCAACATTAAAATAAGACTAAATTAATTTTTCCAATAAACAAAAGAAACATCACTAATAACTTTTCAATAATCAATGTCCAAGCAACAACAACAATTATCAGAGAGGATAAAGTTCAAATCTAAACAAAACAATACTAAAATTGATGAATCGAGAACCAAAACAAAACAATACAGTGCAATAATCAACATTGGTGAGAGAAGATTAGGTTTACCACAAAACAGAGGGAAGAAGGGTGATAGGAGATGGCTGGTGGCAGCGAAGATTAGAGCTGGTTATGGTTTTTAGATTCGCTGATGTTGGGTCTGGCTTTTGCTCGCTGTCGTCGGAGCTTGGTTGTTGTCCACCAGAGTAGGAACCTATGGTTCACTGTAAAACAAGCAAAAAATCGAGAGGGGAAAAAAGGCGAAGGGGCTTGCGTTTTCTGCTTCTTTGCTCTGGCTCATCGGAGTTTGAAACTCCTCGCCGGGGCTACTGCTCGCTGAAAAAAGGAAAACAAACAAAAGGTGTTTTGGGTGGTGTGGTAGAAGGGTTTTTGAGGTGGTGGTTGTTTGGTCGAAAAAAGAGGGGAAAAGGAAGAGGGGTTTGTGGTAGTGGCGGCTTTTTTTTGGGAGGAAAATTTGCCCTTTTGTAAATTTTTCCCCCCTTTATTTTTGACCTTTTCAATAACTTAAATAGGAAAATAATTATGAAATGGGCTCAAATCATGGGCTTGGGATTGAGGCCCAAAATTGTTGGTTAATCTGTGTATGTAAATCTTATTCATATTTAGATAAATTTCTAGACTGTGCAAAATATCAAAATGAATATTAACAAATGTAATGACTAAAATGAATATTAAAAAAATGGTAATCAACGTAATCAATAACATGTAAAAAATGCAATTTAACAAAAAATAATTATTTAATCAAAATGAATAAATATTTTAACGTATTCAACCGACTATGATGAAAAATAATGTAACTAAAATTAACTGATAAAAATTTCCGAAATTTTGAAAAAATAAGCGTACATATTGATAAACTTATTTAAAATTATATAAAAAATTATATTTTAAACTATTGAATTAATAAAACTTAAAAGTTATGAAATTTTGAAAATGTTAGGCCAAAATTGGCTGTCAACAACTGTCCCTTTCGTTGGATATGATTGATGAAAGAAATCATGGACAACGAAAATTGACAAACCCGATTTTGGCCGAACACATGACCTTCATATTAAGGTGTGGTTGGAATGTGGTGGACGTCGATCCTGGACTTGCCTCCAAAAGGTTCCATGATGTATTGCGTCCTTGTTGAAGTAATTTGCACCTGTGGCTCAACTGAGAATGCATCCTCTTGGATGTTCACGAAAAGATAAATATGAAACACATTATTAGAGACAAAATTAAAGAAAAAGGTAGCATTTTTTATGATATGACAAATGAAGATGATCCATCGGTAAGGTATAAATACATGTCCATCGATAGGACAAATAAAAATGATCCATCGATATGATATGAACGTATGTCTATTAGTAGGACGAATGAAAATGATGATCCATCGGTAGGATTTTGAATGTATGTCCATCGGTAGGACGAATAAAAATGATTCATCAATGGGATATAAATGCATGTCCATTGCTAGGACGAAGGAAGATGATCCATCAAAAGAATTTGAATGTATGTCCATTGGTAGGACGAATGAAAATGATTCATCAAAAGAATTTGAATGTATGTCTATCGGTAGGATGAATGAAAATGATGATCCATCGGTATGATTTTGAATGTATGTCCATCGGTAGGACGAATGAAAATGATCCATCGAAAGGATTTGAATGTATGTCCATCGGTAGGATGAATGAAAATGATGATCCATCGGTAGGATTTTGAATGTATGTCCATCGGTAGGACAAATGAAAATGATCCATCGAAAGGGTTTGAATGTATGTCCATCGGTAGGACGAATGAAAATGATGATCCATTAGTAGGATTTTGAATGTATGTCCATCGGTAGGATGAATGAAAATAACGATCAATCAGTAGGAATTTGAATGTATGTCCATTGGTAGGACGAATGAAAATGATCCATCGAAAGGATTTGAATGTATGTCCATCGGTAGGACGAATAAAAATGATGATCCATCGGTAGGATTTTGAATGTATGTCCATCGGTAGGACGAATGAAAATGACGATCCATTGGTAGGATTTTGAATGTATGTTCATTGGTAAGACAAATAAAAATTATTTCAACGCAAGTCTCCTTTGACTTAAACGTTGAATAGATAGGGTGCACATCCTTCACCTCCGAATAGATGTGACTTAAATGCAATGGCCTTTTTGGCGAATGAAAAATGCAAATGATGGATGGACCAATGAATTTCCACTGTAACGAGGTGGATGACTCGATGATTGTCAACTGCGACAGGATGGATGGCTCGTGTGTCTTGAAAATGTCCTCATCTTGATGCTTTTATCTGTATTCGAAAATAAATGGTTAGTAGATACAATCTTGCTTTAGCTAGCAACATGATCAAGAAACTTTAAGGCAGAATTCACAAGAGAATATGTACAAAGTGCCTAATCATTTTGACACAAGTGAGCAATCATCATTTTGCTCTTGAACACCTTGTGTTCATAGTAATTCATTTTTTATTGGGGATTTGCACGAGGAGTTGTTGGGTAACCATGACAATGCTGGAGATTTGCAAGTTGACTTTGAACTTCATGCGATGATGAATCATTTGAAGTTGACTTTCAAGCTTCTAACAGTATTTGTTGGAATTTTTTAGGTCTTCCTAAAAAATTCTGTCCCAGTTAGAACTTTTGGCAAATCTTAAGATGATCCCCAATCTTGACTTGCTAGAGATAGCACCCCTATTGTGAATTTTTGAGATATTCTCAAAAATTCTGTCCCAGTTTTTATTATAAGTAGAAAAGAAAATCACACTGGTTATATGATCGAGCCGTCATGGTGCCTACATATCCTGTTGAGCCAGGAATCAGGTCAAATGTAGTTCCAATCCTGTAGATGATGAATGCTGCAAAGAATCTGAGACAAGATTATTAGTAGAAAATGTACAATCTCAAAATGACGAAATAGGAAAATGATGATATTCAAAGCCTAGAGACAAAAGACAAGTCACATTTTTGGGGCAGACAATCCAATGAAGTAAAATAGGTGTCTCACAATTACGAGGTTAGCCTAATGACACTTTTTTTTTTTTACAATGAACAATTCCAAAGGAATGGCAAAAAAAATTTTTTTTTTTGGGAAAGAAATTAAAAAAAGGTTTTGAAAAATATTAAAGTGTGGGTGCATGACTTTTTTTTTTTTTAAATATAAATAATATAAAAACACAGTCAAATCTTGACTACAATTGATACCAGGAGTTAGGATCGCACGTAAATCTTTTTCTTTTCTTTTTAACAAAGATTGAATTCAAGATAACTCCTACAGCTTCAAGTGGTACCTCAAACATACTCAAGTATTAACAAGATTTATTCATCTTTCTTCAAACAAAGGTTTGAATTGTACCAACCCGCATGTTTCATGTGCCCTCACAAAAAGAAAAGTCATATTTCACACATATTTGAAGCATATTATTTGAGGACATTTTTTGAAGTGCACTCACACTCACAAGAATGTTCAATGTATGCAATTGTGATACCATATGTTTGGCCATTATGTAAATCTCCACTAATGTGAGAACATTTGGAATGAGATCATATAGGGCTTGTCATTGGCTTGTAATGTAGGCTTAGGGACGGGTAGGATATATATTTGGGATAAGAATGACTTAATTCTTTCTTGAGTGTCACAGTGAATTTCTGCTTTTGATAATTAATACACCTTTGGCTTCTGATCCACTTTATTGTCCCCTGTTTTTGTTTCCAACTTCTTTTGAATTCTTATTTGTTGGAGCTTTTCCTTTTTCACCCCTTTGTTTTGAAGTTTTCTCCTTTTTTATTGGAGTTTTTTCCTTCTCGTCTTTCATTAATCTTGTAGGGGTGTTTTTGTCTTTCTTTATTTCTTTCCACCTTCCCCTTTCTTCTCTTTTTAAGGAAAGTCTTTTTTTTTTTTTTTGCTTCCTCGACTTTGGGAAACTTTGTATCTTATGCCTTTGGCAACTTCAAACATGGATCTTTTATTATAATTTGCACACTTTTGGTGCACTCAAGAAGGTTGGGCCAAGAAAGGGATAGTGCATGTAAGCACTAAAAGGGGTAGTGGCTAAGATGTGGCTGTCCAAAGAAAGGTTTCAAGATGAAAGTGGGGAAAAATAGGGATCAATGTCATTTGGTAGGTTTTGAAAAGCACAATCGAGTCAAGGAAGGCCTACAATCCTTTCCCAAACCAAACATAACTCAGGATTTCGCTTCGATAAACATTCAAGCTAAGTTCTTGATCAACAGTGCATTGCAATTGAATTTCGATCTAAAAGCTCACCACAGAATACACATGAAAGCATGAGGTTGGTTTTATTCTTATCTTAAATGCATACAAAAGAATTTTCAAGCACTACAAAAGTAGAAATGAGAGGTACCAAAAGAGTCTATAGTTTACCATAAAGTCAGTCCCCTCCATCATACCAAATATATTTACATACTCCTAGCTGCATTGGTCCCAACTGAGTTGAAGATATGACTCTTACGATATATACACAATTTTTTTGAAAGAATGAATACCGAACCCAAAAAGGATTGCCTACGTATCTCATTGATATGAGAATCAGGTGTGCGTAGTTCATGCAGATATGTTTTTGAAAATATGCACAAACTATTTTTTTAATTCGAAATTAAAAAAAAATGAATATCGAACCCAAGAATAAAATAATAAGCAAACCAACATAATGAATCAATTTAACATCAACAATAATGAAAAGTAAAATAATTCATGAATACAAGATGGAGTTATACAAAATTAAGTGGCCAACAAGATGAAAAATTATTACAAACTACAATAGACATCATAAATGCACCAAGGGAAACAACCAATATCAAGCAGTCAACTTAATATTACATAATATATGCAATTGAACAAATAGAATGTTTAAAATTCGTGGCTGCCGGAAATTCATAGAAAACTATACAATTAATTATTATTATTATTATTTTTTATAAGAAAAAAACATACAAAAGTGACCAAACATTAATTAGTGATGATAGAATTGGAACAAACTTATATAATAATAATACTTAATTGAAAAACTAACTAAAACGGTAACAGTGAAAAATATATGGCATCAAAGATTTATATCTTGTCTCTTAACATATTATTCCTTATAGCAACATTAAAATAAGATTAAATTAATTTTGCCCATAAACAAAAGAAACATCACTAATAACTTTTCAATAATCAATGTCCAAGCAATAACAACAATTATCAGAGAGGATGGAGTTCAAATATCAACAAAACAATACTAAAATTGATGAATCGAGAACCAAAACAAAACAATACAGTGCAAAAATCAACATTGGTGAGAGAAGATTAGGTATACTACAAAACAGAGGGAAGAAGGGTGATAGGAGATGGCTGGTGGCAGCGAATATTAGAGCTGGTTATGGTTTTTAGATTCGCTGATATTGGGTCTGGCTTCGGCTCGCTGTTGTCGGAGTTTGGTTGTTGTCCACTAGAGTTGGAACCTCTGGTTCACTGCAAAACAATCAAAAAATTGAGACGGGAAAAAAGGGAAAGGGGCTAGCGTTTTCTTCTTCTTTGCTCCGGCTCATCGGAGTTTGAAACTCCTCGCCGGAGCTACTGCTCGCTGAAAAAAGGAAAACAAACAAAAGGAGTTTTGGGGTGGTGTGGTAGAAGGGTTTTTGAGGTGGTGGTTGTTTATTCGGAAAAAGAGGGGAAAAGGAAGAGGGGTTTGTGGTGGTGGCGGCTATTTTTTGGGAGGATGGAATAAATTTTAGGGTTTGCTCTTTTGGAAATTCTTCCCTCCTTTATTTTTGATCTAATCAACAACTTAAATAGAAAAATAATTATTAAATGGGCTCAAATTATGGGTTTGGGATTGAGATCCAAAATTGTTGGTTAATCTGTGCATGTAAATCTTAATCATATTTAGATAAATTTTCAGACTCTGCAAAATATCAAAATGAATCTTAACAAATGTAACGACTAAAATGAATATATTAAAAAAATGGTAACGTAACCAATAACATGTAAAAAATGCAATTTAACAAAAAGTAATTATTTAATCAAAATGAACAAATATTTGAACATATTCAACCGACTATGATGAAAAATAATGTAACTTAAATTAGTTGACAAAAAATCCCAAAATTTTGAAAAATAATCATACATATTGATAAACTTATTTAATATTATATAAAAAAATGTATTTTAAACTATTGAATTAATAAAACTTAGAAGTTACGAAATTTTGAAAATGTTAGGCCAAAATTGGGTGTCAACAATACAATTGGGAATGATGATAATATGTTGTGAAAAGTTTCTTCAATGTAATGATACATCTTGAATTGGTAGGCTTAGGGCATCCTTTTCTTGTGTAATTAAAAGTGATCTTGATTGATGTACCTTGGATTGGTAGGCTTAAGGCATCCCCTTCTTGTGTAACTAAAGTATCTTGTATTAATGAACCTTGAATCGATAGACCTAATGGTAGTAGCCGTTTCATAAATGATGAATGAAGTATTCTAAGGCTTTGTCTTGAATCAGTAGACCTAGCCCTTGCATGATGAATCTATGAACTACTATAATGATGAACCTTGAATCGGTAGACCTAATGGTGGTAGTCCTTTCTTGAGGATTCCATGAGCTATCCTAATAATGTAGCTTGAATCGGTAGACCTAATGGTGGTAGCCCTTTCATGTGTTTAACAATACAAGACAAAGGTTCATTAGAGACCACATTTTAGGGACGAATTAAAAATCTAGTCCCTAAAGGTATACTTATAAGGACGAGAATTTTTTATGATCCATAATTTCTTAGTTTTTATTCTTAATTAAGGAAGAGACTAAATATTGTCCTTAAATTAATTGAAATCTGATCCAAATATGCTCAACTGAGAGAGATTGGGCCTTACTTTATTTTTCCTCCTTAAAATAAAAAATAAAAAGAACTTAGAGTAAAAAAATATATGTTAAAATATCCTTGTAAATATTTTCTATTTCTCACTTCTCAGATCTGAAGAACCCATCTCCCTAAAATCTAAATCCCTAAATGCTCCTAATTTGGGAGATTAAAGTAACAATGCGATCTTTTCTCTATTTCAGATTTTTGCCAGGAGATGAAATCGAGCATTTATTGTGTTGACACCCCTATTCTCTCTTCTCTAGCCGCGAAACCGACCAAATCTCAATCCAACAAGGCAGAGAGCTTTTAGCTTCGGTTAACTACCAAAATAACTGCAAACCAGTCCTTCCCCATTTCCCCCTCATTATTTTTCTTTTGTTTTGCAGATTTCACGTGAGCTACGAGCTTCAAAGTTCCGGTAATGTAAGTAAACAACACACCCTCTTTTTCATCAGATTTGGCCAAGTTTTGCCAGTGAATAGCAACCAAAACAGCACCATTAACTTAGACAAACAACCACCGAACTCCGGTGAAACCCCACGCTGGAAAACACCTCCGCAACCTCCAGAAAAACAGACCAAAAGAGCCACCTCCAAGGAGGAAAAATCAGTCTCTTCTTCTCACTTTCTCCAACCACACCACCCAAAAAAACCCCTTTGTTTCTTTCCCCTTTTTCAGTGAGCAGCAACCGCCACTCCAGCGAACAACAACCAGTGACCACTGGCGAACAAACACAATTCCGACGAAGTTCGGTCAATAGTGAGCAACCAACGCAGCCCATTTTGAAATTGGCCGGAAAACTTATCTTCAGTGAGCCTCTCTTATTGTTTACATTTAATTAATATTTGTGCCTATACTTTGTTTGTTAAGTAATTTTTATTCACTAAGTTTTTTTATTGGTTCAATATTAGTGGGTTGTTTTTGTTTTATTTTTATTTGTTATTTTTGTTTTGCTAAGAATGTTAACTTTAACCATTTTATACTTCGTTTTGGATGATTTACTGATTGATTTTGTATATTTTCTTTCTTAGTGTGGAGTAGTGAGTAGTATTTGTTTATTGTTGTTATAGTTATTGTTAATATTGCCTTTGTTAAGCTTAATGTTGTCAAGGTTCTGACTGATTTTGTTAGTTACTCTTTCCTTTGCCAAACTTCCTTGTTTGATTAAGAAAATGATTTCTAAAGAAGATAACAAGTTTGAATTTTTTGTTTGATCATGGTCTTTGGTAGTGAATTAGACTTGAATAATTTTTATGTTCTTGTTGATCTTAACTTATCAAATTTTCAGAATTTGGTTCAAGTATTAAAAAAGAGTTTAGGATCTTATCCTTGTTGGTTATTTTGTTTTAATCGATACAGTTTTCAGAAATTAAACAAGGTGATTTCTTGTGAATATGTTGATTTTATTTATATGTTTGTCAAGAGTATACTAGAGTCTCCAGTTTCAAACCCTCATTTGTTTTCTATTCCTCACTTGTTGTTGCTATTGTTGTGCCGACTGGAAGCCATGTCATATTATGGAATCAACTTAGCCTTCACAACATCTTATAGTTGAAAACTCTTAACTTATTGTAGCTTAACATACAATTGCTTGCATATCAACTGTGTAAATCCCATCTCCTAACTGGTCTACTTGTTGATTATTGAAATACATACCTCTTGAATAAAATAATATGTTGGATATAACATTCTTATCCCTTGAATATTTAGCTGAAGCTAATTTAGGGACTGTATGACTGATAAATTTATAATATCCCTTTCCTAAAGTCTTTTTGGGTGAAGATTTAGGAGTACCTGCTAGAAATGTGATTCAGTTACTGTCTTTCAGATGGTCATAACCGTTGAACTCTATTTTTTTTGTGAAAGATATACCAATGTTTTGTTTTAATGCAATTTCTCCATTTGTCCAAATTTCACAACATTTAATTCACAATTGCTTTAGGATTCTGTGGAATGAGAGAAGAAATATATCCAGATTTAGTTTATAGAATTTGCCGCTAATTTAGTTAATTGTTCATTTTGTAATGTTATTGAATGACTTACAGCAAAGTATCAATCTATTGATTGACAATGTACATAACCTATGTACATAAATAGATTTTATCAATTATTGGTAGTTCCATTAAACTCGAGCTTATATAAACTGCTATAAAAGACATAGAAAATGACTAGGATATCTTATGGTGTTGTACTAAAACCTTGAATAGCATCCTTGATAGTTTATTTCTCATTCTTCCATTTCTTGACTTCTTCTTGTCCACTTTTTCTTGTAGACAATTCAAAAATGTAGCAACTGCTCATATTAAAGTGAACACAAGATGATGAGAAATGCAAGAATTAACTTTTGCAAAGTAAACTATAGCAAAGTTAGTTCATTTGTTTCAACTATTGTTGGTTGTACTGCTATCATTCATCATTCAAAATTTTCATATCATGACATATCACCGTACTTTTTTTCTTATGATTCTAGTTCATCGATAGTTGCTGCTTGATATGGACTTCTATTTTACCTGTGTTAAGCTCTAATGTCTACTCTTGTGCTTTCGAATTTCCTCAGGTATTTTTCTACTCTTGTTTCCTTTCTAAGGTCTTTTTTTTTTATATATGTTACTGTAATTATAGAAAAAATACTTCATATTGTTGAAAAGAACTATAACTTTTTTCCTTTCTTTCCTTTTTTGTTTTCCCATGTCGCTTGTTCATCTCACTGACCTTTTTGTTCCTATTCCTTGTCATTAAATATCTTTATGTTGCTTGAAATCTTATGTATGATTGAGTATTAGCAGTAACTTTATCAAATTTTCTTCTTTTGTTATGGAAATATGTTGTATTAATGAAAGTTGCAGAGTAACTAGGAACAAAAAATCCAGATTGAAATATCTTATTTCTTGTCTACACTTAAGTATATTGTGTGATTTGGCTATGTAATTACTCTTTTTTCTAAGAAAATTTTATTTTGTACGTTCCACAGGATTTGGATATTTTCGTTTACAAGTCGAGATGCAAGTTTGAAAACATTAAACAAGTTTTGTCAAATTAGTCATCCTTCGCTTGGATAGTTTGGCAAAACATTTCATTATATATTTAGAGATGTTAGCTTTTTTTGCTAATGAGTTGTGTAAATATAGTATTGTGACTATATTTTTGTAATTCATTCTGCACATGCCATGGTAATCTATTGTTTTAAATAATACGATAGATAATTTTATTTATATGCATTTGATTATCTATATTTAAAATTTTATAATATCTTCAAAAATAAGCATGTGTTATCGTCTTTAATATCATATTATAAATACATTATTTGTGGCAAAGTCACTTTTAGGGATGAGTATTGCTTCAGTCCTTAAAACTCTTTAAGGACCATATATTTGGTCCCAAAAGGTATTAAAGACTAGTTCAGCTATTCTTGAAATTAGTGTTTAAGGACTAGAAGTGTGGTCACTAAAAGGTTTTAGGGACTATAATTATACTAGTCGTAAAAGCATTTCAAGGACCAGTACGAAATCCCATCCCTATAGGTATTTAGAGACGAAGCCAGTGGGGACGGGTTTTTCCTGTCCCTATTGGTATTTAGGGACTAGAATGGGACTTTTAGGGACCGTTTTTCTGGTCCCTATTTGCCGTTTTTCTTGTAGTGTAATAATGTACCTTGACTTAGTAGACTTTTGGTGGTAGCCCTCTCATGTGTAATAATGTTAATGAGAATGAACTACTCTATGGGAATTTAAAGATTAGCACTGAGTGGATATGGTAAGGTAGAAGCTCTCCCCATGTTAGGGTCAGGTTTCTATGAACACCTTTCTTATCCCATAACTATGTGCCCACATAGGTTATTAGCTAATGGATCCACCTAAGCTAAAATTTTGCCTTTCCAACCTTAGGCAAGTAGATCAACCCTTTATAGTATGGGATAGACACCGGATTCCATGATTTTCTCACATGGTCTATGTCGGTTAATGTTTATTCCCATTATGTGAGTTATGTGCTATGGTTACTCATGAAGTTCTATGAAGTGTGGGTAGTAGTATGAGATGTCATCCATGCATTGCAAGAGAAGGTTTTGAGAGTGGCTATGGTGTATTTCTCAAATATCATAATGTCTAATGAAATGAATGTGCTCATAATGATTCTAATGAGAATGTTGACTTAAAGGCTTAATGTAATGATGAATGCTTAACTTGGATTGTTATGAGTTTCTTTTCTTATCATGACTTATTGAATTTGAATGTTCCTTGTCTATGGTGGCCTCAAAGGGGTACTTAGTGTGAGTGGTATTATGGGATGTCATTCATACATTGCACAAGTATAACTTAGGGTTGCCTTAGATGATGGTTGTAATGTGTTATAATGACTTACATGATGAATATGCTTATGTCTTATGTGTTTATACCAAAAGTGCATGATGATTCTCAAACTTGTTAAATGCATGGTTTTTAACCAAAATGTCCTTTTTAGCATGATTTTTGCATGACTGTCATACTTAGTGCCTTTTTGTGCTAACCCATATATCTTTTACAATTTTACAAAGTGTAGGTTCCGAATGATAAGATGATTTCTTTGGATTAAATCTTGGATTGAATATTCTCTAAGCTTGTGTTGATTCCTCAAGATTCGAGGACATATGAGAGTCTCTAGTAGTTTCTTTCATGTCATTTTATGTTTCGGACTATGTTGAAGGGCTTTGACCCTATCTTTGATTCAAGTTATATTAGATGGCCATGTGAGACAAAGTTAGATTTCCGTTGTTTTTAAACAAAGACTTCTTTTGTATGGATAAATGTTTTTAAATTTTGTACCATTTTCTTACGTCTTATGTTATGAATGTTATGAGGCTTGTATGAGGATTTTCGAAGTCCTGTACGTTGTGTTACGTCCGGGATGTAGGCTTGGGTCATGACATCCTGAGAAGGGGACAGTTTAGTATGAACCAACAACAAGAAGAACTTTGCAATGAAGCTCAGAGTCACCTTTCTGATAGGCAATGACATGTTTCACACCCACTCGGTATGCTCCCCATCCTATCTCTGAGCAGCATCTCTCTGAAAAGACTCGCTCTGAACAATTCCCATCATGTAGTCATAATTCGCGGTATTAATAGGGCGAGAGTGGGCTGAGCCATATATGAACCGATGAATGGTGGCCTCTGAGATGTCAACAGGGAAACTCTGCACCAGTGTGGACTAAAGTAAAGGGTTGGCCCAGTGGCTTGGCTTTCTTGGATATGGAATTTCAGACTGTGGCGGCGTAGGAAACATAGAATTCCTGAGTCATCTTCTCATTGCAGTTCCCTAGCCCCAGTGCCATCCACTCAAATATGTGCCTCTGGAATATTTTTTCAGTAACGGGCATGGTGTGGAGGCTTCTTGTAAGAACCCTACACTCCTGAACTATTGGCATCAAATGAAGAAATGGGATTGCCTTTAGAACTATAGTCGGACTGCGACTCGCCTGAATGTGTAGCCCCCCCATCAGACTGGGGGTAGTGACCTCGTCACTGGATGAGATAACCTGCTGCGATCTCTTCCTAGTGGTCAGTGGTACAGTAAGGGGAGCCTCGGGTAGTCTCCAGAATGCACTCCTGATCAATGACCTCATCAAGCAGACATCGGGAAGGGATGACGGATTTGGACTTGCCCTTCCCCGCATATATAGGAGCTTGCTTTTGGGCTATAGTACCTGTGGAAGACTAGTTAGTGCCAAAACAAGGCAATAAGATTTATGGAATAATTTTAGAACAAGATTCAGACCCAGACAAAAACTCAAAAAAAATTAACAGAGTAGCTGAACTTGTGACCCATGGTGGGTACCTACGTTGCTTTGATGTAACGACGGCCCATGGGTCCCCTCCATAGGTTAGGTGGTGAATTTATTGGCTTTCAAATAATGGATCGTAGTCCACATTGTGGTTCTAGACATAGCCCAATTGTTGTGTGCCACAGATCCACGAACCCCCACCTGTGGTCCGTAGGTTGACCTATGGTCTATGGATGGTGTTCGTAGATCAGTTTTGTGTCAAGCATAAAGTTCAACTTGCATTCAACCCGCAATTTCAACAATCATTAAATCAAACTAAGTCTAATTCATACATTTCAACATAATATATGGTAGTTCATCATCCGTAGGGTTGTGATCATGTAATAATTCTACACTAAACACAAAACAACTTTGAACACCCTAAGTCAAAACTTCCAATTCAGACCTTTTAGCCTATTTATTCTATTTAGATCTACCACATAGTTGTAGTATCATCTCAAGGGCAATACCTCAACTAATTTATTATCAATTTAATACGTAATCAATTACCCAAAGTCAAGTTCCACTTTGTGACTTCATGATTAAACAATGAACAAGTAATTCAAAGTTCAGTTGAAATCTCTTACCTTTCAAGTAAGAAAAGTAGATGAGCATGTGATGTAATCAACAATGATCATAAGATCGATCGTGATGCCAAACCCAGATCGTGGATGCATTGTGGAAATGGAAGATTCAGAAGAAAATGGAGATTTTGGGAGAGAGGTATGGGTATTGATGGAAAAGGAGGGTTATATGGGTTTGATATGGAAGATTAATGGGTGAATTGGGATGGATGAAATTGTTTATAATAGTTGGGGGAAAGAATATGATTTGGGGTATTTTGAAATGAAGGGGTTATATTAATTTGGGGTCCAGGTCAGGTCAGGAAGAAACCCTAGCTTAGATCCACGAGACACCATTGACTGCCCGTAGGTCGACCTACAGTCCGTCGGTCAAGTTTGTAGGTCACTTTGACACTTAAAAAAATAGAAAACTTACTTGGGTTCTATGGATGCCATCCATGGTCCTTGGGTTGACGAATGGATCGTCGATGGGGCCCGTACACCACTATAAAACTTTTTTTTGGTAGATATAGCCTTTTTGTCCCTGCACACGTAGTAACTATTACGACTTTGTTTTTACATTTTCTGGACACTTTTTAGACATGGACCCTATTCTATATCTAGCCAACACTAAGCAGAAAAATAAACATCTATCTAAAGAGCTACAAAATAAAAAACGACAAAGAAAACTCCTATATCGAAAAGAATCTCCTATAGATGGTTAGATTATACATCTTGGGTTGGCTCCCAAGCAGCGCTTGATTTAACTTCGTGGCATGACACGTACATCTTGATTTCTCAGACTTCATCAAGATAATAAGCCTCTATCACTTTTTGTATACTCTCAGACTTCCCCAAGTAGATTGATCCTCTGTTCGTTTACCTTAAACCTAATCCCTTCCTTGTTCTCGAGCTCAACCTCACCATGTGGAAATACATGAGTTACTATGAATGGCCCGGTCCACTTGGACTCAAGATTTCCAAGAAACAAGCGCAACCTTAAATCAAATAAGAGCACCAGATCACCTACAACAAATTCACGCTTTTCAATATTTTGATTATGGTACTTTTTCATCTTGTCCTTGTACAAGGCTTAACACTAATATGCTTTTAGGCGAAAGTCATCAAGATCATTCACATCATTCAGTCTTAGACTTGATGCATCGCCCCAATCAAAATTCAACTTCTTTAGTGCCGATATTGCTTTATGCTCTAGCTCTATAAATAAATGGCATGACCTCCCATATACAAGTTGGTAGGGGGACATACCTATAGGAGTCTAGAAAGTGGTTTGATAGGCCCATATAGAATCATCAAGCCTTCTTGACCAAACAATTTTGTTGGCGTTCACAGTCTTTGCAAGGACTTGCTTTATCTCTCTAATTGACACCTCAACTTTCCCAGTAGAATACGGATGATAAGAAGTGGCTATGTTCTGACGAACACCATATTTCTCTAGCAAAGCCTTGAAAAAATTGTTACAAAAGTGAGAACTTCCATCGCTTTTGATTGCCCTTGGTATACCAAATCTGGAGAAGATACTCTTTTTAGGAATTCAGTGAACTCTTTCTCTCATTGTTTGAAAGCGCAATTGCCTCCACCCATTTCAATACATAGTCAACTGCAACAAGAATATACTTTATCCCATGCGAACTCACAAATGGACCCATGAAGTAAAGACCCCAGACATCAAATAACTCAATCATCAATATCGGGTTCATAGGTAGTTCTTGCTTCTTTGAAGTCCTCCTTCTCGTTGGCAATGATCACAAGACTTGGCAAAATCATGAGCATCTTTGTGGATGGTAGGACAGTAATAACCACACTCCAAGATTTTATGAGTAGTCCGAATACCACTAGGGTTCCCACTAATAGGAAATGAATGACATGCCTCTAATATACTCATCATCTCAACCTCGCGCACACAACGACAAATAATCCCATCAGCACAAACACGAAACAAGTAAGTCTTATCCCAAAAGAACTTCTTCACATCAAACATAAACTTTTTTTCCTTTGGTGATATGACTAATCCGATAGAACCAAATTGCTTGCTAAGTAGTTATAAAATCTATGAACCAAGGGATAAGATCATAAAAAGCAGCCAATACCTGTTCATTCAGGAATGCTTCATTAATCTCTGCCCCATCTTCTAACTTTAGCATAGCTTCCTCCTCCAATCTGGACAAATGGTCGGCAACATGATGTTCTGTTTCCATATATCCTTAACATCAAAATCAAACTATTACAGCAATAATACCCATCTAATCAACCTCGATTTGGCATCCTTTTTAGCCATCAGATAACTTAATGCAGAATGGTTAGTATGGACTATGAGCTTAGTACCAAACAAGTAGGATCGAAAATTTTCAAATGTGAAAACCACAGCAAGGAGTTCCTGTTCAGTCACAGTATAGTTCTTTTGAGCCATATTCAGAGCTTTTCTGGCATAGTAAATTGGATGAAGAATCTTCTCTCGCCTCTGATGCAATACCACACCAAGCGCCACCCCACTCGCATCACACATCACTTCAAATGGTTGCCCCCAATTCGGTGAAATAATGATAGGTGATGATACTAGTCTTTCTTTCAAATCTCCAAATGCTCTTAGATAAGAATCATCAAAATAAAACTTACACTTCTTTTCGAGTAGCTTGCACAATTGGTGTGTAATTTTCAAGAAATGTTTTACGAACCTCTGGTAGAAACCTGCATGCCCAAGAAAACTCCAAACACCTTTTACAGAGATAGGTGGTGGAAAATTTTCTATGACATCAACTTTGCTCTAACAACTTCAATACCCTTGTGCAAAATTTGATGACCCAAAACGTTATGCACTTTTACCATGAAGTGGCACTTTTTCTAATTGAGCACGAGAATGCACTATTTACATCATTTTAGTACCTCAACCAGATGCATCAAACAACCATAAAACAAGTCACCTACCATAGAGAAATCATCCATAAATACCTTAATCATGTTCTCCACCATATCTGAAAATATTGATATCATACACCTTTGGAAAGTCGTTGGAGCTTTACACAACCCAAATGGCATCAGTTTGAAGGCGAAAGTCCCCTATGGACAAGTGAAGATGGTTTTTACTTGATCTTATGGAGCTATGGAAATTTGACTATAGTCGGGATACCCATCTAGAAAACAATACCAACCTTTACTAGCAAGACGATCCAGCTTCTGGTCTACGAACGGCATCGGGAAGTGATCTTTTTCTAACCAGGCATTTAGCTTGCAGTAGTCCATGTATACTCTCCATACATTCACTAGGCTCATTAGAACCAGCTCATTTTTCACACTAGGAACCACAGTAATCCCACCTTTCTTAGGTACACGCTGAACAGAACAGACCCAACTACTATTTTCAATAGGGTATATGACTCCAACATATAACCATTTAATAATTTCCTTTTTCACTACCTATTGCGGTGGATTAAGTCTCTTTTGGTGCTCAATACTTGGCTTGCTGTCCATCACAAGTTGGATTTTATAAGAACAAATGCCAGGAGGAATCCCAAGAATGTCCGCAATCGTCCATCCAATGGCCTTTTTGCTCCATTTCAATGCAGAAACCAATGCCTCTACTTGTTCCTCACTCAAATCAACAACAATGATTACTGGTAAAGTTCCATCTTTCCCTAAGAATAAATACCTCAAATGAGATGGTAAAGCCTTGAGTTCCAGTTTTTGAGGCTTTTCCACATACGATTTTTTGCAGGTGGAGAGTCGCAATTCTTCATATCTAACTCTAATCATTTTGGTTTGGAAAGGAATTCGAACCTATCAAGTGTGGAAGCTAATTCATCAAAGTCTTCAATACTATCACCGTCAAAATTCATCATTACCTCTGCCAGTGCATCAACACCCAACCTCTCTTCAATAGACACTTTAGAACCTCGCTCAACAATATGATTCACCACTGATACCAACTTAAGATCACTTTCCTACCTCATAAACCTATAGATATTATAAGTTACCTCCTCATTATTCAGTTGGAACTTCATCCATCCTCTCTCCATATCGACTAAGGCATACCTAGTAGCAAGGAGTGGTCTCCCTAAGATGATGGAAACCTCACAATCAAGTATCACAAAATCTACCGGAAAAATGAACGACTCCACTTTCACAAGGACATCTTAGAGAACACCAATGGGCTTTTTCACAGAACTATCAGCCATGTTAGATGCATCATAGTCGATTTTGGAGCCCCTAAACCCAACTTCTTATAGATGGACAATGGCATCAAATCAATGTTGACACTTATTTCGTATAAAGCTTTCACAAAGTGTAAAATCCCAATGGTACAAGAAATACGGAATGATCCAAGATCCTTTTTTTTCTGCACAAATGACCTAGTTGCAATAGCACTGCAATGTTGTAACCTTTCTTCATCCTCAAAACTGATAGCCATCCTTTTGGTCACCAAGTCCTTCATGAATTTTGCATACCTAGACATTTGCTCCAAAGCTTATACGAACGGAACATTAATGGAAAGTTGTTTCAACATAGTTATGAACCTGCGGTATTTTCCTTC
Source organism: Solanum bulbocastanum (assembly GCA_037074985.1). Taxonomy (NCBI): domain Eukaryota; kingdom Viridiplantae; phylum Streptophyta; class Magnoliopsida; order Solanales; family Solanaceae; genus Solanum; species Solanum bulbocastanum. The sequence continues at coordinate 14,769,520 of CM073597.1, read as the reverse complement.
GTCGGTCCTTTTCACCAAACTTTGTGGGAATGGTGGTGGAGGTCTAGGCATTGGAACAACGTTTTGGGTCACATCTGCTTCCTTCTCTGTAGCATATTTCGACTCTCCAGTAACCTCAATCTCATCCGCATCTTTTTCTACCACACATTTAAACTCAAATGGCATAGGGGGATCGATGGTTTGTTTACCATCGCGAGTGGTGACTGCCATACAATGCCCATCATTCATCGCATTCTAGATGGTATTGCTAGGGAGTGTGCCAGGCTGACATGGGTTCACAGTAGTGGACAACTAATTAAACTGTTGCTCAAGTTTCTTGATCTACACTGCATGGGCATCAACTTTTTGATATATTCCAAATAACTCATCTTGCATCTCTTTCAGATTCTCATCAGTTGCATCAAAGATCTTCATCATCTTTTGCATCATATCCTTAATGTGTGACATACTACTTCCACTCTCTCTTTACCAGATCCTTTATTACCAGGTGGAACATAAGGCCCAACTCTCCCATTCATGTTGCCATAGTTGTTATCACGATTGTAGTTCCCATTTTGGACATAGTTTCCCTCTTGATAGAAGTTTCTATAATTTCGACCTTGGTTTCCTTGACCTTGGCACTAATTATCCAAGTTGGAACCCTGGGAGTTCGTTCGAAAGCCCCCCGTCTGATCATTAACCAAATATGCATCCTCCTCATAGTAACATTCCTCAACTAGTGGTGGTGGAGTTCTAGTTAAGTAGTTTACCGCATTCACCTTTTTTGCATTTCCACTCACATGTTTCAATACCAAGCCTAGTTATGTCCTCATCTGAGCCATCTCTTCATGAATGTCATCATTGGATTGACTTGACTTGGTGCAGTTTGAATAGTGAACATGCTCCTTCTACTATTAGCCTTTCTCGTACTCCATGCCTTATTATTTTAGTGAACTCCTCAAAAGTGTAATCACCATATGATCCTCCAGCAATAGTATCTAGCACAACCTTTCCATTGTCATCCTGTCCTTTATAGAAGTACTCCTTCAGTGACTTATCATCTATGCGGTGATTCGGAACACTTGTATGAATGTAGTGAACCTGTCCCATAAACTACTTACAGACTCTCCATGTAGTGCTACGAAATTGTTCAGTTTATCCTTGTGATTTAGCTTATTAGACACTGAAAAATACTTCACCATGAACACCCTATGCAATTGGTCCCATGTATGAATCGAATTGTATGGAAGCTCAGAAAACCACACAATAGCATCATCGGTCAATGATAGAGGTAAGGCTCTCAAGCATGTGACATCCATGTCCAATTGCGGTCGTCCCATACAACTCTTACAGACACTTCTCAATTTAGCCATGTGACTATGTGGATCTTCCGGAGCTAGACCAGAAAACAACCCTCTTGTTGTAAGCATTTGCATCAGTATGTTGGTCACCACAAATGTATGCCCTAGAGGTAGATGAGGAAGAACAATAGGCCCTTCTGATTCAACTGTATTATAGTCAACCCTATAGTTATCACGCAACCTAGGAGCTGGCATATTTTGTACCCTCTTTGGATCTTTGATTAGATTACCACCATGAACTTGAGCGGGTATATTAACAACTCTAGGAGGCTGCAATTCATCTCCATCCTCATGATCCTATCTGATTTGATTATTATGTACCCCTAGATTTGCCATTTTTCTTAAAGTCTTTCTTAGTTCAGGATCGTAGGGGGTCAAGGGTTCGCCTCGACTCTATATACTTGGCATACATTAGAGTTGGAACTTGTAGAAAACAAAAACAAAATAAAACATAAAATCCAAAAATACTTAACTAAAGTTCAATTATGTAGTGAAACTTAATCAAAAAGTCATATTCCCCGGCAGCGGCACCAAAATTTGATATGCTCAAATTACACCTCCCTAAAGAAGTATAAGAGATCATTGTTAAATAAAGAACCCAACTTGTACGTTGGAGTCGATCCCATGAGAAATATGGTTTAGACTTAAACTTAAGTCACTATTATCATCGTTTAGACAAACTATTTCTAAGAAAAGTAAATCGGGGGGGGGGGGGGGTTTGTAAGTAAGTAACAGATTTGAATGCTTAAGTAACAAGTAAACAAAATTCAAACTTTGATTTATCAATATGAGAAGGAAACTAGGGTATATGTCTTCCCTACAAGCTCTTAGTGTAGTAATCCTAATAATAGTGATTCTTTCTTAGTATTTTACATGCAAAGTTGGTAAGTTAGGTATCCCTAAGTGATTGGTCCTCCAATTACGGAATTTAACCATGCACATTGGTTCGGCTACGGGTGTATGTTTTACTAACCCTTACCTTTACCCTAATGTAGTCTAGTTTTCACCCTCAGCCAATTGACATCAAACCATTAGATAGCATCCACTAAATTAAATACTTTTCTAATTCATTAGCTCCTTGGTCCGGCAAGTAAGAATGAGACGAGTTCTAATGCGTGCACTCGTTAAAAAGAGTTCTAAACAAAAGGATAACAATACATGCATAAACACTATTATACTTTGTTAATTGCTCATGGTTCCCACAACCTTAGTTATGGATTTAGCTACTCATGCTTGACAGTTCACAGTTCACAATTAGGTTAAAAGAATTCATGAACTTGCAATTAAAATAGATGAAAAGAAAAATATTGAATTGAAATTCAAAGTGAAAATTGTATCGAACGAAATCCTGAAATTTTATTGCTAAAAGTTTGCATCTTAATTCCCAAAGAACAAAAAATAGAAGTTTACAATAATGTATAACCCCCAAAAATAAGGATTACAACTCATATTTATAGAAAACAAATCCTAACTTAAACAGGAAACAAAATAAGGAAATAAAACTGCTCAGACACGGCTTCTGTCGATGGCACGAACTACGGACCATGGGTCGACCTACAGTCTGTAGGTTCCCTTCCGTGGTCCAATTCTTAGAAAATAAAATCAAGTATTGGAACTTCATCTTTCTGATCTTCAATCAACGAATGTGCTTTGACGTACGGTCCGTCGATGCCTCTGTGGTTCCATACTAGGTCAGACTTCCCTGATCTTCCACCTACGCTTGCCACCTATGGTCTGTGGATTAGACTATGGTCTATCCTGTAAGTCTGTGTTTTGAGTTATGAAACTCAACTTCCAGACCAGGACTTACAACTTCCTATGCACAGCCCGTCATTGGACCTACGGTCCGTGGGTGGCTTTGTTGGTGGCTACTTCTGCACTTTTTCAGCTCTCATCTCCATCAACCGCATCCAAGCCTATTTACTGTTAAAATTACATACAAAACATTATTTCTAATACAAAATATCCCAAGACACACACAAACTCTAAGTGAAATGAATCAAAAATACCGCAACCTCACGGTATATCAATGTTGGATGCTTTTCTTGGTGTTCGAACAAACAAGAGATTGTTTCTTAATCAACTACACAGGAAGAATTCATTGCTGCTACAACTGTAGTAAATCAAGCTCTATGGATAAAGAAAATCTTTTTCGATCTTGGGTTGGAGATGAAGGAAAGCATTGAGATATTTTTGGACAACTAAGTTGCCATTTCTATTTCTCACAATCCAGTTTTTCATAGAAAGACCAAGCAGTTAAATGTGAAGCTATATTTTCTTAGAGATGTGCAAGAGGATAGTATAGTGAATCTGGTATATCGCAAAACGGAAGAGTAGTTGGCTGATATTTTTACAAAAGCTCTTCCGACAAGAAAATTTGAGTTCTTGAGAAAGAAACTTGGAATTTGCAGCTCTTGATGCAAGGAGGAGTGTTGAAATCTTCCTCATGAGTTGTTCATTGATGTTGAGTTGGCATGATTACATGGCTACTAATGTGTTTTCTATTTTCAGAAGATAGATATTTTCTATTTTAGTTTTTCAGTTGTGAGTTTTTTAGTCTTTAGGGATGTAGAGTTATTGGTGGACTTAGTGCCTATTTATTAGGAAAATTATTTTTTTCATTTACTGCATTATTTACTTCAAATTTTTAGGAGTTCCTTCTATTTAAATATTTCTTTTTTCAGCTTGAAAAAAAGATCTCTTTTTCTTCTTCTGTCGTATGTTTTTCTTTAGCTATTAACACTAACAACTAAGCTCTTCTTGATGGCACTGAGACTTAATCTAAAAAGTACGATTCTTTACACATGTTGGGTACATGGTTTATGAGGATTTTGAGGTGTTTGAACTCATCGCCATATCGGTGCTCAATACTAGATAACTGCACAAACTATCCTCTTAAAAAAAGGTAACTACTCTAAAATATCTCTGATTTCATTAGCTCATTTAGAAATCAAAGTTCTCTTTTCTAAAAATAATACTCTCCTTCTTCATGTAAAAATGAAACATTTGGGAAATACTTAGTTCCCTTATACTCTTTCTCAAACTCTTCTTCACTTCCTCAACAAACTCAGTTTAAAACACAAATATTGGCTTTAAAATATATTCAACTTTTATAACTCAAAATAGGGTTCATGCTAAAATATAGACATGAACAAATCAACTCAAGAATGTCATAACAATATAGAAAACTCAAGACTCAAAACTCAACGATACTGCTCTAATACCAAGTTTATCACGCCTCGAGTCTACACCCTAGACGTAGCCAGTACTTGAGAACCATTGGTGGTCCCCAAGAGAATCCTTGTCCTTGCCGAGTACTTAGTGGAAGACTTACTCAAGCGATAATAAGTTTAAAAACGAAATTTAGAACATTTAAATTCAAAGTAACTACTCAACTAAAACTATCTGTAAAATACTCAATGACATAAGTATAATATTTTGCAAAAACCTCTCAAGGAAAGGTAAATAATGATATATTCCTCATCTTTATCTATATAGAAACCTCTATTACTCAAGATGAATGTCGAGGCAGGACCCATGAAATCTCAAGACAATTGACTAAAAATTAAATGTGAAGTTCTCCGAAATGGAAGAAGGCTCACGTAAGCTATCTTAAGTTTAAAGTGATCTCAAAAAATTGCTTATTGATGACACTAAACACATGTATCTACATCATAAAAAGATTTAGGTCGAATAATATCAGTACATTTAATGTATAAGTATGCAATATAGTCGAAGCAAAAAAGATCAATGAAAGGACTGCAATAGATAATAATGTACTCAAAGTGAATGTAGAGAAATAAATGAGTTAAATCATTTAAAACTTTACAAAAATACTTATTTATCTATGAATTTAACCTAATAAGTGTTATAAGACAATACATTTTAACTCTACTGAAGATTCTCTGACCGACAACCATCACTATGAGTTATGTGATGATACGTCATATCGGCCATGCTGCCCGAGCTTTCCTATATCTTGCTGAGATAGAGGACACCTCAACTAAGTGTATCCACTAAGATGTGCCTGAAGGCACTAAGGATTCATCTAAAAAGTATGATCCTTTACCTTGTTGGCATACATGGCTTATAAGGATTTTGAGTTGTCTGAAACTACTGTTCAATACTGCTCCCAATATAATATATATACTCATGCTCAATTGTATAAAAAATGCTCTTTCTCTAGATTGAGCTAATTGCTCGAACTATCCTCTTTAAAGAGGTAACTACTCTGAAATATCTCTGAACTTATAAAATCCTTTAGAGAGCAAAGTTTCTCTTTTCTCAAAATAAACAATACTCTTTTTCTTCATATAAAAATGAAACATTTGGGAAATACTTAATTCCCTTATACTTTTTCTCAAACTCCTTTTTCAGTTCATCAAAAAACTCAGTTTAAAGCACAAATGTAGGGTGTAAAAAGATTTTCAAGTTTTATTACTGAAAATAGGGTTCATGCTAAAATATAGGCGTGAACAAATAAACTTAAGGATCTCAATAGCAATATAGAAAACTCAATACTCAAATATCACGAACTCAAGAACTAAGAACTCGACAATACTACTTATCTGAAGAATACTCAATTGTTCATGCTGAAATATAGACATGAATGAAACAACTCAAAAATCTCAAATGCATAACATATAGAAATTCAATAATTAGAAATAGAATTTAAAAAAAATCAAGAACTCAAAATCAACTCATCTCAAGTATAATCGAATCTAAAGATAGAACCATAGATTAATATTTTACGAATTTGTAAGCAAATGTAGGGCGTGAGGAAGAACTAGTCCAACACTATGATAATTTTACATACTTGGAAGAATGAAGTTCTTGGCGAAATCGATAAAACTCGAAGAACACTTGAAACCCTAGCTTTTCTCCTCTTGGAACCTTGATCTAGTGACTTGAATTGTTAATGAATGTAAAAGAACTGATTAACACTTTCTAAGCCCTTAATTAGGTGTAAAAGGTTGTGGTGTAGGCTTAGAATAGGGTTAAAACGATGTAGTTTAAGTACCAAACACATATGGGAACGACCAAAATGACCCAGAAACAATCGAGGTGCCTTAAAAAGGAGGTTTCATGGACCGTTTAAGGCTTCACAGTCCGTGAAACACTTCATGGGCCATATAGTCGGCCGCGAAACATCACTTGCCTAACAAGGCATCACTAAAATGGGCATAACCTTTTACTCCAAACTTGAAGTGAGGAAAACTTGGTGGCATTGGAAAGAGGACTTAAAGTTTTAATATGATAAGTCATGGGCCACCTAATTCATTATATGATGAGAGCTATGATCGTTTGAAGTTGACCTATATAGAATCTTACGTCTAAACTTAATCGATAAGGAAACTTTCAACTCAACTTTGTGTTAGGGTGTTCTAGTGACCTTAATTGCTATCCAAAATCATTCTCACACTAAAGAATTAACCTTAGCATCTAAGAACAATTAAGAATCACTCAGTATGACCTTCTACACTATTCAAGAATTGTTTGGGGCTTAACTTAAAATTTTTTAGGGTATTACAATATCTCCCCCTTGGGATTATTCGTCTTTGAATAAAGGCTAGATTGAGAATAGAACCGAAAGGAATTATTCTATCACTACAAGAAATTATACTTTTAACAACCATTACTTAACGAAGGACATACACCCCGTCGTTATAAGTATATTTATAGCAACCAAACAAAAAACCCGGTCGCTCAAAGTTAAAGTTAAGTTCGTCTTTTACAAGAGAATAATGTCCTATGGTTAAAAATATTTTTTGTGTGTGGTTAATGAGTCGGTTTGCCTTTTTCACTCAAATTCTCCCTCCGTGAGCTCATCCCACTCATCCCGACCCTAGGAAAAATAATAAACCTAGAACATTTTTATAGTAAAGAACATCCTCAAACATCAATTCACCAAAGGTGAAGAAATTCCACTTTGAAACCCTAGGACATACCCTCTCCTTGAAGTTCTTTTTTACCATAGTAATTTCTATAGTTATTAAATTTTCTCTGAAAATCAGATTGAAGACATTCCTTTTTAAAAATTTCCGTTCTCAGCTTATCTATTTTCGTTTGATTGCTTAGGAATCGTGCTCATTTAATGCAACACCTCCATGCATTATTTATTTATGAGCAGAGGCTTCATTTCGAGAGCTAATGAGAACGAGTAAAAATGGCTATTAAATTAATGCAATATGTACGTGTGATTTCTTATGTCTTCTTTATTTAAAGCTCGCAAGTCGCATGCAAGTTTGGTTGGATTTGCCTACAAAAGATACAAAGATTTCTTTTTTGTTTTCTGTTTTTATTTATGCCTGTGGTAATTTTCTTTTGACTTGGTTGAAGGATGGATTAAGAAAAATGAATAAAATGAGGTTCTGGTCAATGAAGGACTTCCAAAAAACAACATAAAGAAAGTTGAGTTATATAAGTTGCTCATTTACTGTATGATTTTACATATTTCTCAGGAATTTGGAATATATGTTCTTTCATAAATTCTTAATGCAATAAACCTCTATTTCTTGCGTTATGCCCTAATTCACTGTTGATTCCGCAAAGATTGACTTTATGTGGCATTAATAGTTCATTTTATATAAGCATGTTGTCTTCCTAGTTGAAAGCTGGTTGCAGATTATCACACACATGGATAAAAAATCAATTTACTTTCAATAGGTGTGAATTATGTATTGCTCTAAAAAAATTATCTTTGCTTATCTAACTATCTATCCTAATATGAAAGGTACAATTTGTCAATTAAATAAATGTAACTAAAGAATCTGTGCTTCTTGGTTGAAGACTTGTACTGTTATAAACCAAAACAGAGAATTAATAAAGTTCAATAAACTTTATTAATCTAGGCTTCTTGGTTTAGTGCATATTTTGCAATGGCTGGTTGACGGGATAGTTAGGGGAAGCGGTCATATTCTCAGTCAAATTATGGTGAAAACAGGGGAAATAAAAGAAGAATTACTAGAAGTGATAAGGATCCTTTCTCTATTGGCCTTGATGATACCTTGTGTTTGGTAAAGAAGATAGGCAGCTTCATAAGTAAAGGTAGGGAGATTGTAAAACAATTAAGGGTGGAACTAAGGGCATGCTTGGAATGACTTTCTTTTGTAGTTTATAAGTTAAAAAGCTAAAAGTCTCAGTTCATCATACTCAACTTTTGCTTTTTAGCTTATTTTTGAACTTTTTAGGCCTAAAAGTAAATGTTGAAAAACACTTTTTGTTTTCTCAAATAGTTCCAAAAAAATGAGCTTAAAAGTCAAATGCTCCTTAAATTAAGACAATCCAAACACCCTCTAAATGATGAATTATAGTTGGAGAGACGGTACTTGACAGTGAGGAACGTGTTGTCACTATCTCCAGTTCAAGTGAAGAAACAAATGAGTTTGATGGCACTGAAGATCGTGTTTGTCTAGCTCTGAATGCCCTTTTAAGAGTATATGATAAAATTATTACTGATTACACTATTAATGAGACCTCTGAGGAAGCATCACAAGTTACTATGAAGCTTCTAGTACCTTCAGATCAGATTGGATGTAATATTGGGAAAGGGGGATAAATAGTTTAGGACATTTGCCTTATTCGTATTTTGAAAGACAAGTATTTGCCTGCATGTGCTTTGAGCTAAGATGAACTTGTGCAGGTAATGCATGATCACCTTCCCATCTATCCACTTGTGTTACTTCTGCAACATAAAACTTGTAATTTTGTTTCAATATATTTGTTGGTTGGTAAGTTTTATTAAGTGCTCCTTCTTCATGCTTGAAATTGCGGGCTATCACATTTCATCCTAAACTGGGTATCTTCCTTTATAACTTGGTCGACTGTCTGATTTAGAATTTGAACGATTAATCATGCTGCACTTTTGTTGCACACAGCCTACTGAAATTTATTATTGATGACCCATATTGCATAATCACACACACATGGATGGCTCAGTTGCGTTAGTTATAAATGTATGACCTCTACTTACTCTGCACCATCTTGAATTGTGCGACCATATTTCTAAATGAATAAACTTTTAAATGAGATTGATCAAACAATTTATCATTTGTATATGGTATTTTTGCTTTTGGATATGCTGAATTTAATATGAAAACTTCTTGCAGATAATAGGATATGCTAATCTTTCAAACCTTGATCCTCAATATAGCTTTTGTAAGTTCCAAATATCCAGTTCTAGTTTTTGTTCATCTTTTTTTTTTTTATTGGTTTTATAAAATTTATATATTTTCATTTATATCACTCTAGACAGCAGTGATGTAACGATGTTCCACCATTGATTTAGGTTGTTATGGAGAGTTCACGAGAGCTCTCTAGTGTCATTGTTGTATATCCTATAGTGAATTCATATTGTTTATATAAACCTTGTTTTTACAGTCACTATTTTTGCTGGTTCATTTTGACTACATTTGACCTATAAGATAATTTTCTTTTAGAATGTTGAATGGTTCTATTATTGGACTATGAACCAACAAGTAGCTGTAAATGTGCCATCTCTAGAGTCTCATGCACCTGTAAGTATCTGTCTTGTTTCGATAACAATGGTTTTGGGTGAAAGTTGGACATTGGATCTCTTTAAACATTAATAATGCATGCTTTTCTCTCTCTTTTTAAAGTTATTGTTGGGTGGCACAATCAAGCTATATTGGTTTTTCTAAGCATGAATATCCTTCTGGCCTTTCAACTTCTAGGTTTTTAAAACAGAGCATTTGACTGCAGCTGCCTCCTTTGGGTGTTTTTGTGGTTGGGAAGTGTTATTTTGTCTGTTGTCCTCCATTTTAGTGAAGCAGTGTGCCTTTTTTTCAGCTTGTTGCCTTTCTTAATTTGTCTGATATTCCCCTTTTTCTTTGTATTTCATTTGTTTTGTTGTTGTATTTCCTGTCTTGGTCTAGAGGTATGATCTGTTTCTTCATTAAAAGAAAAAACTATTCTGGATTACATTGATTTGGTCTCCTCGTTATGCATGAATTTGTCTTGTATGTAGTCATCAGGTAATTTAGCTTCACATTTTGTTCCTCATACTGCTCAACAACCTTCTCAATAGTTGGATTGCACCTAACATCCACAACCAACTGTATAAGTTCTTGATTTTCAGTTCTGAAGCATGGATTGTATATGGATTAATATTATTGAGATTATCCTTATTTTTGTGTAGTTGACCAGTGCTTTCACTATCAGATTGATAAGTGTTCACTAAGTTATCCTCACAATTATTAGACTTTCCAGTGATAACTTGCCTAGAGTTGCTTCCTGATCTTCCCTTCATGCTATCCTTTTTGTTCTTCATTTTTCCTTGTTCTGTTGTGTCCTTACCTTATCAGTTCTGGCATTGACTTCACCAACATGGCAGCTCAGTTCTGCCCCATTCATAACCTTGTTCTGATCAACAGAGATGTAAATTGCATTATCGTCATTTTGGTCAATTTGATCCTATTGTGTGTCATCCTTACCCTTAGACTGGGAGGAATTAACTTCTAATATAACAGTCCTAGAATTGTTTCTTATGAGTTATAGCTGGCTGAAAATAACATCACTTTTCTTCGTAGGTACCTTCTTTTTCTCGTTTTTCTTCTTGCTAATGTTCTGCCTAGCCATCATTGCCTTGTGAACCTTTTCTTTTCCATGTCAACATCTTTTGTGATCTTAGCCCCAAGCTTCTGTCCATCCCCATTTTCATTCTTATTCATTGCCTTAGAATTCTTTATTATTTTCTTATTCTTTTTCTTTTTCTTGGATTTGATGCAACTAAAACTTGTTCTTTTAGCTGATAAGGAATATGGAGTTTGAAGAACCTATCGAGGAAGAAAGTGCCGATCAAGTATCAACAACAGGAAATATTAAAGAACTAGATGAAGAACAAGAGACATTATATTTTTTTTGTTAGAAGTTATTTAAAGATGATTCCATTTGTACATGATTTTTATATTTTTTTAGGAGTTGAACAAATTCTATACAGCCAGATATTCTGATCCGCCTGTAAAAAAAACAAATTTCATACAATTTTGATAGTTAAAATTGTGGTCTTGTAATGATTTCGTTATTTGTAATTAATTATGAAGTATTCCTTTTAAGATGTTGATTTAGTTTTTCTATATCTTTACAATAACCATATGATAGTTTGATTTTTGATTAAATGTTTACAAGCAATTAACAAAGGTAACATTATGTTGCTGAAAAAACTTATAATGAGCATATTTATTGTTCTAATCAAAACTATTTAACGGCTGGAATGGTCACTAAAAAGATACGACGACTGGATTTCATGATGTCGTTAAAGGGTTTTTAGCGACCGGACTCGTAATCGGTCGCTGTATATCTATAACAACAGAAATAATACCTTCAGCGACCGAATTTCCCTTTGTTAAAAGTCTTTTTTATTGTAGTGTATCTTTCTGAACTTTCCTACTAACATAGGCGGAAATGATTTATACTACGAGTTTGGAAGTGTCTATAGCATATAAGTCATGAACGATATTATTTTTTGAACATAGTCACGTTCTATCTGAAGTTATATTACATGAATCAAAGGAATTTAGGCATGAAGTAAGAATAGGATTGTTATGCCTTACGGAATACAACTCCTAGCTTTCAAGCCTAGCAAAACCTCTAACCCATGCCCTCTTTTATGAATACTGCACCTCATTATTTGAAACTCATAACTGCTACATGGGTTTATGACTACTCTCACCAAGGTCTAAGTTAAACTATCTGCTCTTAATGTGTCACGCCCTGAGCTACCCCCGAGACGCGGACATGGGACCTAGGACCACAAGTGATCCCAATGAAAAGATAGGGAATATCCATATACTATAATTGAGATATACGAAAGCTGATGAGTTTAATACAAGGAAGATATTAACTCAATACTAAGCTAAATCTATCCATGTCTGAAATAAGCCTCTAAACTGACTAGAAATGTTGGGACATGCCCCAACTAGATCTAGCAAAACTGAAACTAAAGGACTAAAAGAACTGAAAAAATAAACATGTCACTGGTCCTCGAAGAATGAGGACTCACCACTGATGCTGCTGAACTGACAATCGGGAAGTGATCTAAGTATGATCTAGATGCTCAGAACCTGAACATACATCACGAGAAGATGTAGAGCAGAATATGCATCAGTACTTGAAAGGTACTGAGCATGCAGGATAGAATAAAGTTGAAGTAACATATAACTGAACAAAGCAAATAAGCAATGATATAATCTGAACATGATATAAATACTGAATGATGAGCTAACTGAATGCAGTGACCAATCGAGAGGACCCAATATACCCTGACAGAGTTATAGAGCCATACTGGCGTGATCATTGAAATGATGCCCACAGAGGGGACTTACAACCTACGTGGCTAGTAGTTCTAGGACTATTTAGGTACGCTGAACCTTAGTCCAACTCGATATTATGCTACTCCCAATGGATTAAGTAATTAACACATTATGACTAAATTTATGTAAGTTATTGGATAGCTCAAACTGAACATGCAAATTGAGTATGCAACAGTTAAACTGATATTGATGCATTAATAACTAAGGCATGTATAACTGAATAACTGAAATATCTTACCTAGCACGTGTAATTCAAGAACTAAAGAAATACATAGCTAGGGTTCTGGAATTCATTCAATAAACTGAATATTAACATACCAATCTGAGTTGGATTATTCTAACAGCTAAGGACCTAATAATTCTAACATTCAAGAAACCCTAGGTCTAGTTATAATAAAGGAATCAGGAAACTGACTAAAAACTAGGGACCTAATTGGTGAAAGGAACCTACTAGTGAAATCCCACATACCTGGAAATGAATTCCACGGAGAAATCTTTAGATTTTGGGGCTGGAACTGATGGAACCTTGCTGCGTTCTTAAACTAGGGTTCTTGACCACTTTTCTCCTCTTACGCTCTACGTTTCTAAGTTTTGATTAAAGAATTGACTTAGGTAAGTTCTAGTTATGTTTCTAGGCTAAAACTAACCAAAACCACGTAGTTTAGGGTTAAAACGACGTAGTTTAGGTGTCCAACGAATAAGGAAAAGGCCAAAATAACCCTGACTTAAACTGTATATGGGATGACCACGGCCACCTTCACGGACCGTGAAGTTGGTCGTGGTCTGGACTTGGTGACTACTAGCTGAGGGTCTGAGTCCACGAGCCCTACCACGGCCTGTGTAAAGGACCACGGACCATGAAAGTGTCTATGGTTTCCACTTGGGTTGCGGTCTGGAGGGATTGGCAAGGAGGTGTACTGGTAAGGCTCCACGGACGCCCCCACGGGCCATGTGAAGGACCACGAGGCCGTGGTCCTCACTTAGGTATGGGGTCTAAGGGGATGTCTAGAGAGGTTCACTGCCTCGACTCTACGGACCGTGGACCCTTTTATGGTCCATGAACCATGCAGTGGTTCACTGCTTCAGGTATATTTCTACAAAAAATTTTTGGGTTTGGTTTGCGAGGTGTTACAATATCTCCCCCTTGGAATCATTCATCCCTGAATGAAGACTAAACCAACTGAAATAGACGGAATGAGCTACAACCCTATCACTAAACACTGAAGGCTGATTTCTAACTGAACTGAGTTCCAAAAACATGCAAATATGCTGAAAATGCAAGTACAGACTGAAGGAACATGATACTAAGGCTGATTTCATGCATGAATGACTAAAAAATGGAAGAGGAACTATTACCTCAAGTTGGAATGGATTCGGAAGGAAAGAGGCAAGGATACTTGGCTTTCATGGCTGCTTCTGCTTCCCAAGTAGCTCCCTCTACGAACTGACTCTTCCACCAAACCTAGCCTAAAGCGACTTCCTTGTTTCTCAAGCTTCTAACCTGACGATCAAGAATCTCAACTGGTACATCCTCATAAGAAATACTATCTTTCATAGCCACACTCTCTAATGGTACCACGGATGTTGGATCACCCTCACACTTCTTCAAAAGCGAGATGTGGAAGATTGGAAGCATTGCTGCCAAATTTGCTGGCAACTCTAACTCATAAACCACTTAACCAATCCTTTTTGAGATCTGGTAAGGGCCTACATATCTAGGACTGAGCTTCCCTTTCTTGCCAAACCTCATCACCCCCTTCATAGGTGACACCTTCACGAAAACGCAATCATCAACTTGGAAATCTAGTTCCCTTTTCCTTACATCAGCATAAGACCTCTGGTGACTCTGGGATGTCTTAAGTCTATCTCTAATGTGTTGCACTTTCTCCATAGCATAAAAGATTGAATCTGGCCCTATCAAGGCTGCTTCACCTACTTCAAACCAACCAACAGGAGATATGCATCTACGCCCATACAATGCCTCATAAGGGGCCATCTGAATGTTGGAATGGTAACTATTATTGTAGACGAACTCAATAAGAGAAAGGTGATCATCCCAACTACCCTTGAAATCGATCACAGAAGATCTCAACATGTCCTCTAAGGTCTGAATGGTACGCTCTGCCTGACCATCCGTCTGTGGATGAAATAATGTGCTAAAGTTAACCTGAGTACCAAAACCCTTCTGGAATGACTTCCAAAAATGAGAGGTACACTAAGGACCTATATTTGAGATGATAGACAAAGGAACCCCATGCAACCTCACAATCTCATTAATATAAAGCTTGGCGTAGTCCTCCGCCGAATCTGTAGTCTTGACCGCCAAAAAGCGAGAAGACTTAGTAACTTTGTGAACTATCACCCAAATGGAGTTATGCTGTCTGCGAGTACGAGGTAAACCTGTGATGAAGTCCATGTTGATCACTTCCCACTTCCAAGTAGAAATGTCAATCTCTTGAGTCATACTTCCTGGTTTCTGATGTTCTACCTTGATTTTCTAGCAATTGGGGCACTTAGACACAAAATCTGCAATATCTCTTTCCATACCATTCCACCAATAGACTTCCTACATATCGCAGTACATCTTAGTGGCACCTAGATGAATAGAATATATGGAGTTATGGGCCTTTGCAAGAATATGTTGTCTCAACTCTCCCACATTAGGAACACATAATCGACCCTGGTAGCGAAACACACCATCTCCCCCTTGGGAGAAAACCTCAACTCTCTGTTGGTGGACTGCACCCTTGAGTTCAAGTAATATTGGATCACTGTCTTGCTTTTCCTAAACTTCCACTACCAAAGAAGATTCTGCCCCATTTTGAAGCGTTACACCACCATTTGATATGCTCATAAAACAAACTCTTAGGCGAGAAAGTCTGTGAACATCCTTTGCTAGCTCCTTTATTTCTTCCTCAACATGTGCTACACTACCCATAGATAGTCTGGTAAGGGCATCTGCCACTACATTTGTCTTACCAGGATGGTAATGCACACTCATGTCATAATCCTTGAGGAACTCAAGCCATCTTATCTGGCAAAGATTCAACTCTTTTTGGGTGAACACATACTGAAGACTCTTATGGTCTGTGAACACATCTACATGAACACCATACAAGTAGTGCCTCCAAATCTTAAGTGCAAACACCACTGCTACAAGCTCAAGGGCATGAGTCGAATAATTCTTCTCATGCACCTTAAGTTGTTTGGAAGCATAAGCTATAACCTTACCTCACTGCATCAACACACAACCTAGGCCGACTCTGGATGCATCACAATAAATCACATAACCGTTTAAACTCTCTGGTAGAGTCAAAATAGGAGTTGTAGTCAACCTAGTTTTTGATTCTGCGAAGCTTTTCTCACAATAATTGACCACTGAAACTTGATCATCTTCTGAGTCAACCTAGTCAATGGTAAGGTTATGGATGAAAATCCTTCTACAAACCATCTGAAATAGCCCGCTAGACCCAAGAAACTTCTGATATCTGTAGCAGAGGTAAGTCTGGGCCATTGTTTCACTGCTTCTATCTTCTGGGAATCTACTCAAATTCCTTCACTAGACAAAATATGCCCAAGAAAAGCAACTGATTGTAACCAAAACTCGCACTTGTTAAATTTTACAAATAACTGGCGATCTTTGAGAATTTGCAGAACAACTCTCAAATGACTCGCACGTTCTTCCTCATTCCTAGAGTAAATGAGGATATCATCAATAAAGATGATAATGAAAAATTCCAACTACTGCTTGAACACTTTGTTCATTAAATCCATGAAAACTGTAGGAGCATTGGTTAGTCCAAATGACATGACTACAAATTCATAATGACCATATCGAGTTCTGAAGGCTGTCTTCAGAATGCCACTATCTTTGACTTTAAGCTGATGATAACCGAATCTGAGGTCTATCATTGAGAAATGACTAGCACACTGAAGTTGGTCAAACAAGTCATCAATCCTAGGGATGGGATACATATTCTTGATTGTGACCTTGTTCAACTTCCTATAGTCAATGCACATTCTGAGAGAACTATCTTTCTGATTTACGAAAAACACTGGTGCACCCCATGGAGAAATACTAGCTCTGATGAAGCCCTTATCTAGAAGGTCTTTCAACTGCTCTTCCAATTTCTTAAGCTCAGCTGGAGCCATTCTGTAAGAAGGAATAGAGATAGGTTGGGCATCTGGAAGGAAATCAATTCCAAAGTCGATTTCCCTTTCGGGAGAAACTCTAGGAAGATCATCTGGAAACAGTTCTCAAAACTCATTGACTACTGGAACTAACTCAAGAGTTGTGGATTTAGAACTAGAATCCTTAACGCAAACTAGATGATAGAGATAACCCTTAGAGATCATTTTTATGGCCTTAAGGTAAGAAATGAATCGACCCATAGACACTAAGCTACTACCCTTCCATTCTAGGATTGGTTCGTTTGGAAACTGAAAACGAACAATCCTAGTTCTACTATTGACTGAGGCATAACAGGAATGTAACCAATCCATGCCTAGAATAATATCGAGTCTACTATTTCTAACTCTACAAGATTTGCTGAGGTGACTTTTTGAGAGACTATGATAAGGCATTATGTATACCCTTCTAGCTATAATTGGGTCACTGACTGGAGTAGAGACTGATAAGGATTCTGAAAGAGTTTCTGAGCTAACACTGTATTGGACTACTGTGTAAGGAGTTACAAATGAGAAAGTTGCCCCTGGATCTAATATTGCATAAACGTCAAGATCAAAGACTCGCAATGTACCATTGACTACATCAAGAGAATCTTCCTAATCTTGGCGAGCCTGAAGAGCATAGAGTCTGTTTTGGCCCTATTCGCCACCTGTACCAAATGAGTTACCCTACTGAGTCGAGCGACCTGCTGGTGCTGCTGAAGTTGTAGACTGAGCTCTACCATTATTTACCTCATGCACCCTGTCTAGAAGGACAATCCTTCAATCTATGACCAAACTGACCACACCCAAAACATCATTCCTTACCGCAAGGCACTCGTCCGGATGGTTCTTACTACATTTCGAGCAATTTGGGTAAGTTTTGGTGCCTGAAACACTAAATTGAGACTTAGAGCCTGACGCCCTACCTTTCTAATCGTTACAGAACTTGGGGGATGGAACATTAGATGATGAAGGTACTGGAGTCGAAGACTTCTACTGAAACTGCTAGCAATTTCCACCACCCAATTTCTGTTGGGAATACTCGTAGTTACCTATTCTTGATTTCTTAGTCTCCTTAGCCTATTCCCTAAGCTTATCACCCTCAACCTATTGAGCATGAGTCATGGCCTAGAGATGTTCATGTCTCTCAACAACATACCATTTGCCTGAACTGGAACCCGCTGATTATTCTAGTTGGCCATACTTTAAGCCAACATCTGAATGGCGTTCTCGAACTGTGCATTCGACACTTCTTGATCATGGACTGGAGGAGCCGCATTTGTGTTCTTGGCATTCACATTCCTGGTGTTAGCTCTACGAGGAGGCATGATTACTGAAACGTAGAACATCAAGTTAGAATAGAATTAGATCATACCTTATGCATGATAAGAGTAACAAGAAATAATGTTTTCCCAACTCACTTTGTAGCCTACCTCTCATTAGATGTGGTGCACTTCACACCCATGAAAAGGACTCTGCTTAATGTGGATTTTTAAACATCCTACGACTCTTAAACCTAATGCTCTGATACCAAGTTTGTCACGCCCTGAGATACCCCCGAGACACGGACACGAGACCTAGGACCACAATTGATACCAAGCTAAACCTGCTGGCATGATCATGAGCATACTAAATATAAGCAGAATAATAAAAATTATGCGAAAGCTATAATCATAAACAAAATGAAAAGATGGGAAATACCCATATACTATAATTGAGATATATGAAAACTAATGAGTTTAATATAAGGAAGATATTAACACAATACTAAGCTTAATCTATGTCTGAAATATGCCTCTAAACTGACTAGAAATTTTGGTACATGCCCCAACTAGATATAGCAAAACTGAAACTAAAGGACTAAAAGCACTGAAAAGATAAACATGTCATTGGTCCTCAAAGAATGAGGACTCACCACTGATGTTGTTGAACTGATGATCGAGAAGTGATCGAAGCGTAATCTGGATGCTGAGAACTTGAACGTACATCACAAGAAGATGTAGTGCAAAGTATGCGTCAGTACTTAAAAGGTACTGAGCATGCAAGATAGAATAAAGCTAAAGTAACGTATAATTGAACAACACAAATAAGTAATGCTATAATCTGAACATGATATAGATACTGAATGCTGAGCTAACTGAATATTGTAACCAATGTATAACATGTTGAAACTGAATATTGGATATACTGATAAATGGTCAATGCAATAGAATATGACTGAACTGTGGAAGCTACTAATAACCGATAGTAAAACCACATGAGCTAAATATGGAGTCCGATGTATATGCCCCATCAAGAGGACCCAATATACCCTGCCAGAGTTATAGAGGCATGTTGGTGTGATCACTAAAATTATGCCCCGTAAAGGGGCCTTACAAACTATATGGCTAGTAGTTTTAGGACTATTTAGGTACGTTGAACCCTAGTCCAACTCGGTATTATGCTACTCCCAATGGATTAAGTAATTAACACATTATGACTGAATTTATGTAAGTTACTGCATCGCTCAAACTAAACATGTAAACTGAGTAGGCAACAAGTAAACTGATATTGATGCATTAATAACTGAGGCACGTATAACTGAATATCTAAAATATCTTACCTAACATGTGTAATTAGAGAACTAAAGAAATACTTAGCTAGGGTTTCGAAATTCATGCAATAAAGTGAATATTTATATACTAATCTGATTTGGATCATTCTAAGAGCTAAGAACCCCATTATTCTAACATTCAAGAAACTCTATGTATAGTTATAATAAGGGAATCAAGAAACTAACTTGAAACTACGGACCTAATGAGTGAAACGAACTTACTAGTGAAATCCCACATACCCAGTGATGAATTCCACGGAGAAATCTTTAGATTTCGGGGCTGGAACTGATGGAACCTTGCTGCATTCTTGAACTAGGGTTCTTGACCTCTTTTCTCCTCTTATGCTCTAAGTTTCTAAGTTTTGATTAAATAATTGACTTAGGTAAGTTCTAGTTATGTTTCTAGGCTAAACCTAACCAAAACCACGTAGTTTAGGGTTGAAGGAATGACAATGATTCTACTTGTTCTCCCTGCAAGTCTCCAACCATATTTTCAATACTTTTCAGTCTTATTTGATTTCACTTGAGATCATAAAGGTGTGATTCAAGATATCTCCTAAGTTAATTCTATAAATTCCTTAAGCTAAGTTCCGATACATGTGAGCAACATGGTATGCTCATTTTTGTCATATTGTGAATCATTTCTACTTTTATAGACGTAGAATAAGTTGAATAGTTTTTTGTATTTGATTATATAGTGACGTGTTTAATGGGATTTTATGGTAGTTTTTCATCCCTTTTTGGCGTGCGAATTTTTATATTTTCTACCTTGACCTCTCTTTTTGTGTCGGAGGTTTGATAATATGATTGTCTTTCCTGCTTGCCTTACTGCTTCTTCTTTCTTTCTGGCTTTTCAAAGTCAAAATAGTAAATGTTTTCATGGAAATTTCAGTAACTTGCCTTCAGATGCTCTGCTCCTATTCTAATAAAAGAAGCTAGCAAATGACAAGCAGAATTATGTCACTTTGGTTAGCTTGCTGGGGGCATGTATTCATATACTGAATATCAATTAGGTTAATGTATACACTCGCACATTGTTATCGGTGGTATTCAACTACATGTTGAACTGGAAACAGCCTTTCTAGGCATGTATGCAAAATGTGGTCATATACAGCAGGCATTCTGCATATTCAATTCAATGAGTGATAAAAATCTGTAGACCTAGACCATTATGATTTCTGGTCTTGCTGATCATGGCCATGGAGAAGAACTTGTGTCCTTGTTTGCAAGAATGGAAGAATCAATTTATCATTTTCTGCAATCTTATATGCTTGTAGTCATATTGGCCTTGTTGATGTGGGCCGTAAATATTTTGAAAAAACGGTAAGTATTTATAAATCATGCCAACTAAGGTAGACCTGTTTGGACATGCTGGAGAATTAAAAAAAACTTATGAATATTACAAGAAGCATGCCTATAGAGCCTTATTCTATGATATTAAGGAGTTTCATTAGTGGTTGTAAGCATCATGGTCATATTCCTTCACAGAAGAAAATATAAGAGATATTCTCCTCAAATGAGAGTCTGGTATCAGAACAACCTATGTACTTGCAACCAGTTTGTCTTATATTTTTGGTTATTGGAAGGATGTGAATAGCCTAAGATCACCTATGAAAGCGAAAGAGATAAAGAAATTTCCTGGCGGCAGTTGGGTGCAGTCACTTGGTAGTTCTTCAGAAGAAAGCAGTTAAAGTATTCAGCTTTATGAATCTTCTATATCCATTCTACCTTTTTTGGGGCAATCATCTTTGATACTGGTTGTGAGAAATATTGCAAAAGAATATTATTGAATTGTTGTTTTGTCTACATTATTACCTTAAGACCTTATTTATAGACACTACAATACAATACTTTACCAAGTAGTATTCCTATTTCTATTTCTATTCCTATTCCTATTCCTATTCTAATAGGATTGTATAAACCTATTCCTATTCTAGTAGGATTGTATAAACCTATTCCTATTCTAACACAGGTAAATGATTTGTTGTCTCCTTCAACTACTGTAACAAGCGGTTAAGGTTCAATCTTGGAATTCTACTCAGAAGTTGGTGTACCCTAAAAGTGGCACATGTCTTATCCCTTTTGCTTCACTTCAAGCCATCAGAAGGGGTCATGCTCTGTGTACTCCGTATCTGTTAATCCTCCATATCCTTCACATTCTATGATTTTGGTATAGTTAAGCTTTTCTCAGTATACTCAGCTATAATTGGTTAGTGAGGTAATCTTTGGATATTTATCACAATGGAAAGGAACCATTTAATTGAATTCCATATTGAGTATTCAAATTAACGTTCTTCTGGTCTCATCTTCTTAAACTTCAGGATCCAGTTAGTTGTATATATGATGTTGTTAGTGACAATATCATATGAACCTAGTTTGGTACAAACTTCTTTGTTGTGTATTAGATCACTTGCATATGAAAACCGTTTCAAGCTTCCCGTTGATGGTTTAAAAATAATATTCAGCACTAGATGTTAGTGTATTTCATCGGAGACTATCCAGCACTCTAAATTATTGGAAGCAGTTGGCCTGTTATCTCAAGTTGATCCGAACTAGTTGTCAATCATTTGAAGAATTTTCCACTTTTGAATGGTGACGATCCTTATATAAGGTGAGGCATGCAAAGTTATTCGCAGTTGCTAGAAAGGTTGAGCTAGCTGGGATGTGGAGAAGCTAATATATCCTACATGACGAAATTGGATAATCTCTACTAGGTAACCAGTAAATGTCTAAACAAACATTATCATTGTTCAGTGTGGCATGAGTTCAGTTCTCTTACAATTGATATGCTGGTTTTAGATTCATTTGTCTCCAATGTGCATTAGTTTTTTGATGTATGAGATACATTACATCATATTTATTTTAAATGGCATTCTAATGAATTATTAATAAAATTAAAGTTCAGTAGATCATGAAGTAAAGATGGGGGATCTAGTTTCCTCTCAGTTGCATTAGATATAGAACTCGAAGCTCGAGTTAATTGATGGGCACGCTAGTTCTCTGCTCTTTTAATAGAAGGCAAGGAAATAGATGTAAAGCCACACATTTACTTTACTATCATGGATAATAACATAAAAGTAAGAGTTGTTGCCGCTAGATTTTTCCAACACTAGTTTAACTAAGAGACTGTCAATCTCCATAATTATAATTGATGCAAACGGTTCCTTTAGCTAGGCTTAGTGCTTCTTAAACCAAAGCCTTGGCCATGAGTGAGTCATGCGGCGAATATAATCTACTGCAGCAAAATCTCATGAAGTTTCCTTAAGAATCACAGAGTAGCATGTCAACTTTGTTCCTCACAAAGTAAGGTCAAAAGAAGCATCAATGTTTTATTTAAGAATATTCTCATCAGGAGGAAACCATTTAATTAGACCTTACCCTAACTTGGGACTCCGACTTGAGTTTCAACCTTGAACTAAGACTCTTAACTTGACCCGGAATCTAACTCTAACTCAAGATTTGAGCCTTGTGTCACGACCCAGACCGTCGTGATTGGCACCCACACTAACACTCAGGTGGTAGAACCACTACTACAACCCAAACCAAGCAAATAATCAAAAAACTAAGGCATTTAAATAGAACACTAAGGAAATAAAAATAGAGTTCCCATAAACTCTAACAAAAGTCTAACAATAATAACTAACAATGTAGAATAATAACCTAGAACTTGAAAGCCAATGTACCAAAACATCTAAACTAATGATACAAGTCTAAACAAGAAGGGATACACCCCAAACTAATGAACTAATTAAACAAATGTCTAAGTCTAGAAATGGTGGACATAGACGAAATAGAATTCCATGGCAGCCCGAAAGAATTGGCTCACCCTTGAATTTGAAGCAATGATCACAAATCTTCTAAGTGAGGTCTGTCAGTAGCCGCTTGTAGATGCCCTATACTCAACAACAATAAGAGCAAGTGCAGAATTAGTACACAACCACAGTGTACTAGTAGGATCATGCGGCTATCCCACTAGTGCAACATAAACAAGTCAAATAACATTATAATCACATGCATATATATCAACATATACAACATCATCAACATTTATGAACAACCAACAACTTCACATTTTATATCACATCATTGGTCCTATCATGGAATCCAAACCCAAATAGTTTGTATGCCGTAACATGGCAACCGATCCCATATGTATGCCAGAATGTGGCAACCGATCCCATAATTATGTCAGAACGTAGCAATCCAATCCAATTTAGTTATGCTGTAATATGGCAATCCGATCACATTCACATACCACAATCACAAACACAAGTACATAATCAAGATCATAGAGTTAAGTCATGATTTCATGGCAATGATATTTCATCTATCTCATTTACAACAAGTGTGATCAACACTGCAACATTCATACATATACAAGCATCATAATAAAGCAAGAACAAGCATACATCACACAAACATAGAATCACAACCATCACCTACCTCGAAACAAGATTGAACCCTAACAAACTTGATCATTCCCTTTTTATACTTGTTCCGCTTGTTCTTGGTCTACAAATAATCAATATAATATGGAAATCAATAAACAATCACTAATTACCTGAATTACTAACAATTCAATGAACCCTAGATCAAACCCATAATCCCAATAATCCAAATTAGGGTTGTTTCCACTATATAATCTATAACAAAACCTTCCCCCATCAATATTCACTCATTCTATTACATTTTATGAATCGAAAAAAGGATTCGAGGAGTGAAAAGCTTACCTTTAGCCTCAAGAATGGTTGAAAATGAGTAAGAGCTGCCTATGGGTCGTTCCTTAGCTCTAAAATTCAAAAAGTGCCAAATAAGGTCTTCTAGGGGATTATTTACGAATTTAAGTCACGTCAGTCCCGCTGCAGGGGCCCTCACCTTGCTCTAGCAGCCCCACCAAAGCGACCAGAACCCCCGCCCTGCGGCTTTCACGTAACAATGAGATATTCGTCTTTCATCTATGATTTTGAGTCTCGTCGTACCCGCCATGTCGACCATCATCCCGTTGCGGCAATCCGGCTAGAGCGGTAACTATCCCGCTAAAGCGGTCCAAACAGAACTAGAGAACTAATTAAAAGAATTCCTAAATCCCATTTTACAACACATCTCTAACCCACGATGATCAAAAAACAACCTTTACGTTAAGATCGATTCAAAGAGTTCTACTCGCCCGAATTCAATTCCGTAAAGTCGTACATATTCCTTAATGAGTTATATAACCACTCATGTAATCAAAACTATAAGAATTCCAACCAATTGTTACCAGATTTCTCTACACCTCAAAGACTCCGATTTTGTCCAAATTTGGACAAGGTTGAGAAAATCCAAGTACTATGAAAAAGTTTTTTGGCCCTAAATTTTCCCCTATTGGCTTTTCTATAACAACGAAAATAGGTCGTTACACCTTGATACCTTAGATCTAAGTCCCAACCCTCAACCTCAACCCATGACCTAGGACACGAGACCTGAAACCCGATCCTGACCTCAAGACTTGATACCCAAGTCACAAGCCCCTTTAACCCTAACTTGAGATTCGACTAGGAGCTGGAGCATTACCCTGATAACAAATTGAGATATAAACCTGACCTTAACCCGAGACCCAATCCTCGAGATTTAGAACCTGATACTTAACTTTCAGTTGGGACTAGAAACCTAAATACTCGACCTCAATCCATATTAAGAATCGAAGTGATATTTTAGAAGTAAACCCAAACCAAAGTAAAACTTTAAAATGGGCTAGAGTTTGACACAGTTTAGAGATTACAAATGAGTTATGTTTAGTTAGGTTAAGAGGGTCGATCTAATATGAAATTATCTTTTGCTCAAGATTTTGGCGTGAAATTGGTGGACCAACAATTTCAAGCCATATTTGACACCCCTACCTATAAGTGTAGCCTTTATGGATGTGGACCAAAAATGAGCCATGTTAGAGATTACTCCTCCTCATCAACTATGTTTTACTTCAAGGAATACTTTATATATATAATAAGATGAGGTATGCATCTTTTCATCACTTCTCAACATTTCATTTACATATTCCATGATATTGCACCATTGGAAGAAAAATTGTTCATAGAATTATTAGATGTTTTACAAGATTTTTCTGAAGTATTAAAGAAATCAAAATTCATGTATCCACAATTAATAATGAAATATATGAATTCCCTTGTATCTCAAAACCTTCAATTAATTTAGTAAGAATAACTTATTATTGTCTGTCTTTGAAGCATAAAGGATCTCAAAGTTCTGTCACAATGCTCTAGCATATGTCTCTTTGATAATGTGATAACAATTATCTTCTACCTATTATTTTATGTAAGTATAAAATCCAAAAAGAATCATACATGTGATAACATCGTTCGATGCCTAAGCCTTTGCCCTCGATGGGGCTACATAGAAATGTCTATGTCTGCCTCTACCCAGGCCATAAGTCCTACCACATGACTTACCTTACTGGAGACAACCTCTAATACCCGATTGTACACTACGATGGACCTGACCCTGACCTCAAAGTTACACCTCAAAAAATTAGAAGTCTAGAAAAGGAGCCAGGTGGAAGGTCACCAATCTATAACTGAGTTATGACACCCTTCATGGAGCCCTTCATGTGCCGTGAAGGGCAACACGGCTCATGGTGATGCTCGTGGCTACCTTCTAGTGCGTGGCCGAGAAGGGGATCCCCTCCCACGAGCCCTTATATGTCTCATAGTAAGCCTCACGACCCGTAGTGGTGGCTGTGAAAGGGAGGCAAAATCCACCTCTATGCTAGCCTCCTCCCACGAGCCCCTAGATATCTCGTGAAGGGTTAGATGGCTTGTGAAGGTCGGTGTGTAAAAGGGTAGGACTTGCTTAGCCACTGGTCTAGGGACCACGACTTCCCAGATGGCTCCTGGATCCCTAGACGGCTCATGAAACCCTCCATTTGGGGGCTCGCTTTAGTTGTAAGTCGGGGTCAGTTGGGTTTTTCCTAAATATTTTATCTTTATACTATGTTGTTTTTCCCTTATCTAGGACCCATATTTGAGTGATTTTAACCCTAAAATGAACCCATTGACGGCATTCTCTCAAATTTACAGCAGAGGAGCAGGTATTTCTCTCAAAATATTTCTCTCTTTAGAAAAGCTTGAAGAAGAAGGGTCCAACCTAGGGTTCCAAGTCAAGTCTCAAATTCTTCCATTGAAGTTAACCAAATGTCATTGAGGTATGATAGTTTTCATCCATGGATTCATTCTATTCATGGAGTTACCAAATTCTCTTATTTTCAAAGATAGAAATCCTCAATTGAGTTAGGGTTTTTCTTCAATGTTGTGGGTTCTTTTTGATTATTGATTTAATTGATGGATTTATGATCTTTTATGCACTAATTGAGTTAATCTCATGTTTTTATGATGATACCTCATGAAATCATGTAATTCCCATGTTTTCCAAGTTATGATTATATAATGTGGGTATTGGATTATTAAACAAGAGTTTATGAAATCTAGCAAAAATCGATAGAACTACATGATTTATGATGAATTTTCATGAGACCATGTTCTATGGATATTGATGAATGAAAGTGGGTTTTGAACTATGAAAGGTGAATTATGGAATTATGCATGTTCTTATGGAAGTATGTAAATGTTTGAAGGATGCTTTGAGAGTGAATTATCAATGAGGTTGCTATTGTTGTATTGTTGAAAGGATTTTTCATATACACATGTAAGCATGAAGTGTGAAAGGTTTTCTCACATGATAAGGGTTTTTAGTGTTGAAAGGCTTTCTCAGCTCAAAAGAACCAATGCTGAGAATCTATTCAAATGATGAGGCAATAGGCGATTACCCATGCTCTCTAATTGAAAGACAAGAGGTGATTACCCATGTCATACGATGAAAGGACAAGAGGCAATTATCTATGTTTCTTTAAGAGATAAGATGAATATGAAAAAAAGATATTCCGTGGAAGTTAAGCTTAGTACTGAGTAGGCAAGTGTTGATTACCCGTGTCCCATAAAATATGTGCCAATAGAGAATTGTCTAGATAGACATTAGCTAGTGGATCAACATAAGCTAGAAGTTCATGGTCCTTACATGGCAAGTAGGATAACTCTTTTCGGTGCGGGAGACACCGAATTTCGTGATGATAGCTCTCATGATCTTATATGTTGGTTAAGGCGACTTCCCATAAGCAATTTATGATGAACAAAGGTTACTTCAAGGAAGTATCTCATATGTGTTTAGGATGATGATTATGTGCATTGACTATGCTTTATGACTTATGTTTCCTAACCATGTTATCTGATGTTTTAGCTTGGTCATTGTATTTCATGAATGTATATTTTTTAAGTATGTTTCCAAATGTTTTATGCATGGCTATCATACTTGGTACCTATTTTGTACTAACGCATACTCTTGTCTATATTTCCCCAAATGTAGGGTCTGATAATCAGGGTTCCCAGTTTCGTGGCTAGAGTTCGTTAGGGAGATTTTGAGCTTTGGTGAGTCCTTATGCTTCGAGGATAGACATTTATTGTTTTTAGTCTTTCCTTACTTTTAATTTTTGAACCTGATGTACAGACCTCACCCAGATTCATTCTTATGTACTAGATAGCTTGACACTCATATTTTAGACTTCCACTTTATTTTTTGTAAAATGGTTTGACTTGAAATGTTCCTCTTTAACTCTTTTATTCTATTTCTTGTATGACAAAACCTAAGTGGCTTGTATGGGGCCTTTCAGGGTCTTATACGCTATGTTACACTTAGGGGCTACCTTGGGTTGCGACAAACTTTGTATTAAAGAACAAGGTTTAGAAAGGTCGTAGGAAGTCTCATAAGCCACGCCGAGTAGAGTCTTGTTCATGAATGTGAAGTGTGCCACATTTATGAATTAGAGTCTACAAGATGTTTAGGAAACTCCACTTTTTTCATTACTCTAAATTCATGCGATAGTGTGTAACTCTATAAACTCTCTCTCCTAATTCTTATTCAATACTATACACAAGATGGCTACTCGAAGAGCTTATCCTAGAAGGAGTGTGTGGGAGAATGTAAAACAAGAAGCTCCCTCTTAAGCTCATCAAATTTTGGTCGACCCTTTGGCCGAGCAAGTGACCAATACGGAGTTTAGGGCTTCTTTTCAAGTGTTGGCCCAAGTAGTGACGGCCAAAGCCAATAGGGAGGTTGGGGTTCCTGTGAACCTAAATGTAGGTACGACGACATCTAAAGTGAGGGACTCCAGTAGAATGAATCATCTAGAGTTTCATGGTTCAAAGGTTGAGAAAGATCCTCAAGAGTTCATTGATGAGGTTTATAAGGTGTTAATGATCATGGGAGTGATGTCGGTGAAAAAGGTGGAGTTGGCTGCTTATCAACGTAAGTATGTTGTTCAAATTTGGTTTAACCAATGGAAAGAAGGGAGATCAAAAGATGTGGGTCCTCTTGATTGGGGAAAGTTCAAAGTTGCTTTCCTTGATAAGTTATTTCCCCTTGAGATGAGGGAGGAAAAGGTGCTTGAGTTCATCAACCTTTGTCAAGGAAGTATAAGAGTGAAACAATATGATTTGAAGTTCACACAATTGTCTAGATATACTTCTACTATAATTGCGACCTTAGGGCAAGGATGAGTAAGTTTGTTTTGGGTGTGTTTGAAATGGTGGTTAAGAAATGTTGTACCACCATGCTTGTTAATGATATGGATATCTCTCGTCTCATTGTTCTTGTTCAACAAATTGAAAAGGAGAAACTCAAGGAAAATTCTAGGGAGACAAAGAAACTAAGGACTAGTGATGGTAATTTTTCACATGCAAGGTCTGATGGACATGTTCGTCCTAAGTTCCGACAAAGGATTTTCGGTCAATATTCCTCCAATACTCCTTCTAGGTTCAACAAAGAGAGGGTGGCTAACCCTAAGCCCTCAAGGAGGAAATGGTAGTGGGCCTTTATTGCCTATTTATGATAAGGGTTGAATGAAGCATGAGGGCAAATGTCTATAAATACTTTTTTTGGTTGGGTATGATGGAACACAAGATAAGATATTGTCCTTCATTTGCTAAGAATGATGAAGATAATCGCCGAAGGGCTCATCCTAATCCTTCATCCACTCCAAGTGGTTTGGGTGCAAATGCTCCCAAGAAAAAAATGATTTTATGTACTTCAAACTCGACATGAGCAAGAGGGTTCTCCCGATATAATTACTGGTATGTTGAAAGTCTTTCAACTTGATTTTTATGCTTTACTTGACCCTGGTGTTACCTTGTCTTTTGTGAAGCCATATGTGGCAATAAGATTTGATATTTTGCCGGATATGTTGTTAGATCTTTTTTTTTTGTCTGTACTCCTGTTGGTGATTCTGTTGTGGCTAAGAGGGTCTATAGAAAATGTTTTGTTTCCTTGTCCCATAGAGTAACCCTTGTTTATCTGGTAAAGCTTGATATGTTAGATTTTGATGTTATCCTTCGTATGGATTGGTTGCACTCATGTTATGGTTCTATTGATTGTAGAACTCGTGTAGTCAAGTTTCAATTTCCAAATGAGCCTGTCCTAAAATAGAAAAGGGGAAGTTCTATTCTTAAGGGTCACTTTGTCTCTTGTCTTAAACCTAGGAAGATGATTACTAAGGGTTGCATATACCACCTAGTTAGGGTGAGGGATGTTCATTCTGAAACACCTACTCTTGAGTCAGTCCCTGTGGTTAATGAGTTTTCGAAAGTGTTCCTAGATGGTTTACTCATTATTCCTTCCGAAAGAGAAATAGACTTCGGTATTGACATTCTCCCAAATACGAAACCTATCTATATTCCTCCTTGCTGAATGGCTTAGGCAGAACTTAAGAGTTGACATATTTGTTAGATAAGGGTTTCATCCGACCATATATCTCTCCATGGGGTGCTCCAATCAAGTTTATTATAAAAAAGGATGGTTCTCTCCGTATGTGTATAAATTATCGCCAGTTGAAAAAGGTTACCACTATGAATAAGTATCCTCTCCCAAGGATAGATGATTTATTTGGCCAACATCAAGGAATGAGTTACTTCTCCAAGATCGACCTCTGGTCGGGTTATCACCAATTGAGGGTGAAGGAAGATGACATTCTGAAGACGGCTTTTAGAACTCGGTATGGCTATTATGAGTTTTTGGTGATATATTTTGGCTTGACTATTGCTCCAGAGGAATTTATGGATTTGATGAATAGAGTGTTTAGCCAATATCTTAAAATGTTTGTTCATTGATGATATATTGATCTATTCAAGGAGTGAGGGTGATCACACCAAACATTTGAGGATTGTGTTGCAAATTTTCAAGGACCAACAACTCTTTGTGAATTTTAGCAAATGTGTGTTTTGGCTAAGGTCTATAGCTTTTCTTCGTCATATTGTTTCAAGTAAGGGTATTGAGTTAGATCCTAAGAAGATAGATGCGGTTAAGAGTTGGCCTAGACCTCTATCCCCTTCGCATATTAGAAGCTTCTTGGGTTTGGCTGGTTACTACAAAAGGTTTGTTGAGGGGTTTTCATCAATTGATTCTCCATTGACAGCATTGACTCAAAAGAAGGCTAAGTTCATATGGTCCGAGGCATGTGAAAAGAGTTGTCAGGAATTGAAAGATAGACTTACTTTCGCTTCAGTGTTGACCTTACCAGAAGCGACAAATGTTTTTGTTGTTTATTGTGATGCCTGAAACAATATGCTTTGAATTTCACATAATTATCAAGATATACTCCTACTATAATTGTGACCCTAGGGCAAGGATGAGCAAGTTTGTTTTGAGTGTGTTAGAAATGGTGGTTAAGAAATGTTGTACCGCCATGCTTGTTAATGATATGGATATCTCTCATCTCATTGTTCAAGATCAAAAAATTGAAGAGGAGAAACTTAAGGAAAATTCTAGGGAGACAAAGAAACTAAGGACTGGTGATGGTAATTTCTCACATATAAGGTCTGATGGACACGGTCGTCCTATGTTCCGCAAAAGGTTTTTTGGTTAATATTCCTCCAATGCTTCTTCTAGGTTCAATAAAGAGAGGGTGTCTAACCCTAAGCCTCAAGGAGGAAATGGTAGTGGGTCTTTATTGCCTATTTGTGCTAAGGGTGGAATGAAGCACGAGGGAAAATGTCTAGAAATGCTTGTTTTAGTTGTGGTACGATGGAACACAAGATAAGATATTGTCCTTCATTTGCTAAGAATGAAGGAGATAATCGCCAAAGGGCTCAACCTAATCCTCATCCGGTCCAAGCGGTTAGGGTGAAAATGCTCCCAAGCAAAAATGATTTTATGCACTTCACACTTGACATGAATAAGAGGGTTGTCCTGATGTGATTACTAGTAAGTTGAATGTCTTTCAACTTGATGTTTATGCTTTACTTGACCCCGGTGCTACCTTGTCTTTGGTGACGCCATATGTGGATATGATGTTTGATATTCTACTGAATGTGTTGTTAAATCCTTTTTAGGTCTCTACTCCTGTTGGTGATTTTGTTGTGGCTAAGAGGGTCTATAGAAAGTGTCTCATTTCCTTGTCTCATAGAGTTACCCTTGTTGATCTGGTATAGCTTGATATGTTATATTTTGATGTTATTCTTCGTATGGATTGGCTGCACTCATGTTTTGCTTCTATTGATTGTAGAACTCATGTAGTCAAGTTTCAGTTTCCAAATGAGTCTGTCCTAAAATAGAAAAGGGGAAGTTCTATGCCTAAGGGTCAGTTTGTCTCTTGTCTTAAATCTAGGTGATGATTGCTAAGGGTTGCATATACCACCTAATTAGGGTTAGGGATGTGGATTCTGAAACCTCTACTCTTGAGTCGGTCCTTGTGGTTAATGAGTTTCCGAAAGTGTTCCCAAATGATTTACCCGGTATTCCTTCCAAAAGGAAATAGACTTCGGTATTGACCTTCTCCCAGATATGAAACTTATCTCTATTACTCCTTACCAAATGGCTTTGGCAGAACTTAAGAGGTTGAAAGAGCAGTTGAAAGATTTGTTGGTTAAGGGTTTCATCCGCGAGTATTTCTCCATGGGGTGCTCCAGTCTTGTTTGTTTCTCTCCGTATATGTATAGACTATCAGCAGTTCAAAAAGGTTACCATTAAGAATAAGTATTTTTTTTTTATTAAAAAGAGACTACGATGGATTTTAAAGAGTCGCCTCTTAATTTTTAAAGTGAAATTAAGAAAATTATATCTTCAAAGATTAAAAAATAGAAAATCTAATGACAAAATTAAAGGGGGTTCTGGGTTCATACTAACATTTTGGAAAGGGTTTGAAAGCACCCGAAATGCCCGCTAACATGCGGTTATCCGGTAACTAAGATATTTGGCTAATTATTTTAAAAGAAACAGGCATTCTTGACAGTTTTAGGAAATAAACAACTTAATACTTAATATTTATTTTTTAGGGGGAAAAGGAAATATTATAAGGGATTTACTTAAATAAAATACAATAAATACTCTAAAGGTAAAATTGAAAACAAGTATTGGTTTAATTTTAACTCAAAATGGCTTTTCTTTTGGGGCATTGATTAGGAGGAATCTTAAAATTAAATAACCACATAAAACACATTATAGCAGATAAAAAGAGAAGGAAGGAAGATTTGGGCCCAAGTCTGGTTCTGTCAGCCTGGGCCAGTACTTGGGCCTAATTCAGCATTTGGGCCTTTGGCCCACTTAAGTCACTGCACCTATCCTAATCCCACATAAAAGAATTGTTTTTCTTTTGGGCCTTAGGCCAATTCTTCCATCTGTCCTAAGAACTAACAAAATAATAACAATTAAAATGACAAGGGCTTAGGCCGAAATAACAAAATGCAACCTAAAATAAATATATGGGCTTTTGGGCCCCATTCTGCATCAATACATAGCATATACATTTAGTGTATATTGTTGTATATTCTTGGTATATCGACTCCAAATCATGTACATCAATCTTTCGGGGTCCTGCTCTTCAATTTCTACAACTGGCTGACTAGATAAAGTAAAGGGTTTGAGCCTTTACGGCTCTCTCGAAATGTGAGGAAAAGGAATGAGCTCGTAACGAACTTGGGTAGATTTCACATCCATTAAAAAAGTAAATATTGTAAGAACCGATTCGAGTCATTTTGAATCATAAAATATACTATTATTGATAATCGACATATAAATTTAGTATCCCCAAAACAAAGATAAATGAACTCATAAAAATAATACAAAACATATAGGAGGAAAAAGTCCAACATGCTGATAAAGGGAAGACAACCAAAAAATATAAAAGAATGACTACTTACTGCTCACATTATTATACAACTTAATCATATAATAATTAAAATAAGCATGTTTGATAGGCTAGACACTAGCTAGTGAACAAATGAATGCTGAACCAATGCTAATGTCATTCGAGAATTGAAACAGAGGAATAAACAAGGCCAGGAAAAAGCTAAAATCACCATTTAATAAAACGTGAGTCAATCTATGATAAGCAAAGGGTGATAAGCAGACCTCCAATAGCAAATCTATGAATCAATAGTTAAGGAGAAGTCACATTAGAACTAATAAGTACGACCACTTATTGAAAAAATTAAGGTAGGGACTTGTTCCTTCAATACAATGGACCAAAACCAAAGTCATATAGTATGTGACTAAAGTGCTAAAAATTAACCTTACACTAGAAAATAAATCAGCATGCTATGCACACAACAGTCAATGCCAATAAACTCGTGCTTCAAATAATCTTAAGGGCAACATTTAAACTTTAAAAGAACTAAGACATGGAAAGTAAACAAGAAGAAAATCATGCTTTATATCGACTCAACTCACAAGCTACAAACCATTTGAATATCGATAATAAGGGAGCAGAGGTGAACAAATTACTCTAGGTAGTGATAAAATAAACCCCAAAACAACATAGAGAGAGGAAGAATGAAGCAGCCGAATACCATTTCAACGAAGATGACTAGGATACAAATTACCATCCCTTTTTTAGCATGCTTCTCAATTAAAAAAAATGTTAACAGTAACCCCAAAAGAAAGGAAACAGATCAGGCCAACATGAATGAACACTCAAGCAGCTCGGAATAATTAGTTTGTCTAACCATTTCACACATTTTTCAAGCAAGTTGAACTTATCATAAATAACTAGACATGAAGACAAACAAAGAATAAATAACTATCACGACTTACAGTCAACATTATGATAATAGCAGTGACACAAGCATATATTAGCAAGGAGAAAGGAACTCGAGGTGGGGAGGAATCAGCAAGCTTTTCAAAAAAATGAACACAAACAACAACATTCGAATAGCTAAACAAGTTCTATCACTGAGTCGTAGTCGACACTAAATAAAAAATGATAAGAGAATTCCAACACTTAGATGACTTGCAATTACTAAGAAGTAAACAGCCAACACATTGAGAAGATAGAGAGGTTGAACTGAAATGAGGTTTACCTTCCACTGGGCAGCAAAACAGGGACAGAACGAGCAATGAGCCGAATTCTATCACACAGACATGATCCAGACAGCAAATGAGCAACCTAGGTAGCAACGCAAACTCGAACTATCTTAGACCAATGATGGTGATCAAGCTAGAGGAAGGAGACTCGGACGAAAACTAACTCATCTTTCCCTTTTTCGAATGTATTTAGTATATATTCTATAGCTATTTTGCTCTGTTCACTTTCTTAGTATTTTTTCTCAGAAATCCAACCCTTAGAATGGAGAAGAAGGGGGTTAGTTATAGGGGAAATTAGGGTTCACGATTTTGGGGGGAAAAGGGTGAAAATTCGGATAAGCTTGCGGCAAAATTGGAATTCCAATTTGATTCCAAAATTCAAATTTTCCTTCACAAGGACGAGAAAGGATTTTGTTTGAACGAACAAATGGATTTCCAGCAAGTTTCCAAAAAAAAGGTGTAATGGATGTGAGTGGCTTTGATCAACTCTTTGTCCTTGTAGATCGATGTGACACACATCCACACGAGCCAGGGATGGAAAACGCGGCTGGCAGGACGAAGTTGTAGGCGGTTCTGCCCTAATATATTGTTATATGAATGAGGAAGAAGATGACGCGGGCGTGAACCATATGCATAGACGCCGTGTTGCTTTTCATCTATATGTAAACATTGGAGGAGAACTCTGCTGATGCCGTTTCCACGCCGCATGCTGGCTGTTGTTGTTGGGAACATTTTTGGAGAAACATTGTTAACGCCGTTGGAAATTAAGAACGTTGGGGTTGCTTTTCGTGTATTGTAGTGATTTCTACTGTGTAATCTAGTTGATGTCGTGTACGCTGTTGATTTTTTTTGGTTTGGAATTGACGTTAAAGATTCTGGGTTTCCCTGGTGAAGAGAAAAAGGTTTGGGCCAGGTCAGTTGTATTAGGAAGTAAAAGGGAATGGGCAGGGAAATTGGTGGGATGCATGGGAAATTGTTGGTGTTGGGTCGATTGGAAATGTTTCAGAATTGGGAATGGGTCCACGACCAAGGTCTCTTAATGGTTTTGTATTAAAGTAGCTTAATGGATTAATCCTCTAGCCAAATCGAATTCCAATTGGCCAATCAAGGTTACAATCTCAGCCAAATTGAATTTAGAAGCAATTGTTTTTAATTAGCAAATTGACTAAAACTTAAATAGGACGAATTAATGTTAATCAATTAATGAGCTTCTTTATCCTAATGAAATAAAATAATTAACTTAATTATGGACTAATTTATTCAAGATTATAATCATAACTTAAAATAAACTAGTTTAATAAAATATTTAAGTAAAACAAAATCTTTTGAGATAATTCTTCAAATATTCTTAAAATATACTAATTATATGCAAAATTATATAAAACATATTTATTATTTCAAAATTATAAAATTACTAAAAAATAACTTGAAAATTATTTTTTTTATAAAATTAATTACTCCAAATCGTTTGAAATTGA
This sequence comes from Solanum bulbocastanum, assembly GCA_037074985.1. Classification (NCBI taxonomy): domain Eukaryota; kingdom Viridiplantae; phylum Streptophyta; class Magnoliopsida; order Solanales; family Solanaceae; genus Solanum; species Solanum bulbocastanum. Next base: position 14,733,213 of record CM073597.1, on the reverse strand, counting down.
AGAACTCGAAACTAATTCCTATCGTGGAGGATCAAAATTGGGTGTCAACAATTGTCCCTCATTTTACTCGGATTGATTAAGGAAATTCGAGGAAAATGAAATTGACAAATTCAATTTTGGCAGAACACATATGTCTTTAGAAAGGGGACTTTGGTGCAGACTTTAGGAATTATGGTTGAACCCCGGAATGGGCTTCCTACATATCTCAGGCTATATGAGAATTTAGGTCAGGTGTAGTTCGATAAGCTTGATTTGATGCACGATTTTGAAAGAATTCAAAAGCCATCCTGATACCAAATTATGAAGGGGTCGATATGCTCGATAATAAGATTTAAGAGTGAATGATGGAATACAGCCGAGTTTCAACACTGATCCCACCTACATATCCTTCAACTCAAGGAATCAGACTTCTTGTAGTTCGACTCAATAGGTTGAAAAGGAATCCCTTATGCTAAGATATCCTTTGGTTTGGAAGACTGACAAAGTAAGTTGAGTATGAAAATGAGGCTTGCAACCTCTTAGCCATGAATGTGGGGCCCTTCACACCCATAATTAAGAACTTACACGGACATAATTTCCAAAGCTTTTGGCGTGCTATCACTTGGATTGGAAAGCTACTTCTGGTGGAGACCAAAAATTTTTAGATGCGAAACTGAAACCAGTGGAACTAAAGAAAACCTATATGCCTTCTGATAGGGCTGTGGTTTGATTGTGGTGGAAGTCACTTCTCACCTCGCGTCCTAAGAGTTTGGTACTCTTCTTCGGACTAAGTCCCATTTAGCTGCTAAGAAAAAGTTCCACGTTGTGTTGCATCCCTTTTGATGTCGTCCACACCTGTGGTTTGTTTTAGAGAATTCATCATTTCGGATGCTCTCGACAAAGAATGAGGTAAAACTCATTAGCATAAAAAATGTAGTTCTAATGGGGAGATAGAATCTTTTACCATGTTGACACTTAAATTTCCAGATAGAATCTTTTACCATGTTGACACTTAAATTTCCACCTTGAACAGTTGATGTCAACTTCATCAGGTTTAAAGTAAAGCAAATAAAGCTTGTGTCTCATATTTGCAATATAATCTTCAATGTACTCTTCCTTTGATGTCGAAGTAATAAAATAGGCTTATGTAATATGTTGATAGTTCTCTTGCCATCATTGTTAATGGTTCTCTTGATGTCAATTTTGCAAAGAAAATGATGCAGCCGATGTTGATTTTCTTGCGATAGGTGAATCTTTCCCTTGCGATGCATGACTCTTTATCTTGCGATGCATGACTCTTTATCTTGCGATGCATGACTCCTTCTCTTTCGCTTATACCAAAGAATTGGGAATATGAGTAGCATTATTTCATCCAAATGTTCATCAAGGTGAGGTCCACAATGAACATTACAACTATGTTCAAAGATGGAACAAATGAAAACTTTGAAGAAAACAATATTGTTGTTTTCTAGCAACCAAAGATACCTGGAGGACTTTCATTTGCAGCATATTATCAGATATGATAATATTTCTACTCGGAGAGTCACTCATATTGTATTGTCGAATGGGATGATACCACTATCCGGAGAGTCATTTATATAATATTGTCAAATAAGACGAAACCGCCACCCAAAAAATACCCAGAAGATCATCTATGTTGCTTGGTGAAGCATTATCTTCGTTCGGTACCAGGGAAGCACATCAAAAGATTCACACATCAAGAGAAGGTCCATCCATCACAGAGAAGGAAGTCATGTATCGCAAGATAAATATCCATGCATCGCAAGAGAAGGAGGCATGCATCACAGAGAAAGGAGTCATGCATAGAAAGAGAAAGAAGTCATGCATCACAAGAGAAAGAATTCATACATCACAAGAGAAAGATCCATGCATCGTAAGAGAAAGGAGTCTTGAATTGAAAGAGAATGAGTCATGCATCGCAGAGAAGGAAGTCATGCATCGCAAGAGAAAAAGTCATGCATCACAGAGAAAGATCCATGCATCACAAAAGAAACGAGTCATGCATCGAAAGATAAGGAGTCATGTATCACAAGAGAAAAAGTCATGCATCGCAGAGAAAGATCCATGCATCGTAAAAGAAAGATTCACCCATCGCAAGAAAATCAATATCGGAGGCATCATTTTCTTTACAAAAATGACATCAAGAGAACCATTAACATTGACGTCAAGAGAACTATCAACATATAACATCAGCCTATTTTATTACTTCACGTCAAAGGAAGAGTACATTGAAGATTATATTACAAATATGAGACACAAGCTTTATTTGCTTTACGTCAAACCCAATGAAGTTGACGTCAACTGTTGAAGGAGAAAATTTAAGTGTCAACATGGTAAAAGATTCTATCTCCCCATTTGAACTACATGTTTTATGCTAATGAGTTTTATCTTAGTCTTAATCGAGAGCATCCGAAAGGATGAATTCTCCAAAACAAACCACACGTGCGGACAACATCAAAAGGAATGCAGCACAATGTGGAACTTTTTCTTCGTAGCAAACTGTGACATAGTCTGAATAAGAGTACCAAACTCTTAGGACGCAAGTTGAGGAGCGATTTCTACCACAATCAAATCACACCCCTCTGGCCCTCTCTGAAGGCATGCGGGTTTTCTTTAGGTCCACCAGTTTCAGTTTTGCATCCAGAAAATTTTGGTCTCCACTAAAAGTATCTTTCCAATCCAAGTGACAACGCGTCAAGAGATTTGGAAATTATATCGATGTAAGTTCTTAATCATGGGTGTGGAGGGCCCCACAGTAGGGCAGAGCAGCCTGTAACTTCATCTTGCCAGCCGTGTTTTCCATCCTTGGCTCATGTGGATGGGCGCCACGTCGAGCTTTAAGGACAAAGAGTCGATCAGAGCCACTCACATCCATTCAAGCTTTTTTTGGAAATTTGTTGGAAATTTGTTTGTTCGTACAAACAAAAGCTTTTCTCGCCCTTGGGAAGGAAATTTTGAATTTTGGAATCGAATTGGAATTTCGATTTTGCCCCAAGCTTATCTGAATTTTCACCCTTTTCCCCCATAACACTTTTCGAACCATGTAGCGTCATTGTCAATTTGGTGCAAATTTCCCTTTCTACTCATCCTGATGAGAGAAAATGCATTTGAGAACCAATTGGCTAATTTTGAATATTCTGGCTCTTACTCTCTTGTTGAAAGCACGAATCATTCTATGTCGATAAGGTTGACCATGACAAATAGCAATCATTCTCTTCTCATCAATCAATGTTAACTGATTAATCCACTTGCGAACCCAATCAGCATCATTCAATTCAGCTTCTTGGATGATCCTCAATGAAGGTATCTTAACATTGGCAGGTGTAACTGCTTTTGTTTCATATACTAACAAGTATGGAGTTTCTCCGATTGGTGTTCTAATAGTTGTTCTGTATCCCAACAAAGCATACGGCAACATCTCATGCCAACCTCGGTGATTGTCAATCATTTTCCTCAAAATCTTCTTGATGTTCTTGTTGGCGGCTTTGACAGCTCCATTCAATTGGGACGATAAGAGATTGAGTTTCGGTGAGTAATCTTGAATTGTTCACATATTTCTCTCATCAAATGACTATTGAGATTCGCTCCATTATTAGTAATGATAGATTTTGATACTCCAAACCTACATATCAAATTGTTGCAAACAAAATCAGCTACAACTTTCTTGGTTACTGACTTATAGAAGCTTCTTCCACCTACTTGGTGAAGTAATCAATGGCAACCAAGATGAATCACTGTCCGTTAGAGGTGGCTGGCTCTATTGGACCAATGACATCCATGTTCCAAGCTCCAAACAGCCAAGGTAACTCATAGCATTGAGTTCATAAGGCGGCACTCAAATCAAATCACTATGTGCTTGACATTTATGACATTTCTTGTACAAACTTGCAACAATCATGCTTCATAGTCATCCAAAAATAACCGGCTCGGAGAATCTTTCTTGCCAACGTGAGTCCATTCATATGAGTACCACAAACTCCAGCATGAATCTGTTCCAGAAGCTTCACAGCTTCACTAGCATCAATGCATCTGAGAAGACCTAAATCTAGAATCCTCCTATAAAGGATTTCCCCTGTTGAAAAGATATTATTAGCCATACAGCTTATTGATTTCTTCTGGTTGAACGTTCCAATCTCAAGATAAGTTCTGGTCTCCAAATACTTCTTTATATAAAAATACCAAGGCAAACCATTTGGTTCCGCTTCAACATATAAACAATGAACAGGCTGTTCATTTACCTCTATATCTAAAGGATTAATATAACTTTTATCTGGATGTTTAATCATTGAGGCAATGGTGACAAGAGTATCAGCCAACTCATTCTTTGTCCTGGTAGTGTGTCAGAATTCAATCTTGCGAAATCTCTTAAACAATTTCTTTATATATTAAACATATGGTGTGATCTTTGGGTTCTTTACAGCCCATTCTTATTGAACCTGATGAATCAACAAATCTGAATCTCTGATTACCAATAGCTCATGAACATTCATGTTAATCGTCATCTTCAAACCAAGGATACAAGCTTCGTATTCAGCCATGTTGTTTGTGCAATCAAATCGGAGTTAAGCTGCCATAGGATAGTGCTGACCAGATTCTGACACTAACACCACTCCGATATCTTTTCCTTGGTGGTTTTTCGTTCCATCAAAGAACACTCTCCAACTAGAGTATGCTTCGGAAATATATTCACCCATAAATGCCAATTTTTCATCGGGAAAATAAGTCTTGAGTGGTTCATACTCTTCATCAATCGAATTCTCCACAGGATGATCAACCAAGGATTGTGTTTTTATCGCCTTCTGATTCACATACACAATAACAAATTCACTCAAAAGCATTTTCCATTTAGCCAACTTCCCGATCGACATCGCTTTTTGAAAAATATACTTCAATGGGTCCATTCTGGAGATGAGGTATGTGGTATATGAAGACAAATAATGTCTCAACCTCTGAGTGATCCAGGTCAAAGTGCAACATCTCCTTTCCAAAAGAGTGTAATGAGCCTCATATAGAGTGAATTCTTGCTCAAGTAGTAGATGGCTCGCTCCTTCTCCCCTGTTTCATCATGTTGACCAAGCACACATCTAAATGCATTATTAGATAGAGACAAATATTACAATAATGGACTTCCTTCTCATGGAGGAACCAACACCGGCGTATTGAACAAATAATTCTTAATGGCATCAAAAGCATACTGACATTCTCCGATCCACTTTGTCAGGGCATCTTTTTTCAACAACTTGAAGATGGGCTCACACACCACGGTGGATTGAGCTATGAACTGCTAATGTATTTCAACCTTCCCAGGAAGCTCATCACCTCTTTCTTTGTCTTTGGAGGAGGTAATTCTTGAATCTCTTTGGTCTTGGAAGGGTCAAGATCTATGCCCCTCTTATTGACTATAAATCCCAACAACTTGCCAACTGGCACTCCAAAAGCACATTTAGCGGGATTTAGATTCAAATTGTATTGAAATAGGCGATAAAATAATTTCCTCAAATGAGTCAAGTTATCTAAACTCTCGCAGGATTTTATTATGACATCATCTACATACATCTCAATCGCATTGTGAATCATATCATGAAATATGGTTGTCATAGCCCTCATATAAGTAGCACCGACATTCTTGAGATCAAAAGGCATTACTCGATAATGATATACACCCCAAGGCATAATGAAGGTTGTTTTTTCTGCATCTTCTTCATCTATCAGGTCTGGTGATAACCTGCATAACAATCCACAAACGACGGCATCTCATGCTTGGCATAATCATCAATAAGAATGTGACTGTTTGGTAATGGAAAGTTGTCTTTTGGGCTAGCTTTGTTAAGATCTACGTAGTCGACACAAATTATGATCTTTTCATCTTTCTTAGCAACTGGAACAATGTTGGCCAACCAACTCGGATACTATGTCACTTCTACCACTTTAGACTCAATCTGCTTTGTAATCTCCTCCTTAATCTTCAAACTTAGCTCTGGCTTGAACTTCCAGGCTTTCTACTTTATTTGACTGAAATCTAGATTGATCAGTAATTTTTGAGACACCATATTCATACTTAGCCATAGCATATCTCTGTAAGACTAAGAAAATACGTCAATGTATTCTTTGAGCAAGTGAACCAGGTCCCTTCTTTGAGCTTCAGTCAAATGGACGCTAAATCTTACTTCTTTAATAGAATCCTCATCTCCTAGATTCACAATTTTAGTTTCTTCCAAATTTGGCTTGTGTTGATTCTCAAACTGTCGGAACTCTTCAGTAACATGTTCACGTACCACATTTTCTTCTTCATATTCCTCGTATACATCATCACCTACCTCATTTTTTTCATTCGGCTCGTGACATGACATGACATTGGAAGGTTTTAAATTACTATTACTGAAATCATAAACGAAGAAAGCTAGAAAAATAAAATATAAACAAATAAGTAAATAAACCAAATTTTAGTAAAGATAGGATTTTCATTTAAACTGAAAACAGGCACAAACTTCAACAATGCCAAGGGTCACTTAGCCTCCTTAAAACAATACGGGGGAATTTAAAAATACAAACAAGTAAAAATTGCACAAATGGTGGGTCTCGGGCCTCTTCCAGACTACCACTTATTTTAAAAACAAACATAAACACATGTGTTTTCTACCTAGATAAGCGGGGAATCAGGAGTGGCATAGAAGTCCAATTTTGCAACTGCTCTTGTGGTTCAGCATCACGGATGCCTAATGTTCCAGCCTCTTCCTCGATGACTACATCAATCTTCTTGAAAATGCCCCAGATTTTTTCCCTAAGACCACCATCATTGACATATTCTCGCACCAAGAATGACTGGTACTAATGATGAACTGGCCTGGCCAACACTTGATCAACACTCTTGTTCATCACCTCTGCTTCATCATCATCTATGGGGACATACCCCAAACAAAACTTTGCTTTTCAGGTGGGATTTGAATAAGCTCGACAATTCCTTGGAAATGCTTCCCCAATTCGAAACCTGGTTTGAAACTACCCTGGATCATAACAATAGCTATCATCTTGTACATAGAAGGCATACGGGGTAGTGGAGCCAAGTCATCACTAGTGCCATTTACTAGTTCCACCATGTAGGAATCACAACCTCAAGAGACCTCATCAACAATCGGGCATGTCCAGTGGAATGGCTCCCTTTACCGTGAATGACCAATTCCTGGTCCTTCCAAATAAATTTCATCAGTTAGTGAAGAGTAAAAGGCACACCCCTGGCCATGTGGATCCACGGTCTTCCCAGAAGCAAATTGTAACTGGTATTGATATCCAACACCTATAAATCTGCATTAAATTATGCAAGACCCTTCTGAATATCCAATTCACTACACCCAACCTGTCTCTTTGCTCTCTATCAAAAGCCCTCACATTATCTTGGTTCTGGTGAACCTTTCTCAAGTGGCAGTTTAGCTGCTTAAGAGTCGAAAGTGGAAAAATGTTAAGACCAAATTCGTCATCGACCATGACGTGATTGATAATATTGTCTCGGCACATAATGGTGACGTGCAGAGCTTTGTTGTGCATCTTGCCTTCAAAGGGTAAGTCTTCGTCAAAGAAACTAATGTGGTGTCCTCGAACAACTTAGCTTATCATGGCTGCCAAATTATCACTGTTAGTACCCACAGGCACATAAGTGTCATCCAAAGCCTTCATCAAAGCTTGCCTATGCAGTTGTGAACTCATCAGCAGGGCCCACACAAAAATTTGAGTTGGCGTTTTCTCCAGAAGTTTCACGATCGAGTAATCTCTTGGTTGTATCTTTCTCCAGAACTCTTGTGCTTCAGCTTCACTAATTGGTCTTCTAGACTGATCCTTCTTCTTCACTTCTTGGGCTAACTCTTCTGGTGTGTAACATCTGCCGGATCTAGTCATACCTTGGGTAGCTGCCATTTCAATCACAAATTTTTGTCAAGCAGGAATTTCTCTTGGCAACAAGGCAGCAACCTTCTGAGGTGTCATAATTATAAATTCCTTCTTCTCTTTTATGGATAACGAAGCCACAGCTTTCAAGAGGTCATTTGGCTCAACCGAGACAATTGCTTTTGTCGTAAACCGTTCCTCCTTATTCTCTATCATGTTGATATTGACACCTCTGTGGTTGGAAGAGGATTACTATTGAAGTTGGGTGCAGCAGTTTGAAGAGTGACTACTCTCTAGTCGATTAAGTTCTGGTTTTTGTGCTTTAGGTTAATACAGTCTTCAGTGTCATGTCCAACACCATTGTAATGATATACGCATCTGTGATCCGATTTGTAAAATCAAGAGCTGGTGTCAACAGGATTGGGCCTAACTGTATGCATAAAAACTGCCGCAGTCAATCACTTGAATAGCTTTGTTCGTCTATCAATGAGCGGAGTGAAATTTCTAGTGGGTTTCTTTTCGAACTTTGGACGAGGATCATAATTTCCTTGTTGAGGGGTAGGCATTTGACAATAATCTAGAGAGTTTTGGTGGGGGGCTTGATATCTTGGATAAAAATTGGCTTGGTAATTTGGCCGTGGACCTTGGTAGTTTGGAGGGGTATTTTGGTAGTATGGAGCGGGGTTTGATATACTGGGGAAGGAGATGGGAAATTTGTCTGGACATTTGCACAGTTTATGGTGGCATTTTGGTAATGAGGAGGTGGGGTTTGGTATACTAGAGGCAGAGTTTGGCAAATAGGGGAAGGGGTTTGAGAATCTGGAGGGAGAATTCTGGTTATTGAGGGGAGGGGTTTGATAATCAGCATGTACAGAACAAGCCGGGTATAAACTCTGCAAAGGCCGAGAACGACCTTGGTATGATGAGCATTTTCTTGAGGGTTTATTTCACTCAGATGCACAAGAAATAGAAGACACGTCTTCTTTCTTCTTTTTCAACAGCCCTGAGGATCTGAACGAGGTAGCAACATAGGTAATCTTCTTGATTCTTAGTCCGTCTTCAATAGTCTCACCTACCTTGACTATCTCGGTGAACTTCGCTCCAACGAGCAATATGATCCTATCATAATACTCAGGCTCTTGAACCTACACAAATATTTCAACAATTTCTTTCTTAGACATAAGAGGCTGAACACTAGCTGCCTCCTTTCTTCATCTATATGCAAATTCCCTGTAAATTTCCATTGACTTTTGCTTCATCTTTTCTAAAGAATAGTGATCAGGAACGATCTTAACATTGTAAGAAAATCGCTCAGCAAAATCTCTAGTAAGCGTGTTCCAACTGGACCACTTCTTCATATCTTGGGAAGTGAGCCATTCTAGTGTCTCCCCTTTCAAGCTTCGCTAAAGCGCCGCATTAACAAAACTTCATCTCTACCAACTCCTACGAGTTGGTCACAATAGGCTCTCAGATGAGCCAATGGATTTCCTGTTCCTCCAAAAGTGTCGAACTTCAGCACTTTGAACCCTTCAGGAAAGTCAAAGTTTGGATGGATGCATAAATCTTCATAATTAAATCCAGTGACCTCTGGAATGTAATGCAATTCCTTCACAACTTTCAAGATTTCCTCCTTTATATTTTGTTTCGACAACTCTTCTTTAGCCCTCCACTCTTTTTCTTGTTCCTCATAATGATCAAGTTCAAAATAATTGGCATAAGGCTCAATTGGGACTAGGATTTGGAAAATGGTTTTTTGAGGTATGGGTGGAGCTATGAAGGGATTCTGGTCATTTTGAGGGGCTTGGTAATTTTGGGGGAAAGATTGAAGATTGGTGTGTTGATTTTGGTGGTGGGGGAAGGTTTGTGGATTATTGACATTCTAGTTTTGCGGAGGAGTGCAAGCTTGTGGATTGGCATTCTGAGGAGGAGGGAAGATATGAAGATTGGCATTCTGAGAGTAAGGTGGAGATTGGTGGGAAGCGGAGGCATGATAGGGGTTTGAAGCTGTTAGATCAATGATTGGGGGATTTTGAGCTGGATTTGAGAGTGGGTTCTGAGCATGTTTTGTTCTTAAACTTAGATGAGGGAAATGGAGTAGAGGCCTTCCCTCACCTAGAGGGTAGACAGAAAAAATTGGTTTCTGTGGATCTTGCTTCCTCTGCACCTCTGCCTTTCACTCGACAATCTGTTGCATTAGTTGTATAATTAATTCATTCTGATAAGTGATAATGGGTTGAGCCACGACAACATCTGTTAGGCCAATATTTTCATTGTTATCAACCATTACTTCTTTTCCTTTCTGTGAGCTTTGATCAAGAAAGGAATCTTTTGGAGCCTTAGATCTTAATCAGCTAGCTTATCGACACAGACTAGTTCTAAGTACATTTAGAAGAAAAACAATTCAAAGGGAAATCTGTTAGTTTTGATTCATGACAACATGATGCAAAATATCACATAGAAGGCATATAAACACATAAGAGTTGCTTCCTTTAAGGACATGTTAACCCACGAATATCGTGGACTAATTTTGAATAAGCAGGAATTTTTTCATTTATTTAGAGACTAACAACCCAGGAAGGTTGAATTGCGTTGAGCTAAGGTTTTTTTTTTTGCAGCATCTATCGGCATATGTTGATGTGAATTCAATGTTTCCTTATAGAATGAATGGGGGAAAAGAAAATTTTAAAAATATAGGGGCTGGGCATCAAAAGGCTACCTACGTATCTCCATAGCAGAATTCAGGCCCTATGTAGTTCGAATACAAAAGGAATTTCCAATTTTCATTAATTCATATTTTGATTACAAAGAAAGTGAAAGCATGCGATAAAACTCCTAAAACATAGATTGTGCCTTTTTCACGGCTTCTTCTTTTGACTAGTCAAAGCATTCTTGTTTTCGCATGGCCAACAGGGGGAAACTCGACTTGGATCCTTCCCTTGTTAATTAGGGACTCCACATTATAGAGGAACCCGATGCACATTTCAATGTTGTGATCCCTAGTGTCGTGATAAGGGCAAGATTTCTAGATTTCATCTCCAAAGGCATCAACCATTCTGTCATCCCTTTTGATAGGGGTCAAAATCCCCCCTTGAACCAACTGACAATAGATAGGCCAATGCATTTCCTTAACAGGAGTGAAGTAGTGACAATAAAACAAAGTACGATATGTGACTAGCATACTAGGCTCCGGTTGACCACAAGTAAAGAAAGTGTTATCACCTTACATATCGGTAATTTTCCCAATGTTGATCAAGTTGCGGATCGTGGCCTTCAGTTCCACACATTCTTCTATTGTGTGCCCCTTTTGGTTGGGATGGTAGGCACATGTCTTATGTGTGTCCTCAGGTTCACCCTTAGAAGTGGTCCCTTCAAGGGGTTTTAGGATGCGTAAAGCCTTAAGATGCTCATAAAGGAGAGCACATGGCATGATTTTTGCCCCCACGCTATATCTTTGGTGATATGCATGGAGAGTGATCTTCTCATGTCCTTCTTTTAAACTTCCTTGGAAAGGATCTATGTATACCACTTCTTCCTCGTGTTCTTCTTCAGTAGCTTCCGATTGAGTGTCTTCGGGACTAGTGACATTGACTTCTTGATTGAGGAAAGGGTATTTTTCGCACAGCTTTTGAAGCCTCAAGGCTATATCCCTGTCTTTCTTCTGCGTAGAAGTTATCTCTTTGTCCATGATAGCTAATTTCACCTTCTTCGTCGCCATCTCCACGTCTAATGCTGCACTTTTGGCTAGCGCGATTGCAGTGCTGAGTTCTAGTTCTATTCCACTTTCTTTGACTTCTAGGATCTCATGGTTGATCTGATGCAGTTTCATCCTCAAATCCTCCTTAGTCAGCTCCACTCCGACATTCTGTATTCTTTCCATCATAGTGATGATGCAACCTTTCCTAAGATGATAGAGTGACATCTTAGGATTTGGTAATGGGATTTAATTTTGCTGAGAAACTCAAGACTCGGGGAATTTTGGTCGAACATTTTGGGTAGTGACTTGTATTTGGTATTGTAGAGATTTTTAAAATTTTTTTGAAAAGAAGTGGGCAAAAATTTCCTCATACAGAGAAACATATCACATAAGTAGTTAAAGCACATAAGCGGCTCTCGCGTGTCCTAAACAAGTAGGGGACCCTTTTGTTTCCAAGGGTAGGCCTAGTATATTTTGAAAGATGTATGTGTAGAATTGAACCATTTTGTTACCTCAAAGCAAATTTCGCATATATAAAATAATGTTCAAAAAGCAAAAATAAGTAGGGATAGTAGGGAATAAACAGGAAATACAAGAGGAAAGACCCACACAGGGGTCATTTGAAGAGAGTACCACAACACAAGAAAGTCAAGCCCACGCAAGGGAAATTAACAACAGATACACATAGAAAGACCCACGTAGGGGCAAAATCCACTAAGATGTCCCCGACAGCCCCACTTCTAATTTGTTTCTCGTGTTTTGTCCCATGTGGTGTTGAAGCCTGTACTAAATCATCAGCAAATATCCGTAGCACCGACGTCCTTTCTCTTCCTAATATTTAAACTGCATTTCTCCTTTCTTACCTTCAAACCATGAGTTGAGCTCTCCCAAATCGCTTCTCAATATTTCTAATTCTTGAGTCACACTCTCAAGGGAGCATTTATCCTCCTCTTGCTTTCAGAAGAATTCATTATGCATTTCCCGAGCTTTCTGTTTGACCTCTCTTAATTCTATCAAAGCCTTGGACTCTTTGTCCTCCAAACTATTGTAGATGTTTGGAACTAGGAAGGAGATGCCTTGCAAATTGTCTTTCAACAAAGCTTTGTGAGTTTTGTCATACCCAGCATTAAATCGGTCCGCGACAATGGTGTCTTAACCCATTTGCACTGCTTGCTTCCATTCTTTCAGCAACTCTGAAGTGTTAAGCACTCTATCATCCCCGATGTCGAACATATAGATATGGTAGTATGCGTTCGGGGTGTGGTTTGTTTTCTTCCGAACTGCCCCAGGACCCGGATGGGTGTATACAGGCTGATACCCCAAATACCTGGTAGAGGAAGTACAAGTTTTTTGCCACCTCGTACTACGACATCTTTTAAGATGAAATGTCGAACATCTACTGAATATCTTCTTCTCTTAACTCAGAGAAAATTTGATCCCATCTTTCTCTAGTTCTCCTATTTTCGAGTTCCGCCCAGAACAACCTCTCATTCCAATTCTTAAAAGAATTATGCTCTTCGAGGGTATGAAGCTGAGTATCATGTTCCTTCATCAAGTGTCTCCTTATCCACCATTGGAGGAGGCGGTTACAACGTTGAAAATAATGATACCCTTCCTTACACTTCCCCAAAGTGTTGTACATGTCGGATAGGATAACAGGCACGATGGGGTAATATTTCACTTATTTTTGGTTTGTATGCCCCTGGAATAGAGTGTTTACGAGCATAATTATTCGGGTGTTGATACTGAGGCTGAACCTTGGGGAAAACCATAGTACCTAACAATGTGATAGTGAATATGATAGGTCTGATCCCGTCCCATTCTCTGAAAGTAACCCTGAACTCTTGGTTATAATTTGCATAAAAGCTCGCATCTCCAAATCTGACATAGAGATCCCTGAAAGCGATGCTTGGCCCAAGGGCCCAGTGTGCGTAATCCTTTCTTAATCCGAGCCACTTTATAATTTCCTCGACGCTAAACTTGTTAGGGATTAGGATGTCCTCCTGTTTTCTTACTCTTCTTTCAATTCTTGTACCTACGGTATCTATGTCATCCCTAATTTCCTCAATTGGCGAGGTGATTTCCATTGTTCCAAATCAGAACACCATTTTCTCATTGTCCCAGTAGCCAGTGAGGACTTCAATCAATTCAGGCCACCCAACCATGCTAATGAGCTATGTTAGGGTCCCTATATATTTGTTGAGATCTGTTCTGTGAAACACATTAAGGTCATTGTACCATAATTTGAGCAAATTTGGGGCTTGTACGACTATGTCAAACTTGGAAAATTGAGTCATGCCTACAAAATAAAACCCGATTGAGATTCCCTCCCCTCCCCCCGCCCCCTAATAGGTAACAATCAGGTTTCCACACATACATCTTTCAAATGTCAAATAATATTATATGTCGTTAGGTTGTAGACCTTGGATATGATTTATGGTGGTTTTGCAAATGGACTTAATACTCTTTGGCTATTAAGCCGTTTTAGGCTAATGCTTAAATTTGGATTTGGCTCCACTCTACTCTAGGTTGACTAGAATTGGTTTACAAAAGACAAGTTACCCGAGTCGGACAAACAACGAGGTGAATTCTAATAAATGACATTGGATGACCACAAGTCAACAATTCATTTATCGCTTCAAAAGAATTCAAAGGGTGTTTTTCTGAAGAACAACCGTGGTAAGCCACGTAACTGCTTTTTTTCCTAATTTAAACTACTTGTTGTTTGGCAGAATCGATGCCATGAATGTCACACTTTAATAGACAATAAATAAGACAAGTAAATAATTAAATACATATAGCCAAACAATTTAATTTTAAGGTTAAAACCATTCAATTCCCCAGTGGAGTTGTCATTCTGTTTTATTAAAACGAGACTACGACAATTTAAAGAGTCACCACTTAATTTTTAAAGTGAAATTAAGAAAACTATTTTTCCAAAAGATTAAAATACAGAAAATCTAATGAAAATATTAAAGGGGGTTCGGGGTTCATATTAGTATTTTGGAAAGGGTTTGAAAGCACCCGAAATGCCTGCTAATATTCAGTTATCCGGTAATTAAGATAGTTGGCTAATAATTTTAAAAGAAACAGGCATGCTTGATAGGTTTAGGAAATAAACAACTTAAGACTTAAGATTTATTTTTTAGGGGGAAAGGGAAATAATATAATGGATTTACGTAAATAAAATACAATAAATACTATAAAGCTGAAATTGAAAACAAGTATTGGTTTAATTTTAACTCAAAATGGATTTTCTTTTGGGGCATTGATTAGGAGGAACCTTAAAATTAACTAACAACATCAAACACATAATAGCAAATAAATAGACAAGGAAGGAAGATTTGGGCCCAAGTATGATTCTGTCCACCTGGGCCAGTACTTGGGCCTAATTCAACTTTTGGACCTTTGGCCCACTTAAGTCACCTACACCTGTCCTAATCCAACATAAAAGAATTATTTTTCTTTTGGATCTTAGGCCCAATTCTTCCACCTGTCCTAAGATCTAACAAAATAATAACAATTAAAATGACAAGAGCTTAGGCCGAAAATAGCAAAATGCAACTTAAAATAAAGAGATGGGCTTTTGGGGCCCATTATGCCTCTATACACAGCATATACATTTAGTGTATATTTTTGTATATTTTTGGCATATCGACTCAAAATCCTGTACGTCAATCTTTCGGGGACTTACTCTTCAATTTCTACAGTTGGCTGACTCGATAAAAGAAAGAGTTTGAGCCTTTATGGCTCTCTCGAAGTGCGAGGGAAAGGAATGAGTTCGTAGCGAACTCGGGCTGATTTCACATGCATCAAAAAAGTAAATATTGTAAGAACCAATTCGAGTCACTGTGAATCATAAAAATGTACTATTATTGATATTCGACGCGTAAATTCAGCATCCCTACAAAAGAGATAAACAAACTCATAAAAATAATAGAAAACATATAGGATGAAGAATTCTAGCTTGCTGATAAGAGAATGACTACTTACTGCTCACATTATCATACAACTTAATCATATAATAATTAAAATTAGCATTTTCGATAGGCTAGACACTAGCTAGTGAACAAATAATTATTGAACCAATCTTGATGTCATTCGAGAATTCAAACAGTGGAATAAACAAGGCCAGGTAAAAGCTAAAATCACTATTTAAGCAAACACGAGTCAATCTATGATAAGCAAAGGTGATAATTAGACCTCCAATAGCACATCTATGAATCAATAGTTAAGGAGAAGCCACATTGGAACTAATAAGTGTGGCCACTTATTGCAAAACTATGGCAGGGACTTGTTCCTTCAATACAATGGACCGAACCAAAGTCATACAACATGTGACTAAACTACTAAAAATTAACCTTATACTAGAAAGAAATCAACATGCTATGCACACAACAGCCAATTCCAATAAACTCGTTCTTCAAGTAAAATATTAAGGGCAAAATTTAAACTTTAACAGAACTAAGACATGGAAAGTAAAAAAACAAGAAAATCATGCTTTATATTGACTCAACTCACAAGCTTAAAATCATTGAATATCAATAATAAGGGGGGTAGGGGTGAACAGATTACTCCAGGTAGTGAGAAAATAAACCCCAAAGCAACATAAGAGAGGA
Source organism: Solanum bulbocastanum (assembly GCA_037074985.1). NCBI lineage: Eukaryota > Viridiplantae > Streptophyta > Magnoliopsida > Solanales > Solanaceae > Solanum > Solanum bulbocastanum. The sequence continues at coordinate 14,717,022 of CM073597.1, read as the reverse complement.
AGAATGAAGCAGCCAAATACCATTTTAACAAAGATGACTTGGATACACATTACCATCCCATTTTCAGCATGCTTCTCAGTAAAAAGAAGTTAACAGCAACCCCAAAAGAAAGGAAATAGATCAATCCAGCATGAATGAACACTCAAGCAGTTTAGAATAATCAGTTTGTCTAACCATTTTATTCATTTTCAAACAAATCGAACTCATCATAAATAACTAGACATGAAGTCTAACAAAGAATAACCAATTATCAGGACTTACAGTCAACATTATGAGAATAACAGTGACACAAGTAGATATTAGCAAGGAGAAAGGAACTTGATGCGGGGAGGTATTAGCAAGCTTTTTAGAAAAATGAACACAAACAACAATATTCGAATAGTTAACCAAGTTCCTTCACTGACTCGTAGTCGACATCAAATTGAAAACGATAATATAATTCCAACACTTAGAAGACTTGCAATGACTAAGAAGTAAACAACCAACCCATTGAGAAAATAGAGAGGTTGAACTAAAATGAGGCTTACCTTTCCCGGGGCAGCGAAATAGGGACGAGACGAACAGAGAGCCAAATTCTACCACACAGGCACGATCCGAGCAGAAAGCGAGCAACCTAGGCAGCAACGCGAACTCAAACTAACTTAGACCAATGATGGTGATCAAGCTAGAGGAATGAGACTCGGACGAAAACTAACTCTTCTTTCCCTTTGCGAATGTATTTAGTATATATTTTATAGCTATTTTGTTGTGTTCACTTTCTCAGTATTTTTGCTCAAAAATCCAACCCTTAGAATGGAGAAGAAGGGGGTATTTATAGGGGAAATTAGGGTTCACGATTTTGGGGGGAAAAGGGTGAAAATTCGGATAAGCTTGGGGCAAAATCGAAATTCCAATTCGATTCCAAAATTCGAATTGCAAGTGTCCATTCAAGGTTACAATCTTAGCCAAATTGAATTTAGAAGAGATTGAGTTTAATTAGCAAATTGACTAAAAATTAAACAAGACGAATTAATGTTAATCAATCAATGAGCTTCTTAATATTAACGAAATAAAATAATTAACTTAATTATAGACTAATTTATTCAAAATTATAATCATAACTTAAAATAAACTAGTTTAATAAAATATTTAAGTAAACCAAAATCTTTTGATATAATTCTTCGAATATTCTTAAAATATACTAATTATATGTGAAATTATATAAAACATATTTATTATTTAAAAATTATAAAACGACTAAAATTAGTTTAAAATAACTTTAAAATATTTGATTTTTTATAAAATTAATTAGTCCAAATTGTTTGAAATTGAAGAAGCTCGAAAACTAATTCCTATCATGGAGGGTCAAAATTGGGTGTCAACAAGTATCCTCTCCCAAGGATAGATGATTTGTTTGACCAACTTCAAGGAGCAAATTACTTCTCCAAGATCGACCTTCGGTTAGGTTATCACAAATTGGGGGTGAAGGAAGATGACATTCCAAAGACGACTTTTAGAACTCGGTATGGTCATTATGAGTTTTTGGTGATGTCTTTTGGCTTGACTAATTCTCCGGATGCATTTATGGATTTGATGAATAGAGTGTTTAGACAATATCTTGAAATGTTTGTGATTGTGTTCATGATATATTGATATATTCAAGGAGTGAGGGTGATCACACCAGTAATTTGAGGATTGTGTTGCAAATTCTCAAGGACCAATAACTCTTTGCAAAGTTAGCAAATGTGAGTTTTGGATAAGGTCTGTAGCTTTTCTTAGTCATATTGTTTCAAGTAAGGGTATTGAGGTAAATCCTAAGAAGACAGATGCGGTTAAGAGTTGGCCTATACCTCTATCCCCTTCGGATATTAAAAGCTTCTTGGGTTTGGTTGGTTACTACAGAAGGTTTGTTGACACCCAATTTTGACTGACCTTTAACCATTTCGGAAATGCTATTCGATTAAATACATATTTTTCAAATATATTTCTAGTTTAAAATTTCAATCAACTTTCTTCTTAAAATTATATATTTTAGTGTGCATGATTTCAAAACAAAAAAATAAAAAATAAAAAATTGTAATTGTTATCAAATTACTTTTATCGATAGTTAAAATCGAAATAATTGCTTTACTTAATTATTTTAAATCTTAGATGTATTTAATTATATGAAAATATTTAATATGTGTAATATTTTATTAATGGGATAGCATTTCCTTAATTTCCCTTCTAAATTATTTAAATCTTAGCCTATTCTATTCTAATTCTACCCAATCCAATTCAAATTTTCATTTCAATTATAGCCACTTTTATGTCAATTCTAACCAATTTTATGTCAATTTTCAGATTTTTCAATTGAATCTCGTCCGTCCATCTCTAATTTAAATCCTAGATCAAATCCTAATTGTTCATTTAATTCTAATCCTATGGTTAAGATTAATTCCTCTTGTTCCTATTTTAAATCTAAAAGAGTCCAACCCTAAAAAAAAAAAAAATTCTCCCCTCTCCCTCTCCAGCGCTCTCTCTCCCCTCCTCTCTTCTCTTTTCTCCGACGGATGGACGACACCAGTAGCTCTGACCAACGAGCACCAGAGCAGCAGCAGCAGCCAGCCAGCCACGACAACCAGCAGCCACCGCGAGACGTACGCCAGCAACCAGCTTTTACATAAATAAACTTTTACATGACTTCCTACTTTTCTTGTTTTGATCACCCATTTTTTATGAAAAGATTAATAAAACAAAGTTTTGGTTTAAATCATCAATTTGTTTGAATGACATAAAGCTAGAAAGCATGCCTGTAGAATCTAAATAACTTTCATTAGGTTTTGGGCTTAGAAATTATGCATATAGGTTTAAAACTTTGTTATATATTATATGAAATAGGCACCATGCCTATAGGAATTAAATATTGCTTATTATGTCATTCGGGTTAGAAATCATGTCAATAAGTTGTATATCTTGTTCCTTATTTAGAAATCATGCCCGTAGGACTTAACTAATAAAAGTCAGGGTTAATTAATCAGTTCTAAATAATTTCAACATATTTTAATAACTTGATATTGCTAATTAATTGTAAGTTGCTAATTAAAGTATAACCTGTTAATCAGTTGGTGTAATTTTGTCAGCATGTTTAACCATCCAGATATCATGTCTATAGTCTTTTTATAATTTTTAGCATTAAATAACTAAATAACCTTCGGCTTGTTTAAAATGATATTTACATGAATTATCTAATTTCCATATTTAATCAACTGTCCTGTCACTTAAACTCAACTACTAATAAGTTATTGCATCTGCTACTTGCTCAACTCTGATTTACATATCAATTTCTGCATTTTTGTCATAATTATCTGTTTTTTTTTTTTTTTTGGTATATTGTTATATGGTACACACACTTAGCATGAGACCTTTTCACTATATCTGTGTTTTCCAGCATGCAAATAATTAAATTTAGAGGCCAACTTGAGACTTTACCTACTAAATGATCGTCCAACTTGTTTGACTTGGTGTCTAGGTGGGCCTATTAGGATTTTATTTGTTTAAAATCGTCCCAATAGTAGTCCAATGCCTTTGATAAACTGTCATTCCGTTCATACTTCCCTAATTGGGACCTTCTTCCTTTTTTTTATTTTGTTACCGTGATGTCGTGCCTTTGCACCTCTCATAACTACTCCAATTCTTTTCAAACACCTAATTATAAAGATTCAGCACATGCGTGGACGGAATAGATAGTTTTACTATCGGGAAATCACAAGCCTTCTAGCATAGAATCCCTTTCAAGTCCGTGCCAAGCCCACTCTTGGAAAACCTTATTTAGGTCATACATGCTGCATAAGCCCTAGGTGTTTTGACCCTTGGTATCAATCCGCATAATTAGTAGCCACCTTATCGTCTAAAGGGCCTCAACACCCTTTAGACAAATTGCATAATTATGTGTCAACGTGGTCATAATAATTAAATTAAGACAAATTTGCCAAAATGGAGTTTAGAATTTGTCTGTTGTTTTGTTTGCAGAGTCATGACATGTATTACATATGGCTCCTAAAAGAGGTTAAAGACGGAGAATTGAGTGGGGAAGGATACCATGGACTTACTGATGAAAGGGAAAACATGCGGTTATGCAACATATTGAGGATTGGGCATGAAGTCAGTCCCTATACAGAAAGTCAATTGGCGCCAAGCTCTTGGAACCGATACCTTGAAGATTTTGAGAATTTAGGATGATTTTCCTCATGTTACCCCTTTTCCCTTAGTGTTTCAATTATGTTTTTCAATTATGATGTATTGTTCGAATTTTTTAATAAATGAAGTTTGGTTATTTTCTCTAAGCTAAACTCCAATTGGCAAATAAGGCTTAAATTAATCATTGTGCATCACTTATATGTCGTCCTAGGCCTACCTCTGGCTCAACGAGGCTCCTTGCATTTAGGGATTTTATTTTACAACAATGTGTTTGATATATCAATTTATGCAACGTTCTAACTTGGTTTTTCTTTTGCTTTTGTTTTTACCCTTTCCCAATGGTTGATATGTAGACCATCATTTACCACACACGATCGAAGGGCGTTCTTCCTTCTCTTCCAACTGAGGATCGCAATGGAAAGAGGAAAGTGACTAACGAGAAGGTTAGAGGTAAGACTATCGAAAAGAAGCATCCTCCGAGCAAGTCGACCCCAAGTTTACAACAGAAAATAAAGTATTTAAAAGAAGAGATATGTGGTATGCGCGAGTGGGCAAAGCTGTTACTCTCCTCCAATTCCACTCTGAAGACAGACATAGATAAGCAACTTGTCACAAGTCAAGCCATTTTCCAAAAGGATCCTCCTCCAACTCACCCTACTCCTCATCCTCAAAACCAACCCAGCTTCATTCACATGCCTCCAAGGAACACTCACATTCCAAATTACCAATATCCTTCTCAACATCTTCCTCATGTCTCTAGACCTCCATATCTCACTCCGCACCTGCAGAATCCCATCATGCAAGCTCCTCAATATGAAACTCCCCTGCACCAAGTTCCTTGGCTTCACGCGCCTCTCATACCATTTCAAATGCATCCATATCAAATGCCTCCATCCCAAAAACCTCAATCCCAAAAGCCTCATCTACCATATCAACAACCAGCATATCCTGTCCAGAATGTCAAAATGCTCACTCAACCTCATATTCGCAAAAACCTATTCAATGTTGCGCAGAAGCCCATTAAAGTTTATGCTTCTTTAGCTGAATCATTTAACCAACTCTATAAAAGGCTTAAAATGGCTGGCAGTGTGACACTTATCCCTGCCAAAAATCCAGATACTCAATCCAAAGGGTATGACCCAAACAAGATTTGTGACTATCATTCAGGGATGAAAGGACATACTACTGAAACATGTCGTGCTCTAAGAGGCAAGATTCAGCAACTGATTGAGGCTAAAAGTATACACTGGACAGATCTTGTCCCAAAGGAATCCCAACAGTGAACACGATGGAAGTTTATTTAAAACAGTCTCCAAATAAGGCTTTCGCCATTTAAGTTCAAGTTTTCTATATCAAGACAAGGAAAGTACCCATGTCACCATATAGGCAATAAAGTTGATCAAAGTCTATCATTTTAGTATTGTTTAAGAATGCTCAATTTAGTGTCTTATGCTCTTGTAATTTGGAATTACGTTAGACTTGATTCCCATTTAAGAAGGGATACGTAGGCGCTCTTATGGAGTTCGGTCTTATCATAATAAAAATTCCATTTTCCCCTTGTGACTGTATAATTGGGGCAGAATTTTTGAAAGAGTCTCAAAAATTCCATCAGATGTACATTTTTTGACAAGTGATGATACTGGGGCAGAATTTTTTAAAGGAACTCAAAAATTCATAGAAATCAAGCTACAATCTGCAACAAAAATTATGATAACAGAAGTTCTACACTGGGTAGAAAATTTTGAGGTCCCCTCAAAATTTTTGACAACAATTCAAAAGACATTCTGGCAGACGTCAAAGGAGCATACTGCGCCAAATTAGGGATACAGATCAACCTCCCCTTTTAACTTTTTTTCTTTGAATGCAGAAAAGACAGGTACATACATATGGAACAACTCCAACACCACATTATTCAGAGTTCAAAAATTGCCAACAAATGGCATACTATCGTTCCAACAAAGATGGGAGCTGAAGCCATATTATTCCTAGTGCGAAGTCTCCAACAAACTGCACTCGACCCTTCTAACAAGGCAAATGTCCAAGCTACTTTGTGCCTTCAAATCAATTATTATATTGTGCCCGAGGATTGCATATGCTCGAAAATTGCATTGAGCTCGAGAATTGCATTATCACATGTGCCCGATATTGCATTGTGCCTGAGAATTTCATAAGCTCAAGAATGCATTTATGCCCGAAAATTGCATTATGCTCGATAATTGCATTAAGCCTGAGAATTGCATTATTGCATGTGCCCGAAGACCGCATCGTGCCCAAGAAATGCATTATTGCATGTGCCCGAAGATCGCATTGTGCCCGAGTTGCATGTGCTCGAGAATCGCATTGAGCTCGAGAATTGCATTATTGCATGTGCCCGTGAATTGCATTGTGCTCGATAATTGCATTGTGCCCGATATTGCATGAGCTCGAAGATTGCATGTGCCCGAATATGTTCAAATCAAGTCGCGAATATCAACAGATGCCCGAATTACAGATACACTTTCTTTACTCATTACTTGTGTTCTTAAGGCGTCATGGTCTAAAGGTATCCTTTTCATGGCCTGCGGACATCATATCATTGCCTAAGGATTTACTTTCCGCTTATCATGAACCAAAAGTGTCATAGTCTAAAGGCATTATTTTCATGGCCTGCAGACACATTTTCATGACCTGAGGATGTAATTTTTGTGTATCATGGCCCTAGACATCATAGCCTAAGACATCATAGCCTAAGACATCATTTTCATAGTCTTAAGGCAAAACATCATGGTCGATATGGGAAATTGCATCATGTTTACATTTACAGTTTGTTTAACATGCTCTAATCCTTCTATTACAAGTTATAGATTTGCAGAGACTAACATTTTGCAGATAAGATCAAATGCCCTCTCATCTATAATTACCTTGCTATCTATCGCAACGACACCCTACCGAACATATCAGGCTCGTCCGCCTTACAGTATGACATCAGGCATGTCCACCTTATAATACGAAATATTAGGCTCGTTTGCTTTACAATTCGACATATCATGCTCGTCCGCCTTACAATACGACATCAGGCCCGTCCGCATTACAATACGACATTCAGGCTCGTCTGCCTTACAATACAACATCAGGCGTTCGTCTTACAATATGGCATTTAGGCTCGTCCGCCTTACAATAGGACATTTAGAGATGAGTTGCAATTCTGCAAGAAGTTAAGCCAAAGTCTATCAAGGGTTGCGCTATGTCTCTCAAAATAGATACGTCTTACTATCTCATCTTGTCATTATTATTTTCTAGCACTTATATTTTATCATATTGGTTCACACTTATTGTATTTATAAGCTAACATTTTATCTAGTCGTATTAGAAATTGCAGGTGTGATCAATCACCATCTCAACTACGATTATCATGCTCACTTATCTATCGCAACAAATGCCCTATCAAATTCTTTGCTACTCGTATTACAGTTTTTCATTTAACTCTTGGCTACTCATAATACCACTTCTCATCGGATTCTTCGCCCTTAAACCAGAAATCTCGCTGTCATGCTCCTCTCACTTCTCTAATCTTATCCATTCAAGTCGGTATCGTTCCTATTTGAATATTGTATCGCCTTTTTAATTTTTAGGAGTTTCATTTGCTCCTGAATCTAGAACTACACATGACCTGATTATCGTATAACTAGAGATATGTAGGCGGCTTAATACCAAAGTCTCGGTCGTACCCCTCTATAACTTTTATTAGTTCAATTGATCCCACCGACATCTCTCGTCGGCCAGACAAAATCGGCTACTAATTCAATGTTGGTTGCCCGATAATTCATTTTTCATTCCCAAGAAACCAAGGGGTAGCTGTTGACACCCAATTTTGACCGACCTTTAACAATTTCGAAAATGCTATTCGATTAAATACATATTTTTAAAATATATTTCTAGTTTAAAATTTCAATCAATTTTCGTCTTAAAATTATATATTTTAGTGTGCATGATTTCAAAACAAAAAATAAATAAATAAAAAATTGTAATTGTTATCAAATTACTTTTATCGATAGTTAAAATCGAAATAATTGCTTACATAATTATTTTAAATCATAGATGTATTTAATTATATGAAAGTATTTAATATGTGTAATATTTTATTAATGGGATAGCATTTCCTTAATTTCCCTTCTAAATTATTTAAATCTTAGCCTATTCTATTCTAATTCTAGCCATTCCAATTCAAATTCTCATTCAATTATAGCCACTTTTATGTCAATTCTAGCCAATTTTATGTCAATTTTCAGATTTTTCAATTGAATCTCGTCCGTCCATCTCCAATTTAAATCCTAGATCAAATCCTAATTGTTCATTCAATTCTAATCCTACGGTTAAGATTAATTCCCCTTGTTCCTATTTTAAATCTAAAAGAACCCAACCCTAAAAAAAAAAAAAAAACTCTCCCCTCTCCCTCTCCAACGCTCTCTCTCCCCTCCTCTCTTCTCTTTTCTCCGGTGGACGGACGCCACCAGCAGCTCTGCCCAACGAGCACCAGAGCAGCAGCAACAGCTAGCCAGCCACGACAATCAGCAGCCACCGCGAGACGTACACCAGCAACCAGCTTTTACATAAATAAAATTTTACATGTCTTCCTACTTTGCTTGTTTTGATCACCCAATTTTTATGAAAAGATTAATAAAACAAAGTTTTAGTTTAAATCATCAATTTGTTTGAATGACATAAAGCTAGAAAGCATGCCTATAGAATCTAAATAACTTTCATTATGTTTTGGGCTTAGAAATTATGCATATAGGTTTAAAACTTTGTTATATATTATATGAAATAGGCACCATGCCTATAGGAATTAAATATTGCTTATTATGTCATTCGGGTTAGAAATCATGTCAATAAGTTGTATATCTTGTTCCTTATTTAGAAATCATGCCCGTAGGACTTAACTAATAAAAGTCAGGGTTAATTAATCAGTTCTAAATAATTTCAACATGTTTTAATAACTTGATATTGCTAATTAATTGTAAGTTGCTAATTAAAGTATAACCTGTTAATCAGTTGGTGTATTTTTGTCAGCATGTTTAACCATCTAGATATCATGTCTATAGGCTTTTTATTACTTTTAGCATGTTAAATAACTAAATAACCTTCGGCTAAATGATCGTCCAACTTGTTTGACTTGGTGTCTAGGTGGGCCTATTAGGATTTTATTTTTCTAAAATCGTCCCAATAGTAGTCCAATGCCTCTTGGACATTAAGCGGGGCGCTAGGCACCTTTCAGGACGAAAAACATGTGGTGGTGGGGTAGGGGTAGTTTAGGCCCTATGGATATGATGACATCGACTCAGGCTTAAGCGACAAACTTTGGTTTTGTCAATCCCTATACGGAAGCCTATTGGAAAATTAAAAATAAAAGTCGAGTGTTGATCTATAAAGTCCTTCAGAGTCTCCCTTTCCTTTTTGCCCCTTTTTATGTTTAATTATAATTATTTGGGGTAGTTTAATAAAAAATAAAATATGATTGCCTATTTATTTGTGTAATTTCTATCTCCTCGCTTATCTCTTTATTAGCTGTTTATTTATTTATTTTTATATTATCACCTAGTAAGCATGATTAATTGAAATAATAAAATAAAAAATTTTTATTGTTATCACCTAGATCGCATATTTAATTCAATTAATAATAATGAAGTGACCTTATTTGCTAATTGTAACCCCCACATATTGCATGAGATACGGCCGGGACCCACATTTGTGGACCTCGAGGGATGCCTAACACCTTCCCCTCGAGGTAATTTGAACCCTTACCCGATATCTAGTTCATTGACCTTAGCTAGGTTTAGTTAGGTTAGATAGGTGCCCTAACACACCTTAATTCGTTAGGTGGCGACTCTTCATCACTTCAAAACCCAAAAGAGTTATTAGGTCGTGCACCAAAATCCATTTTAAGAAAAATGAGGCACGACAAGGTTTGTTGAGGGGTTTTAATCGATTGATTCTCCATTGACAGCATTGACTCAAAATAAGGGTAAGTTCATATCGTCGAGGTGTGTTAAAAGAGTTTTGAGGAATTGAAAGATAGACTTACTTCCGCTCCGGTGTTGACCTTACTGAAAAGGACAAATGGTTTTGTTGTTTGTTGTGATGCCTCAAGAATTAGGCTAGGATGTGTGCTTACACAAAATGGGAAGGTGATTATCTATGCTTTAAGGCAACTTAAGACTCGTGAGAAGAATTATCCTACCCATGACCTTGAACTAGCGGCGGTTGTTTTTGCCTTGAAGATTTGGAGGCACTATTTGTATAGTGTTCATGTAGATGTGTTTACCGACCACAAGAGTTTGCAATATGTGTTTAATCAGATGAATCTGAATCTCCACCTAAGAAAATGGCTTGAGTTATTGAAGGATTATGATATGTGTGTTCTTTATCACCCTGGGAAGGCGAACGTGGTGGCAGATGCTCCTAGTCGATTATCTCTGGGTAATATTGTATACATTGAGGATGATAAGAAAGAGTTAGTTCGAGATGTTCATAGATTGGCCCGATTGGGTGTTCAGTTAGTAGACTCTACCAAGGATGGTGTTATGGTCCACAATGGGTCAAAATCATCTTTTGTGATGGATGTGAAAGCAAAGCAAGGTCTTGATCCAACTTTAGTTGAATTAAAAGAATTAGTTCTTAAGAAGTCCATTGAGGCTTTCTCCCAAGGGGGAGATAGGGTACTTAGATATCAAGGTCGTTTGTGTGTTCCTAATGTTAATTACTTCAGGGAGCAAATATTGTCAGAATCCTATAGTTCTCGATATTCCATTCACTCGGGATCCACCAAGATATACCATGACTTATAGGAGATCTATTGGTGGAATGGGATGAAGAAGGATTTTGCGGAATTTGTGGCTAAGTGTTCTTATTGTCAACAAGTGAAAGTTGAGCATCAAAATCAAGAGGTTTATCCGAAGATATTAGAATTACTACTTGGAAGTGGGAAGAATTGAATATGGACTTTGTTGTCGGGTTGCCTCACACCCAACGACAACATGACTCGATTTGGGTTATAGTAGATCAAATGATGAAATCGACTCATTTCATTCTCGTCAAGGTTTCTTATTCAGTGGAGGACTATGCTAAGTTGTACTTCAAAGAAATGGTAAAGTTGCATGGAGTGCATTTATCCATTACCTCTTATCGTGATACTCAATTCACTTCTCAATTTGGAGATCTTTCCAAAAGGATCTTGGTACTCGTGTTAAACTTAGTACGACCTTTCACCGACAAACTGATGGACAAGCAGAGCATATTATCCAAACTTTTGAATATATGTTAAGAGCATGTGTGATTGATTTCAAGGGAAATTGGGATGATCATTTTTGTTTGATTGAGTTTGCATATAACAATAGTTATCACTCAAGTATTAGTATGGCTCCATTTGAGGCCTTGTATGGTAGGAGGTGTAGATCTCCTATAGGTTTGTTTGAGGTGGGTTAAGTTTTTCCCTAATAGGTCTCGAGTTGGTACAGGAGGCTATGGAAAAAGTTTGACTTATTAGAGAGAGGTTGACAATGGCTCAGAGTTGACAAAAGTCCTATGCCGATGTTAGAAGAAGAGATCTTGAGTTTGATGTTAATGATTGGGCCTATTTGAAAATTTCACCCATGAAGGGTGTAATGAGGTTTGGTAAGAAGGGAAGCTTAGTCCCCGATGTGTAGGCCTATATCATATTTTGAGGTGTATTGGTAAGGTTCTTATTAACTAAAATTGCCTAATGAGTAGGCATCGGTGCATCCTGTTTCCATGTCTCAATGCTGAAGAAATGTGTTGGTGATCCGACATATATAGTTCCCTTAAAAGGTTTGGGAGTTGATGAGAATCTTTCTTATAAAGAAGTTCCGATTGAGATTTTAGACTGGCAAGTCAAGAAGTTGAGAAATAAAGAAGTTGCTTCCATGAAATAGTTGTGGAGGAATGAATTAGTTGAGGGTGCTACTTGGGAGGATGAGGCCGATATGATGTCCCGATATCCTCATCTTTTTCCTTCTACCCCTACTTTAGCTTTAGGTATTGAGTTCCTCATGGTTTACTCTTATGTGTTATGTGTCTTAGATATTCACATGCATTCCTCATTCATGCATGTTTATGAAAAAGCTTAAAGTTTTGAGAAAATGAGTCAATTTAATTGATTCTACATGTTTATGTGCATTTGAGTATGAGTTGCATATAGACTTCATGATATGATATTTTAAACTTGCTTTAGTTTGGAGTTGATATTTCCTTCTCGGATATGTACATTTATGTAATTGCATACTTGTTGGGCTGCTAGGTCTGAGTTCTTTTCTTTCATGTGATGTCTAGAATCCCATTTGAGGATGAATGTTCCTAAGGAGAGATAATGTTACACCTCGTAAATTAGAAGTCTAGAAAAAGAGCCAAGTGGAAGGTCACCAGCTCATAACTCAGCCATGGCACCCTTCATGGAGCCCTTCACAAGCCGTGAAGGGTACCATAGCTCATTGTGGTGCTCGTGGCTACCTTCCAGTGCGTGGCCAAAAGGGAGCTCCCCTTCCACGAGCCCTTAGACGGCTCGTGGTAAGCCTCACGACCCATAGTGGTGGCCGTGAAAGAGAGGCAGAACCCATCTCTAAGCTAGACTCCTCCCACGAGCTCTTAGAAGGCTCGTGAAGGGCTAGACGTCCCATGAAGATGGGTGTGTGGAGGGGCAAAACTTGCCTAGCCACTGGTTTAGGGACCACGATTTCCTAGACGGCTCATGAAGCCCTCAATCTTGGGGCTCAAGTCAACTGAAAGTCAGGATCAATTAGGTCTTTTCCTAATTAGTTTATCTTGATACTACGTCATTTTGCCCTTACCTAGGACCCCTATATAATTAATTTTAACCCCAAAATCAACCGATTCAAGTCATTCTCTCAAATTTACAAAAGAAGAGCAAGTCTTCCTCTCAAAATATTTCTCTCTGTAGAAAAGCTTGAAAAAGAAGGGTCCAACCTAGGGTTCCAAGTCAAGTCTCCAATTCTTCCATTGAAGTTAAGCAATTGGCATTGAGGTATGATAGTTTTCATCCATGGATTACTTCCATTCATGGAGTTCCCATTCTCCTATTTTCAAAGATAGAAATCCCCAATTGAGTTTGGGTTTTTCTTCTATGTTGTGGGTTCTCTTGATTATTGATTTAATTGATGGATTTATGATCTTTTATGCATGAACTGAGTTAATCTCATGTTTTTATGATGATCCCCCATGAACCCATGTAATTTCCATGTTTTCCAAGTTGTGATCATATAATATGGGTGTTGGATTATGAAAGAAGAGTTTATGAAATCAATAATGAACTGATAGAATTACATGATTTTATGATGAATTTCCATGTACCCATGTCTAACCCATGTTTTCTAGATATTGATGAATGAAGTGGGTTTTGAACTATGAAGGTGAATTATGGAATTATGCATGTTCTTAATTATGAAATGTTTTAAGGATGCTTTGAGAGTGAAGTATCAATGAGGTTGCTATTGTTGTGTTGTTGAAAGGATTTCTCTTATACAATATGGAAGCATGAAGTGTGAAAGGTTTTCTTATATGATAAGGGTTCTTAGGGTTGAAAGGCATCTCACGTAAAATGAACCAATGCTAAGAAGTTATTCTAATGATGAGTCTAGAGGTGGTTACCTGTTCTCTCTAATTGAAAGACAAGAGATGATTGCCCATGTCATATGATGTAAAGAGAAGGGGTGATTACCCATGCCATAAAATGTAAGGACAATAGGTGATTACCCATGTTCCTTTAAGAGCTAAGATGAATATGAAAAAGAACTATTCGTGGGAGTTAAGCTTAGTACCGAATGGACAAGTGGCGATTACCCGTGTCCCATAAACTATGTGCCAACATAGAATTGTCTAGATAGACATTAGCTAGCGGATCCATATAAGCTAGAAGTTCATGGTCCTTATCGTGGAAAGTAGGACAACTATTTTCGGTGTAGGCGACACCGGATTCCATGATGCTAGCTCTCATGGTCTTATATATAGGTTAAGGCTACTTCCCACAAGCAAGTTATGATGAATAAAGGTTACTTCAAGGTAGTATCTCATACATGTTTATAATGATCATTATGTGCATTGACCATGTTTTATGACTCATGTTTTCTAACCCTCTTATCTCATGTTTTAGCTGGGTCATTGCATTTCATAAAGGTATCTCTTTTAAGTATGTCTTCAAATGTTTTATTCATGGTTATCATACTTGGTACATATTTTGTACTAACACATACTCTTGCCTATATTTTCTCAAAATGTAGAGTTCGACGGTTAAGTTCCTAGTTTCATGGCTAGAGTTCATTGAGGAGATTTCGAGATTTGGTGAGTCCTCGGGCTTCGAGTGATGGCCTCCAAAAAGTGTACTATGGGCCGCAAACTCCAAGTGATGGCCTCTAACTAAATGTGACGGCGTCGAATGGTAAAACATCATCCTTGAAGTGTGAATAACGGCCCTGTACCATAAACATCAGCCTTAGACTGGAGATAACGACCTTGAACTGTAAACATTGGCCTCGAACCAGAAATAATCATAGCGTCCAGTTAACTCCCAAACAATCTAGCAAGAGTGTCAAGGGGGATGTCGACTCTGAAGAGGATTCCAATATCAAGACTACGTCGTCGTGGAACAATGTCCACCCACAAGAATCCACAGGAGGCTCCAACCCAAGAACAACCCAATCTCAAGTCATCACGTAAACACAACCCTCCGATAATGCATCGGAACCACAGAGATTGGGAGATAAGGAAGAGGATCCAAAAATTTGCGTAAATGCCTAAATTAAGGCTCATACTATCATAGTCAAGTATGTTATTCCAGTCTACAAGGATCTAATCCGTCCGAAATGACTTCAGAGATGATAACAAGGCTACAAGGATCACAGGTCTGAGGAAACACTAGTATATCCAAGAC
Source organism: Solanum bulbocastanum (assembly GCA_037074985.1). Taxonomy (NCBI): domain Eukaryota; kingdom Viridiplantae; phylum Streptophyta; class Magnoliopsida; order Solanales; family Solanaceae; genus Solanum; species Solanum bulbocastanum. The sequence goes on along the minus strand of CM073597.1, from coordinate 14,701,928 downwards.
TAAGGCCAAACATGTTTCAAATAACAAGTAACAATGCAAAAAATTCACAACAACATGTGAGAACACACATAAAGCCCCAACTAGCACAGTACTACCCCGAAATAGTGGCGAACAATCTTAAAACATGGTTTCTAAGGAAGAAAAGCAAGAATAAATAGGTACCCACCCCGAGGTCCTAATTTCACACTAATTATGATGACTTCACACATTTAGGCTCAATCTAATTAGAAAGGAAGTCGTAGCCTACCTAAAAGCCAACCACGCGCGCAGCAAATCACAAGGCTGAAGCTTCTCCTTTCCAAACGGCCTCTGAATGCTGCCACACTATTAAGAACAGGATCACAACATTATCGTTTAGACACTAAAATCACATAAAATAAAAACAGATTAACTTTGGAATCAAACAGGAAATGTGGGACCCACATCAGAATTTCTAGAATTGACTTTGTCATGAGGTCCTAAACTATGCCTCGAACCTTTATTTTGAAATTGAACACAATCTGAAGCCCGAAAATAGAAAACACAACACATGCTCTAAAAAGCCACAATTTAGCAAAAGAAAAGCTTGGGGAAGACGCTTTAATCATGAATTCACATCAAATAGAGGTTCATGCACAATTCCCGATCACCCCACAATGAATCCTGGATATTATGGACACGTATGACTTAAAATCACCCATTTTCAAGCTATACCAAGGGAGAAAACTGAATTTCAAATCTTGAACCAAGGCTATCGTAACTAGACTTTGAATAGGACCAGTCCAATTTTCTCTTCGTGAACGCGGAGGGCCTCCGTGAATTCGGTGAGGGCCCCACGAATGCGGCAAAAGGGGAATCGAAATCCCGTGATCGCGATAGAGGCCCCATGAATGTGACCTTCGCAATCCTGCCCAAGGCTACGCAAATGAAGCTCTCAGGACACTTGACCTCCGCAATCACGACCAAGGGCTCGAGAACGTGAGACCAAAAGTGGCTTGGATCATCAACAAGTTTTTGGCAAGTTGAAATCTCTGACAAGGAAATCCAAATTCATTCGGAACCTTGTGCACGCAAACAAGTTATGCAACCTTACCAAATTCAATAATCCAAACTCAATAGAGCAGTCGAAATTTCTGTAAGAGGTCATCTCAGTAAAAAATAGGTCCCACCCCCAAACTTCATTTTAAGCTAAAATCCACAATGATGCTCGAAATTAGCGAGGAATCCTCGAGTTCCAACCAAGGATGTTCTGGAACAAACTCATTATTTCAGATCTAACTGCACTGATGGAATTCTTATTTGAGCTCGTTTACTCAGAATGTTGACTAAAGTCAAACTTAGGCCTTGACTTGGAAGTTAAAACACCTAATAGCACATACTCGCACTGAAAGCCCCGAGAGTCGTGTTGACCATACCACTAACCTAAAAGGACCCTTTCAGAGCTAATGAAATAGTCAAAATTGGATTCTGAGGTCATCTTCTTGAACCTTTCATAAAAATGTCCGTTCAAGCTTTAAAAGCTCTAAAACGCTATAACTTGCATAAAAACAAAATGACTTGGGGTCACTAAAGCAACGTTCTTAACTACAAGCAGGAGGCATAAACACAGTAATATCCTGAGGGTCATTACAAAAAAGATAGAGTAAATGATAAAATAGAATTATTAAATAATAAATAAAGATAAAATAAGGTAGCGATAGCACCAAATCGATTGCTACACAATATAAAACTTTACATTATTAGCTAATGATAAAATTAGCAATACAATACAATCAAATTTAAATCATATTAATCAAAACAAATGTTATATTCAACTAACGATATTAACAACCATCATACAAGTAGAATGGATGTTTTCGGAATTAGTGATTGCTAAACAAAAAAAAAAGAGATCTCGTTGGAGTCGATGAATGAAATAGAAAAGCTTTGACGCTTTAATCATCTTTGATAATTTCGTTCTTTATATTTGGGTTGGATGACAATGAAAATTCTAAATTATTTATAAGATTTAATTCATTTTGAAAGAACACAGGCAAAAGTCAGAATTTTAATTTTATGGGTTTTTAATTTTATAACAACGATTTCAAGTGTTGATACCAAGATTCTAATCTTAATATTTGTACATATATCTAGAAAACTTCTTAATATAAATACATTATTTAAGCAAAAATTATTAAACTACTGCATTCAGCTGAACCCGTATCCAAGCTTGTAGCTCCGCTCCGACCAAACTAGTACTAGTATATTATGAGGTGGGAAATGTATATTGAATATAAAGTTTTACTTTAATGAATATAGCGGTTGTATCTAACCTCACTCCATTATTCTTACACGTTTCGGTTCTTTCACCAAATGTCCAAATCACATAATACAAGAACAAATTTTGGTTGATAATGTCTCCAAGTTAAGGAAAGATGGATATGAGATACTATAGACTACAGAGTAAATGAAATCCATTTTCACAAGTGAAAGTGACATAAGTACGTACATTTAGGAAATTTCCATAACATGTCATATTGAATAACCATACCAAAGATTACATTTTCTTGCAAGTTGCAACTTTTATTTTTATAAACCTCCACACTAAAAACATGGACGTCTTGTCACTATGAGAGTGATATACAAGCCATGCTACTTTCATTTTATGAGTGTCTTAAGGATCTTTTTTTATTACTAGCCTATATAATAATATGTTTTAGTGTGTCTAAGCACCAAATTTAGCACATGTAACATTTAACATTTTCGTGGCGCCATCAACTAGACATACCAAATAATTCAAGATTCTATAGTACAAAGAAATAAATCAATTACAAGGACATTGATTTATTCCCTTATGAGATTGCTCACTCTTCCCCTCAAGTTGGCGAATAGATATTTGTGATGCCTAACTTGTCAATTTTACTGCGAAATACCTTTTTAGAAACAACTTTTGTGAGTTTATAGGTCAATTGATCTGTAGACTTTGAATAAAAAACAATGTATATTAATTTTTTCGTGTATTTTTTCTCAATAAAATGATGATCAACCTCATTTGTTACGTATGATGATATTGCATAGGATTCTGTACCATCTAAATAACTATATTATTATCAAGTGAAAATTATTTAACCTCTCAAATTTTCTATAAAAATCAAACTTCTTCCTCAATTTTGAGAAATAGTCATTATCCCCCATACATTATCAATCCTTACCTTCTTTTTTTGTATACTTCTTTAAAATCATAATATATTTACTATTTAATCTATATATCATATTTCCTACAAATTGTTTTTGACGTCCAAAAAAAGAGAAGTAAGAAATACTGATTGAGTATAAGCTAATGCCGTTCTATAATGACACAAATAAAAAATTTTAAAAAATATATTTTTTAAAGTTAATTTTAACGGAATCTAAAATGTGATAACCTTTAAAGCATAGCAAGTAATATAAAAATAGATAATAAAACAAAGATATATTTCATAACAATTTTTTAAAAGATTATCTATATTTATATTGTAAATAAATTTTAAATTATAATTTAGAAAGTATTTTTACTAATGACAATCAAAATTCTTTTATCTACATAGTTTATAGAGAATAAGAGATAACCATAATACCTAAATGTGTCATTTAATGACTTCAACGGGCATATACGATGGCGGATCTATGAAGGAGTCAGGGGGTGCCACGCCACCTCCCCCCCAAACTTCGACGGAAATTCTACACATACATAGGTATATATATAATATTTATATAAATATAAAGTGTGGCACCCAGTGAACAAAATTGGCTTGTGGTGCCATGATTGGAGGGCAACTTTAGATGGCTAATGTTGTGGGTTCGAATCCCATTTGTACCTATTTTTTTTTTTTTTGAGAAATTTGCTGCAGACATTTTTTAAGGAAAAAAAAAGGCTCCAAGCACTTTTTTTAAGGAAAAAAACTGGCACATTAATCGATAAATCTATTTGGTACCCACGGACTCTAAATCCTGGATCTGCCACTGGGCATATAGGCCTTCTAACTTTTAGTGGGCACAGGTATAGTTAAAATTGCATAGAGTTGAACAAGTAGAAACACATCTTACATGACAATTCTCGTGAGATACACTCGAACTGATTTGTACTATATTGTGTATGACACATATCATTCCATGTGTGGGACATGTGTGTCTATTTGTTCAACTTTATACAACTTTAATTGTTTACCTGCGCACACCTGAAGTTCGAGAGCACAGATGTCAGTTAAGACCAAATTAAAATGCACATTTACGTATTATGCGTAACAGAAGTGAAACTTAACTATGCATGCACATAATATACAGGCATATACTTAGTGGTTGTAATATTAAAATAACAACCATAAAAAAAAATAACATTAGATTTTGCAACAAACTTTTTTTTTTTGTGGTAATAAAGACTAATGATATACCTAAGTAGGGAAACGTGTATGTGTATCTGGTTGTTGGACAATGGACATAGTCCCAACATACCATCAATTAAGAAACTACACATGAGCTACAGTTTAAGGATAGTAATTAAGTTTCACAATTCGATTAGCTAACTTGTCCTTTAAACTACCTCGCATCACCATCATCTGAATAATTTTCCTTGAGAGAATCGAAGGATTTATCTTTTTGGTCCCAAAGACTCGATTGTTCCTTTCCTTTCATATCATATACACTGCACCTGCTACAGTAATCCTAAATAGTTCAGCATGTGCATTCTTTCCATTAGCATGAGTCTCAATCCAATGCATGCACTTCCTTTGTCAATTCCATTGTGTTCCTATTATGTACAGGAATATTTAAAGAACAAGTGATGAGTTGAGTCCTGCTGTGCTTCACTCAAAGGGCAGATACTCTGACCCATCAACTTCCACTTCAACAATCGATCTCTAGTGTATATCATGGTGAGAATCACTAGATAGAGTATGAAAATCTTGTTGATGATGGATTATTCTACTTATAATGCCAATGAACTTAAATAAAAATCTATAAATACATAGGTTAAAAAAATAAAGTATTATGTATAATATAAGAAGATGTTAAATAAATGAAGAATAAAAAATGACAAGGATAAAATAGATTTTGTATAGGATAAAGGGGGAGAATGATTATTTTTCAAATTTGAGAAGGGAAGGGGAGAAGGGGGAGGTTTGACTTTTAAATCAAAATTAAATAGTGTAAATAATTTTCACCCTATTATTATATCAATGATGTCGCAAATAATTCAAAAAAAAAAAAAAAAAAATAGAGCATAATCCAAAACAATTCACATACGCCATGAACCATACCTCGAAACTCAATTTTTGCACTTGATCTTATCACAAACTTTTGTTTCTTGGTTGTCCAAGTAGCAAGATGCCCCTCCACAAAAATAAAATAACTAGATGTAGATCACTTAGACAATAAGAATAAGGGTATGTTTCAATAAAAGTATTATTATGTTTTGACTTTAATTTTGAGAATAATAATGATCTACCTAGAGTCCTTCTCAGTACCTCAAGATTTTGTATAGTGCATTTTATGTGTTCTTCACTTGATGTATGCAAGAGTTAACTCACAATATTCATAAGTTATATCCAACTTTTGCTGTTGATCAATATTTGTTCCATCTTGATCAGGCAATATTTCAAACATTTGATTCATTTCTATAAGCACTTCTAGTTTTCTACTAGTTTGCATGCTAACATCCCAAACATATACAAGTGTTTGCAACAAATTTTAAAGTGATTGAAAAGAACCAACAATCACTAAATCAAATTTTGAAGTGATTGAAAAGAAACTACAATCACAAATAAAATATGAAGAAACGTGTTTTATTTATGAATTAATATGGATATAATTTTGTTCCTCCCTTGATTTTTCTCTCATAAGATATTTGATCTCTCATCCTTTGGGGTGGCCCAGTGATTTGGGCTTGGGACTTCCATGATGGAGGTCTCAAGTTCGAAACCCCTTGCCAACGAAAGCAAGGGGTTTGCTTCTGGGTCGAGCTCATCGCATCGGGCTTGCCTAGTGCGGGTTACCTCTCCTACGTGGTTTGCGAGTTATTGCATAAGAGCGGGGGTTTTACCTTGTGCACACCCAAAGGGTAGCGGCTACAGGTTTCCCTTGTCATAAAAATAAAAAAGATATTTGATCTCTTTATGAATATTTCATAAATTTGTGGAATATTTGAGATGTTTCTTAAGGGAATATAGTACCCTTTATATAGGCATGAACTAATGTTTAGGGTTGAGTAGCCTCCAAAAATCCTAATTGAAATTGAATACATCTTGTAGAATCCCAACTCGAATTGAACATATGTCTCACAAAATTTCAATGTCTGCAATTAGATCTAGAACATATTTCATTATGAAAGAAAAATTCCTAGCGATCCATAATGTAAATGAATAATTTCTAGTGGAACTCGAGAGAGAATATATATATATATTATAATTAGAGGAGTTGGGTTCAAAGGGTAAAATAGACATTTAAAAAAGTCGAGAAGTAAAGAGGGGAATGTTAAGGAAAATCTTTAATTCCAAGACAAAATTTTGGAGATGTAAATTATTTTACCCTTACGCCATAGATATATGTACTAATACTAACACTAGTTAGTTATATATAAACATGGATAATATAAGAATCACCATTTTTTTTTTGTTTTCATCTGGTGTTCGGAGCCCACATTGGAGCTCTGACTAAATTCAGATTGCGCATTACAGGGCCCATTCGAGGGTGGCACTCCCAACAAGATTTTCTCCATACCAAGACTCGAACCCGAGAATTCTGGTTAAGGGTGAAACAGTCCCACCAATGCACCACAACCAATGCTGGTAATCACCATTGATATTAAACTACTACTCTTTCGGTCTATTTATTTGATATTCTTTCTTTTTGATTGTGTAGTTAAAAATGATATTCTTTATATTTAAAAATAATTTTAAGTTAATTTTATAATTTTATTCTTAATGTGATAATTTATAATTATAAAGTTATTTCTGAAATTAAAAGTTTTTTTTATTATTATACAAATTACATATCTAATCAAGCCCCGACATATAATTTAAATCGGAAGAGCATTATTTTCATAATATTGATAACAAGACTCTAAACAATATTAGAGGCGGAGCTAGAAGATTACAGACTGATTTTGGGCAAAACCAATAGCTTTATAGTCTCATTTTTGTATTTTACTAGGTTACTAAGTCTGTAGAAAAAACTTAATTCAAAACTCAATCACTAACATCTAATATCGATTATCCTAATATTTAGAACTCATAAAATTTAAATCTACACTCGACCCTAAACATGATTAGCAAATGTTCTTGCTAATCATATATACAAAGTAAATTTTAGAACAAGCAAGATTGAACTCTTAACTAAATAAATAAGTAATTTTTATGAGGATAATATGTATTCAAATAAGTAAGCTCACATGTCACAATTGTTTTAATTGCACACGAATAATAGAGATGTGTTTAAAAGAAAACATGTGTTTTAGGTTCCTCTACTTCTTTCCCTTTGAAGAAAGAACAAAATTATTTTTAATTCTCAATTGGTGTGAGTTACTAGCAAGTTTTAGCTTAATGAGATAAGAAAGAACTACATTTTTTGGATGCTTATTACAATGTGCTTTGGATTTGGTTTTGGTTAATCATCAAAAATATAAATTTTTGGAAGAGTATTTGAAAAGGCAATTTTTGTGTTTTGAATGGAGTATAAAACTATTCTATATATGTAGATAATTTTTCCTAAAAAGTACCCCTTTCATGTTCCTTTATTTGACACTCTTTCATTTTCAAATTTGTTAAAAAAATTATATATATTTAAATAATGAAAAATTTTTATATTCTTATAAATGTTAACAGACGATTTTTCTTGAACTGAGGGTCAATTGGAAATAGTTTTTCTATCTCTGAGATAGACATAAGATAATGTTTATCCTTTCCAGATCCTACTTTATCGAATTATATATATATATATATATATACTAGTCATATTGTTGTGTTAAATATTACTCCCGCTGTCCCTAGTTACTTGTCTACATCTGAATCGATACACATATTAATAAAATAAGTAATGACATAGTGAGATTACATTTTATCCCTATTAATTATGAAGTAGATGAATTAAAAATTTAAGATTTTCAAAAAGTTCTATCTTTTTCAAAGTAATTATTTGAGGGTATAATAGGTAAAAAATTGTTATTTCTTGATTTGTTAAAATGGACAAGTAATTAGGGACAACCAAAAAAGAACAAGTGGACAAGTAATTAGGGAACGAGGGAGTATGACATAGTTGAACCGATAGGTTATAAAATATTTATAACCATATATGTAATGACAGGTATAGAATTAAATTTTTTTTTTTTTTTTAAATCTTATCTATACCAAATTAGTTAAAATAAGTTATTCCCTCCATTCTAATTTATTTGTCAAATTTATTTTAATTTGATTTCTACTTTTACTTGTTATTTTTGATAAATTAAGGAACAATAATTTTTTTTCCTATTATACCCTCAATTTATTAACATTGAGTTAATGTCTTTGAAAAATATAATGATTAAATACATTTGAGACTATCAATTACTAAAGGTAAAATGGTAAACTCACTATACCAATCATTTTTTTTCTTAATAGGTGTATCAAGTCAAAATTTGACAAATAAATTGGTAAAATAGATAGAATAAGTACAATGCTAACTTAGGAACTTGATCAAATAATTATTCAAATCTAACACATTATCATTCCACACTAAAATAAAGGCATATTGCGTGTATATATAACCCTCTCAAATTCCTTCTTTTTATCTCATTCCATCAACTTTCCTCTTCACTAATCTCTCTCCAAAACCACAACACTAAAGTGTTGTGTTAATAATAAAAAATAAAAAATGGGTTCATTGATAGGTCATGTTATACCAGGGTTTGGGTTTTTTCTTATTGGTATTTGGCATTTGCTCAACCACATAAAATTACATGCTTTCCACCCAAAATCCTACACTTCCTTACCATGGTTCCCAGCTCCAAAAATAAGGTATTTAAAGCTTTTTTTTATTAATCACAACATTTTCAAATATTTAAATTTGATGGGTTCACCTTAAAGATATTTAGCACTTGCATATTGTACTTTTAATTAGAGTTTTTGTTGATTATTTATAGCAGTTTCAAGATTTAAATTTAACAAGTTCAGCCTTTAAAATTATTAGGTTTTAATTCGTTGTACTTTCGATATATTAAAGATTTTCTTGATTATTCAGAGCAGTTTAACGATTTAAATTTAACGAGTAAGAGCTTTAAAATTCTTAGGCTGAGGTACTTTTGATAAGAAATTTTCTTGATTATTTTAAGATGTTTCATGATTTAAATTTAACAAGTTTGAATTTTAAAATTCTTAGGCTTTAACTCATTATTGTACTTTTGATAAGAGATCTTCTTGATTATTTTGAGCAGTTTCAAGAATTAAATTTAACGAGTTTAACCTCTAAAATAGTCTTAAAATCATTGTACTTTTGATTAGAGATTTTCTTGAATTTTAAAACAATTTCAAGATTTAAATTTAACGAGTTGGATATTTAAAATTCCTAGGCTTTAACTCATTGTACTTTTGATAAGAGGTTTTCTTAATTATTCAAAACAGTTTCCAGATTTAAATTTAACTAGTTCAAGTTTTAAAATTCTTAGTCTTTAACTCATTATACTTTTGAAATCAGGTACGCGGAGCTTTTTGTGATTATGTTTGGCACCTTAGTCTCCATATCAATGGAACTCTTCATTGGTCCATCAAAACACCAACCTTTTGACTCTGATGGAACCATACCTTCATATCATCTCCATAACTTTGAACATGCAAATATCTCCCTTACTTTCTTTGTCTATGCTTCCTTTTCAATATTATTCGACAAAATCATCCCTTCAACCTCAGCTCAAAATGGACTTACATTATTTCTTGGAGCTGTTGCTTTTGGTCAAGAACTCCTTCTTTTCCATCTTCATTCTACTGACCATATGGGTGTTGAAGGACAATACCATTGGCTTCTACAAGTTGTCATCTTTTTCTCTTTCATCACTACTCTTTTGGGAATTCCTTTCCCTAAAAGTTTCTTGAATAGTTTTGTGAGATCTTATAGCATTATGTTTCAAGGAATTTGGATGATGGTCATAGGTATCATGCTTTGGACTCCAGAGTTCATTTCAAAAGGTTGCTTTATCAACTTTGAAGAAGGGCATAAAGTGGTTAGATGTCACAACAAGGAAGCACTTGAAAGAGCAAAGTCATTAGTAAATATCCAATTTAGTTGGTATTTGGTTGGGATTACTGTTTTTACACTTTCACTTTATTTGGTTCTTGTCAAGTTTTTTAGAGAAAATGTTGAGTACTTGTCTTTAATAAGCAAATTTGAGGAGGGGGATTTATTTGAAGATGTTGAAGCTCAGAAGAAAAGACTTGTCAACCATATTGGTGAGGAAAAGAGGTTTGTTGAAATGGGAAAAAGAGAGAATAATTAGAAATGGAATGTTTGTCTGATCTTGTGTGGTGTGTGTATGTTGGGTGGGGGAGGGGGTGTAGAAGAAAAATAAATATATTCGGATTGGCATGTTGTATTTACTCATTTTATCAAAGCCTAATAAAAATAAAACAACTAAAAGGGTGTGTAGGGGATTGAGATCAATTCAATATTTATGTGGTTAATTTGTTTATATGATTTGGGAAGGGCAGCATGTGGTGGGAGAAAAGTTGATTGTTGGAAGGATTTTTTTAATTAATATATGTGTTCAATATTGTAGCTCTATATAATTTAAAAGGCTTTTTTGAAATTCGTATTGGAGAAGGCGCTTTTAAAACGTTCTAAGACTCACATGTGCGGTTTAATTCTGTGAGGCTTACGCTTTAATTTAAGTGTCCAACTTTGCGCCCTAAACACGTCTAAAGTTCAATACTCGGCACTTGCTCAACAGTTCCTACCTCAAAATTCTTTAATATATAAATGAATAATATAAGTTCAATTTATTCATAAAATGTGAAGATGGAGAATAATTCAAATAACGAGATGTAATATTACATAATTATTACTATGAACATAGTGAGGGTAATAATTCAAATAATGAGTCATATTATTGTATAATTATTATTGAGAGAATTATGAGGATGAATATCATGTTCAATATTATATTATAATGTAGTTCTATATATTTTAAAAGGGTTTTGCTTGGGACTCGTCCCAGAGAAGGGTACTTATAAAATGTTCTAAGACTCACATATGGGACTTAGTTCTGTAAGGCCTACGCTTTAATTTATGTGTTCGACTGTGCGCCTTAAACACACATAAACCTTAATGCCCGGGATTTGCTCAATAGTTCCTACCTCAAAATTTCTTAAATAAATGAATATTCATCATTTAATGTGAAGATTGAGGAAAATTCAAATAACGAGCCACAATATTACATAATTATTATTATGAACATCGTGAGGGTAACAATTCAAATAACGAGTCATATTATTGTATAATTATTATTGAGAACATTGTGAGGATATATAGCATTTTAACATCCTTGTGAAAATAGGTAGACAACCAAAATTTGTATTGTCACTTTCTATTGGTCTTGTGACAATCAAAAATCACATTAGTCCTAATGACACCTATTCCTGACCCTAAAAGCGAAACAGAAGCTGATTTTAAATTCATTAACCATTTATTGCAGAAAGGTAAAGTGAGAACAATATCAAAGTTATTAATTAATGGAGTCTCATAATCAAAATCACGTGGAACAAGAAAATACACTTCCAAAATTGGGTGTCGTAAGTACAAGAGTTCCTAAACTATAAACATTAAGTATAATAAGTCTCAATAAAATTGTCTTGAAATAAAAGGACAAAATGTGACAGTTGTGCATAATAAGTCCAACTGAAACAAGTGATTGAACAAATGAATGTGGAATAGCAAATAGCAAATAGCAAATAGCAAAGGAGGAATAATAATAATAATAATAATAATTATGATTGTGGTAATTATAAAGGAAGAGTTTATGGGTTTCCAAAATGATTTGTAAAAAAGGATGAATGTATTTTTTTTTTCCATAAATAGATTGAAAGATCATTGCGCACACAACTATCGTGTGACTTAAATAAGTTTTATTTTTTTAATCAAAATATAAAGTGAGAGTAAATAAATTTCAAGGCATGACAATGAATTGCTTATAATGAAATATGAAGCATGTAAAATAATTATAGTCCATTTTTTGAAGAGAATGCAATTCGTGTTAATCATCGTGAATGCTCACTCATTCTTAAAAATGAAATTGTCAAGATGTGATAAATAAATAAATAAATATATATATATATATATATATATATATATAAGGATTTGTTATATATGATTGGATAAATAGCACAACTCACATCTACAGGAGATTTGAGAGAAATAAAAACAAAAGTCAGCATAACGTACCTTTGATTATCTACTAATTTAGGTATGCTACAACTATTAGAAGTCTTATCATGAACTATTTGTCACCATCCAAAAATTGGGGGTGTGGGCACCTCTCTTATCCCACCAAGACAAATCAGCTTAATCAACTCTCAACAAGGGTAAATGCAAAAGGAAGAACGAGATTAAGAACTAAACATAACATAAGTACGCGAAACTCATAATATAACACAACATTTTCCAAAACCTGTTGTCACATGTACAAGCCACTAAGTATTCAACATATCCAAAAGAAATACAAGTTTGAATGTCTTCACATCTAGAATATATTAAGGACATAATAAGAGAGTAAGTGATGTTTGTTGAGAAGATAAATAGCTACCTCACGAACTCCAAAAGCAATGCTCGAATAAAGATGTGAGAGGATGATCAACACGATCCAGGCTCATAACCTACACAAGTGTACAAAGCAAGGGAATAAGTAACAAATCAACAACAATTCTCAACAAGTTTCTCAAGTTGATCCTAAGTAAAGCAATACCGAACACTAGCACCCTGACATATCATCTGAACCTCCACAAGCTACAACCTATACTGTGAACACCTAATTTTTGATGTGTTTATTCTACTCCTACAATATATAGTAAGGTCGTTTCTTATATTTTTGTTTTGTATTTTTATATTTTGATTTGTTTGTCTTTGTTTGTTTTGTTTTTTTAATTGACCCAAATGACCCATTGTTGATTGAATTGGGTTGATTTAAACTCAATTTTGATAGCCCAATCAATTTTAGATCCAGTCCAATAGCAATGGTCAAGATTGAATCTCAACAATTCATAACATTTTGATCCAAGGGCTCTTATGTGACCCTACCAAAAAATACAAAACTCCAAAAATCATAATTTTTGTCTTATTTTGATTTTATGTTTCTTATCCCCTTGCTTCAACCTACCACCATCACCCCCACTGGCCGGATAATCTTTTCAAAATTTTACCACTTCTTCCTTTCACCCTCCTCTACATAAATTTACAAACCATTCATCTTTATCCATAGACAAAAGTCATAGATCAAAGAAAAACCAAACACAAATCATCAGTTTTTCTTTAGATTTATGAAGTTCCGATTACCCCCATCCTATACCCTTCACATCAACGTGTAGAGCTCTTCAAGTGCTATCTTTTGATATAAATTTTATGTCAAAATTTCTTCAAAAAAATTTTTGGTGAAGTTTTACGGCGACCCTCATTCACCCGAAAATTTAAGTCAATCTTTTTCTCCTCCATCCTCTATCCGAATCCGCCACTATCACAACCTTTCTTAACTATATAAGTCATTTTGATGCTGGATTTTATATTATTTTGTTAGTGTTCTTTAACCATGTTGAAGTTTTGCTTGAATTTTATTTTTTTTATTTTTTATTTTATAGCCTTAGTTGTTGTGTTTGATCTTCAAGATAGGTTAGATGTTTGAATTTTGTGTTAGTGGGCTGGTTCTTCATTTGATTTTTGGGTCATGTTCAAATGGGTATACCTTTTGGGCCTATTTTGAATTTTAAGATGCCCCATTTAGCTATTATCAATTAGTGAATAAAAGAAATAGACCATCTAAAAGGACAATGCATTCTTTTTAATTAATCTTCTCTTGGATAAACAAAAAGAAAAGACAAAAAAAAAAAAAAATGGCATTGGCCCTCTTGAGTGGCACATTGGGAAGGTAAAGAGTCCAATGCATGCATTGGCTCTTAAGTTTTCAAGAAGAGTGAGTTTTTAATACTCAACACCTATTTAAACCCCATTCTTTTTTCATTTAAAAACAAAAAACAAGAGGAGAACAAGAAAAAAAAAGAGATGAGAAAAAAAATTAGAAGATGGAAAATCACAAGAATAGAGAGTACAAAGTCTTCTTCTAAAAAAATATTTCATCTTTGTGTGGGTTTATGAGTTCAATTACCTTTGCTTCCATCATTGATTTGTCATATGTTTAGATATATTCCTTTATATATTTTGCAATGTAACTTTTAAAAATTATGAAGCATGTTGTTTATATTCTGATTAAATTATTATGTTTAGTTTATTTGAATTAGTTAAATATGTTATGATACTTGAAATGCTTGTGTTTTGTTGTTATTATACATTTGTGTTTTATTATTAAATTAGGTATTAATTTTATATCTATCATTATGAAGTTGATACATAGCTATATGTTTTGTTAAAAGAAAAAAAAATCCAAAGTCCTTTTATTAATTCTAATAGTTTTTTTCTTTGAAAAAAAAAAAAAAGTCGACTGTTTTAGCAAAAGCAAAATACAAAATTGGTCATTTTTGCAAAAGAAATATAAATATGGTCATTTTTGCAAAAAAAAACAAAAAGTAGATCTGATCATTTTATAAATTATCATTTTTTTTTTCTCTTACATAAATATATGAAAATGGTTATTGAAACAAAATACAAAATTGGCTACTTTTGGTTAGTTATCTAACTATTAGATAAAATTGGCTATTTTTGCAATTTACTTTCAAAAGATAAAAATGTGGTCATTTTCTGTAAAACTGAAAATTTTACTAAAATGGTCATTTATGAAATTGTATCAATATGAAAAAAATTTAGTATATCACTACTTGTTTTAAAACGGGGCTTAGTTATTATTTTATTAGAAAAAAACTTTTTTTTCTTTTGCTGTTATTGTCAAGTATGTATGTATGTATGTATATATATATATATATATATATATATATATATATATATATATATATATATATATATATATATATGTTTCTCTTTTTTTTTTTTTTTTTAGAAAAAAATATTAATTAGCATTTTGCAAAAATAAATCATTTTCATGTCTATATGTTGCAACAAGTTCATTTATTCATTAATTTTTTTTATCATTATTAAATAAAATTTGAATCATTAATTATTAGTTTTTTTTTAAAATACCACCATGTGTTTGGTTACGATCTTTGGTGTGTATTATTATTATTTTTTTTTTAAAAAAAAGGTCTTGTGTTCGGCTACGCTTCTAGGTAAATTGTTTTTTCTAGTGACTAATGCAAGTTTACATTTTTATCTAAAAATTATTTTCAGTCAAACATGAGATAATAAAGCGACCGTGCTAGGACCATAAGACTTGGGGGTGCCACACATCTTCCCCCCGGTCAATATAATTCCTTACCCTATCTTTGTTTCGTAGACTTAAAAAAAAATAAAAAGTCATTTCCTTTTAAATCAGGAATTTAATAGGTGACTTGGAACACTCCAAAAATTAATTTCGAAGTTGCGACTCAAAAAAAAACATTGTTTCTTTTACTATTATTTTCAAAAAAAATCCCATCACATTCCTTAAGAGGTGTGACAGATTTGGAAACTCTGCTGCGGATTTTTTTTTTTTAGAATTCGAGCTTTGTACGTTGACTATATTTGGCTATTTGATTATTTGGATAAATTTTTTGTTTGTTGGTTAATGTGCTATTTGATGATTTATTGTATTGATATTGTGTGATTGTATATAAATTGTCTTCTCTCGTATACATTTTGAGTCTCTAGAATTTTGTTATACACTGTGTGTGCGGATATGCTCTACAGAACTTCTGTCTAAGATGAGCTAGTGTGCAATTGCGCTCCTGGTTCAGGATTGTCACACATGTTAGGCGGGGTTGGACTACCAGTTAAGACGGAATATCTCTGCTACCGGTCCGTTGACCCTCCCCGACTCGAGTTGTTCACTTGAGTAAAGCTAATCTAGACACCTTTCATATAAAGTGCTAAATCTAGCAAAACAACCCACAAACTATCCCTAGTAGGCAACATTTATTTGCATCATGTGACTTTAACCTAGCAAATCTAAGATAGGTACCCATTCTAGAACAACATATTCATTTTATGTGCTACGTGAAAATAATTTTGTTCAGAAGGCCTTTACATTGTTGACCAGCTTTATAATAACTTTGTCTTTCAATTTTTTTTTTTTTTTAAAAAAAGGAAAGAAGGCTGAAATAAAAGGGGTTATCTTTCAAGTGTGAGTCACTATTTTTATGAACTACGCACACCTGATTCTCACTAAAATGAGATATGTAGGCATCATTTCTTGGGTTCGGTGTTTGTAGAAAAGGGGCATTTTGTCTTTTTAAAAAAGTATATATATAAAAAATCTTGATTGTTTTTACTTTTCTTTCCTCTCTTGATCAGAGTTTGTGATAAAACTTTACTTAGATTATATTCAAGGGTACGAATGACACCTCCAACCAAAGGACAGGGGTCCCAAAAGGTCTAGAATTGAAGGAATTCCAAAATGCATAATTGACACAATACCCAAGGATTATGACAATGGTGGGCATGCATGGGGAATTATGAGCAAAGTACAGTAAAAGAACATTTAGGACATCTTGTGCATTTGAGGGTGATTGACCCAAGAAGAGATGTGATCGAGGCATTGATTCCTTTCTGGAATCCAAAAAATAATGTGTTTCGATTTTCTGACTTTGAAATGACACCAACTCTAAAAGAAATCATTAGCTTAATGGGAAAAGGGTCTAGTATTTAGGCGTTGATCTCTGCAACAAAAGACCCATAATCCCAAAGAATGTCGATGCCAAAAAGTTCCTGGACCTTCTCAAGATCAACCAAATGGATAAGGAGAGTTTGAAAAATGGGTAAGTCTCAGTGGACTTTCTATATGAGAGGTACAGTCAAAAAGATGGATTTAAGAACTACCAGAACCAACTTAGCAATCAAGGAGGCATAGAGGCTTGGACTGTGAATGGATGTTTTGTCTTTATGGTTGCGATTTTGGGGCTCATTGTATACCCCAAACGGGACAAACGTATCGACATTCGTTTGGCTGGGGTGGTGAAGGCGTTGAACACAATGGAAAGTCCTGCCATTATTCCCATGATCCTGGTAGATATGTTTCGTGCATTGACTAAATGCAAAAAAGGGAAACGTACTTTGAAGGCTGCAACATTTTGCTACAAATATGGTTTTTGGAACATCTTTATCATCATCATCGTGCACCCAGGTTCACTCCGGACTAGTGAAATTATGTTTCCTCTTATAAGGAAAGGGAAGTGAAAATCAATTTTCCAAGAGGAATTTTAGCATGTGAAGAGCAACTCTCGATAATCATGTCTGATGAAATTGTATGGAATTATTACTAGTTCCCAACTAAGGATGTCATTTGCATGTCTACTGGTATCTCGTTTCTTGTGTTGATTGGGCTTTGAGGAGTTCAACCATATGCTCCACTTTGGGTTATGTGTCAGCTGGCTAGAGTTCAAGAAGTCCCACCAAATGATGATATGAGTAGATTTGTATTTGACACCCCACCAGGTTTTGCCTTTGATAGCCAAGATATTCTGAAGATTTTGTTCGGGAGAATAATTTCTGAGCAAAGTGAAATGGTTGTGGAGTAAGATAAAGGAAAAGTGGTTCCTGGGTACCTATCGTGGTTTCGTGATCTAGTAACATTTGGTGACACTCCTAAAGGATCCAGCAGAAAAAGAAAAGACCAAAAGATAGTTGGAAAAAGAGTTAAAGAAGGCCAAAACCACTATAGCCTGACAAGAAGTTCAAGTCCAAATAGAAAGAAATCACTAGTTGGAGTTACAAGATGTGGAGGGGGAATTGAAGCATACAAAGGGGAAATTAGCTCGATTAGAGGAGGAGCTGGATACCAGAATTCATTTGTCCTGACAGATAAAAAAAGAGCACAACTTTGAGATTTCTTGATTGAAGAGGGACTTAGTGGCATCTTAAAAGGTCGTGCACTACTAAAAGGGAGAGCTTAATCGACAGAAGGAGAAATTTGAGAAAGAAAGATCATGTTGGACATATTTACCCGATCAACTTAATCACAATTAAAAGAACATAAAAGGAAAATTAGTCATTGTGTCGATATCGAAGTGGAGCAAAGGTAAATGATCATTGAGAGAGCAACACTTCGTAATCAACTTGAAGGCATATGAGGAGCAAAAGGCCCTCTTAATGAACAATCTTAGTGATCATCAGGCGTGGTTGAATAACTGCCATGAAAATATGGGAAGGCCTGGACATTAAGTTCATCAGCTGGCGAAACAAACCTCATACGTTATTAAAAATCATCGCCATATGAATGACACAGAAGTGACTGAGCAAGAACGTTCCATTGTTTCCCATCTGCCAAAGGTGTTATTGAATCTGTATGAGACCTTGGGAGGACAACAAAAGCTCTAAGAAGATGAAGAAGAATTCAACAATTTTTGTTTGTTTGTTTGTTTGTTTTGTTTAAGAGTACTTGTTTTAGTTTAAAGTTTTTGATCTTCATCTTGTTGGGGCTTTCATTGTCCTCCCAAGGTCTCATATAGATTCAACAACACCTTTGGCAGATGGGAAACAATGGAACGTGCTTGCTCAACCACTTCTGTTTCATTCATACGGTGATGATTTTTTATAACGTTGGAGGTTTGTTCCGCCAACTGATGAACTTGAAGTCTATCCCTTCCCATATTTTCATGGCAGCTATTCAACCAGACCTAATGATCACCAAGATTTTTCCTTAAAAGGGCCTCTTGCTTCTCTAATGCTTCAAGTTGATTACAAAATGTTTCTCTCTCAATGATCATTTGCCTTTGCTCCACTTCGATATTGACACAATGACTGATTTTCCTTTTATGTTCTTCTAATTATGCTTTAAGTTGATCATTTAAATGCGTCCAACATGATATTTCTTTCTCAAATTTCTCCTTCTGCCGCATAAGCTCTCCCTTTTGGTAGTTCACAACCTCTTCAGATGCCACTAAGTCCCTCTTCAATCGAGAAATCTCAAAGCTCTGCTCCTCTTTTATCTATCAGGCCAAATGAATTGTACTATCTAGCTCCTCCTCTAATCGAGCTAATTTCCCCCTCTGTATGCTTCAATTGCCCTTCCACATATTGTAACTCCAACTGGTGATTTCTTCCTATTTGGACTTGAACTTCTTCTCGAGCTATGGTGGCTTTGGCCTTCTCCAACTCTATTTCTAACTATCTTTTGTTCTTTTCTTTTTATGCTGGATCCTTTGGGAGTGTCACCAAATGTTACTAGATCACGAAACCACGATAGGTACCCAGAAACCACTTTTCCTATATCTTACTCCACAACCATTTCACTTTGCTCAGAAATTATACTCCCGAACTAGATCTTTAGAATATCTAGGGTATCAAAGGCAAAACTTGGTAGGGTGTCAAATACAAATCTACTTATATCATCAGGTGGGACTTCTTGAACTCTAGTCAGCTGACACATAACCCAAAATGGGGCATATGGTTGAATACCTCTAAGCCCATTCAACATAAGAAACGAGATACCAGTAGACATGCAAATGACATTCTTAGCTGGAACCAGTAATAATTCCATACAATTTCATCAGACATGATTACCGAGAGTTTCTCTTCACATGCTAAAATTCCTTTTGAAAAATCAATTTTCACTTCCCTTTCCTTATGAGAGGAAACATAATTACACCAGTCCGAAGTGAACCTGGGCGCACAATCATGATCATAACGATGTTCAAAAAACCATATTTGTAGCAAAATGTTGTAGCCTTCAAATTACATTTTCCCATTTTTGCATTTAGTCATCGCACGGAACATATCTGCCAGGATCATGGGAATAATTGTAGGACTTTCCATTGTGGTCAGCGCCTTCACCACCCTAGCCAAACGAATGTCGATATGTTTGTTCGGTTTGGCGAAAACAATAAGCCCCAAAAATGCGACCATAAAGGCAAAGCATCCGTTCACCTTCCAAGCCTCTATGCCCCCTTGATTGCTAAGTTGGTTCTAGTAGTTCTTAAATCCATTTTTTTTACCGTACCTCTAATATAGAAAGTCAAATGAGACCCACCCATTTTTCAAACTCTCCTTCTCTATTTGATTGATCTTAAGAAGGTCTAGGAACTTTTTGGCATCGACGTTCTTTGGTCAATGCTAGACAATTTTCCCCATGAAGCTGGCGATTTGTTCCAGAGTTGGTGTCATTTCAATGTCAGAAAATCAAAACATGTTAATTTTTGGAACCCGAAAATGAATCAATTCCTCGATTACATCTCTTCTTGGGTCAATCTCCATCAGATGCACAAGATGTCCTAAATGTTCTTTTACCCTCTGCTCATAATTCCTTATGCTTGTCCACAATCTCTATAGATCCTTGGGTATCGTGTAAATGATCATACTTTCTGGAATTCCTTCACTTCTAGGCCTTTTGGAACCTTGTCCTTTGGTTGGAGGTGCCATTCATACCTTTGAATAGAATCTAATTAAAGTTTTATCACAAACTCTTATTGAGGGAGGAAATAAAAGTAAAAAAAATCAAGATTTTATATATATATATTTTTTAAAAAAAGACAAAATACTCCTCTTCTACAAACACTGAAACCGAGAAGGGATGCCTACGTATCTCATTTTAGTGAGAATTAGGTGTGCGTAGTTCATAAAAAAATTACACACACTTGAAAGACCACCCCTTTTATTTCAACATTTTTTCCTTTATTTTTTTAAAATAAAATTGAAAGATAAAGTTATTGTAAAGCTGGTCAGCAATGTACAAGTCTTCTAAACAAAATTATTTTCACGTAGCACATAAAATGAACATGTTGGTCTAGAGTGGGTACCTATCTTAGATTTGCTTGGTTAAATGCACATGATGCAAATAAATGTAGCCTACTTTCCTAGGTTTATCACTTTATATGGAAGGTGTCTAGAATGCCTTTACTCGAGCGGACAACTCGAGCTGGGGAGGTTAGCGGATCAGTAGCAAAGCTATTCCGACTTAACTGGTGGTCCAACCTCGCCTAACATGTGTGACAAATCTTGAAACAAGAGCGTAACCGCACACTGGCTCATCTTACACAGAAGTCATGTGAAGCGTATCTGCACACACAGTTTATAACAAAATTTTAGAGACTCAGAAGGTGTTCGAGAGAAGACAATTTATATACAATCACACAATATCAAAACAATAAATTAAATAATCAAATAGCATATTAGCCTACAAACAAAAAATTTATCCAAATAATCAAATAGCCAAATATAAACAATGTTAAAACCTTGAATTAAAAAAAATCCCTAGCTGAGTAGCCAGATCTGTCACACCTCTTCATTTTTACAATTGTTAAGGTTTGTGACGAGTTTTTTTTTTTTTTTTTAAATAAAAGTAAAATAAAAAATATTTTTTTTTGTTGAGTCGCTACTTGAAATTGAGTTTCTGGGGTGTTCCAAGTCACCTGTTAAATTCCTAATTTAAAAGAAATGACTTTTTATTTTTTTAGTCTACGAAATAAAGATAGGGTAAGGAATTCTATTCACCGGGGGGAAGGAGTGAGTCACCCCTGAGTCCCGTGGTTGTGTCATTTTATTAACTTATGTTTGGCTAAAAATAATTTTTGGATAAAAATATAAATTTGCATTAGTCACTTGAAAAAACAATTTGCCTACGAGCGTAGCCACACACAAGACTCTTTTTTAAAAAAATAAAATAATACACACCAAGGATCATAACTGAACATATGGTGATATTTTGTAGATTTTTTTTAAGAAAAAACTAATAATTAATGACTCAAATTTTATTTAATAATGATTATAAAAAATTAATGCATAATTGAACATGTTGCAACATATTGACATGAAATTTTTTTTTTTTTTTTTGCAAAATGCTAATTAATGTTCTTTTTTCTAAAAAAAAGAGAAACGTATATATATATATATATATATATATATATATATATATATATACACACACAAATGTAAGTATTACTATTTGACAATAACAACAAAAGAAAAACAATGTTTTTTTTTAATAAAGTATAACTAAGCCCCTGTTAAAACAAGTTGTAATATACTAGTTTTTTTTCATATTAATACAATTTCAGAAATGACCACTTTCGTAAAATTTTCAGTTTTACACAAAATAGCCACATTGTTATCTTTTGAAAGAAAATTGCAAAAATAGCCAATTTATCTTATAGTTAAATTACTAACCAAAAAGTAGCCAATTTTGTACTTTTGTTTCAATAACCATTTTCATATATTTGTTTAAGAGAAAAAAAAGATAGAATTTATAGTATGATCAGATTTACATTTTATTTTTTTTTTGCAAAAAATGACCGGATTTACATTTTTTTTTTTGCAAAAATGACCAGCTTTTTGTATTATTTTTTGCAAAAACAACCGATTTTCATTTCATTCTTTTTTAAAAAAAAGAAACAATCAGAATTAATAAAAGGACTTAGGATACTTTTTTCGTTTAGCGAAGCATATACCTATGTATCAACTTCATAATGATAAAGATAAAATTAACACCTAATTTAATAATAGAACACAAATGTATAATAGCAACAAAACACAATCATATCAAGTATCATAACTATTTAACTAATTCAAATAAAACGTAATAATTTAATCATAATATAAACAACATGCTTCATTATTTTTAAAAGTTACATTGCAAAATATATAAATGAATATACCTAAATAGATGATGACAAAATAATGTTGGTAGCAAAGCTAATTGAACTCACAAACCCAAGCAAAGATGAAACAAATATTTTTAGAAGAAAACTTTTTACTCTCTATTCTCATGATTTTCCTTCTAATTTTTTTCTCTTCTCTTCTTTTTCTTGTTCTCCTCTTGTTTTTTTTTTTTTTTTTTAATTTAAATGAAAGATAAAATGGGGTTTAAATAGGTGTTCAGTATTAAACACCACTCTTCTTGAAAACTTAAAAGTCAATGCATGCGTTGGACTCTTTACCTTCTCAATGTGCCACCCAAGATGACCAATGAAATTTCTTCTTTTTCTTTTTCCCAAGAGAAGATTAATTAAAAAGACCGCATTGCCCTTTTAAATGGTCCATTTATTTTATCCATTAATTGAATAATAGCTAAATGAGCCATCTGAAAATTTAAAATAGGCCCAAAAGGTAGACCCATTTGAACATGACCCAAAAATCAAAAGAATAACCAGCCTACTAACACACAATTCAAACATCTAACCTATCTTGAAGATCAAACACAAGAAATAAGGCAGAAAATAAAAAATAAAAATAAAAATATTAAAATTCAAGAGAAACTACAACATGATAAAACTTAAAGAACACTAAAAAAATAATATCAAAATCCGGCATAAAAATGACTTATATAGTTAAGAAAGGTTGTGATAGTGGTGGATTCAGATAGAGGATGGTAGGGAAAATGATTGACATAATTTTTCGGGTGAATAGGGGTTGCTAGAAAACTTCGCTGGAAATTTATTTGACATAAAATTTATATCAAAAGATAGCCCTTGAAGAGCTCTTCACATTTATCAGAAGGGTATAGGATGGGGGTGATCAGAACTTTATAAATCTAAAGAAAAAGTGATAATTTGTGTTTGGTTTTTCTTAGATCTATGACGTTTGGCTAAATATAAAGATTAATGGTTTGTGGATTTTTTTAGAGGAGGGTGAAAGGGAGAAGTGGTAAAATATTGAAAATATTTTTCAACCATGGGGTGATGGCCGCCGGTGAGAGTAGCGGTGGCCAGCCAGCGAAGATATGGTAGGTGGAAGCAAGGGGGAAAGAAAATTAAAATCAAAATAAGGCCAAAATTTTGATTTATGAAGTTTTGTATATCTTGGTAGGGTCACATAAGAGCCCTTGGATCAAAATGTTATAAATGGTTGAGATTCAATCTTGACCATTGCTATTGGACTGAATCTAAAATTGATTGGCCTATGAGAATTGGGTCTAAATCAGCCCAATTCAATCAACATTGGGTCATTTGGGCCAATTAAAAAAAAAAAAAAAAAACAAACAAATAAAAATATAAAATACAAAATAAAAATATAATAAAAGACCTTACTATGTATTGTAGTAGTAGAATAAACACGTCAAAAATTAGGTGTTCACAGGTATGCCGAGGTTGTATATATCAAATGTCTTCTCATTAACTCAACAGGACCAAAGTTGCTTGGAAAAATTGAAAGAGTCTATCTTGGTTAAACCCGTCTAGAAGCTCCATTTAACTGATCCAAAGGCTGTTCCTTGGAACTACAATAAAATTGTTGTGTTTTACCGAGGAAAGGAGATTCTTGAAGAAGTTGATGAAGCAAGAGGGTTGACACACTCTGGAAGATGTTATTCTCCAAAAGAGTTAGGAAAAGGGAAAATGGGCCAAGATATCCAAGTACCACTGAAGAAGGCAATTACTGAGGATGAAGCAGAAGAGTTTCTAAAAAAGATTAAGGCTCCAGATTACTCTATTATGGAACAATTGAAGAAAACCCCTGCATAAATTTCACTGTTGTCTCTATTCTTGCACTCAGAAGAACATCATTGTTAACTAAGATTCTGAATAAAGCATATCTATCAAAGGAGATCACGGTAAATCACTTAGAGAAAATCAAAAACAACATTTTTGAGTTGAACACCATCACTTTCATTGATGATGAGTTGCCCACGGAAGGAGCTGGACATAACAGAGCTTTATATCTTACAGTGAAATGTGAAGAGCACTATGTAAAGAGGGTCATGATAGATGGAGGATTAAGCGTAGACATATGCCCTCTCTTTATCATGCAAAGTTTGAAGATTAACCTTGACAGAATTCACCCCAGCAATGTGTGTGTTCGAGCTTATGATGGCTTAAGGTAGGATACCATTGGTGAAATCAAGTTAAATATGACAATTGGACTGGTGGACTTTATGAATGTGTTCCAAGTAATGGATATGGCCACATCTTATAATTTTCTCTTGGGTAGGCCATGGATCCACATGGCTCGGGAAGTCCCATCAACTCTTCATCAGGTTATTAAGTTTGAATACAACTAGCAGGAAATCATTGTGCATGGGGAAGATGATTTATCTATTTACAGAGATCCATCCATTCTATACATTGAGGCAAAAGAGGGATGTGATTATGTTGTTTACCAGTCTTTTGAGGTTGTAGCAGTCGATCGATTCAAAGAAGGAGACCTCATCGTCCAAACATGTCTCTATTCTTCCTCTTCAATGGTAGCAACGACAATGCTCAAATATGGTCATCAACCTGGTAAAGGTTTGGGACTATGTTCGCAAGGAGTCATGGATCCCATTACTCTTTTAAGAAACCAAGGCACCTCTGACCTCAGATACAAACAAAGCAAGAGAAATGGAGATAAGGCTAAGATCCACAAAAGGATTGATTGGGCGCTGCCATAACCGATTCCCCATATTTCTCATTCCTTTATCAAGCCTCAGGTCTAGAAATGGAAGCTTCCTTTACTCATGAAGACATTGAAGAAGTTATTTAGAATCTCAATCAGTTGTTTTGTGAAGTAAACATGGTCCCAAGTTGGTGAAGGTACAAGTTATGCCGATGTACAGCTCGTGGGCTCAGGTGTTGAGCTAAACAATCAGGAAGCCACTCCTTTCCCCAAAAGGAAGGAGTCTTGGTAGTTTGTTTTGCTACTCTTTTGTATTTT
The DNA here is from genome assembly GCA_037074985.1 of Solanum bulbocastanum. Classification (NCBI taxonomy): domain Eukaryota; kingdom Viridiplantae; phylum Streptophyta; class Magnoliopsida; order Solanales; family Solanaceae; genus Solanum; species Solanum bulbocastanum. Next base: position 14,676,107 of record CM073597.1, on the reverse strand, counting down.
GTTATTGTCAGGGTTGTGATTCGAATCTTTTAAAATATTTTGTACTAGTGTCAACCCTTCTATCACTTTTCAATTTCAATGAAATGAAATTCCAGTTTCATAGTAAAATTTTGTCTTTTCCCCTCCCCTAATTCTTATTCTCCATTTTTTAGTTTAGTAAATGCCGGCTTTGATAACATGACATGCATGCAAAATTCACTCCCAGATCTCAAAGAGTTTTTTATTCTTGAATCACCAAGTCAAGAGGTTGAAAATGATGAAAAAGAGGCTTTTAGGGAAATTAATAGGGAATTGGAACAGTTTGAGCACAAACCTAAGTCTAATCTTAGTGAAACCGAGGCAATCAATTTGGGAAGTACTGAGGAATTCAAAGAAATAAAAATAAGTCTTCATGTCAACCAGGAAATTAGGGATGCCATAATAGAACTTTTATTTGAATACAAAGATGTATTTGCCACAGGGTTATGCCATTCAGTCTTAAAAACGATGGGGGCAACTTACATGAGGTCTATGAACACCATGCTTCATGACATGATGCACAAATAAATTGAAGTACACATCAATGACGTAATCATGAAGTCTAAAACATAAGCTGACCATGTGAAACATTTGAGAAAATTTTTGAAAGAGTGCAAAGATGTGATCTCAAGCTTAATCCAGCAAAATGTGCATTTGGAGATCCTTCTGGAAAGATTCTGGGTTTTATTGTCAATAGAAGGGGAATAAATTTGATCCTTCCAAAATAAAAGCCATTCGAGATTTGCCACCCCCGAAAAATTAGACCGAAGTCAGAGTCTATTTGGGAGGTTGAACTACATCGGCAAGTTTATTACTCAACTCACAACCACTTGTGAGCCCATTTTCAGACATTTAAAAAAGGATGTTATCAGATGTGTGGAGGATTGTCAACAAGCTTTTGAAAAAATCGAAGAGTATTTGTCCAACCCTCTCTTATTGGTCCCACCTGAACCTAGTAGGCCTCTCTTTATATATCTTTCAGTGACAAATAATTCCTTTGGGTGTGTTCTCGGTCAACACGATTCCACGGGCAGGAAGGAGCAAGCTATCTACTACTTGAGCAAGAATTTCACAAGTTATGAGGTCAAGTACACACTCTTGGAAAGGACATGCTGCTCCTTAAATTGGGTAGTTCAAAAGTTAAGGCATTCCATTTTGTCCTACACAACTTACCTCATATCTAGGATGGACCCTTTGAAGTACATCTTTCAAAAGAAAATGCCAACTGGCAGACTCGCGAAATGGCAAATCTTGCTCACTGAATTTGACATTATATATGTAACACACCAGAAACTAGTAGGCTAAACTAGAGCTTAGCATGAGGGTTAGAGTCATAAGTGTACATCCCTATTCCTATAAATATAGTGTTTCATGTTAGAACATCAAGGTAGGACCCCCAAGGACCAACCATGGGTCCTAAAGGAGAACCCTTAGAAAGCAATCTGGCAGTGACCCACAAAGGGGACTTACGCCTCGTGGGTCAACCCACGCTCTGTGGGTGAGGGTTCGTGGGTCAAGGCCTGAGAAAAAAGGCTCTAGTAACTCACCCATGGTTCACCAGCATGCCACGTGGGTCCATCCACACACCGTGGTCATGGGGCCGTGGGTGGTCACCTGTGGACGGTTTGGATGAGTTAGTTGAGGGGTACTTTAGGGTTTTCTAGAATTAATTAGTTATTAAGTGACATTGTTTTACACTAAATTAGACTAACTATGTAAGATTTTAAGTCACCAAATTAAGTCATCTTCCTAATATTTCCGAAATCCCAAATCCAAACCAACTTTTCCCCAAAATTCTCTCTTTAGAACTTCAAGGAAAAAGAATAAGAAAGTGGGAGATATGGTTTTGAAGGAACAAGGTTTTCCACTCAAATTCTTTGGAGATTAATAGTTAAGGTATGGTAGCTCTTCATTCATGGATAGAATTCATCCAGGGAGTCCCTTCAAAACTCAATTTCAAAGGTAGAAATCCCCCAAAAGCTAGGGTTTCACTCCAAGTCATGGATTCTTTTAAAAAATGATACTAATGATTTAATTACTTTATATTATGATTGAATTGATGATTTGTAATGGTTTTATGATGAAATCTCTCAATAATCCATGAAATCCCCATATTCCCAATTTATGACCTTGTGATGTGGGTGAATTGATTAAAGAAAGATATTATGAGATTATGATTGTAGTAATTGAGCTATTTGAATTATGTTGTCATCCATGTCAAATGTAGTAATTCTAGATGTGTTGATGAATTATGATTTATGGTCCTTGAAGGGAAAAGTATGAGAATTATGCATGATTATGAGATTTATGTATATGCTTTAAGAACACTTTGAGAGTAAGTGATTATGATTATGATCTAGTTGTTGTGTTTTTGGAGGTTATCCTCATGTACAAACTTATGTATGAATATGATAAGATGTGAAAGGTTTTCTCATATATGATGATTCTAGGGTTGAAAGGTTATTCTCACTTATGGAATCTATGAGCTATAGTATGAATTATGTTGGATTGAGTATCAAGACATTCTTCCATGTATATGAACATATGTCAAGACTTAATATGTAATCTATGGGAATTAATGGTTAGCACTGAGTGGATATGAATATGAGATGGAAGCTTGTACGATAGTTGAGTTCAGCTTCCCAATGAAAGCTTTTACACTAGTTACGTTTGGCTTTCCAAATGGGTTCTTCTACATTAGTTGAGTCTGGGTTCCCAAAGTATGTATCTCATGAGATGGAAACCTTATACCTTAGTTGAGTCCGGGTTTCTAGTTGCAATCTCCTTATCCCATAAACTATGTGCCAACATAGGTATTTAGCTAGTGGGTCCACATAAAATAAGAGTATGGTTCTACCTTGGGCAAGTAGGACAACCCCTTATCGGTGTGGGGTAGACACCCGATTCCATGGTTAGCTCACATGGTCTATGTCGGTTAAGGCTTATTCCCAATTATGATAGTATGAACAAGAAGATAAATTATGAACTATAGTTACTCAAGAAGCTTTACTTAGTATTAGTGAAGTTATGGGATCTTATCCATGCATTGCACAAGTATACTTTGAGGGTATGTATGATATGTTCCTCTTATGATATGATGATCTATGAGTTGATTATGTGTATGACTTATTATTTTCCATTATCTTCAAAATGATGCTTTAACTTAGTAAATTGCATGCATTCAACTAAAATGTCCCTTATTTCATGTTTTCAAGATTTTGTGCATGGCTATCATACTTAGTGCATTTTTGTACTAACTCATATTTTCATACATTTTCCCCAAGTGTAGGGTATGATTCTCAAAGTGGTCATCATTGTGGCTAAAGCTTGGATTTGCTCATTTCTCCTAGCTTGTTGGTGATCCTCATGATTTGAGGATGGATGTTATCTTTGTAGGTCCTTTTTGGATTATGTTGTATGGGTTGTGACCCGATTTGATTTAAGTATTGTAATAGATGGCTAATTGAGACAAGTCTAGACTTCAGCTTTCCTTTATGAAAATTTTGGACTTGCAATGCTTTTTTTACTCTTTATTGTTTTATGCTTATGTTATGATATTCTAAGTGGCTTACATGGTGCCTTTCAGGGTTCTATGTGCTTTGTTACATCTACAGGGTACCCCTAGGTCGTGACAAACTTGGTATTAGAGCACAAGGTTTAGAATGATTCTAAGATGATGTCTCATAAGCCACGTCTAGTAGAGTCTTGTTCATGAGTGTGAAGCGCACCACACTTATGAATGAGAGGCTATAAGATGTTTAGGAAATTTCACTTCTTTCATTGCTCTTAAATAGTGCCTTAGAGTTTAACTCTATAAAGTCCCTCTCCTAATTCTTTTGATGTGTCTTCAGGATATGAATACACGAAGGGATAACACTAGAAGGATGGTAGATAAGAATGTGAATCAAGGAGCTCCTCCTCAAGCTAATCAAGCTTGGGCTTATCCTTTGGTTGAGAATGTGACCCATGTAGAGTTTAGGTCTACTATCCAAATGTTGGCTCAAGTCGTGACGGCTCAAGCCAATCCTAATGTGAATTTGGCTGCTTCAAAGGTTAGGGATTTTTCTAGAATGAACCCTCCCAAATTTCACGGCTCTAGAGTGGAAGAGGATCTCCAAAGGTTTATTGATGAGATTTATAAAGTTCTTGCTATTATAGGAGTGTCTTCGAAAGCGAAGGCGGAGTTAGCTGCCTACCAACTAAGGGATATTTCTCAAGTATGGTATGATCCGTGAAAGAGTGGAAGACCTATAGGAGAGGGCCCGGTAGGATGGGAATTGTTCAAATCAGCATTTCTTGATAGATTCTTTCCTCGAGAGTTGAGGGAAACTAAGGTGGAGGATGTCATTAACCTTTGCCAAGGAAGTATGATCATGAAATATTATGCCCTAAAATTCACTCAATTATCCATGAATGCCCCAAATATGGTGGTGGATTCTTGGGATAAGATGAGTAGGTTTTTTATGGGTGTTTCTGACTTAGTTGAAAAAGAATGTCGTACGGCAATGCTCCATCATGACATGGATATTTCAAGTCTTATGGTATACGCTCAACAAATTGAGGAGTCAAAACTCAAGGAAAAAAATAAGGAGGTGAAAAGAGCTAGAACCAGTGATTGGAACTTTTCCAATGCTAGGTCTGATGGACAATGTCGACCAAGGTTCAAATAAAGGTTTTCCAACCAAGGCTCATCTAGTGCTCCAATGGTAAACAAGGATAGGTTTTCCCACCCTAAACCTCAAGAAGTAGTAGTGGTGTTTCTTATATGGCTAGGCCTAATTGTGCAAAATATGATAGAAAGCATGATGGTAAGTGCCTAGTTGTCACCGATGGGTGTTTTATTTGTGGGAATATTGGCTACAAGATGAGAGATTGTTCAATGCTCAAGGTTAAGGGAAGGGAAGATAAACAAGCTCCTCCAAGCGGTTCAAACACCAATGCCCAAAAGAAAAACCACTGTTATGCTCTTCAATCCTGAGGTGACTAAGAGAGCTCCCAGAATGTGGTGACCGGTATGTTAAAAGTATTTTCTATTGATGTATATGCCTTGTTAGATCCCGGTTCTACTTTGTCCATTGTGACACCTTTTGTGGCCATGAAGTTTGAAATACTCCCCGAAGTGTTAGTAGAACCATTTTCAGTCTCTACCCCGGTTGGTGACTCGGTGGTGGCTAAAAGAGTCTATAGAAGTTGTCCCATTTACTTGTCCCATAGAGGTACTTTGGTGGATTTGGTGGAGTTAGATATGTTAGACTTTGATGTGATTTTGGGTATAGATTGGTTGCATTCATGTTATGCCTCTATCGATTGTAGGACTCGGGTGGTTAGATTCAAATTTCCAAATGAGACTATTTTAGAGTGGAAGGGGGGAAATTTTATGCCTTGAGGTCAATTTGTCTCTTGTCTTAAAGCTAGAAAGATGATCTCCAAAGGGTGTATTTACTATCTTGGTAGGGTGAGGGATGTTTAATCTGAAACCCCTTCCCTTTCTCTAGAGTCGGTTTTGGTAGTGAATGAGTTTCCAAAAGTCTTTCTCGATGATTTACCCGGTATTCCTCTTGAGCGGGAAGTAGATTTTGGTATTGACCTTTTACTGGATACACAACCTATCTCTATTCCACCTTATAGAATGGCTCCGGTGGAGTTAAAAGAGTTAAAGGACCAGTTAAAGAATTTATTAGATAAGGGCTTCATCCGACCGAGTATCTCTCCATGGGTGCTACGGTGTTTTTTGTTAGAAAGAAGGTTGGATATCTTAGAATGTGCATCTATCATCAATTGAATAAAGTGACCATCAAGAATAAGTATCCTCTTGAGAATTGATGATATGTTTGACCAACTTCAAAGGGATAGATATTCTCTAAGATTGATCTTCGTTTGGGTTTTCACCAATTGAGGGTAAGAGGGGTTGATATTCCCAAGACGATCTTTAGAACCCGATATGGTCACTACGAGTTTGTGGTAATTTTGTTTGGGTTGACTAATGCTCCAGCGGCGTTTATGGACTTCATAAATAGGGTGTTTAGGCAATACCTAGACATGTTTGTGATTGTGTTTATCGATGATATCTTCATCTATTCAAGGAGCGAGAATGAACATATGGACCTTTTGAGAATTGTGTTGTAAGTTCTTAAGGACCAACAACTTTTTACAAAATTTAGCAAGTGTGAATTTTGGTTAAGGTCTGTAGCTTTCCTTGGTCATATTGTGTCAAGCAAGGGTATTGAGGTAGATCCTAAGAAGACGGATGCGGTAAAGAGTTGGCCTAGACCTCTAACGCCTTCCAACATTAGAAGCTTTTTGGGTTTGTCCGGTTACTATAAGAGGTTTGTTGAGGGGTTTTCCTCCATTGCTTCTCCGTTGATGGGTTTGACTCAAAATAAGGCTAAGTTTGAGTGGTCGGAGGCTTGTGAGAAAAGCTTCCAAGAGTTGAAAGATAGACTTACTTTCACTCTGGTGTTTACCTTACCGGATGGTATGAATAGTTTTGTGGTATATTGTGACGCCTCTAGAATGGGGTTGGGATGTGTGCTCATGCAAAACAGTAAGGTGATTGCTTATGCTTCAAGACAATTTAAATTCCATAAGATGAATTATCCTACCCATGATCTTGAATTAGCTACTGTTGTATTTTCTTTGAAAATCTGGAGACATTATTTGTATGGGGTCCATGTGGATGTTTTCACTGATCACAAGAGTCTTCAATATGTGTTTAGTTAAAAGGACTTGAATCTTTGTCAACGAAGTTGGTTGGAACTCTTGAAGGATTATGATATGAGTTTCCTTTATCACCCCCGACGAAGCTAATGTTATAGCGGATGCATTTAGTAGATTGTCCTGGGGTAGTGTGGCTCATGTAGAGGATGAAAAGAAAGAATTCGTTCGCGATGTGCATAGATTGCCTCAGCTAGGTGTTCAACTAGTGGATTCTACTAAGGGTGGTGTCATGGTCCATAATAGTTCTAAATAGTCCTTTGTGATGGATGTTAAGTTTAAGAAAGATCTTGATCCTATATTAGTTGAGTTGAAAGAATTTGTACTCAAGAAGTCCATTGATGCTTTCTCCCAAGGGGGAGATGGGGTGCTTAGGTACCAAGGTCATTTATGTTTTCTCGATGTTGATGGCTTGAGGGAAAAAATCTTAGAGGAAGCTCATAGTTCTTGGTATTCTATTCATCCAGGAGCCACCAAGATGTAACGTGATCTAGGGAAGTCTATTGGTTGAATGGTATGAAGAAACATATTACGGGGTTTGTAGCCAAATTCCCTAATTGTCAACAAGCTAAGGTTGAGCATCAAAGGCTAGGAGGCTTGTCCCAAGATATAAATATTCCCACTTGGAAGTGGGAAGATGTGAATATGGACTTTATTGTGGGTTTGCCTCGCACCCGAAGGCAACATGACTCCACTTGGGTCATTGTAGATCATATGACAAAATTAGCCCACTTTATTTTCATCAAGGTTTCTCATTCAGCGGAAGACTATGCTAAGTTGTACATAAGTGAAATGGTGAAATTTCATGGAGTTCCTCTATGTATTATTTCCGATCGGGGTACTCAATTTACTTCTCACTTTAGAAAGTCATTCTAAAAAGGGCTTGGTACTAAGGTTAAGCTTAGCACGACTTTTCATCCCCAAACCGATGGGCAAGAGGAACGTACCATCCAAACATAAGAAGATATGTTAAGGGAATGTGTTATAGATTTCAATGGTATTTGGGATGACTACTTGCCATTAATAAAGTTTGCCTACAATAATAGTTATCACTCAAGTATCGGTATGGCTCTTTTTGAAGCTTTGTATGGTAGGAGATGTAGGTCTCTGGTTGGTTGGTTTGAGGTGGGTGAAGTTGGTTTGATAGGTCTCGAGCTAGTTTATGAAGCCATTGAGAAGGTTCGGCTTATTAGAGAGAGGTTGAGAACAGCTCAAAGTAGACAAAAGTCTTATGTCAATGTGAGAAAAAGGGATCTAGAATTTGAAGTAAATGATTAGGTATATTTGAAACTGTAAGACCCTAGAAAATTTTTGAACTAAGAATCGAACCATCATTCGTTGTGAGTAGAATTTTACCAAGAAATTTTAAATTTCTTAAGTATTAAGGTCAGTTCACTAGATGTAGCACCTTGAGTTCCAAAAAGAACTAAATTGGAAATAGCAATGCTTAAGCTATGAGTTTTGGGTCAATTTCAAATGACCATAACTATCAGTGTAGGATGTGTTGAGTGTACGATAAGATGGAAAATAAAATGTCTTTGAATTATCTTTCCAACGCCACCGAGTTTTCTAAATTTCGAGCTCATATAAGGGATATACGTCTGTTTGAAGTTGGGTTGTCCAATTAAAGAAAGTTACCCAAAAATATGAGGGGTATTTTGGTCTTTTTCTTACCCAATTGGTAGTTTTAAGGAGTATAAACTGAATAAAATTAGTTTCATTCATCCCCAAAAGCGTTTAGGGTTTTAGAGAGAAGATTCAAGAGGAGAAAAAGTTCAAAGTTTCAAGCATTTGTTCAAGAAATTCAAGATTTCACCAAGAACCTAGTTCTTTGAGGTATGTAAGCTTCCATAGTGTCGAGTTCATTCACCCACACGCCAATCATGAGTTTATTTTGTCAATCTCTCCATAAATATTGAGCAATTTAATTTCTTGATGAGTTCTTGATAAGTGTTCTTGAAATTTTCTTATCGATTAAGTTTTGGTGTAAGATTCTACTTGGATCAACTTCAAATGACCATATCTCTTAGAATATAAAGAGTTATGTGATATATAGCCTATTAAATTAAAGTTATTTGAATCTACTTTCCAACGCCACCAATTTCGCGTCAATCCAATTTCTGAATAAAATGTTATGACTATTTTAATAATCTATATAGTGTTGTTACGAATTTAGCCGATAGGAAAACATTAAAAAGGGTTTTTTTTTGTTTTTTTTACCTCCAAGAAAACCTTAAACGAATTTCTTGACTATTAAAGGCTCAAAACAATCAGATTTTCATCTTTTAGTCCATCATTATCTTATCTCTCAAACCCTAGGGCAAAACCCTAAGGAAAAATCAAAGTAGAAGACTCCATTCAAGAATCTTTCAATCTTTTTCAAGATTCTTCTTCAAGGTAAGTTTCTTCAAGAATTCCATTCTTTCTAACTCAAGTTCCTCCATAGAATTATGAATCACTAATGAAAATAATAAATCTTTGCCATAGATATTTCAAGAAACTAATTCAAGAAAGTTTTCTTGATCATTTACCTTCAAGCTAGAGTTTTGAGGCTTCTAATCAAGTTCTTCTTCAAGATTCTTCAATAACCTTGTTCTTCCAGGTATGTAAGGCTATCATAGTGTTGGACTAGTTCGTCCTCATGCCCTACATGTACTTCCAAATGAGTAAAAGAGAAATCTAGGATTCTACCCCTAGATTTTAGTATTATTGAGATAGGTTAGTTTTGAGTTCTTGAGTTCATGTTTATTTTTAAAATTCTATTCCTAATTATTTAATTTCTATATTTTTATTTAGATCCTTGAGTTGATTTGTTCATGTCTATAGTCCAGCATGAACCCTATTTAAGTTATAAATCTTGAGAAGTTTTTCAAAGCCAACACTTGAGTTTTAAACTGATTTTTGAGGAAGTAAGTATGAGAATAAGAAGAGTCGTATACATGAGTTCTTGTTATGTAGACCCTCAAGTCGAGTCATTCATGCCCATAAATTCCACATGAACTCCATAATTTGAGTATCTTTGAGAGGAGTAGTATCTTCAAGTTCTAACTCTTGAGTATTGAGTTCCTAATCCTTTTGAGATTATATTCCTACTTATGGGACTGCATGTAACCCATGAAGCCCTTGATTTGAGTTGTTCATGCCCATAATTCCTTATGAACCCTATGAGTCGAGCAGTCTAGAGATGAGTAGTATCATTGAGTCTTGAGTTTTGAGTGCTGAGGTTCTTTATTTCTATTAAGATCCTTGAGTTGAGTCATTCATGTTAATAATTCCACATGAACCCTATGATTTGAGTTATAATTTTTACAAAAAGCTTTTTAAAGCCAACACTTGAGTTCTTAAACAGAGTTTTGAGAAAGTAAATATGAGTTTTGAGAAAAGAGCTTTCTAAAACATGATTAGTATGAGAATCGAGTATGCCATCAATGTATGAGCAGTATGGTATCTAGATATACCATCAATGTTTATGCAATATGACTTCGCGAGTCATCAATGATCATATTATTGTATAATTTTAAAATGTTTTTGAGAATGAGCAAACTTGAGTTCATTTTATTTAAAATGATATATGAGAACTTAGTATTCCCAAGATTAAATGTTTTCACATTTCAAATGAGACAAAACTGAGATTTCCAAAAGAGTTTTGAGCTGTTTGAGTACCATCACTTTTAAGAGAAAGATTTTTGAGTAATAATCTCAAACCACAGAAAAAGTTATGTTTTTAAATATATGAGCTAGTATATTTTGGGAGTAGTATTGAGCACCGATATTGGGGAGAGTTCAGATAACTCATAGCCCCCCATAAACCATATAGCCAACATAGACAGGAAGGGTCATACTTTTTAGATAATTCCTTAATGCTTTAGCATAGACAGTTCTGGCAGCGTTGGCGAGACGTTATATCATCACATAGCTCATGGTGATGGTTGTCGGTTAGAGAAACTCCCACATAGATATCTGTATTTTTTATATAAACATAGTTTACTTGTATTTTTATATACAAATAGAGTTTATATTGTATCCTTTCATACAAACTTAGTATATTGTATTCTTAAATACATTGAGTTGCTTTCTACTATTTTATTATTGCTTTATATTGAGTTGAGTATCCAGAGTTTCAGTACCAAGAGTCGAGTGTCATATTATTGAGTTGATCCTTATTTCATTGAGTTGAATATCTTATTATTGAGTTGAGCCTTATTTCACTGAGCTGAATATCTTATTATTGAGTTGAGCCTTATTTTACTAAGTTGAAGATTTTATATTTGTGTAGAGTGTCTTACTCCTGAATTGAGTTAATTGAGTGAGTTGAGAAGAGGTAAGTATGTTTCCTTTTTATCAAGTTCAAGCTTATGTTATGCTTCAGAATTCTCCTTACATACTCGTACATTCCATGTACTAAGCCATTTGGCTTGTATCGTTTCATGGTGCAGATACAGGTATTCAGGGTTATCAACAGGCGCTTCGTTGATGCCACATGCAGTTAGCTATAGTGTGCCTCCTTGATTCCAGAGGGTTCCACTTGTACTTTCAATTATATTAGTAGTTGTTAGGATGTCATGGGTCTTGTCCCAACTTCCATTATTTTCAGAGGCTTCATAGATAGATTGTAGAGTTTGAGAAGCCTGTTTCATTTATCTTATTAAATTCTTTAAAGGCTTGAGTGCCTACTGTTGGCTAGTTGAATATTTCATTTATATTCAGAGTAAATTATTTGAGTTAAAGCATTATAGTTGAATTTCATGAATTTTATTCAGTTTTAAAGCTTTTGTATGCTTGAGTTAATCTTCTACTTGCAGTCAGCTAGGATAAGGGTTCGATTGGGGACCAACAATGGTTCTCGAGTGTCGGCCATGTCTAGGGTGTAGACTCTGGTCGTGACAGAAAATCTAACCCATGAATGGTGTGATGAGATTTGGCAAGAAAGAGAAACTTAGTCCCCGGTATGTAGGCCCGTATCAAATTTTGAAACGTATTGATAAAGTTGCCTATGAGTTGGATTTTCCAAATGAGTTGGCTCTAGTTCATCCAGTATTTCATGTTTCCATGCTTAGAAAGTGTATTGGGGAGTCAACATGCATTATTCTCTTAGAAGTGTTGGGAGTTGACAAAAGTCTTTCATATAAAGAGGTTCCAGTAAAGATCCTAGATCGCCAAGTCAAGAGATTGAGAAACAAGGAAATAGCTTTTGTGAAGGTTTTATGGAGAAATCATGTTGTTGAGAGTGCTACTTGGGAGGCTGAGGCCGATATGAACCCGATATCCTCATCTCTTTCCTTTTGCTCCTATTCAAGCTTGAGGTAAGTAGTTCCTCTTGAGTTTTAGTGTTTTGGGAGTCATGTGTGTTATATGTGTGTTTCCATGATTTCCTTATGTTATGAATGTTCTTGATGAAATTCATGTTTACTAAGAAAAAGAGTTTTTATGATTGATTTTCCTCATATTGTTGTGCATCGAGTATGAGTTTCCTATTTGACTTCATGAGATGAGTTGATGAATATGCTTTAGTATGATTTTGAGAGTAATTCGATATTGGCTTCATGATATTGTGTTTAGCATGCTTTTAGTTGGAGAAGGTAGTTCCTCATATGAATATGAGAAATGTTGAGTTTTATGCATAATGGGTTGTTAGATGTAGTTCCTACTTCCTTGTGTTGCATTAATGATGTTTTAGATAGAGTTGATGTTTCCTCCTTTTTATTGTGCATTATATGGATGTTGCATGCATGATGGGCAACTAGTTTTGAGTCTTTACTTCCGTAAGGTGTCTAAATCGTCATTCGAGGATGAATGTTCCAAAGGGGGAGATATTGTAACACTCCAGAAACTAGTAGGCTAAACTAGAGCTTAACATGAGGGTTAGAGTCGTAAATGTACCTCCTCATACCTAAAAATATAGGGTTTTATGTTAGAACGTCAAGGTATGAACCCCAAGGATGAACCATGGGTCCTTGAAAAGAACCCTTAGAAAGTTGTTTGGTAGTGACCCACGAAGGGGACTCACACATCGTGGCTCAGCCCACACCCTGTGGGTGAGGGTTCGTGGGTCAAGGCCTCAGAAAACAAGCTCTAGTAACTTACCCACGGTTCACCATCACGCCACGTGGGTCCATCCACAGACCGTGGTCATGGGGTCGTGGGTGGTCACCTATGAACAGTTTGGATGAGTTAGTTGAGGGGTACTTTGGGTTTTTTTGGAATTAATTAGTTATTAAGTGATGACTTTTTACACTAAATTATACTAACTACATAAGGTTTTAAGTCACCACGTTAAGTTATCATCCTCATACTTCCAAAATCCCAAATCAAAACCAATTTTTTCCCAAAATTCTCTCTCTAGAACTTCAAGGAAGAAGAAGAAGAAAGTGGGAGCTAGGGTTTGAAGAAGCAAGGTTTTCTATTGAAATTCTTTGTAGATTCATAGCTAAGGTATGGTAGCTCTTCATCCATGGAGTTCCTTCAAAACTCAATTTCAAAGGTAGAAATTCCCCAAAAGCTGGGGTCTGACTCCAAGTCATGGATTCCTTTAAAAAACGATCCTAATGATTTAATTACTTTATGTTATGATTGAATTGATGTTTTTTTTTTATGGTTTTATGATTAAATTTCCCAAGAATCCATGAAATCCCCATATTCCCAATTTATGACCTTGTGATGTGGGTGAATTGATGAAAGAAGGATATTATGAGATTATGCTTGTAGTAATTGAACTATTTGAATTATGTTATTAGCCATGACTAATGTAGTAATTCTAGATGTGTTCATGGATTATGATTTATGGTCCTTGAAGGTTAAAGTATGAGAATTGTGCATGATTATAAGATTTATGTATATGCTTTAAGAACACTTTGAGAGTAAAATGATTATGATTATGATCTAGTTGTTGTGTTGTTGGAGGTTATTCTTATGCACACACTTATATATGAATATGATATGATGTGAAAGGTTTTCTCACAATATGATGATTCTAGGATTAAAAGGTCATTCTCACCTACTGAATCTATAAGCTATAGTATGAATTATGTTGGATTGAGTGTCAAGACATTATTCCATGAATATGAACTTAAGTCAAGGCTTAATATGGAATCCATGAGAATTAATACTTAGCACCGAGTGGATATGAATATGAGATGGAAGCTTGTACCATAGTTGAGTCTGGCTTTCCAAATGGGTCCTTCTACCTTAGTTGTGTCCGGGTACCCAAAGTATGTATCTCATGAGATAGAAACCTTATACCTTAGTTGAGTCCGGGTTTCTAGTAGCAATATTCTTATCCCATAAACTATGTTCCCATATAGGTATTTAGCTAGTGGATCCACCTAAGCTAAGAGTTTGGTTCTACCTTAGGCAAGTAGGACAACCCCTTTTCAGTGGGGGTAGACACCGGATTCCATAGTAAGCTCACATGGTCTATGTCGGTTAAGGTTTATTCCGCATTATGATAGTATGAACAAGAAGATGAATTATGAACTATAGTTACTCAAGAAGCTTTACTTAGTATGGGTTAGGTTATTAGATCTTATTCATGCATTGCACAAGTATGCTTTGAGGATATGTATGATATGTTCCTCTTATGATATGATGATCTATGAGTTGATTATTCTTTCCCATTATCTTCAAAATGATTCTTTAGCTTAGTAAATTTCATGCATTCAACTAAAATGTCCCCTTTTGCATGTTTTCAAGATTTTGTGCATGGTTATCATACTTAGTGCATTTTTGTACTAACCTATATTTTCCTACATTTTCCCTAAGTGTAGGGTATGATTCTCAAGGTGGTCATCATTGTGGCTAAAGCTTGAATTTACTCATTTCTCCTCGCTTGTTGGTGAGTCCTCATGATTCGAGGAAAGATGTTATCTTTGTAGTTCCTTTTCTTGTATTTCCTTTTAGGATTATGTTGCATGAGTTGTGACCCTATTTGATTCAAGTATTGTAATAGATGGATAATTAAGACAAGTCTAGACATCTGCTTTCCTTTATGAAAATTTTGGACTTATAATGCGTTTTTACTCTTTATTGTTCTCTGCTTATGTTATGATATGATAAGTGGCTTACATGGTGCCTTTCGGGGTTCTATATGCCTTATTACATCTAGGGGGTACCCATGGGTCGTGAAAATATATGTTACTCAAACTACGATGAAAGCTCAAGATTTGGTAGATCACTTCGCAGAGAATCCAATCAATGGTGATTACGAACCATTGGATACATATTTTCCAGATGAAGAGATTAACTCAGTTGAAGAAGTAGATCTAGATGAAATTCAGGTCTGACAATTATACTTTGATGGAGCAATCAATGGTAAAGGCTGAGGGATTGGGGAAATTCTCATATTGCCCATAAGACAGCATTACGCTGCAACAGCTCGACTTCGTTTATTTTGTACAAATAACACAACAGAGTATTAAGCTTGCATCATGGGTCTAAATATGGAAATATATTTGGGTGTGCAAGAATTGATTGTGTTGGGAAATTCTGATTTGCTTATTCAGCAAGCTCAAGGAGAATGGAAAACTGGAGACCTCAAGCTTCTTCCATACAGATAATGTATGGAAGATATTAGCAAAAGGTTTAGGTCCATCATGTTTAGATACATCCCCATGTTTCATAATGAGTTGGCAAATGCCTTGGCTACTTTGGCCTCAACGCTTCCATATCCTGGAAACACTTGCATCACTCCCTTGGAGATTCAAGTTCGGGACCAACATGGCTATTGTAACACCGTGGAAGAAGAATTGGATGGGGAGCCATGGTACCTAGATATCAAGAATTTCTTACAGACAGGGAAATGTCTCGAACATGCAAATGGAAGCCAAAAAAGAACTATTAGATGTCTAGCTAATGTTTCTTTTTTGGCGGGAAAATTTTATATAAACGAACCCTAGATCTGAACTTGTTGAGATGTGTGGATGCTAAAGAAGCTGAGAAGATCATGAATGAAGTACATGGTGGAGTATGTGGACCAGACATGAATGGATATGTCCTTGCAAAGAAGATACTTCAAGTAGGATATTACTGGCATACCATGGAACGAGATTGCTTTCGCTTCGTGAAAAAGTGTCATCAGTGCCAAATTCATGGTGAACTAACTCATTTACCTCCTTCAGAGTTGCACCCCATAGCCGCTCCTTGGCCCATTATTGCATGGGGAATGGATGTTATTGGACAATTTGAGACAAAAGCTTCTAATGGACAAAAGCCGAAAAAAATCATGCATTGCGAAAATTCATGCATTGAGATAAGGCTTGCAACATTGATTAAGAACTAATCACTTCACATAGTTACTTTGAGACCAATTCTAGGAATATGACAGATACTTGGCAACATTAACCAGCCAGATACACATTTCAAACACATACAAGAATCAGTATCAAATTAGCACCAAATTTGGACAAATTATATTCACCATAACCTCTAAACTTCGCCAAGGAAATTTTCCAAGAATAGGCAAAATTGACACAATCAATGAAATACTAGTATTGAGGGATGATTATCTTTATAAGAAAAAACAAAAAAAATCAGCTTTACTTCGAAAGAAAACAAAAACACATATGAGATAACTTCTATATGATAAAAGGATTCATACAATTGGCATCAAGTTGGAAACAAAATGGCTAATAACTTCATTTCAAAATTTACATGAATAAATTGATCAAACAATATTCACGCGCAACACCCGAAACTACAAAATTTTAAGGCATGGAATGAGTAAGTAATCTTAACAACTACAAACCAGATTAAACATGAAGTTATAACTCACTTAAATTGCTAGTTGAAAACTTGATATAACCTAAGCAACATTTCAGCCAAACCAAAACAAAGATTTAATCCATTACTTCATGAAATTAGGCTAACCTTATCGAAAATCTACAATAAATCAAAATGACAGAAGAGATAATCAAAAATCCCAAAGAAACAGCGAAGAACATAACTGCACAACTAACACATTCGATTTCAAGCCAAGTGAATGTCAAATTGTCTTAGACAGAACGAGGCAGAGATTCAAATAATCACATAGATGTAACCAACATCACCATCATGAATCAAAGAAAACTTTATTGATTTTAGATTCGAATTTGTCGTCCGAAACTCACAAGAAAAAAAAAAGAAAGATAATGGACGAGCTAACGAAAGAACCAAACAACTCTTGTTAACAATCCTTGTAACAAGTATCGAACACACAACAATATACTACATTGAAATAGAATACCAAAAGGAACGAGGTTACCTTTAGCTGGGCAGCTTACTGAGACCAAATGAGTGAAAAGAGCAGCCACAAAACTTTCAACAGAACCTTTCTCGGAACTTAGAAATTAGAAAAATTGGCTTGAAATTTCTTAAGCATAAACAACTAATGCCTCTAAACCAAACTCAAAAAAAAAACTCCTCCTTTTATGGAGAAGAAGAGTCATATATATAGTGGGAACTCTAGGGTTCAATTGGAAGGGAAAAGGGTAGAATCCGGATCCGAATTCGACCCTAAATTCAAAATTTCCTTCCCCAAGGGATGGGGAAAAGCTGCTAGTTGAGATTTTCAATTGAGATCCCCCAAAATCCGCATGAAAAGATGGGGGTGGGTGCTTGACAGGCGGTTGTTGCAGAGAAAGGCTGTGGGAGCCGTTGACGTTTGTGGATCGTCAAAGATTGTGGACGTTGTTGACGCTGTTGTTCACGTGGTGTTGCAGAGGAGAAGAAGAAGAAGCTAAGGGGGTTGGTGGATTTTTCTTTTTGCTGGGTCGATGGTTGCTGCTATGTTTGGAGAAGGAGAAGTGAAAGGGTTGTTTGAAATTGGAGTGGGTTTATTATATGGGCCGTTGTATTGTTTTGTTTGGGAATCGTTGTTCTAGGTCTCTTTTGCACTGAGGAAGAAAAAAAATGGGTAAAGGGGTCATATGGGTTCGTTTGGTATTGTTGCTGTTGTCATTTGTGGGTTGGGAATTGTTGAATTGGTGGGCTGGGAATTTGGCCCAAACAATTAAAAAAAAAAGGGTTAAATCTTTTAAGAGATAAACATGTTGAGTTTATTTTAAATGAATTAATATTAATTAATTAACAAGCTTCTTAATCTTAACGAAATATAATAATAATTATTAAAATAATTAATTTAATTAATTAACTCGAAATTATAACTAAAACATTTAACTAAAATGTAAAATCTTTGTGATGATTTTCAAATATTTATAAAATAACTTGATTGTAAAAATATATATATTTGTTATTAAAATTATTTAAAATGATAAAATTACTATAAAAATAACTTGAAAGCGTTTTGAATTTCATACAATTCATTAACTCAAAATTACGACATTTACTACTAACAAAGTACTTAAAAATATAAAATCTTTTCGAGATGATTTTTGAATATTCGTAAAATTCATTAATTATATACATAACTAAATAAAACATATATATTATAAAACAGTGACAAAACTATTTAAAATGACTTGCAAACTACGTTTATTTTATTTTATTTCTGAAACTTTTATAAAACTCATTATTTTAAATCGTTAGACATCGAAGAAGCTTGATAATTAATTTATATCGTGGAGGGTCAAAATTGGGTGTCAACAGCTGTCCCTCATTTTACTCGGATTGATGAAAGAAATTCGAGGCAAATGAAATTGACGAATCCAATTTTGACCGACCACATCTCCATCTTTTATGAAAGGGATTTGGTACTGAATTTAAGAGTTATGGCCGGATCCCGGAATTGGGTTTCCTACATATCTCAGGCTATATTAGAATTCAGGCCACTTGTAGGTCGATAAGCTTGATTTGACGCACAATTTGAAAGAGTTAAAAAGTCATCCCGATGCCGAATTATGAAGGAACCGAAATGCTCGAAAATAAGATTTAAGTGCTAATTTTGGAGTACAACCGAGTTTCAACATTGATTCTGCCTACATATCCCTCAACTTAGGGAATCAGGCTGCTTGTAGTTCGACTCGATTTTGACCGAGTAAAATGAGGGACAGCTGTTGACACCCAATTTTGACCCTCCACGATATAAATTAATTATCAAGCTTCTTCGATGTCTAACGATTTAAAATAATGAGTTTTATAAAAGTTTCAGAAATAAAATAAAATAAACGTAGTTTGTAAGTCATTTTAAATAGTTTTGTCACTTTTTTATAATATATATGTTTTATTTAGTTATGTATATAATTAATGCATTTTACGAAAATTCAAAAATCATCTCAAAAAGATTTTATATTTTTAAGTACTTTGTTAGTAGTAAAGGTCGTAATTTTGAGTTAATGAATTGTATGAAATTCAAAACGCTTTCAAGTTATTTTTAAAGTAATTTTATCATTTTAAATAATTTTAATAACAAATATATATATTTTTACAATCAAGTTATTTTATAAATATTTGAAAATCATCACAAAGATTTTACATTTTAGTTAAATGTTTTAGTTATAATTTCGAGTTAATTAATTAAATTAATTATTTTAATAATTATTATTATATTTGGTTAAGATTAAGAAGCTCGTTAATTAATTAATATTAATTCATTTAAAATAAACTCAACATGTTCATCCCTTAAAAGATTTAACCCTTTTTTTTTTATTGTTTGGGCCAAATTCCCAGCCCACTAATTCAACAATTCCCAACCCACAAATGACAACAACAACAATACCAAACGAACCCATATGACCCCTTTACCCATTTTTTTTCTTCCTCAGTGCAAAAGAGACCCAGAACAACGATTCCCAAACAAAACAATACAACGGCCCATATAACAAACCCATTCCAATTTCAAACAACCCTTTCACTTCTCCTTCTCCAAACATAGTAGCAACCAACGACCCAGCAAAAAGAAAAAATCCACCAACCCCCTTAGCTTCTTCTTCTTCTCCTCTGCAACACCACGTGAACAACAATGTCAACAACGCCCACAATCTTTGACGATCCACAAACGTCAACGGCTCCCACAGCCTTTCTCTGCAACAACTGCCTGTCAAGCACCCACCCCCATCTTTTCATGCGGATTTTGGGGGATCTCAATTGAAAATCTCAACTAGCAGCTTTTCCCCATCCCTTGGGGAAGGAAAATTTGAATTTAGGGTCAAATTCGGATTCGGATTCTACCCTTTTCCCTTCCAATTGAACCCTAGAGTTCCCACTATATATATGACTCTTCTTCTCCATAAAAGGAGGAGTTTTTTTTTTTGAGTTTAGTTTAGAGGCATTAGTTGTTTATGCTTAAGAAATTTCAAGCCAATTTTTCTAATTTCTAAGTTCCGAGAAAGATTCTGTTGAAAGTTGTGTGGCTGCTCTTTTCGCTCATTTGGTCTCAGTAAGCTGCCAGGCTAAAGGTAACCTCGTTCCCTTTGGTATTCTATTTCAATGTAGTATATTGTTGTGTGCTCGATACTTGTTACAAGGATTGTTAAAAAGAGTTGTTTGGTTATTTCGTTAGCTCGTCCATAATCTTTCTTTTTTTTTTCTTGTGAGTTTTGGACGACAAATTCGAATCTAAAATCAATAAAGTTTTCTTTGATTCGTGATGGTGATGTTGTTTACATCTATGTGATTATTTGAATCTCTGCCTCGTTCTGTCTAAAGACAATTTGACGTTCACTTGGCATGAAATCAAATGTGTTGGTTGTGCAGTTATGTTCTTCGCTGTTTCTTTGGGATTTTTGATTATCTCTTCTGTCATGTCGATTTATTGTAGATTTTCGATAAGGTTAGCCTAATTTCATGAGGTAATGGATTAAATCTTTGTTTTGGTTTGGCTGAAATGTTGCTTAGGTTATATCAAGTTATCAACTAGCAATTTAAGTGCGTTATAACTTCATGTTTAATCTGGTTTGTAGCTGTTAAGATTACTTACTCATTCCATGCCTTAACATTTTGTAGTTTCGGGTGTTGCACGTGAATATTGTTTGATCAATTTATTCATGTAAATTTTGAAATGAAGTTATTAGCCATTTTGTTTCCAACTTGATGCCAATTGTATGAATCCTTTTATCATATAGAAGTTATCTCATACGTGTTTTTGTTTTCATTCGAAGTAAAGCTGATTATTTTTGTTTTTTCTTATAAAGATAATCATCCCTCAATACTAGTATTTCATTGATTGTGTCTATTTTGCCTATTCTTGGAAAATTTCCTTGGCAAAGTTTAGAGGTTATAGTGAATATAATTTGTCCAAATTTGGTGTTAATTTGATACTGATTCTTGTATGTGTTTGAAATGTGTATCTGGCTGGTTAATGTTGTCAAGTATCTGTCATATTCCTAGAATTGGTCTCAAAGTAACTATGTGAAGTGATTAGTTCTAATGGCCATCAGTTATTCGTTATTATTATTATTATTATTGTTATTATTATTTTTTCTTATTTTTATTTTTCCTTTCCAAATAAATTTATTACTATTACAACTATTAGTGGTAAATTAGTTGTTAGATGTATATTTATTGTGTTTGGAACAAATATTGTGATGTTCTTGTCCGTCAATATTGGTCAAGTGTGCATATCGCTTTGCAAGTTCAAGTTTATCCTGTTCCAATTAAAAATTGATCAAATGAGCTTGGCAATAGATTATGATATCAAAATAATTGCCATTTTTAGAATTAAATCTTATACTAATCTTTACCCTTCTTTTCTTGCATGAACTTTTATTTTCTTCCCCTTGCATTCCGAGAAAGCCATAAAGGCTCAAATTCTTTATTCAAGTCAGAAAACCTTGAAAATCAAAGAGCAAGTCTTTGGAAGTGACATACAAGTTGAAGACGTGAAATAGGGGGCTGAAAAATTGAAATTTTCAGATCCAAAGAGGCTTAAATGGGCTGTATACACGCTGTATACAGCATTATATGCTGATATACAGGTTTAAGGCAGCAAATACAGGTCCTCAATGCATGAATTTTCAAAAATTTCAGGTCCAACTTTGGTACATATCTCAATGCATGAATTT
The DNA here is from genome assembly GCA_037074985.1 of Solanum bulbocastanum. Classification (NCBI taxonomy): domain Eukaryota; kingdom Viridiplantae; phylum Streptophyta; class Magnoliopsida; order Solanales; family Solanaceae; genus Solanum; species Solanum bulbocastanum. The sequence continues at coordinate 14,654,445 of CM073597.1, read as the reverse complement.
TTGTGATGCATGAATTTTTTCGCAATGCATGAATTTTTCTCAATGTATGAATTTTCGCGATGCATGAATTTTCACAATGCATGAATTTTTCTCAATGCATGAATTTTTCCTGATGCATGAATTTTTTTGCGATGCATGAATTTTCTCAATGCATGAAAGCGATGATGATGCCTCCCGATACAAAATAGAGATGATAATGCCTTTTTGACAATAAAATAATCCTCGGAGTATTGGTATCATCTCATTTGATAATGCGATATAGATAACCTTCAATGTAATAGTATTATCATATCTGATAATATAATGCAGATAAATGTCTTCCAGGCATCTTGGTAGCTGGAAAATAACAATATTGCTCTCTTTTTCGTTTGTTCCATCTCTGAACATAATAGCATGTTTGTTATAGATTTCGCTTTGCTGGGAATTGAATAATAATATTTCTATTCTCAATTCTTTGGTATAAGAAGCATAACATATTTCCTGCATCCACAGAGAAACTATTAATTTTGGGGAGATCCTCGCCTTTTGACCTCTCCGTATTCATTGCATAGAAGAATATGCTGATTCTGAGGTAAACCTATAGCTTTGCATCTACAGAAAAATTGTTAGTTTAAAATGAACTAATCTGTGTTGACCTGTTTGGTTTTCTGATCCTTTTCTGGCTATCTCCAATTGATTTCTCTGATCTCCCACTTCTTGGTAGATAAGACAAGACATTTGTTATACAAAATAATTAAAACACGAAAGAAAAGTTTTAAGGAAAACAGATTTTCAAAAAGTAATGTTTGGCTATCTCCAGTTTTAATGAAGTTGATGCCTCGAGGTCTATCTGATTAGTTGCTGGGAAGTATTTAAAGCCGTTCCAAACTTTCGATGAGCCTTATTGTAATTTTTGAGGTCATCCTCAAAAATTTCTGTCCCAGTTGACTGTCTTGGCGTATTTTGAGCTGTTCGATGAACAAATCATGGAATTTTGGAATTTTCTCAAAAAATTCTGTCTCAGTTACGATTCTCAATGTGACTTCAATCTTGACTTTGCTGGAGAGATATTCTTCTCGAGAATTTCTGAGTTCCTCTCAAAAATTCTGTCCCAGTTTCTATTGTAAAGAGAAATAAAAACCTTAAGGGAAATATGACCGAGCCCTTGTGGCACCTACGTATCTTGTTGAGGCAGGAATCAGGTCAAACGTAGTTCCCCTTCTCGAGGATTAACAAAATAAGAAATTTAAATAAGGAAAACGACCGAGGCCAACATAGGCCACCTATGTATCTCATTCTTGAGAATTTAGGTCGAACGTAGTTCAAATACAAAGAGAACATTTTAAAAAGGAATAAAGGGGTGACCGAGGCCGACATAGGCCCCCTACGTATCTCATTCTTGAGAATTCAGGTCAGACGTAGTTCATTACAAAAGGGATAAAATTCTTAACAAAGCGATTACAAGCAAATAGAGCGACCACAAAGAAATGACAGAAGTACAAACTAAGACTTCACACATAATATCTCTTGACAGCATCTGAGTTGATTGGCTTTGGCCATTCCGTTCCATCCATCTCCGACAGGATCAAAGCACCTCCAGGTAACACTTTACGAACCATGTAAGGTCCTCGCCAATTTGGTGCAAATTTTCCTTTATATTTATCTTGATGAGGGAAAATACGTTTGAGAACCAACTAACCAATCTCAAACGTTCTGGATCTTACTTTCTTGTGAAAAGCACGGATCATTCTTTGTCGGTAAAGTTGGCCATGACAAACAGCAACCATTCTCTTCTTATAAATCAAGGTCAACTGGTCCATCCGCTTGCAGAACCAATCAGTATCATTCAACTCAGCCTCCTGGATGATTCTCAACCAAGGTATTTCAACTTCTGTAGGTATAACTGCTTCCGTTCCATATACCAACAAATACGGAGTGGCTCTAATTGATGTTCTGACAGTTGTTCTGTAACCTAACAAAGAATATGGTAGCATCTCATGCCAACCTCTGCGATTATCAACCATTTGCCTCAGAATCTTCTTTATATTCTTATTGGCGGCTTCTACAACTCCATTCATTTGGGGACGATAAGTGGTTGAGTTTCGGTGAGTAATCTTGAACTGTTCGCATATCTCTATCATCAGGTGACTGTTGAGATTTGCTCCATTATCAGTAATGATGGATTCTAGCACCCCAAACCTACATATCAGATTGTTGCGAATGAAATCAGCTACAACTTACTTGGTCACCGACTTATATGAAGCTGCTTCCACCCACTTGGTAAAGTAGTCAATGGCAACCAGAATGAATCTGTGTCCATCGGAGGCGGCTGGCTCTATTGGACCAATGACGTCTATGCCCTAAGTTACAAACGGCCAAGGCGAACTCATAGCATTGAGTTCATGAGGCGGTACTCGAATCAAATCACCATGTACTTGACATTTATGACATTTTTGCACAAACTTGCAACAATCGTGCTCCATAGTCATCCAAAAATAACCGGCTCGGAGGATCTTTCTTGCTAAAGTGAGTCCATTCATGTGAATACCACAAACTCCCGCATGTATCTGTTCCAGAAGCTTCACAGCTTCACTAGCATCAACACATCCGAGAAAACTTAAATTTGGAGTCCTTCTATAAAGGATTTCCCCACTTGCAAAGAAATTGAGGGCCATACGGCGTATCGACCTCTTCTGATTGAAAGTTGCATTCTCAGGATAGGCCCCGGTCTCCAAATACTTCTTAATGTCAAAATACCATGGCAAGCCTTCTTGTTTTGCTTTGACATGTGAACAATGAACAGGCTGCTCTTTTACCTCGATATCCAAATGATCAATATAACTTGTATTGGGGTGTTTAATCATTGAGGCAATGGTGGCAAGGGCATCAACCAACTCATTCTGCATCCTGGGAGTATGTCTGAACTCGATTCTGCGGATCCTTTTACACAACTTTTGTATATACTGCACATATGGTGTGATCTTTGGGTTCTTTACAGCCCATTCCCCTTGAACCTGGTGGATTAGCAAATCCAAATCTCCAATGACCAATAACTCATGAACGTTCATATCGATTGCCATCTGCAAACCGAGGATGCAAGCTTCATACTCAGCCATGTTGTTTGTGCAGTTAAATCGGAGTTTAGCCGCCATAGGATAGTGCTGACCGGTTTCTAACACTAAGACCGCTCCAATGCCTTTCCCTTGGTGATTTGCCGCTCCATCGAAGAATACCCTCCAACCAGGGTATGCTTTAGAGATATCTTCACCCACAAATGCAATCTCTTCATCGGGAAAGTATGTTTTGAGTGGTTCATACTCTTCATCAACTGAATTCTCTCCAAGATGATCAGCTAGGGCCTGTGCTTTTATCGCCTTCTGAGTCACATACATAATGTCAAATTCACTCAAAAGTATTTGCCATTTAGCAAACTTCTCGGTAGGCATTGCTTTCTGAAAAATATATTTCAACGGGTCCATCCTAGAAATGAGATATGTGGTATAAAAAGATAAATAATGTCTTAACTTCTGCGCAATCTAAGTCAAAGCACAACAGGTCCTTTCTAGAAGCGTGTAACGACCCTCATATGGAGTGAATTTCTTGTTCAAATAATAAATGGCTTGTTCTTTCTTCCTAGTTTCATCATGTTAGCTAAGCACGCATCCAAATGCACTATCTGAGACAGACAAATATAACAACAATGGACTGGATTGGACAAATAGTTCTTGATAGCATCGAAAGCTGTCTGACATTCTCCGGTCCATTTGATCAAAGCATCTTTTTTCAACAACTTGAAGATTGGCTCACACACCACGGTAGATTGAGCTATAAATCGACTGATGTAGTTTAGCCTTCCCAGAAAACTCATTACCTCCTTCTTGTTCTTCGGAGGAGGTAATTCCTGGATTGCTTTAATCTTGGAAGGATCAAGCTCAATGCTCCTCCTACTGAATATAAATCCCAACAGCTTGTTCTTCGGAGGAGGTAATTCCTGGATTGCTTTAATCTTGGAAGGATCAAGCTCAATGCTCCTCCTACTGAATATAAATCCTAACAGCTTGTTGGCTGGCACGCCAAAAGCATATTTGGCAGGATTTAACTTCAAATTGTACCGACGCAGATGATCAAAGAACTTTCTCAAGTGAGCCAAGTGATCCGAACACTCGCAGGATTTAATTATGACATCATCTACATATACCTTAATCTCTTTATGAATCATATCATGAAAGATAGTTTTCATAGCCCTTATATAAGTGGTACCCACATTTTTGAGACCGAAAAGCATCACCCGATAATGATTTACGCCCCAGGGTGTGATGAAAGCTGTTTTTTCTGCATCTTCTTCATCAATCAGGATTTGATGATAGCCCGCATAACAATCCACAAATGACTGCATCTTATGCTTAGCACAATTATCGATGAGAATGTGAATGTTTGGCAACGGAAAATTATCCTTTGGGCTAGCTTTGTTGAGATCTCTGTAATCAACACAAATTTTGATCTTTCCGTCTTTCTTCGCAACCGGAACAACATTGGCTAACCAAGTTGGATATTGTGTCACTTTCACTACTTGAGACTCGATCTGTTTGGTAATCTCCTCTTTGATCCTTAAAATCAACTCAGGCTTGAACTTCCGAGTCTTTTGTTTCACTGGAATGAAGTCTGGATTAATTGGCAACTTGTGAGACATCATATTCGTACTTAGCCCTGGCATATCATTGTAAAACCAGGCAAATACATCAATGTATTCTCTGAGCAAACGAACCAGTTCCTTTCCTTGAGCATCAGTCAAATGGACACTGATTCTGACTTCCTTGACACATTCTTCTTCTCCAAGATTCACATTCTCAGTTTCTTCAAGACTTGGCTTGTGTTGATTCTCGAATTGTCGAAATTCTTCAGCTATACGTTCTAGTACCTCATTTTCTTCTTCGTGTTCTTCGCATGCATCATCACCTACTTCATTTCGTTCATTCGGCTCATGACATGACATGACTTTGGCAGGTTTTAAATTAATATTACAGGATTGGTGTGGAGGTCCAATTTTGCAACTACTCTGCAGGTTCCGCATCACGGATGCTTGATGTCCCAGCTTCTTCTTCAACGACCGCATCAATCTCCTCAAAAAGGCCGCAGATTCCTTCCCCGAGATCATCATTATCGATATCTTCTCGCACCGAAAATGACTGGTACAGATGAGGGATTGGCCCGGACAATGCTTGATCAACATTTTCGTTCTTTATTTTTGCTTCATCACCAGTGGGGACATACCCCAAACCAAACTTTGCTCCTTTCACAGGAATTTAGACAGGCTCGACGATTTCTTGAAAGTGTTTCCCCAATCCAAAACCCGGTTCCAAAACCACTCTGAAGCATAACTATAGAAATCATCTTGTGCACAGAAAGCATAGGGGGCTGTGGAGCCAAATCTTCACCGGTGGCATTTACTAGCTCCACCGTGTAGAAATCACAACCTCAGGAGACGTTATCAACAATCAGTGCATACCCGTTGGAGTGGCTCCCTTCACCATAAATGACCAATTTCTGGTCCTTCCAAACAAATTTCATTAGTTGGTGAAGGGTAGACGGCACAACTCCAGCCATGTGGATAAATGGTCTTCCCAGAAGCAAATTGTAACTAGTGTTGATATCTAACACCTGAAAATCTACCTTAAATTCCGCAGGACACATCTGAATATCCAAGTTTACCGCACCAAATGTGTCCCTTTGCACTCCATCAAAAGCTCTCACATTGACTTGGTTTTGCTGAAGCTTTCCCAAGTCAAACTTCAGTTGCCTCAGAGTTGACAGTGGGCAAGTATTAAGACTGGACCCATCATCGATCAAGACACGATTTATTATCTTTTCTCGACATATAATGGTGACATGCAAAGCCTTGTTGTGCATCCTCCCTTCAAAGGGCAACTCTTCATCACAGAAACTGATTCGGTATCCTTGAATAACCCTATTTATCATGGAAGCCAGGTTATCACTGTTAGTACCCACGGGTACGTAAGTGTCATTCAAAGCTTTCATCAAAACTTGCCTATGCATTTGTGAACTCATCAACAAAGCCCATACAGAAATCTGAGCCGGCGTCTTCTCCAAATGCTTCACAATTGAATAGTCTTTCGGCTGCATTTTCCTCCAGAACTCCTCGGCTTTAGGTTCACTGATCAGCCTTTTATATTGCTCTTTCTTTTGCGTCTCTTGGGATAACTCTTCTGGCGTGCAGCACCTCCCGAACCTAGTCATACCCTGGAAAACAGCCGTTTCGATCACAAACTTTGATCGGGCAAGAGTTTCTCGTGGCACCAATGCAGCAACCTTCTTAGGTGTCAGAATCATGAACTCTTTCTTTTCTTTGATACTCAACGAAGCCACAACCCTTTCTAGATTATCAGGAGCGATCGAAACTATTGCCTTTGCTACGAACCCATCCTCATCTGTCTCTATCATGTTGATACTGACGCCCTCATGATTCAGCAAAGGATTATTATTGACATTAGGCTCGACTGTCTGGAAAGAGACCACTTTCTGGTCAATCAAATCCTGGATCTTGCGCTTTAAGTTGATACAATCCTCGGTATCATGCCCAACATTGTTGGAGTGATATGCGCACCTTTGATTAGGTCTGTAGAACTTTGAGTTGGTGTCAACCGGTTTGGGCCCTACTGGATGAATATAGCCTTCTGCGTTTAGTCGCTCCAACAGCTTTGTTCGGCTTTCAACGAGTGGAGTAAAAATTCTGGCGAGCTTCTTCTCAAATCTAGGATGGGGGGATCGTAATTGCCTTGTAGAAGAAGAGGCATTTGACGATAATTCGGAGCGTTTGGACGGGGGGCTTGATATCTGGGATATGCATTGGTTTGATAATTTGGCTGTGGAGCTTGGTAGTTCGGGAGGGTATTTTGGTAGAGTGAAGCTGCGGGAGGAGTTTGGTAATTTGCTTGAAGGTTGGCACAGTTGGGGGTGACATTTTGGTAGTGATAAGATGGAGTCTGGTAAATTGGAGGGGGAGTTTGATGGATAGGAGGGGAAATTTGGTAGCTGGGAGGGGTATTTTGATAACTGGGAGGAGGGTATTTTGATAACTGAAGGGATGTGCATCTTGGTAATCGGCCTGTGCATGATAGGCCGAGTATGAACTCTGTGAAGGTCGAGAACGATCTTGGTATGATAAGAATTTTCTTGGGGTCTTCTTCCCCTCAAAAGATATAGCATACACATCTTCTCTCTTCTTCTTCAACAAACTCGAAGATCCGGGCGATGCAGCAACACGGGCAATCTTCCCGATTTTTAATCCATCTTCGATAGTCTCACCTACCTTGACTATCTCAGCGAAATTTGCCCCAACGAGCAACATGATTCTAGCATAATACTCGAGCTCTTGAATCCGCACAAATACTTCAACAATTTCTGTCTCTGACATAGGAGGCCAAACCCTAGCTACCTCCTTTCTCCATCTATGCGCAAATTCTCTGTAGCTTTCGTTTGACTTTTGCTTCATCTTATCCAAAGAATAACGATCAGGAACAATCTCCACATTGTAAGCGAATCATTCAATAAAGTCTTTAGCCAAAGCATTCCAGCTAGGCCACTGTCGCGTCTCATGCGAGGTGAACCATTCCAGAGCCTCTCCACTCAGACTTCGGCTAAAAAGCCGCATCAGTAGAGCTTCATCTCTCCCAACTCCCACGAGTTGATCACAGTATGCCCTTAAATGCGCCAAAGGGTTCCCTGTTCCTCCGAAAACGTCGAACTTTGGTGCCTTGAATCCTTCTGGGAGGTCCAACTTCGGATGAATGCATAAGTCTTCATAATTCAAACCAGCGACTTCAGGAATACACTGTAACTCCTTCATGGCTTTCCTGATTTCTTCCTTCATGTTCAGCCTGGCGGCCTCTTCCTTTGACCTCCACTCTCTTTCCTATTCTACATAATGGTCAAGCTCAAAACCATTGGCATCATGCTCATTGGGGATTGGAATTTGGAAAACGGCCTTTTGAGGTAGGGGTGGAGCAATGGAGGGACTTTGGGCATTTGGAGTTGCTTGGTAGTTTTGGGGGAAATTTTGGGGGTTGGTATGTTGGTTTGGATGACGGAAGGAAGTTTGTGGGTTGTTAATGTGTTGGCTTTGAGGGGTTGGACCAGTTTGGAGGTTGGCATTTTGGGGAGGAACCGGTATTTGGAGGTTGGTGTTTGGAGGAGGTGGTGGTGTCTTATAGGAGGCGGAGGCATACTGGACTAATCCAAAGATACCAATCCTAAACCAAAAGTGGCCAAACAAACATGTTAGATAAGCCAAAGAAATATATACCCAACTCATCATAACAACCCAAAATAGAAAACTACTTCACACCTATACTAGTTAAAATATTACCTTTAGACCACCTATTAGGGATGGGCATAAATACTGGAAAACCGAAAAACCGAACTAATTCGGTTCTTCAATTTTTCAGTTAAGTGTCAGGTCTATTTTTTCGGAAGTTCGGTTCTTCGGTTTGGTGTAAGGGTCTCAAAACTTCGGTGCATCGAAAAACCAAACTTTTATTTTAAAAAAATTAAAATTAAAATATTTATATATATATGGGCATTCTCTTAACTAAAAATTAAAAATTCAATCAACAATTTAATCATTCATGAACAAATCAAAGTAACACCAACTGTACAATTCAATAGTTAACTTGAAATATTAATTTCCAAGAGAAACTCAAACATATTTCTACCAATGTACATTATGTAAAGGAACCATATTCATACTTGTTTTCTCGATAAATTGTTGGAGGCATAATGTCCTTGATAAAGAGAAATATGGTCTTTTAGTTAGCACAATAAGTGTTCCACAATAATATGCATCATTCCTTCACATAGTTTTAAATTTCTAACTATCTTATACTTTACCTTTATTTTATTTTTCATTCACACCGAAAAACCAATTTAAAAACACCGAACTAAACCCAACCGAAGTAGAAAAAACTAAACCAAACCGAATTAGTTTGGTTTAATATACGGTGCACACTTTTCTAAAATCGAAAAACCAAACCGAAGTTTGATAAAACTGAACTGAATAATCGAACGCCCACCCCTACCACCTATACTCAGTAACTGCATTTCGTGCATGTCAGAGGAGACAACTATTATTCTGTTGTTAATCATAATTTAGACTCAATCACCGACACTGCTGCTTTAATAGAGCACTCATCCTCTCATACACTGCAAGGTGCACATAGATTAATAAATTACTACACATTCTAGGAGAAAGCACATTAGACAGTACTGAGTGACTAGAACACTTGAGCGTAGTTGAACACACCCCCACTCAAAATAACTAGAAGAACTTGTACTGTTAATCCAAAATAGATATTAAAATACTTTCAACATGCAAAGATGACTAGAACATGACAATGTAAAAACAGGAATCCAAGTGATCATACCAGAACCGTTTTCTGTTTAACATACTCCACATCATACTAGGACCTTTTCTATTTAAAATGATCCACAACAACCGATTCATCATCCTCCCAACTTCTCCCCACTTTAGGAGAGCAAATCCGCTTATAAGGAGCTGACTTTCTGGATTTTAGCCATCCTTTAGTCCTAGCTCTATCAAAATAGCTACAAGAACTTGAGAGAAAAGAGGAAGAAAGCTGGACTCACTGTTACTCCAAAGAAACATCTTTGAGATGATAATTCTTGACTATCTAATTCAGACAACTGGAGCTTAGAGGAAGTATCACATTCAGAGTTATTCGGCGATATTGGACAACTAGAGCTTAAAAAGAAATACCCCACTCAAATTATTTGGCACGTTTAGGCAAATTTGGACAATTGGAACTTAGAAAAACAGAAATTCCCATTCAGTGAACATATTTCAAAAAGAAATACCACGACAAACTGAAGCCAAAGCATCCTAGCTACTTCAAGATGTTAATACCTTCCTCAACTTCAAAAATAGCACACTCATATCTGTAGTGCTGTTTTACAGGTAAGAGATCCAAATCAGCAAATACAACAAATGCTCTAAATACAGGAGTCGAACATTAATAACCACTGTAATTGACTATAACAGATTACTTCTCAGAAACACCTTGATATTGTTCCTTCTCATGCTTGGTGCATGAACCCATCTAAATAATTAGGTGGATAGCACAACATCATTGTCCAACTAGGACTTGTTCATTGTAGATAACACATAAAAATTCCACTACTCTAGCACCCATACTCAATCTAAATCTTATGGGTAGAGAAAGAAAACCAGAAGACTTCAGAGGGAGACCACTTCATGATTTTGGACAAGTCAATCGCGTAACAACATGGAATATAGAGAGCAACATCTACAAGGGAAGGCTCAAAAACTTCTACTGAATAGTGTTCCAGAGAAGAAGATGCAAGAAAAATATAATTTGTTGCAGGTATCACATATGAGGTTTATTGAATTATAAAGATTATTGAAATCCAAAAATTAGAAATTGCATGGTGTATGCCCTTACCGTCATTACCTCAGGTAGAACCAGAAAGGAATTGACATAACCTAAACAAGAAGTCCTTGGATGCCTCAAGAAACCAACAAATATGAGAATTTATAGCCAAGTCAAACTTCAAAATAAATCTACAAACCCAGAAAATGATATCCTTCAACACAAGATCACCCTTCAGTTTGTACTTCCTGCACAGGAGGCTAAGTATTCTGCCAAACGTTATTTTTTGCAATTGACAGATCTGCTCAAATTCCATACCTATATAGAAAAATTAGAAAACTTATGGATACAACATAGCACCAAGGAATCCAGACCTATCCAATTTAGTAAATAACCAAAAATCATCAACCGTCACTGGTAACACAAGAATAGTTTCTTTATGGTAGAAACCTAAAAGAAACATCCTTGACCCCTCCTTCCAAACTTCCAATAGCCACAACCAAGGAGCAGAAACTTGTATCTAGGATAAAATTAAAGCCCACCAAATTAGATAAACAACTGGAAGGAGAAAAGAACTCGAGGTGTCAGCCCTCCCCATTCCAACCAAGAAGGGATGTTTATAGAGGGCAGTGGGATGAAACATATGAGTTCAGCATTAAGTATAGATATCAACTCCAAACCACCAAAGACAGTTATAACTTTGTGAATCCCATAAGATTATGTAATCAAAATTGACAGAACATTCTCATTATCACATTATGCAAGACATAATTAAAATCTTGCACACCTTGACCCACCATCAACATCTCTAACCATCAGGCAGAGGCAGCCAACCAACAGCTCTACTCACGTTAGGGGGAGGGAAGAAAGAAGATAGTTCTAACCGCAACCTAATAGCACAAAGAATTCCAAGAGAACTCCTAAAAAGTTGAACGCCTAAAATCATAGTCCGATCCCTCTTTACCAAACAATAGTTTTGACAAAGATACAACATTAGGGAAGAAAACTGAATCAAAAATCTTGATACTCATAAAGACTTAACTTAAGAAACCTCAACACAAACGGACAAACACAGCCACTCCGTAAAAAGAACAATTCACTACCCTGCAACCAATGGCTTGTTCTGCAGCAACAAAAGGAAGGGAAGAGCTAAAAGAAAATCTGGCAACCACAAACCACCTAAGTAATCACTAGAGATGCCATAGACAAGACTGAAGAAAAACCCCTTTCATCGAAGCCCGGACAATATCCAGCTTGCAGTGCAAACCAAAAAGTGATAACGGATCACACGTTGGTTAACCAATCTTTGAAATTTCCAAATCTGAACGTCCATGGTCAACCCAACAACACAACAAAAAAAAAAAAGTATGATAACGAAAAAATGGTAGCAGAGAAGATAACTAGCTAAAAGAACAAAAGTAAGAAGCATTTTACGCCACTCCCAAAAGATCTAGAGTTGGTCAAGTACTTATCAGTTTTTTATAACATAAGAGAGTAAGAGAACTCATCAACATAAGAGACCTCATCAATTGGATCATCAAAGAACATAAGCGTCTAGACTAAGAACTTCATGGCAGCAGAATACAATACACATTGGTGAAAATAATCTCCTACTTGAGAAACTTCCATACGGCATTAGTTATGACAAAGACAAAGAATTCATTAGGAAAAAGCTGAATTGAAAATTATCTATACTCTTAAAAGACTGAACTAATGGAACCTCAACACATATGGAAAAATATGACAACTCCTAAGAACCTGAATGCCTGAAATCATAGTCGAATCCCTCTTTACCAAAGTATTGTCCTAATGATGCAACATAGAAAATTAAAGCACATTGGAACATATTCATATATAATACAAGGGAAAATGATAAAAATGGATAGCCATCTATAACCATATGGTATCTAAAGTATAACAACCATATGTAAAGTGAGGTGAATGAAGAGCTGCACTTGATGAATGAAGGCCAAAACAGCAGCACTTTTAAAAACTGTCTAAACTTGGTCTAGGTGGGGCTTCTTAGAAGATCTTATGCAACGTCCTGAATCAGTCACCAATATAAAAAAATCCAAGGACCAAGGAACAATTTCTGAAATAAGAAATGAATTTTAGCTGGTAATAGAACATGACGAGAACGAAGTAAAGAAACCATTGTGAAGTGACGTTGGTTGAACAAATTATCTATTAACTGACATTTTAGGAAATATACAATCAGTGAAGTGACATTTGACTACACATACATCTAGAGCACGGAGAATGACAGAACAATAGTTACCTATATTCAATGGCAAATTCAACTGTATCAAGAAAATCATACAAAGCTCATCTCAGAAGAGTATTTAGAAGAACAAAATTCATAGAAAAAAATTCCCAACTTGCACAATGATCTAATATGTAATAGATTTACAAAGGTATCTCATGAGAAGATCTTCTACAAAGAAAACAATAGTTTCTTTTGTGATATAAAATCATAAAGACTATACATGGCCTGCCATACAAAAGATGAGCCATATTTTTTTACTTGATTTGTTCTAGATTCAATGAATTGCTCTCTTTGGTGCAAAGACTTTTCAAATGGCAATGCTTTATGGTGAAAAAAAGTGTGCAAGAGCTCCCTTTTTATATTAAAGTTTTACATAATTGCTAATACTCTAAAGCAGCTCGTCAAATGATTGAATATCTGAATATAATGCACACGTTTTAAGAAAAAGATAGGGGAGAGATCTTCTAAAAAAATAAAGAAAAGAGGCTTCATTGACCTAACAATAATTAGTCCAAAAATTGTAGTGACTATGGTGCAGATGTTGCACCCAATAAATGAACCAGAAATTGAATGAAAATGACCAAGTACTGTAACCCACTAACATGTAAAATTTTATGTTTAACTAATTACTAGAAGAGCACCACTTCGAAAAGAGTGTGGTGAGAAAAGATAATACTGATTAGAGAAGAGAACCAAACTCAAAACCGAACACTTGCCGGAGCTTGAACCAAACGAAACCTCAACATAAATGATCAAAGACTGCTCCATGAAAAGAAGAAATTAGATCTTTAAGAACACAGCTACAAGCACAGAAAGAACAGTCAAATGCAAAGATTTAGAAACCCCCTCTTTCTTAAAGCCCTTACGATATCCAGATTACAAGCAAGCACCTAAATGACCTACTTAACACTAAGCTTTTAAATTTCAAAATCTAATCCACTAAGACTTTTTGAAGCACGAAATCCCAAAATGGAAGCATTGCACAAGTGAGCACTCCCCAAAGGAAGGCATTAGCTCATCTTCTGAAGAGAATCATTTACAATAATTACCTATTAGCTTGATCAAACATCATTACCCATATCTTGATCAAACATTATTACCCATTAATTATCCAGATCAACAATAATTGACCAGTATCTTGATCAAACAATACATACCTAGTATCTTTATCAACAATAGTTACCCACATCAACCGAAAATTAGCTAGTATCAACAATCACAATAAGGCAACAATAATGACCCATATCAACAATAATGATAAGGCAATAATAATGACCCAAAATTTGATCATTCAATAATTACCGGTATCTTGATCACACAATAATTCTGAAGAGAATCGTATACAATAATTATCCATTATCTTGATAAAAAATTATTACCCATATCTTGATCAAATATTATTACCCATTATTTTGATCAACAATAATCACCCAATATCTTGATCAAACAATACCTATCCATTATCTTGATCAACAATAGTTACCCAAATCAAATGAAAACTAGCAAGTATCAACAATAACAATAAGCCAACAATAACGACACATATCAACAATAACGATAAGGCACAACAATTACCCAAAATCTTGATCATACAATAACTACTGTATCTTGATCATACAATAATTACCTAGAATTCTGATCATACACTAATTGCCCAATATCTTGATCAACAATAACAACAAGGCCGAAATAACACCAAATCATAGGGAAAAAAAGTGGCGCGGGATAGAACAATTGCCTTCCTAGATTAAATAAAAGTCGTCAATTAAGTTAGGATTTTGTTTTTGGTGACACTCTGACCGAAAAGGTCAAATCCACTTTAAAATGTAATTAAGTAAAGTAAATTTGGGATAAAATTAACATTTTCAAAACTTTCTAATCTTTTATAAAATACAAAAAAACACTTCATTTTTCAACTTTTATAATTCTATCAAAAACATTTTAAAAAAAAGTAAAAAAAAGAAGAATTTTCTCTTCTTCTTCTCACAACGTTCTCTCTTATCTTCTTAATCTTCCTTAGAAAATTTGAAAATCCGACTATGAAAACAAATAGTCTCCCCCATTATCTTATCTTCTCCGGCCGTGACTCTCTCCTCTTTCTGAACTGAAGATTGTGTTTGACTTAAAATGAGCAAGTCATTTTTTTTTTTCAAAGATTTTACAATTTTCAAACAATACTAAGTTTTTTTTGGGTTAATGAACAATCAATCGTTCGATAGATGTGAAAATTGAATAATGGTGTAATGGTACCTATTATTTATCATTTTTGAAATAAAATCAACAAACCCAAAAAAGCCCTAATTTTGAGAAAATGTATATGTATTGTTAATATGTATTGTTAACATTCGGTGAAAATTCATTTTTTGTTGCTTTTGTTGTTCTTTTTGTGACCATTTTGTTCATATGATTTTAGAAATATAGTCTTATTCAGTTGTCCAACATATATTTCATTTGTTGGAAGATGTGTCGTATGTTGCTACATTTTAGTGATATGTTGGTATATATTCCAACAGAGTTGTCATATGTTGGAACATATCACCTATGTGTTAGGGCAACAAAATGGTCATCTATAGTAATAGAAGATTAATCTGTGGCACATGAAGATTCATCTGTGGCACATGAAGATTCATTTGTGGCCACAGAAGATTCATTCGTGGCAACAGAAGGTACATCTATGGAAATAGAATATCCATCTGTGTCAACATAAGTATAAATTTCTACTCATTATTATTTTATAATCAATTGTAAACTCTCAACTTTTTTAATTTACCTTGTAGATCAAATGATACAAGAAGCTTCATCCATGACAACAACTCAATCTTTTATTGGTGTTGCTTCCTCTTCTAACATCAAATGCTCTTTTTGTCTATGCGAAGAATATGAGCAGCAACATGATTATTTATTAGTCGTGTTAAAGAACTCACTGATATTTTTAAGGAAATGACTTATAATAAGATTTCACAGCCTTTGAAGTGTAGGAGGTTGAAAAAATCTATTTCCCAATCACTATCTATAATTAGTGAAAGAAAAAAAAATCAATAACTACTGCTCCAGTATCACACTCAAACCCAAAAAGCAAGAAGAAGAAGGTGGAGGAGGAGGAGAAGGATGAGAAGGAGAAGGAGAAGGAGGAGGAGGAGGAGGAGGAGGAGAAGGAGAATGAGAAGGTGAAGGAGGAGGAGAAGGAGAAGGAGAAAGTGAAAAACAAAGCGAAAGAGAAAGAGAAAAAGAAAGAGAAGAAAGTCAAATTCGTCAGTTGTGATATGAAGCTACAATATCCATTTGAAGGTTTTAACATTGACAGTGAGGGTCCAACTGAACTAATGTCATCCTTCTCGCAATGGATAAACGAGGGTTTTTACAAGCATCATGCAAAAAAGTGAAGTCATTCAACTATTATTAGTAATTCTTCTTATTGTTCACTAAATAATTATTTATAATGATTACACAATTGCAGAAGAGACAAGGACGATCACTACTTAGCCAATTGCTTGAATTTTGAGTTCAAACAACTGGGTTTTGTAGTTGCATCTCCAAAGAAGAAGGATTGGTTCTACGTAATGTCTCAACCCAAGAGGTGTTGGACTGATAAGGTAATTCCATGCCCACTTTTATGTTTTGATTAAGAAATGAATACATACAAATAAATTGATACGAAAAATACACTTGTTGATGCATCTGTGCAACATGTGGATGCCATTTTATACTATTTGCAGAACAATCGAAGAAATAGAGTCATTCTAAATATCGATATACCACTACTAATTATTTTTTCAAAACATATATTGACAATGCTAGTGCTGTTCCTGACTATGAGAATAAAATTGTTGGCACTATCAAAGGGTTTGGTATACCTGTTGGACTGCCTTGGCACCTCACAAATGATGTTTATGTCTCGGTAAATTGTAATGGGGAGTTTCATTGGGTTTTGGCAGTCATTGCATTGAAGGAACGATGCATAAAGGTGTATGATTCGATGTCCTCATCTAGGACTAACAAAAAATTGTGCTCCGAGATTCAAAAGTTGTCTACAATATTTCCAAAGTACCTTGAATCCAGTGGATTTTTTTAGCAAAAAGAGCGAACCAACTGGTCAGTTCTTGAAACTTACCAAGGAAAGAACAAATCTCACTCATTCGAAGTCATACATGTTACTGGTATTTCCCAATAAGCAAGCAATAGTCTATAAGTATCACATTATTTTTTTGTCTTATCACTATCTAAATGTGATGTTCTATTAGGTTTATTATATTTTCTAATTGATGATGTACCATGTAGATATTGTGGACTTTTTGTTGCTGCATACACCGAGTTTTTGAGTGATGAACTACAAGTACCATCTTATTGAATTATTTCTGAAACCCTTCGCATGAGATATGTTTCACTCCTATGGAATTATGGGATTTTAAATGCTCAGAGTGGCTATGTTAGTAACAATGAAGACCTACAGAGGCCTAGACCTAAAAAAGCAAAGTTAGATGAAAATGTTGTGGTTACCTTTTTGTTGATAAGTAGTAAAAAACAATTGGTGAAGTGTTCATTTTTACTGATAATATTAATATTAACGATTATTATTATTATTAATATTATTATTTTGTTGGAACAAATGTCAATTATGATGGAAAGGAAGAAATGTGGTGCCTGTGGCAACGTATATAACCTCTGTTGTAAAAAACACCACAGAATTATCTGCATGTTCCCCAATAGGAAGGTCATATGTGGCAACATATGTTTAATTTGTGGTAAAAAAAATCACATAATTATCTACATGGGCCCCAACATGAAGGTCATATGTGGCAATATATGTCACTTTGAATTGTCATTATACTGTCAAAATTCAAAAAAAAATCAAAAGGCAGAACACGGTACCATCCTTTTTCCCTCTCTCCTCTATAAAAGGACTACTCATATTCCAAAAACTTGTTTCCTATTCCTTCTTCCTTCATCTCTGAGCTCTTATTGCTTCTCCTTTTTTTCTCTTTACAGATCCAATAATTTGTTGCGATATTTTCTACCACAGAAGTGTAATTTGTTGCGATATTTTCTACAAGAAGTTGTCGTTTCCCTCTTCATTATCGTCGATATTCTCAGGTATTATTTAATTAGGGTTTTGAAATACTTCTACTGGTATTAAATCAGGACCTTTTTAGTGGTTTATTGCTTTTTTGTTTGTAGGATGGTTGGTTTGGTTTGCTTGGTTGTTATTCCTTTTGAAATATTATCTGTTTTCAAAAATTTTCAATTTGCAGTTGGTTTTGGTTAGGTTTTAGGATTTTGTGGTTTGTTGGTTGCTTCATTTGTGGTATTTGTGTTGCTTGTGTGTTGTGTTTGTGTTTAGTTGTTGTTATATTTGTTAAGAAATATTTGATTTTTATGGTTGCAGATAAAAATATAAGGCCTGTCAAAAGAAAAACTGTATTACAAACTGAAACGACTGACACAAAGATCTAGAAGAAGCCTAGGACTAGTAGAAAGAAGAAGAATGAAAATTCCAGTTCCATTCTTTTAGAAGAACTTGCATCCGAACCACTTCTTCTCAAGTAGAACCAGGAGTATCTCAAGAAGATCTACCAATTCTCCATGAAGTTTTTATAGATGAAGAAAGAAGAGAAGAAGAAAAAATGAAGCTGAAGAAGAGAAGAAAAAACAGAAGTTCAGGAAGAGGAATAGAAAAAAAAAGAAGTTGAGGAAGAAGAAGAGAAAAAAGAAAAAGTTAAGGAAGAAGAAGATAAAATATAAAGAAGTTGAGGAAGAAGAAGGAGAAGAAAAAAAAAAACAGGTTGAGGAAGACAAAGGAAAAAATAGAGAAGTTGAGGAAGAAGAAGAAGAAGAAGAAAAAAATGAAGTCGAAGATGATGGGATCAAAACTGTCAATGCACATACTTTCCTTGTGCATTTCCAGCCTAATGCTAGTGGTGATAGCATTATGAGGTCAGCCATGGGAAAAGCTTTCGACTCCTTCAGGATCATGCTCAAGCAGAAGGGTTTGGAAATTTTTTTTAGGAATAGTTGTTTTGGTTATTTTCTTGATTTGCCAGAGAATAATAATATGCACATTTTCAAATGAACATGGTCTATGAACTTCTGAAAAGAAGGTTCATTTTTCAGAATCCCGAAAAGAAGGATGAGGTTTTGATTAATTATTGTGGCATGCCACTCTTCTTTGGTAGAAGAGAATTTACCATAGTTTCAGGGTTATAAAGACATCCTCCTTCTAAGTCAATCCCTGAATTCATAGTCAAACAACAACCACAGAGACAAAAAAGAAAGGAGAAAAATAAGAAACAAGACAGTCAATTGAGCAGGACTTGGTGTCCCTTGTTGGCACAAGCTTCAAAAATTCCGATTTAATATATTTGTTGAATGACGAGGATACATCAAAGAAGCACAAGGAGTCACTGTGCTTACTTTTGTTTGTACATAATGTACTTTTGGCCAAAGATGTCAACAACAACATATCCCTTAAATGGGTGAATTTATTTGAGGATATTGAGGCTTTCAACAACTATCCTTGGAGTCATGACAACTTTGAATTAATTGTCAAATACTTGTTGAAGCCTTTATCTCCAAAGACCAATAACTTATTTGGTTTTCCATGGGCTTTCATGGTAAACATAAATGTTCTTAATCTTTTTATATTTTATTGAATAATTCAACATTTGATTTGTGACATGTTTTCCTTTTTTATAGGCTTGGTCATTTGAAGTCATTCCTCATTTGACACAACAAATAACTGTAGAAGAAGAGATTTCATCTCCAAGGATATTGAAATGGTTGAGAGCAAAAAATGTCAAAAATCCTCCAGATCTTTTTAACCCTCCTCATGATGCAGTAATTTGAAGTTGTTATATTACAAATTTGAAATTGTCATAAGTATCAATTGTTGCTACATATGAGGCATATGTTCCTACGGATGGGTCATTTGTTGCTGCAGATGCCCCATATGTCGCAATAGATGCATGTGAAATTTGATACATATGTAACAACATGTGACCTAAATGTTGCTACAGATGATGCATATGTTGCAACATGTGACACAAATATTGCTACAGATGCCCATATGACCCTATATGTTACAACATCTCACCCAAATATTCCTATAGATGACTTATTTTTATAATTTTAGGTAGTGCACCCATGTCTTGTCCCAAGAGAAAAGGAATTACAAATGTCATATCCAATTACTCTAAGGTTGGTTGAAACCTTATTTGATTCTGTTGTGGATAGAGTTAAAATGGATTTGGCTAGAGCAACAACCATAAAAAGAGACATAGTTAATAATGAATTAGTTATTTTTGATAGGGTTGATGTTGATGGTGATATTGGTGCTGGTACTGGTGTTGTTGGACTAGACCATGGGGCTACATCTTGTAGAAGATGCTCTGGCTTTCTGTGTGAGAAGTGCAAGAAACAAGATGAAGATTCTATCATATATCTTCAAATATTGAGTCAGGTTGTGAATGAATTTAGAAACAAGAAAGGGGTCAAGGTCATTCCATCAAAGAATGTTCGGCATCCATATAGTCCACATGCCAAGAGGAGAAAAAAATTCTTTATCAACACAATACAAAATTTGAATAAGAAGATATTTGGAAAATTTCCAATGGTCGTAGGAGATAAAGTGCTGGAGTTCAAGCATGTAAATGTTTATAAGTGTGTGCCTATAGATCAAAAGAACAAACTGGAGGAACTAATGAGAGGAAAGGATTTGTGTGCACAATACAACATGCATTTTTTTAGTGGAGAAGATTTCAGGACCATGATAAGAATGAAAATTTGGTGGGAAGACTGGGTAATTTTTCTCTACTAGTACCTTCAATTTATAATGTTCGTTTGTTTTATCTTTTCAATGATTACTCTTCTTTACTCTTTAATATTATTTCTTATTTCAGTATAGTAATAAAATTCTTACCCTCATGCGGGAGAGGCATGTGAGATACCCTGAGTACTATGATTCCACAAATAGAATCCTGGATCTCAACTTCTATTCCAACTTCAAACAAAGATATGACAAAATGAGCGATGAGGCAACAACAGTTGGTGGCAGAAGCTTTACACAATTAATGGAATGAAGATATGATTAACTATGTCAGGGGCATTAGACAATATCCTGGAGGCATGGATTGGATTTGTACAAAAAGGATTTTGGAAGTTATGAACCTGAACAATTCATTTTATGACTCTTGAGATCCTCTTGCACGAGGTTCTCATGAATGTTTATGACTGCCAGCTGATGGGTATAAAATATGCCAAGTTTTTTACATTCATACAACCTATGTTCGAGTTGCTGCCAAAATTGTTGAAGCAAAGTGGAATAATAAAGCATTTGCTAGATAAGTTCCTCAATGAACCATGGGAATTTGAAGGTCGATTGGAACCCATGGTAACAAATGACACCAAAGCCATGTGCGACTCATATTCACTTGTATTTATTGAGCATTTGATTACCAGGACAACAATTTAACCTCCCCAAACCTTATTTTATAACAATACAGTAGGTCGAATGCAATGGATTTGGGCTGCTGGGATGGTATCTAGGCGCTTGGAGCCTTGACAATGTGTTTGTAATTAATGACAATGTTTTATTTTATCACTTATGTTATGTTATCTTATATTGAGAGCAAGTACATAGGATCTGATGCTATATTGAGAGCAAGTACTTAACCAAATGTTGTTACATAAGGGTGATATGTAGCGAAAAATAAGTCATATGTAGTAACATATGTCTCATATGTAGCAACATATGGGTCATCTGTAGCAACATATGCCTCAAATGGTCAAACGTTACTACATAAGGGTGATATGTAGCAACATTTGAGGCATATGTAGCAATAGATAAGTCATCTATAGCAACATAAGTCATCTGTAGTAACATATGTCGCATATGTAGCATCACATGGGTCATCTGTGGCAAAATTTGAGTCATATGGTCAAACGTTGCTACGTAAAGGTGATATGTAGCAACATTTGACTCATTTGTAGCAATAGATAAGTATTTGTAGCAACATATGTCTCAGATGTAGCAACATATGGGTCAGCTGTAGCAACATTTGAGTCACATGTTACTAAAGATGGGTGATATGTAGCAACATTTGACTCATATGTCGTGACATTTGACTCATATGTTATGTTAAGAACAAGTAAAAATGTTGGAACAGGAGTGCAAAACTACATTTATTTATTTCCACAACTATGATAATTTTAATGGTTGTACACAACTGCATAAGAATTTTCCATCCTCCACAGTATTCTTCTTGGTAATGCTTAAAAATAGAAAGAAAAAAAAAAACACAACAAACAACACGAAGATTAGCTTCCAGTTGTTACAACCTTTGGTCTTCTTCTTCTCCTTCATCACCCATTTGTTACTTCTTTTAATGACTTTCATCATCAATTTCCAACTCCTTAATTTTGTTCGCCAATCTCAGAATAACAAACTTAGATAGTATATCAACATCTTCACGATCCCTCCATCTATAGAAGTTGCATGCATTCTCCTAAAATACAGACCACAAAGAAATTTAATTTTTTTTAAAAAAAACAAAATAAAGAGAAGTCTCCCAACTAAGATGTAGAAATGTGCATACATGGTAGCGTGGACAAGACCAAAATCTTCGAGCTGGATTGTCCTTCGACCATGAAGTTTGTATTGAAAGTAAGTCTCCATGTTTACAACAGATTTTCACACCCAAAATGGGATCATTTTCCTCATTACAAATTCGATTCAATATTGCATTTGAAATTATATCAAAAGTAACAAAAACAAACAAAACTCATTCATCATATCTAGAGTACTAATCTATATTTAAAGAACTCATTCTTACCCAACCACTATATTGCAAAATTAATGATTTCATTGATTTGACAATACATGATAGTGTTGAGATTTGGTTTAACCAAAGGCCAATCAAATTAGTTGCGTGTTAAAAAACAAAGAACAAAAAAGACTGACAGAAAAAAGATAGATGAAAAAAGACATCATTATATCCCATGCACTCTAGAGATCCGAGATCCATGCGAAGAGAGAGAGAGAGAGAAAATGCGAAGTAGAGAGAAACCAAAGCAGCGAGGAAGAAAATGAAAATCCTATTCTTGAAATGAAAATAAAAACCCTAATTTATATATATATATATATATATATATATATATATATATATATATATATATATATATCCCTTCTAGAAATGAAATAATGGGCAGATTGGGCCAGTTTTAGACGTTAGGCTTGCCTATGACTTTTATAATGTACTTACATTTTTTAAGTTGTTGCAACATATGTCAATTATGTGTACATGCAAGTAGTATCACCATTAATAGAGAGGAATTCAAGCACATAACTCGGGAAACATTAAACATAAACATAAACATGTCATTGATAGTTGATATAGTAACATGCTAGGCTAGGCTACATATCCATATTTACAAGGCATTAACGCCAACAAAAACTACAAAATTTACATCTGTAATGCTCTAGCCCATTGATTCAAAGTTGATATAGTGACATGCAAAGCTAGGTTAGGCTACATATCCATATTTACAAGGCATTAACGCAAACAAAAACAATAAAATTTACATCTGAAATGCTCTAGCCCTGTACTACTACTTCATCCAGCAAAAAAGGACTTGACTGGAGGATCTGGAGTCAACATTGAGTGATTAAACTTGGAGGGGTATCACCATTCTTTCTTGAAGGGTGGTGGATCAGAGCTACCCATGCACTCTGTCACAAGACCACCAACAGAAAAATAGACAACCTTAGTTAGCTACCCCCCATTAGACAAAATCCGATAGGATGTTATATATAAAGGAAGAAGACTTACCAAATGATGAAGCTACCCTCCATTAGACAAGATCCGACAAAAACAAATAGCGACCATCACCCATTCACTGAGGACACACTTGAAGAAGACATCAAATTAACTGAGAACAACATAATTACGTTGATCACCCACAACAAGATCATATAGAGACTTAAATTTGTCCAAGGTAGTAACATCTTCTCAGGGAAATTTGAGTGTGAGAGGAGGAGATGAGAAAGAATAAAGGAAAGAAAATAAGAAACGAGATCTTTTTTTTTTTTTTTTTTGTGATTTAAGGGAACTCTAATTAACCTATTTATAATGAGTGAGAGTGAGTAGAGTGTGTGTTAGTGGAGTATTCTAGAATGATTTGTTACATAACATGTTGAATTAGGTGACAATTTAGAATATACATATGTTGCCATATATGCCATGTCTGTTGCAATTTCTACTGGAAAATTCAACAATTTATCCAACAGAATGTACATATGTTGTCATAGATGACACTTCAAGGATGGCTTAATCGATAAATTGAGCAATTTAGTAAAGGAAAAATTTCAAATTGAGCCACTTTTTAGTACATTGGACCATAATTAAGCAATAAAAATATGCTATAACATTTAGAACAACGATTTCAAAGGGTGTTATACAACTATCATATGGAGTTACTTGGTCATTATATGATAAACTAGTGGTATGATAGTCTTTGTAAAAATAATTGATAGAATTGATTGAAGGTTATTGTATTAGACCATAATTTTGTACTTAGACATGTTGTAGCACTATATATTAGTGTTACATGTTGAATTAGGTGACAATTTAATTGAATTAACCCCAAAAATGACATTTTAGGATATACATATGTTGCCACATATGACATGTCTGTTGCGATTTCTGCTAAAAAATTCAACAATTTATCCAACAGAACGTGCATATGTTGCCATAGATGACACTTCATGAATGAGTTAATCGATAAATTGAGAAATTTAGCAATGGAAAAATGTCAAATTTGACCAAATTTTAGTACATTGGACCATAATTAAGCAATAAAAATATGCTATAACACTTGGAACAACGATTTAAAAGGGTGTTATATAACTATCATATGGAGTTACTTTGCCATTGTATGATGAACTAGTGGTATGATAGTATTTGTTAAAATAATTGATAGAATTGAATGAAGGTTGTTGTATTAAACCATAATTTTACATGTTGTAGGAATATATATTAGTGTTGCATGATGATTTAGGTGACAATTTAATTGAATTAACCCCAAAAAGCACATTTTAGGATATACATATGTTGCCACATATGACATGTCTATTGCAATTTCTACTGGAAAATTCAACAATTTATCCAACAGAACGTGCATATGTTGCCACAGATGACACTTCATGAATGGGTTAATCGATAAATTGAGCGATTTAGCAATGGATAAATGTCAAATTTGACCAAATTTTAGTACATTAGACCATAAATAAGCAATAAAAATATGCTATAACACTTGAAACAACGATTTACAAGGGTGTTATATAACTATCATATGGAGTTACTTGGTCATTATATGATGAACTAGTGGTATGATAGTCTTTGTAAAAATAATTGATAGAATTGAATGAAGGTTGTTGTATTAGACCATAATTTTGTACTTAGACATGTTGTAAGACTATATATTAGTGTTACATGTTGAATTAGGTGACAATTTAATTGAATTAACCCCAAAAAGCACATTTTAGGATATACATATATTGCCACATATGACATGTCTGTTGCGATTTTTGCTAGAAAATTCAACAATTTATCCAACAGAACTTGCATATGTTGCCACATATGACACTTCATGAATGGGTTAATCGATAAATTGAGCGATTTAGCAATGGAAAAATGTCAAATTTGACCAAATTTTAGTACATTGGACCATAATTAAGCAATAAAAATATGTTATAACACCTGGAACAATGATTTAAAAGGGTGTTATATAACTATCATATGGAGTTACTTGGTCATTGTATGATGAACTAGTGGTATGATAGTCTTTGTAAAAATAATTGATAGGTATTAGACCATAATTTTGTACTTTGACATGTTGTAGGACTAAATATTAGTGTTACATGTTGAATTAGGTGTCAATTTAATTTAATTAACCCCAAAAAGTACATTTTAGGATATACATATATTGCCATATATGACATGTCTGTTGCGATTTTTGCTGGAAAATTCAACAATTTATCTAACAGAATGTGCATATGTTGCCACATATGACACTTCATGGATGGGTTAATCGATAAATTGAGCGATTTAGCAATGGAAAAATGTCAAATTGGACCAAATGAGAACACTAAACAGATTGCAAATTTTTTTAGATTAAACATTTTATAAAGAACAAATTCAAAAATCATTACAAAACACAAAAAGGTCACCTTTTTTCCCCATGAATTTGCAAGAAATATATATATGTTGCCGCACATGACAAATTTCTTAATGCTGAAATTTAAATATTTCATCTATTCCTAAATCACAACTACATAATTCACAACGAACATGATAGAATTGATGAACAATGCAACAAATTGGTCTTTCTTCCGACAAATGAGGTTCTGACACCCTTCCAAATAAAATATATTGCAACTTCTGTCGACATCTTCTGAGTTTTAGTGACTCCATTTTTCTCATGTTGGCAATGAACATTAAGCCTTCTCTCATGGATTCACCGCCCTTGAAAATTGAAATTATGGAAAGCGCATATGATGCACTAATGTCACCTTCGTCTGGTTCGTGATTAAGCATTCCCAATGCATTTGGATTGCTATGGTGGAAATAATCAACCTACAGAAGAAATAACACATTTAAAAGGCAGAATACATTGATAAAAACGTGAATACATGCGAAGAACATTACAAATTACCATGCCTTTTTTCTTCTTCCTTCCCATCTTGGAGAAAATTAAATGAAAGGACGTCTGAAGACGAAGAGGCACTTTTGACTTTTAAAATGCAAGTACTTAATATTTTTAAATAAGGGTAAAATATCAAGTACTTAATATTTGAATTAGACCATGATCCGTTACACGTTGCATTAGGTGGCAATCTAATTGAATTAACCAACAAAACGTGAATATGTTGCCACAGATGACATTTCAAGGATGGTCAAAATGAGAACACTATGAAAAAAAACAAATATTTTTAGATTAAACATTTTATAAAGCACAGATTCAAAAATTAGTACAAAACACAAAAAGGCCACCTTTTTCACCATGAATTTGCAAGTTCTGTACATATGTTGCCACAGATGGTAATTTAATTAATACCACACAGTGGTATAAGGTAGAAATTTAACTACATAATCTACTTCTAAATCACAACTACATAATTCACAATAAATATCATCTTCATCGTCACTTCCCTTAGGCCAACCATTCTTGCGAGCTTTTTGCTCAGGTTGATGAACAGTGCAACAAATGGGTCATTTGCCCAACAAATGAGGTTCTGGCACTCACATTCCACCTAAAACATATAACAACTGCTGTCAACATCTTCTGACTTTTAGTGGCTCCATTTTTTTCATGTTGGCAATGAACATTAAGCCTTCTCTCATGGATTCACCGCCCTTGAAGATTGAAATTATGGCAAGGACATATGATGCACCAATGTGGCCACCGTCTGCTGCTTGATTAATCATTCCCAATGCATTTGGATCGTTATGGTTGAAAAAGTCAAACTACAGAAGAAATAACAAATTTAAAAGGCAGAATACATTGATAAAAAGGTGAATACATACGAAAAACATTAAAAATTACCATGCCTTTTATGTATAAGGCTTCTAAATTCCCCGATGTGATGCATATTTCCAAGAAAGAAATGGCTTCTTGAACTTTCGACCATCTACGATAAGGAAAGTTGACCAATGTTACCTTTTCATATACAGAAGGTTCATTAGCGACTTGATTGAGGACCTTGGAACTGAGAAACAAATCAAATGGTTCAGAAATTAAATTAAAGAGCGAAAATTAATTAATACATACATACCTTAATCTCACATTCATTAAATCTTTGAGGGAGTAGGAAGCAATCCTTTCAATGATATCAATTAGTAGTTCCCTTACAAGGGATTCAATGTAGTTTTTTTTTTTTTTTTTTTTTTTTTTTTTTTTTTTTTTTTTTTTACTCCTATTCATTTTTGAAGATTTTTTCTTCTTCCTTTCCATCTTGGATAAAATTAAATGAAAGGACCTTATGTTGTTGTGTTCTTATATAATGTCAGGAATGTAATGACTGTGAAAAGTTGCAACTTCTGAAGACGAAGAGAAGAGAAGAGAACTTTTGACTTTTCAAATGAAAGTACTTATTTTTTTGAAAAAAGGGTAAAATATGAAGAGTTGTAATTAATTTTTTTCTTGAAAGTTGTTCCAATGATAGTTATGATTGATTGATGGTTCACACACCTTACACGTAATTATTTATTAGAAATATGTTGGCACATATGTGTTTTCTGTTGTACTTGTAACACATAATTGGCATATGTTGAAGACATATGCAATATTATGTTGTAAGATCTAACACATAATTCATCTATGTTGGAACAAATGCGCTATTCTGTTGTACTTGTAACACATAATTGAAATATGTTGGAACATATGCAATATTCTATTGTAAAATCTAACACATAATTGTTATATGTTGGAACCGATGCATCAATTCAAAATAAATCACACATTTTATATAAATAACATAACATAAGTTGATTCAACTTAAGATAAGAAGATAGGGAACATCATCCTCAAATAAAAAAGAACATTCAGTATAATTCAACAACACTTATAGAGCATTTCGATTTGGGCATGTAGTTCTTTTGTTGAAAAAGTCCCTACATACGAAACACTTATTTTTTCTTGTTGGAAATGATTCACCAACTCCAAACCATCTCTTATATCTCCTTCTTCCAGGTTTGCTTGGATCAACATATGGAGGATGTATTTATCTCTCTCTGATATCCAAAGGGACAATCCAAGAATCTTTAGGTGGCACCGGGTGAATTTCCTCACAATATGCCATTATGTATTTTTCCACTGAATAATATGGAGAGGAGTACTCATAAATCTGATTTTCAAAATCAGCACCATATTAGGATCGAAGCGCTCCATGGCATGTGGAAAAGGTATTTTGTCCAAGTCAATAATTCTACAAGTACAAGTTCTTCTTAGTAGATCCACCATAGAATCATCACCATGACCATTGACACTGAACTTTTAGTTAGCGATTTGATGAGCCAACAACTTGTTGCCCGCGTTAACATACTTTGATATATCTTTTTCAATTGAAGGAACAAATCTATTTGCAGAGTTCACCAAATCCATACACCTCTGGTGAAATAAAAGTGCAAATCTCCTATTTATTTCATCAAAGAGCGATAATGGGAAATTCTCTTTCAACATCAAACATAGAATTCACCGACTCCGCAATGTTTGACATCATAATGTTTTATCTATACAACAAAAAATAAAAATCAATCAGAACACATAAAATTACAATAAACTCAAACGAGATGATATAGACAATAATGTACCTATTTCCTGGGAAATATGCCCTGCTCCATTTGTGGAATCCAATACGTTCAAGAGTTTCAGCCGCCTTTGGCACCAAATCTCTTATTTTATTGAAATGGTCATTGAACTCACATCTATCGTACACCTTTTCTACTTTATAAAGATGGGATACTACCTTTGAATTGTGAAAGTTATTTTGAATATTTTCCCCAAGGTGTCTCATGCAACAACAATAGTGAGATGCAGGGTAGATAGTCGAAACCATCTTTCGAATACTTGGATGCCTATCAGAAATAATGCACAACTCATCAGTATCATCTACAAAGCTTCTCATATTTTGAAAAAAATATTCATATGAGGCATCGCATTCCTTGTCCACAACACAGAAAGACACTGGAACTATATGATTCTCAGCATCTTGTGCCACCGTCGATAGCAAAACTCTTTCATACTTGCTCCTCAGGAATGTCCCTTCAACGGCTATTACTTTTATCATTTCTTGAAAACTAGTTATCCAAGAGGCATATGATACAAATAAGTACTTGAACTTTCCATTTTGATCGAGCGACAATGTTGTCTTGCTTCCTGGATTTGCAACTTCAAGCATATAACGGTACGCATTAAGCACTGGATACCGTGCTCATGTGTTCCCCTAACATTAGACTTAGCATGCTTCATGCCCTTATAAATATTCCAATAGCTTACATTACAACCCAACTCTATGCAGAGTTGATTTGACATGTCTCTTGTGGATGGGCCTTTACTATTGGGAAACCTATTTCCAAAGTACTTACCTATGACTTTTGCCGTGGCATGTGGATTATGGCTTGTAAGATGTTCTGAACCACACTTATGGTACTTTTCATAGATTCTAATGACAAACCTGTCGCTACTTGTAAATTTCATAGCCCTCAGCCACCAATTGCACTCCGGATATGAACATTTAAAAGAAAAAAAAAATTACGAGAATTGATCACCTTTTTCAGTCTAAAATCTTTTTTCAAGCAGACAATTTTCAATGAATTTTCCTGTTCTTCCTTGTTCTTGAATGTCATTCCCTTATAAAAACTGGTTGCATCATCTCGAACATTATTCACACGTGATGATTGAGAAGAAGCTGGATTGTTGTTGCCAACAATAGGTGTAGGAGGATTGTTGCTCTCAAAGTCCGGTACTTCATCTTTTCCAATTTCATCATTGTGATTATTCGTGTCCACAACATCAAATTCATCATTTAACATATCTTGTTGGTCTTCTTCTAGATTATGATCCTCCTCAATAGGATTTTCATCCACGTAGACTCTTAATATGGGTGGTCGCTCTGCTCCTCCCAAATAATCAAGCAACCAAGGTTGATCAGTTACTTTGAAAGGTAAGACCTTCTCGTTATGAAAAAATTGAGAATTTAACTCATGACAAGATCTTTCGGCTGACAATTGAATCCACATTTTTGGATGACTAAATTCACAAAATCATCATACAAAAATATTTCTTTCGACAGTCATCTCTATCGACCCTCCCCATTTCTTACCATCCTTCCAATGCCAAACGTATCGATTTTTCTTCTCGACCCATTGCCACGACAATCAATCCCTACAAATAATCCCTCCATTTATTGTAACTAAAAAATTATTTCAAAAAACAATTAATACTAATGAAGAAATGTGTAAGTCATACCTATTCTGTTGTGACATGAAAGTCACTTGTTGCGACATATAACTATTCTCTTGTGACAAATAAATCACATATGGCAACATGTGTTAGTTATATGTTGCAACATATGGCTATTTTGTTGCGAAATGTAAGTCATATGTTGCTACATATAACTATTTTGTTGCGAAACATAAATCACATGTTGTAACAAAATGTATAAGTTATATGTTGTAGCATATGACTATTCTGTTGCGACATGTAAATCATATGTTGCAACATGTGTAAGTTATATGTTACAGTTTGTGTAAGTTATATGTTGCAACATATGTCTATTCCGTTGTGATATAAGACTATAATTTGTTCCAATAGTTAACTGTTGCAACATATATATCCATATGTTGGAAATACGAATGCAAATTATTCAAAAAATTGCAGGTTTTACCCAGATGATGATGAATGATTTCAAAGAACTATTAATTTTACTTATTAAAACAATGGTGTATGAACCCAATCACTTATAAAGTAATTCCAATTGATACAGAAGAAGAAGAAGCAACTCGCTAGTGGCTTCCCTACAGTTTTGGTTCCCACCAAATTTGATTAAATTAGGTTTTAGCCATTTACCCTGTTACCCCTTATTTAATTCAATAGACCAAACTACCAACTTATAAACTTGAGGGCAACTCCACAATCCTTAATCCTTAATCACATAATTGTCACCTACACTCAATAATTAAGACTTATGTCACCGCCCCTTTATTTTGACACCTTATTATCACCTGTAATTCAAAGCCCAAGTATATTTATTGGGTTAATGGGAATAAGACATTACAAAGGCGGCAAAGTTGGGTCGGTGTCTAATTTATAATTATTTTTATATTATATTTATAACTAGTTACAAGTAGCCTGTACTGGGCCCAATAAAATTAATTTTATATCGATAATTTATTTAAGTTAACTTACCTATAATACTTTAGCAATAATAATAAAAATAGTAGGAAAACTAATTAACTATACTTTAATTTTTTCCATATAATATCTTAATATTTTTTAAAAAAATCATTTTATTTGAATTTATGAAAGTGAAATAATATTTAGCTATATATTTAACAAAAAATATTTGGAATAATGTCTTTTAAACAAAAGTAGGCAAAGTTTTTTCATGTCATTTTTTCTTAATTATTGTAGTGCATTATTAATCTGTAATATTTTTTATTTGATTGAAAAAAAAAATAATTTGTTATTTAATTTATCCTTATTATTAATTATAATTATTTTATAATATATTAAATTTGTTATTTATTATTTCTGTAATGTGCATCTCACTAAGCTCTTCTAATAAAAATAAAAAATAAAATAACCAATAGAAAAGAAGTATGTTATATGCTGAAGGAATAAAGTAGGGGCAATGTAGAGAATTCTACTCAAATGGACCCAAGTATTTACTATGTATGAATACGTGAGACTTAGGCCTCATTTGTTTCCATTAAGATTAAGATGTCTGAATCTGAATAAGCATATGAATATTAAGATGTTCATTAATATTTGGATGTCTAAATTTGAATGCACATCTGAATATTAAGATGTGGTCTTTAGATCTGAACACTGAATATTAAAGATTGTTTGTTTTCAATATCTGGAAATTAAACATTATATCAATAAAATATCATAAAATTTTCATTACAATAAGAAAATATTAATTTTTAATAAAAAATAATATTTTAAATGTTTATATTTGATTCAAAAAAATTGTATGATATGCAAATAAAAATTATATATCAATGTAAAATTATTGTAACATGATTTCTTTTAAGAATTCAACATAAACATCTTTTTATAAGAAAATATATCACGAAAAAAAAAAAATCATAGGCATAATATAATATCAAATTGTTCAATAAGTATGATAGATACTAGTCGAAAAATAATAAAGTAGATTTCACATTATCAACGCCTCACATATATTCCAGCTCATCGGAAAAATTAAAGAACTCCCATTTATGTGAACGACCTTAATCCAATTTTCTAACTTGTGGTTCTTCCCATCCTAGTCCATCTAATTTTTTCTTTACATTCTTCAAAGCTAGGTGCACTATTTTTTTAATCAATAACTCCAAAGTACATATTACTCATATTCTCATCAATTTCTTCCTCAAAACTTTTCTTTCAACCAAAACTGGAGATTGGGATGAAGCATTATTAGGAGTTCCATCACTTTTGTCTCAAACTAGATATAGGTATAACTTGAACTCCAATCATGAACTCCTGTTGTAGTACAATCTTCAATATTTTAGGCCTAAACAAATTAAATTCTAATAAGAGACCTCAAATATGTATATATAGTTGTTGTTTTTAATCATGACTAATATTTTTTCACATCTTGAGTTCTTGATAAACACCCAAAAATATTATTTCAACAAGAGTTCTTGACAAAAATCAATACAACCCAAAAAAATTGTTAATATAAGAAAGAATACTTGTAAAGACTATGAAAACTTTCTAGTTCAAGAGGAAAAATTGGTGTTTGATTGAGAAAAGAGAGGAAGAATGTTTGTACAGAGAGAGAGAGAGAGAGAGAGAGAGCAATTCGCATAATGAGAGAGAGAGAGAGAGTCTACGTGATTTTTTTTTAGTGTATTAAATATTGAATGGTTTTAAAACTCTTCTACAGATCTAATTCATTCAGACCTTTTCAGATCCATTCATAGATTTTTTTTAAAAAAGAAACAAATGGACTTAATGGGTTGAATCTGAATGATTAAGACTCAAACCTCAAAACCAAATGCATTTAATGGGATGAATCTGAATAATTAAGATTTAGACCTTCATTAAGTGCAAAAAAATGATGCCTCAATATAATTTGGGGTCCACAAAAGTAACATGCAGGTGAAAAATTGTAAAATGACATGAGTATCCTCAAATTTTATTTTTATCCTAATAAACATACATGGTGACAGTCTCCTGGTTGCTATTCCCATTTCTTAAGAGTAATAAATATAATATAGGCTTGAGTTGAGACCTCTTAAAGTTGTCCATATATTTCGTTTGGACACCTCAACTAGGACATGTACCTATTGAACACTTCTACCAACTTAAATTAGAATCATCTAAGCATTACACCAGAACTAGACTTAGAAAACGCAGCAGAAAAACACTTGAACCAGTGAACCACGGCAGGGTTCACAGACCGTGAAAGGGATCACGGTCCATTGACCTGCCCGTGAACTCAACACCCTTCCAGAAGAGGTGGACCACAAAGCCCTTCACGGGCCTTGGACCACCCCACGAGCCGTACTGGCACTCGTGGGAGCCAGGCAGAGTCCACTAGGCACAAACGTTAGACCACGGGACCCTTCACGAGTCATGGTCCTGAGGACGGACCATGGTGGCGCCTGTGGAAGCTTGTCCCAGAAACCAGCATCTATTGGACCAAGGACCACGACGAGCTTGATGGTTCGTGGTCCCTTTGACAGTTCGTCAGAGGGGTCATGGTCAGCTTCATCAGGTTTTTAAGTAGGGTCATTTTGGTCTTTTCCCCTATTTTTTGGACACCTAAACTACGTCGTTTAACCCCTAAACTACCTCGTTTTGGTCAGTTTTAACCTAGTAACTCAATAAGAACTTACCCTAATCGATCATTCACCTAAATCATTCAAACTTAGAGCAAAAGAGGGAGAAAGAGGCGCCAGTTTTCCTCAAGAATAGCAGCAAGGTTTTCTTCAGTTCCAGCCCCGAAATCAAAAGATTTCTCCGTGAATTTCCTCACCAAGTATATGGGATTTCACTAGTGGATTCCTTTCACCCATTAGGTACCTAGAATTCAGTCAAATTCTTGATTCCCTCCATACTATCTAGACCTAGGGTTTCTAGAATTTCAGCAAATTACTATGATTTATTTATTGTAACGTTCTTAATCAGATTATCGTGTCTCAGTATTGTTTTTGCATAGATTCTTGCATAAATTCAGAACCCTAGTTATGTAGTTCTTTTAGTTCATGAATACATACCCATTATCTTGATCAACAATAGTTACCCACATCAAACGAAAATTAGCTTGTATCAACAATAACAATAAGGCAACAATAATGACCCATATCAACAATAACAAAAGGCAATAATAATGACCCAGAATCTGATCA
The DNA here is from genome assembly GCA_037074985.1 of Solanum bulbocastanum. Taxonomy (NCBI): domain Eukaryota; kingdom Viridiplantae; phylum Streptophyta; class Magnoliopsida; order Solanales; family Solanaceae; genus Solanum; species Solanum bulbocastanum. The sequence goes on along the minus strand of CM073597.1, from coordinate 14,619,646 downwards.
TACAATAATTACTGGTATATTGATCAGATAATAATTCTGAAGAGAATCGTATACAATAATTATCCATTATCTTGATCAAACATTATTACCCATTATCCTGAACAACAGTAATCACCCAACATCTTGATCAAACAATACCTACCCACTATCTTGATCAACAATTGTTACCCAGATCAAACGAAAATTAGCGAGTATCAACAGTAACAATAAGCCAACAATATTGACCCATATCAACATCAACAATAACGATAAGGCACAACAATTACCCAGAATCTTGATCATACAATAATTACCTAGAATTCTGATAATACACTAATTACCCAATATCTTGATCAACAATAACAATAAGACCAAAATAAAACCAAATCATAGGAAAAAAAAGTGACGCCAGTCTATTTATAGGGTTGAAGGGAATAAGACATTACAAAGGCGGCCAAGTTGGGTCGGTGTCTAATTTACTAACTATTATTATTAAATCAGTATATTTATATTCTATATATATATATATATGGGAAAAAAAGGTGTCATGTGTCAGCCTCACAAAAAAATATAATTTATGAATTTTTATAGCTATATACAATAGAAGATAAATAAAAGTGTTACGTGTCAGTAATACAATAAAAATATAATTTATAAATCATTTATTTATATTTATATTCAAGATATAATATGAGAGGGAAAAGGGTGTCACGTGCCAGCACCACATAAACATATAATTTATGAATTATTTATATCTATAAATAAGAAGAGGAAAAAAGTGTAACCTGTGAGCACTACAAAAAAAAAGTAATTTACGGATTGTCTATTTATATTTATATGTAATAGGAGAGGGAAAAATTTTCACATATCAGTAAAAAAAACATAATTTAAAAATTATTGATCATTATCTATATTCTACATATAATTGGAGAAAAATAAAAATTTCATGTATTAGCACCACAAAAAAAGTCATGAGTAAGCACCACAAAAAATTCATAATTTATGAATTATTAATCTGTATTTACATTCTATACATAATAATAAATAAATGCTATGAAAGAAAAAAGGTATCATGTTTCAACATAATATATATATATATATATATATATATATATTATGAATCATTAATCTATATTTATATTCTATATATAATATACAATATGATATAAGAGAAAAAATGTGTCCTATGTCAGCACCATAAAAAAAAATATATATATAAGTTATGAACTATTAATTTGTATTTATATTCTATACTAGACATAAGTTTCTGTGCTAGCACAGCCCCTATACCTATCATTTTTCTTGTCTCACTTTATGTGTTATAGATAGAATTTAGGGAGTCAATTAAAATTTAGTATGATTTTTAAATATTTTAAGTTGTTAATTATTGTAATTTATAGTATCTTTTACGTAATTTTTAAATAGTATATGTTACTTCTCTTGTCCCAATGTATGTAGCACATATATAATTTGAAGAGTCAATCAAATGTTGTTAATTATTGAGATTTACAATACTTTTTACGTAGTTTCCGAATTAAATAATACATGTTACTTGTTTTGTCTCATCTTATGTGACACAAATAGATTAATTTTATGAACCAATCAAATTTTTTATAAGCATACTTTTTTTGTATCAATTTATGTGATACATTTTTCCTTTTGATTTCTTTAAAAATTCCATTTTTTTTTATTTACAAACAATTTAACTTTAAAATTTCTAGTTCATTCTTAATGAAATGATTTATAACTATCACAAATATGTGAGTGTTATAAATCCATTGATTAGTGGATTGTCCATTTGATTTATTCATGAATTACTCGAATTCATGTATGTATGTTTCCAAGGTGATATGAACATTTGTGGATAACTCCACAAGTTTAGACATTTAACAAGGTGACCTTTGGAATAGAAATGCCATTCACCATTTATAACACACTTGGATATACGAAAAGTTCTATCTTCCATCTATACTTCTTGTCTTTTTCTTATTATATTATATAATTCTGAGCCTCCTTTTACAATACGTTATCATCACGAAGGTACTACTTGCAAAGGTATTAATAAATATTCTTATTTAATCCACTTATTCTTCTTATAATCTCATCATGTCGAATTTATCCAAACTTGATTTTGTGGCACCGGATATTTTTGAAGAAAAATTACCTATCATGGCTATTCAATGCTTAGATTCACTTAGTTACAAAAGGTCTTGATGTCACCATTACTCAGGGAAATGAAACATCAAGCCAAGATAAGGAGAATACTATAGTTTTCTTTAATCATCGTCTTGATGAGAGCCTAAAGATTGAATATCTAACGGTAAAAAACTCACTTGAATTGTTGACTGATTTAAAGGGGAGGTATGACCATCTAAAGGCCACAGTATTGCCAAGAGCTCGTTATCAGTAGGTGCACTTACGATTTTGAGATTTTAAGACCGTAATTGGATATAACTTTGACGTATTCAGGATAATCTCCCAATTGAAACTATGTAGGGAGACTATAAAAGATGAGGACATATTGGAAAAGACACTTACTACTTTACATGTCTCAAATGTGACATTGTAGCAGCAATATTGTAAAAAAAAGTATTCAGAAATACTCTGGTGGTTGAGAAACATAATGCACTTTTAATGAATAATCGTGAAGCTCATCCTACTGGAGTTGCTCCGTCACTGGAACCAAATGTGGTAGAAGAACATGATTAATTTGAAATAAAAAGAGATGATTATTGAGGCTATAATAATGTGCGGACACGTGGAAAAGACAAGAGACAATACAACAATGGTCGAGGTGGTGGTCATAATAAAGGGAGAACAACATGATTTCTCAAAATAACCCCTCAACAGTAATTGTCATCATTGTGGCATTAAAGACCATTGACAGAGTGAATGTTGGACACCTGAGCATTTTGTCAGACTCTACACAAATTCCTTCAAAAAAAAAGGAAATAAAGGTGGTGCCTCCTCTTCCAATGCTCGAGCAGAGTCACATTTGACTCTTCAAGATGATGATAAGGCGAGAACATCTTAGAAAAATGATAAGGATGTTGAAGTAAATTTAATTTTAAGGGCATCTCCAACCTTGAACTCAATTTTACTCTCAAATACAGAATTCTAGTTTTTTTCAGACAACCAACTCGAACCAATTCTCTAGTTTACACTCTAAAAAGAATTTTTTTCTCTCTCATCAATACTATATTATTAATTATATTTCATTTATTTTCTTATTTCACAATATAAACCATTTCTTTCTTTTTCCCAAATAATTAATTTATAAAATTTTCATGTGTTTTTTCAAAATTTTTATTTAATATAAATTATATTTTATTCTAAATTTCTGTCACAACCTAGGGGTACCCCCCAGATGTAACAAGGAGTATAAGACCACGAGAGGCCTCATATAAGCCATTTAGCATATCATAACATAGGGTAATAGAAAAGGGTGCAGGAATTTAAAACATTTCAATACAATCAAAGACTTTTATAAAACGAGTGAAAGTCTAACAATATTGTCTCAAACCATCTAACATAATAGAATAAATCTTGGGACGCAACCCATACAATAGTCCAACATGAAAAGAAAGACATAAAAGATAAAGGGTGATCCAATCCTCGAATACAATGAGGACACACCAAAGCTTCACTTCCTTGATCACTACTAACCTAGCCACAAAAGTGTGAATCGGGAGCGCCGGACCCTACATTTGATAAGAATGTAGGCAAGAGTATGCATTAGACAATCAAGTACTAAATATGATGGCTAGCATAAACAACATAACATAACCATTAGTCAACATAAGACATAAGGCATAAACATAATCAAGACATAATCAACATCATAATAAAAGAGGAATACTTCGTTAAGTAGTCAAGCTCACATCTTGGATGGAATATCTAGCAACACTCCAACCACATCAACTTCATAACATAATCATATTGTTCATACTTAAATTTAAAGACATGGGGATTTTCCTCAATTGGTATTCGCCTCTTGCCTCACTTACTTTTAGATCGTGGGTACTCGCCTCCACAATTTCATCATATTATGAGGGTACTCGCCTCTACATCATTTCATAGGGAGCATGGGTACTCGCCTCCATGTCCATTCATCATATTAAGAATGTGGGGACTCACCTCTTGTTCAATTCTAAGGAGTATGGGAAATACCTCATATCCTTACATATAGAGGTTAAGGGTAATCACCTCTAGCCTCATCATTCATTAAGCATTTTAGTCTAGATTCATTTTAGGTGAGCAATCCCTTCAACCTAGAATCATTTCACGTGACTAAACCATTCATATTCATCCTAAATACATGCAATTCTATCAAATCAATCATAAACTATCATAATCCACTTAATTAGATCAACATTCATCATAACCCACAATAATAAAAGAAACCCTAACTATAATTGGGGAAATTCTTTTTTAAATTGTGGAATTTTAGGGGACTCCATGGGTGGAAGGATCCCATGGATGAAAAGCCATCATACCTTAGTCACAAAGCCCACAAAAGCTTGAAGATTGGGAGAATTGATCTTGACCTAGCTTCAATCTTCTTCTTCTTCTTCCAACTTTTAGAGAGAGAATATTTGAGAGGGGATTTGGGTTTTCTTTTGGGAATTAAGAGAATGAATCAATTGAGTGAGTTTAGGGGTCTAAAATCCTTCTATATCTGGTCTACGTCTAGGAAAAATGACACCACTTCAATTTAATTAAAATCGAAAAAGATCCCTAAGTCCCTAAAATAACTGTCCAGACTCCACCCAGGAGACCACGACTGACGGACCGTGGATGGACCTCTAGTCCGTCCTGGTCAATCGTGGTTGAGTTCAGAGAGTTTGTCATTTGGGGGTCTGGACCTACGGGACCTAAACCACAGGACGTAGACCCATCCATGAGGCGTGGGTCCTGGCGTGGTTCACTGTCCTAGACAGTGTCCTTGGTGCTCTTTCCATGAGGCCACCTACGGGGCGTGGTTGGCCCTCGTGGGTGACACTTGGAACTTCTAACAATTTGCCAAGTTTTCCTCTTTCGAATTCAGGGTGTTACAATTTCTAAATAGCATAACCATAGTAGAAAACAATTCTCTAGATCATACCCTAATTTTTTCGAATAGTGCTACATCTTGAAATGACCTACCAGATTACTAAATTATTGTTGTGATAAATTATTCATTATGTTATGTATTGTATTATATTTTGTCTTGTATTTAAATTATTATGTTATGTATTATATCTTGTATTTAAATTATAATGTTATGTATTGTATTTTAAATTAATTTTTTCATCTTATCATTTTAATCTTGTGTATTCTTTATAGTGAAAATTAATAGTAAAATCAAATTATATTGTTGACAAAAATTAGGAAAAAAAATACTATTAATTCGGGATGAAATTAAATAATATATATTTAAAAATATTATATTACATTTAAAAAGAATTCTGAATATTGGATATTTAATTAATTACATTTTGTAACGACCTGTTTTCGTCGTTATAGAAAATCCAACGGGGAAAAATTTGGGGCTGGAAAACTTTTTTTGTAGTATTTGAAATTTCCCAACCTAGTCCAAATTTGGACGAAATCGGAGTTTTTGAGGTGTAGGAAAATCTGGTAAAAATCGGGTGAAGTATTAGTGCTTTTGATTTCATAAGGGGATAGATAACTAGTTAAGGAATCCGTAGGACTTTACGGAGTTGAATTCTGTTAAGTAGAATTCTTGAAATAGATCTTAGCGTAATAGATATTTTCTGAGCGTTGTGGGTTAGAGGTGTGTTGTGAAATGGGGAATTTGGAATTGTTTAATTAGCTTACTGTCTCGCATAACCCGCTTTGGCGTTGGGTTTTGCACTCTGGCGGGGCTGCTATAGCGGGATGACGTCCGTTTTGGCAGGCTCGACGCCACTTAGGGTCGTTAATAAACCCCTAAACGACCTTATTTGGCACTTTTCGATTTTTAGAGCTAAGAAACAAACCCCAGGTGACTCCTACTCATTTTTCATCATTCTTGAGGCTAAAGCTAAGCTTTTTACTCCCCGAACCCGTTTTTTGATCCGTAGAATGTTATAGAATGGGTGAATATTGATGGGGGAGGATTTTGTTATAGATTCTATGGTGGAAACAACCCTAATTTGGATAATTAAGATCATGGATTTGATCTAGGGTTCATAGAATTGTTAGTAATTTGGGTAATTAGTGATTGCTTATTGATTCCCGTGTTATTATGATTGTTTGTAGACTAAGAACAAGCGGAACAAATCCAGAAAAGGAAGGATCAAGTTTCTTAGGGTTTCAAGATTGTTTCGAGGTAGGTGATGGTTGGGATTCTATGATCGTGTGATGTATGTTTGTTGTTGCTTCATTATGATACTTGTATATGTATGAATGTTGCAATATTAATCACACTTGTTGTAAATGAGATAGAAGAATGATGATTGTCATGAAATCATGACTTAAATGTTTGATATTGATGATATACTTGTGATTGTGATTGTGGTGTGTTAAATAGATCGGTTGCTACGTTTCGGCTTTACTGACTTGGATCGGTTGCCATGTTCCGGCATAACTAACTTGGATTGGTTGCCACGTTTCAGCATAACTATGGGATCGGTTGCCACGTTCCGACATAATTATGGGATCGAATACCATGTTTCGGAATGCTAACTGTTTGGGTTTGGGTTCCATGTGAGGACCAATGATTTGATATAAAATGTGAAGTTGTTTGTTGTTCGTAAATATTGATAATATCGTATATGTTGATATATATGCATGTGATTATAATGTTGTCTTGACTTGCTTATGTTGCACTTAGTGGGATAGCCGCGTGATCCTACCAGTACATTGTGTTTGTGTATTGATACTGAACTTGCTCTTATTTTGTTGAGTACAAGCATCTTCAAGTGGCTACTGACAAACCTCAATTAGGAGATCAGTGATCGTCGATCGAATTCAAGGGTGAGCCAATTCTTTCGGGCTGCCATGGAATTCTCTTTTGTCTATGTCCGTCATTTCTGTACTTAGACTATGATCTAGTTAGTTGATTAGTTCATTAGATTGGGGTTGTATCCTTTCTTGTTTAGACTTGTTGAACTTTAGATGTTTTGGTACATTGAATTTCAGGTTGTAGGTTTTTTCTTCCGCATTGTTTAGTTTGTTGTTAGACTTTAGTTAGAGTTTATGGGAACTCTATTTCTTTCGTTAGTATTTTCCTATTTTCATATACTTAAATGCCTTAGTTTTGATTTAGTTGCTTGGTTTAAGTTGTAGTAGTGGTTCTCCCACCAGAGAGTTAGAATGGTGCCAATCACAACGACTTGGGTCATGACAAAGTTGGTATCAGTGCCTAGGTTTGTTGATCTCGATGTACCAAAACTAGTGTAGTAGCATCTCGCAGAACGGTACGGGGACGCCTTTACTTTTCTTCGAGAGGCTATAGGACTTTAGAAAATCTCTATGTTTTCTCTCGTCTCCTTTCGTGCTATGACTTGATTCCAATTTGTATGTGGCAATTTAAATAGGTATCTAACCTCTTTCACTCTTCTGTTCGCAGATGATTAATACTAGATTCAACGGTGTTAGGCTCGTAGCTCCTGTCAATGCTCCAGCTGAGGAATCTGCAGCGAGAGGTTGTGATCGAGACAAGAGTAAAGGAAGAACTAGGGGTAAAGCCCATGGAAGAGTAGCGTCTGCTAGAAATGGAGCTCCTATTGAGAATGCTCCTGTGAATGAGAACCCTCCTGCGCATCATGAAGAGATTGAAGAGGAGAATGTTAATGTTAAGGATGTGGAATAAGAGGAAGAGGTGTAGGCTGAGACTACCGATGTTCCCCCCATAGATCCAATGTTAGCTCGATAGATCATGTATTTCTTGAAAGGGTTAGTTGGTCCTGGAGTAACTCAAGCTCCTACTAATCCTCCTATTGCTTGCACTGCACCCAAAATGGGTAGGACTGGAGGTAATGATGTTTTCTTTCATCCTTTGTTGGGTTATGTTATGATTGGTAATGAGAATGAAATGTTGACTAAGTTTTTAAAGCTAAGCCCTCGTGTGTTTCTTGGTTCTGAGAATGTGGATGCTTATGAGTTCATCTTGGATTGTTATGAGAGGCTTCATAAGTTGGGAATTGTCCATTAGCAAGGGATTGAGTTTGTGTCCTTTCAACTTTAGGGTGAGGCTAAGCAGTGGTGGAGAGCTTATATGGAATGTAGATCTTCAACTTTACCTCCACTTAGTTGGACCCAATTTCATGCTCTGTTTCTAGAGAAATATGTTCCTAAGACTTTGAGGGATAGCAAGACGGATGAGTTCATGGCTTTGGAGCAGGGTGGTATGACTATGGCTACTTATGAGGCCAAGTTCCATGCTTTGTCAAGATATTCTACTCAATTAGTGACTACTAAGGAAGAGTGAGTCCAATTATTTATTAGGGGGCTAAATTCCGAGTTGCAAGTATTATCTGTTCAGATGACTTCTATAGGGAAAAGATTTAATGAGGTAGCAGACTATGTTAAGAAAGTGGAGGGGGTGAGACGAGATGGTCAAGCTAAGACATAGGCAAAAACGGCCAAGAACACGGGTAACTTTCAAGGTTCTTATTCCAAAGGGTTCGAAAGGCCAATGCTTGCAGCCAAGCCAATTCAGTCTGTTATGCCCGCATTTGTAGGTAGTTACTCGGAAACTCCATCTCATAATTTTCAGGATAGCTAAAGAGTCGCGCCTTTGACGCTCGGCAGACCATCTTTTAATCGTACCCACGGGAAATGGTAATAATGGTAGAGGACGTTCACAAGGTGGGCAAAGAGGTAATCAGCGAGGCCGTGGAGGTAGAGAAAATGGTAATGCAGGTAGAGGTAATTTGCAACCAGGAAGGGAAGTGGTTCATCAAGATGATAGGGCTTAGTGTTATGCCTTTCTGGGCAAGAATGAGGCGGAGACATCTGACGCGATGATCACATATACTATTCTTGTCTGTAACCGGATGGCTAATGTGTTATTTGATCCGAAATCTACTTATTCTTATGTATCTGTGTGATTTGCCTCAGAGTTTGATATGATTTGTGATATATTTGATGCTCCTATCCATGTTTCTACCCTAGTTGGAGAGTCAGACATAGTTACCCATGTCTATCGTGTTTGTCCTATTTTGTTTATGGGTTTTCAGACTTGGGCTAATTTGGTGATTTTAGATATGAATGACTCTGACATAATCTTAGGTATGACTTGGTTGTCCCCCTATTATTCCGTACTTAATTGTAATACTAAGTTCGTAACTCTAGAAATTCCAGAAAGGGAAAAATTAGAGTGGGAAAGGGTGTACAAGCCTAATAGAACTAAGATCATATCCTCCATTCGGGCTAAGAAATTGATAGGGCAGGGTTGTTTTGCTTATTTGGCTCATATTAGGGATGTTGAGATTGAATCTCCATATGTTGAGTTTATTCCTGTGGTGTCAGAATTTAGAGAAGTGTTTCCTAATGACTTGTCTGGCATGCCTCCTGACAGAGATATGTAATTTTTCATTGATTTAGAGCCTAGTACGTGTCCCATTTCTATCCCTCCATATCGCATGTCTCTAATAGAATTAAGAGAGCTTAAGGCTCAAATCCAAGAGCTTCTTGATAAGGGATTTATTTGTCCTAGTGCTTCCCCATGGGGTGCTCCAATTTTGTTTCTTAAGAAAAAGAATGGTAGTATGAGAATGTGTATATATTATCGGCAATTGAATAGGGTCACTATTCGAAATAAGTACCCCTTGACTTGAATATATGATCTTTTGACCAATTGGAAGGTGCATCAGTTTTCTCTAAGATTGATCTAAGATTCGGTTACCATCAATTGAAAATTAGGCCTGAGGATATGCCCAAGACGACATTTAGAACTCTCTTTGGGCACTATGAGTTTTTGGTTATGTCGTTTGGTTTGACCAATGCGCCTGCAACTTTCATGAATTTGATGAATAGGGTGTTTAAGTCGTTCCTTGATTCGTTTGTTATAGTGTTTATTGATGATATTTTGGTCTATTTGAAAAGTGAGAAAGAGCATGTCGACCATTTTCGTAGTGTTTTGGGTGTTCTTGGGAAGCAAAATCTATATGCTAAATTTACTAAGTGTGAATTTTGGTTGAAATCGATTGTATATTTTAGGCATGTAGTTTTAAAAGAAGGGATAATGGTAGATCCTCAAAAGAGTGAGGCGGTTTAGAATTGGGTTCGGCCTAGCTCTGTGACAGAAGTTAGGAGTTTTGTGGGCTCGCTAGGTATTATCGTCAGTTTGTAAAGAACTTTGCTTCTATTGCCACTCACTTGACTAATTTGACCAAAAAGGAGATACCATTTGAATGGACTGAAAAATGTGAGGAGAGCTTTCAAAAGATCAAGATTCTTTTGACCACCGCACCTATTCTAGCATTACCGGTTGAAGGTAAAGATTTTATTGTTTATTCTAATGCTTCTCATTCTGGGTTTGGTGCTGTGTTGATATAGGATAAGAATGTTATAGCTTATGCCACGCGTTAATTAAAGGTGCATGACAGGAATTATCCAACACATGATTAGGAGTTGGCAGCAGTAGTGTTTGCTCTTATGATTTGGCGGCATTACCTCTATGGTGTTAAGTGTGAAGTGTTTACTGATTGTCGTAGTTTGCAGCATGTGTTCACTCAAAATGATTTGAATATGAGACATCGACGGTGGATGGATTTACATAAGGATTATGATGTGACAACTCAATACCATTCGGGCAAGGCTAATGTGGTGGCAGATGCTTTAAGTCGAAATGCGATGAGTATGGGTAGATTAGCTTGCTTAAGTATAGCTAAGAAACCTTTGGCTAAATAAACTCAGACCTCAGATTCTAAGTTCATGCAATTGGGCATCTTAGAAAGAGGTGGGGTGCTTGCTACTATTGAGGTAAGGGCCACATTTATTGAGGAGATCAAGGCTAAACAATTTAAGGATGTCAATTTGGAGGAGCTTAGAAAGAAGACTGTGATTGGTAAGGCACAAGAGACTACTCTTGATGCGAATGGTGTGCTCAATTTAGAGGGGAGAATATGTGTCCCTAGATTAAATGACTTGATTGAGAAATTCTTGGTGGAGTCACATGGTTCGCGATATTCTATTCATCCGGGTGTGACCAAGATGTATCGAGATTTAAAGCGAACTTATTGGTGGCCGGGCATGAAGAAAGGCATAGCGGAGTTTGTGGCCAAGTGTTAAAATTGTCAACAAGTGAAATATAAACATCAAAGGCCTGCAGGTTTGCTTCAAAGAATGTCAATTCCGGAATGGAAGTGGGAAAGATAGCTATGAATTTTGTGGTTGGCCTTCCCAAGACCCTGGGGAAGTTTGACTCTATTTGGGTAGTGGTTGATAGATTGACCAAGTCAGCCTATTTTATTTTGGTAAAAATAGATTATAATGTTGAACAATTGGCTAAAGTTTATGTGAAAGAGATAGTGAGGTTGTACGGGGTGCCTCTCTCTATCATCTTAGACTGTGGTACCCAATTCACATCCCAGTTTTGGAGGAAACTGTGTGATGAATTAGGCACATAACTCACTTTTAGTACAGCCTTCCATCCAGAGACAGACGGACAGTCAGAGAGGACTGTTCAAGTGTTAGAAGACATGTTAAGGGCATGTGTGCTTGATTTTAGAGGACATTAGGATAAATTCATACCTTTGTGTGAATTCTCCTATAATAATAGTTATCACTACAGCATTGATATGGCACCATTTGAGGCTTTATATGGGAGGGGATGTAGATCACCCATAGGATGGTTTGAGGCTAGAGATATGAAACCATTGGGGGTTGATTTAGTGAAGGATGTTCAAGATAAGGTTCGGAGTATTCAAGCTAAGCTTCTAGTAGCCCAGAGTAGACAAAAGAAGAATGCGGATCATAAGGTAAGAGACATGAATTTTCAATCTGGTGAAAATGTTCTTCTTAAGGTATCACCCATGAAAGGGGTGATGATATTTGGTAAAAAGGGTAAGCTAAGTCTTAAATACATTAGTCCATTTGAGATTCTTGAATGTGTAGGGCCGGTAGCGTATAGATTGGCTTTACCTCCTAATTTATCAAGAGTTCATCTAGTATTTCATGTGTCCATGTTGAAGAGATATCATGGTGACCGGGATTATATCATAAAGTGGGACTCAATTGTGTTAGACAAGGACCTCCAATATAAGGAGGAACCAATTGCAATTTTTTATCGTGATGTGCATAAGTTTAGGACCAAGGAGATTAAGTCTGTGAAAGTTCAATGGAAGCATCGTCCAATTTAGGAAGCAACTTGGGAAACCAAGAGAGAGAGACATGTGAGACAAGTATCCCTAATTGTTCGTCAATTCAGGTACTACTTCATTCCTTTCTTAGCCTATTTTCCTAATTTTGTCACTCAGGGACGAGTGATGGGTAAATTGGTATCTATTGTAATGACCTATTTCCATCATTATTGAAAAGCCAATGGAGGAAAATTTGGGGCCGAAAAACTTTTTCGTAGTATTTGAAATTTTCCAACCTATTCCAGATTCGAACAAAATCATAGTCTTTGAGGTGTAGAAAAATCTAGTAATAATCGGGTGAATTATTTGTGTTTTTGATTTCATGAGGGGATAGATAACTCATTAAGGAATGTATACGACTTTACGAAGTTGAATTCGGGTGAGTAGAACTCCCAAAATCGATCTTAGCGTAAAGGGTATTTTCTGAGCAGCGTGGGTTAGAGGTGTGTTGTGAAATGGGGAATTTGGAATTATTTAATTAGCTCACTGTCTCTCGTAAACCGCTTTGGCACTAGGTTTTGCTGCTCTGGCGGTGTCGCTACAGCGGGGTGATGGCCACTGTCGTGGGCTCGATGCGACTTAAGGTCATTAATAAACCCCTAAATGGCCTTATTTGGCATTTTTCAATTTTTAGAGCTAAGGAATGAACCCGTAGTGACTCCTACTCATTTTCACCATTATTGAGGCTAAAGGTAAGTTTTTCACTCTCCAAATTCATTTTTTGATCCGTAGAACGTTATAGAATGGGTGAATATTGATGGGGGAGGATTTTGTTATAGATTCTATGGTTGAAACAGTCCTAATTTGGATAATTAGGATCATGGGTTTGTTCTAGGATTTATAGAATTGTTAGTAATTTGGGTAATTAGTGATTGTTTATTGATTCTCATGTTGTTATGATTGTTCGTAGAACAAGAACAAGCAAAATGAATTCTGAAAGGGAAGGAACAAGTTTCTTAGGGTTTCAAGCTTGTTTCGAGGTAGGTGATAGTTGTGATTCTATGATCGTGTGATGTATGTTTGTTCTTGCTTCATTATGATACTTGTATATGTATGAATGTTGCAATGTTGATCACTTTTGTTGTAAATGAGATAGATCAATGATGATTTCCATGAAATTATAACTTAAATGTATGATATTGATGATATACTTGTGATTGTAATTGTGGTGTGTTGAATGAATCGTTTGCAACGTTCCGGCATAACTAACTTGGATCGATTGCCATGTTCCGGTATAACTATGGGATCGATTGCCACGTTCCGACATAATTTTGGGATCGGATACCACGTTTCTATATGCCAACTATTTGGGTTTAGGTTCTATGAGAGGACCAATGATTTGATATAAAATGTGAAGTTGTTCGTTTTTTGTAAATGTTGATAATATTCTATATGATGATATATATGCATGTGATTAAAATGTTGTCTTGACTTGCTTATGTTGCACTTAGTGGGATAGCCGCGTGATCCTACCTGTACATTGTGGTTTTGTACTGATACTGCACTTGCTCTTATTTTGTTGAGTACAGGGCATCTTCAATCGGCTACTGACAGATCTCGCTTTAGGAGATCAGTAATCGTCCATCGACTTCAAGGGTGAGCCAATTCTTCCGGGCTGCCATGGAATTTTCTTTTGTCTATGTCCACCATTTTTCGGACTTAGACTATGTTCTAGTTAGTTGATTAGTTCATTATATTGGGGTTGCATCCCTTCTTGTTTAGACTTGTTGAACTTTAGATGTTTTGGTACATTGACTTTCAGGTTCTAGGTTTTTCCTTCCAAATTGTTTAGTTCGTTGTTAGACTTTAGTTAGAGTTTATGGAAACTCTATTTCTTTCCTTAGTATTTTCCTGTTTTCGTATACTTAAATGTCTTAGTTTTGGTTTAGTTGGTTGGTTTAAGTTGTAGTAGTGATTCTCCCACCGGAGAGTTAGAGTGGGTGCCAATCACGACGGTTTGGGTCGTGACACATTATATGTAAAATAATATGTTAACTAAAAAATAATATAAAAAATAATAAAATATTGAAAGAGTGAAATAAAGAGTGTGAATAGTAGTTCTCCAAATCTAGAGAACTACTATTCAACTCTCTAAATATGAAGAATAAAGAGTGTTGAAGTGTTAATTCTCTATTTTACTCTCCAAAAAGAGAGAATGGAGAGTAAAATAGAGGTGGGTTGAAGATGATCTAAAGGATGATGTTTTTTATGGCCTTGGTGATATTACTCATGTTGACGCCAAATTTTGGTTTGATATTTTTAAAGTCAATATATTTAAGTATTTTATTCGTTAAATAGTTCAAAATGCGTGTTTTGCAATATTAATGCAATTTATTGATAGTTATCCTTATTTTTTTAAAAGAATATTAGGATTTTTATCAATTAATTTTGATTATATTATTTTTTGTAACCGATTGAATACGTTTAAATATTTGTTCATTTGTCATTAAATCATTATTTTCCATTAAATTGCATTTTTTTACATTCCATTAGTTACGCTCATTGCATTTCTTAACATTCATTTTATTCGTCACATTTGTTAATATTCATTTTGTTATTTTGCATAGTCTAATTTATTCAAGTATGGATAAGATTTATGTTAACCAGTATTTTTAACCCACGATTTTAAGATAATGATATTATACTAAGGCGATTATCAATTTTCTATTTAAATTAATTTCTTGGTCATTAAGTTATTGGTGGTGAATAAGTTTTTAGATAATTAGTGTAATTTTCAAATTTTTTAGCCTTTAGAAATTTCTGCTAGTGCTCATAATTTTTCCAGTGACAAGCTCATTGAAGCTCCGCCGAAGTCCGACGAGTCCACCACCCAAAAACCCCATTATTCCTCAACACCATCACTCCACCCAAAACTCTTTCCCTGTCGCTGTCAACTCCTTTTCCAGCAACTTTCTACCCACAAGTTCAATTAGTAGCCACCGAACGAAGCCAACTCCGTTGACCTCCATTAACTCCGACCAAACCACCAGCAAATCACCGTTCCGACCTCCACTATTCCACTCTGATGAGGAGCTTCAAGCTCTGATGAACTGGAGCAAACCAAAACCAACAAGGAAGATCCTTTCCCTCCCATTTTCCCTTTCTTTTTTTTTTTTTGATTTTTTGTTTTCGTTTTTGTTTGTTTTATAGGTACTCTGACGAAACTCAGGGGAGCTAAAAGTCTCAAAACAACCCATCAAAGCTCCGATGGACATCAAATTTGAACTCCAGTGAACAAATTCGGAAAAACCCAATGACACTTCTGTCTTCTTTATAATATATATGTGACAAATATTTGCACTCTTGTCTTTATTTTGATAGTTTACTGTTGAATGGGTTATTTTTTGCATTTGTGAATAAGTTGAATTTACTGTTTTGGTTCCTTTTTTTATTTAGTAAATTTTAGGTTTAACAAACATAAAAATAATATTTGTATGCTATAGCTATAGTTTGTATAGTTGCACTCCATAGAAAACTTTATATTTGCTATAGATCATGCACTCCATAGAAAACTTTATATTTGCTATAGAGCATCAGATTTGAATGAATCGCTGGCAGACCTCTCATTTGTATAAAAGACAATGATTGTAAATGTCTATCTGTTAGATAATTGTATATATGTAACTACTATGTGTATCTATCAATGGTTGTGTTTGTATATTTGCATAAAATTTAAATATGTATACAATTGAATAGAAATAAAATATTTGTATGTCAAATCTCTCTCTCTCTCACTTTATACAACATAAATTATACATTGTAATTTTTCTAATTTGTGCTTGTGTAAATCGAGAAAGAGAGAAAGAAAAAAATAACTGGTAGAAAAATATCTATAATTGTATAATTATAAGAGTATAGGACGAAAATATATGTATTTCTATTTCTATATACAGTTTTCTCTTGCTTTATACAAACACAAATGCAATTCATACAGTTGTGTTTGTATAAAGTGGGAAAGGCGAGGGAGAGTGGCGAGCGAGATCTGGGAGAGTGGCGAGCGAGATTCTCTGGAAAGAGAGGGGAATAGCAAGTGTTTGCGATGGATTACAATTAAATGAAACGATGGTTATAACATTTAATTTAAATTTAAATTAATAGTTTGGTATTTTATACAATTTTCCTTTTTTTATTTTAGGATGATGATTGCTTTCTTTATTATTTTATCCATTGGTTTGTTCAATATTGTTGGGTTTTTTTTTCCTTTTAACAAAACCATTTTATTCATCTTCCAAAACACACCATTACAGTTGATTTGAGGTAGCCACACAACCCAATTCTTCCTTCCATGTGGAATATGGGACGATCTACCTACTACAGTTGAGATAAAAAGGTAAATGCCTAAGATAGGTATCCGATGTGACTAATACCATTTATACACAAATATGGGAGGATCCTACGAATTTTTCACGGAGGGTTGAAAGTAAAATCTTTCTTCCTTTTGTTGGAGACTGTTATAATCGGAAGACTCCAAAAGTCAATTGCTATAAGCCCTTTGATTTGGAAGGGGAGTTCCCATTGTTAAGAGTATAAAATGTTGGTGTTGTAGTTGTGACTAAGAGAAGCTAGCTTGTCACCCACTTGATTAATCTCCCTATTGCAATATGTTATAGAGTATTCACTTTGATTGAAGAAGTCCTACAACCTTCTGACTTCATTTGCTATTGTCCAAGGTGGTGTATACTTCTTCTTGAGAAAATCCACTGATAACTTGGAATCACTCTCTGCCTGCACATTTTTGTAGCCATTATTTCTGCACCAAGACATTCTAAAGAGTAAAGCTACTGCTTCTGCCCAGTTGCTAGTGGCTTGTCCTACTACCAATGAGAAAGCTATGATGAGCTTTCCTTCATGGTCCCTCACAATAACTCCTCCTCCACAACTACCGTTCCTGCAACTACCATCAGTGTTAAGTTTAACAAAAGAGGGAAAAAGTTTGGTCCACTTGATGAATATAGATTTTTTAAAGTTAACATTGCTTGAAATGATTTTTAAGAACTACTCCCAACTAGCTTTCATCTTATTAGAGCCTAAGAAGTGGTTCATTAGTTGGGAAATATTGGAGTCTGTCTGAGAAATGGATTTGTTCACATTGATCTTTTGTGAGCCATATTTGGTCTCACATCTTGATTTCCAGATCTCCCATATGGTAAGAGCAAAGAGATATTTGACAATGATACTACACAGTGGATTAGAAGTCTTTTGTCTCCACCAATTGATTAAGAGTTTCCTGAGAGGTATGTCCTTGAAAGGGATTCCAAATGAACCACAAATGGCTTTCCAGACATCTTGAGCATAATTTCCCCTACAAAAAGATGGTCAATAGATTCAATTAATAGTAGAAATTCTACAACAACGACAAGTTGTTTTAATAGTGATTCCCATTTTGGTTGATGGGCTAGCACAACTAGGCACATCCCTTATTTCCTTATCTCCTTCATTTATTCTCTGTTTTTAACCTCAATTTGTTTCTTGTGTTGATATTCATGTTGTTCCTTTTGTTATTTGTGATATATGCTCTCTTCTTACTTGTTGTTTATGCTTTCTTTATTTATTGAGCTTAGTCGGCTTATACCTACTGAGTGCTACTTGTTGATACTTATACTACACTTCTGCATCCTGCAAATCATAGTACAAGTTCTTGCCGCTGATTTAGTCTCATGCAGAGTAGCTCTTGGATTCAGAGATTTGGGTGAGCTCGTAGCGTTCGGAGTTGACTCACTCTCCTTCTGCTTTGGACTAGGACTAGTATTTTTATTTTAGTTCGAGATATAGTTTTGCATTATTCTATTGCTATTGTACTCATATTTTGAATTTTTGCTCAAATATCAGATGATATCAGGTCTTGGGTTGGTTTTTGTATTGATTTGATTCTCTCATTTCCTTTTTCTTTTTCTTATAATTTTTTTCTTCCACAATTATTTTCTTCCGTGCAATATCCCACTACTTCTAGTTCCGAGCTTTAGGTTAGGCTTACCTACTGGTGGGACATAGTAGGTGCCATCACAACCTGAAATTTTGGTCGTGACATTATGCCGATGAAAATTGATTTCGACAGATGCATAGGCTCGTATGTCGCTCATGGATCCCGATCTGATATTCAATGGTGTGTGATTTGAGGCATGGGTAGATATTCCCTTCATGTGACTTGTAATGCTTGTGTAGCAAGTTTGTATCTACTAGGCTGACATGCATCATTCTGTATGACATTGTATTTACACCTCATTAACATTTTTGCCATTTATGAGTGAGTTACTTAATTCATGGATAATTGAATATGGAGTGTGATATTGATGTTATGAGATTCTGAATTATGTGGATTATTTGTATTATACTATTCTCGTATTTGTGAAACCATTAGGATCGACTGGTTCTGATTTTTGTGTATGTCACACCTCTTCATTTTTACAATTGTTAAGGAATGTGACGAGGGTTTTTTTTTTTTTTTTGAAAATAAAAGTAAAAGAAAAAATGCTTTACTTTTTTTAGTCACCACTTGGAATTGAGTTTTCGGGGTGTTCCAAGTCACTTATTAAATTCCTAATTTAAAAGGAAATAATTCTTTATTTTCTTAGTCTATGAAACAAAGATATGGTAAATAACTCCACTCCCCGAGTCTTGTGGTTCTAGCACGGTCGCTTTATTAACGTCACACCCTAAGCCCACACCCTGAGCAGGACTGGCACTCGAAAACCATTGCTAGCGCCAAGCGAACCCTTGTCCCGACTTACTTACTTAGCAGAAGACTTAAACATAAGAAATATAACTCATGCAATAACTTAAGAGATAATAACTTAGCCAAAATGACAACTTAAGTCTTAAACGTATACAACTGAAATGAATAAGACTAAAGAACTGTAACTATCTGTCTATGAAGCCTCTAAAATAAAGAGGGGTGTCGAGACAAGACCCCCGATCATCCTAACAACTGAAATACTAAAATCAAATGATAAAAGGAGCCCTCCGGGAAGCAAGGAGGCTCACCAACTGACTCTGAGTGCTCAACCTGATCAACAAAGTGCTCGATGTTGATCTCGGTTACCTATTTCTATATCATAAGATGATGCAGGCCAACTGGCATCAGTACATTGAATGTACGAGTATGATAGTTAGAATGCTAAACATAACATCGGCTTGAAAAGAATCTAAAAGGAAAACTTACCTTGGCTTTACTCAACTCATGAACAACTTAGCTCAATATAAAGCAATAAAACACATGCAATATGTAGAAAACTTTTAAAACAGTAGCAACTCAGTTCGTTAAAGAAATGAAATAACAAACTCAACTTTACTCATTTAATAAGGTAATATAGTTTCTGTGGGAGTTTCTCTAACTAATAACCACTACTATGAGCCTAAGTGGTGATACAACGTCTTGCCCACGCTGCTGATGTGAGGCCAAAAATATATATTTTTATCATTATTTGCCTCACATTTATTATTTATATTTATCTTTTTTGAGCATAAATTTTATGAATTGCGCTAAATAGTATATTTTATATGTAGGATTAAATTGGTGGAAAATGAAGAAGTTTGGAGCTAAAACAAATTAAACATGGAAGGTTGAAAAAGGAAATCAAGCAGCTTAATGGGTTAAAGTGAATAAAATAATATATTTGTATATATAAGAAAAAGCGTTTGATCAAATGTCAAAACTCCAAGATGTACACGTGGGAGCCATTAATAGACCATCTCTTATTATGGAAGGCATCGCAACAAATAAATTCCAGAAAACGCGGACAGCTTCAAGGAAAAAAAAGGAATCCAATTCCTTTGGACTCAATTATTTTATTTAAGGTTTTCTATATCTATAAGTAATCCATAGAAATAATTATTTTGGGAGGAGAGATATTATAAGAGAATACTTTTTAGGATTCTATTCGTCTTTCTTATTTGGGTTAGACCTTATTACTTTTGTTCTAGTTATTGGCTTTGGAGATTAACTTGCAACTTTAGCAATTCTTGATTTCCTAAGTTCGCTTTGAAGATTTTGACTTTGAAATTCAAGTTGAGATTCTGGGATTATTTTTCTCATTACGTAAGTTCATGATTTCATCTAAAAATATGAATTGTGTTCTTGCTACTATGGGTAAATAAATCCACAACTAGGGTTGTGGGAACCATGAGCGATTAACAAAGTATCAATAGTAACTAAGTAATTCTTGAATAGTGTTGTTGCATGCATTGATAATTCTTTCATTTAAAAGTCTTTTTAGCAGTGGGCAACGTTAGAACTTGCATTGTTGCTACTTGCCAGACCAAGGATGTAGATAGTAAGAAAAGAATTATCAACATAGATTTAATGTGATACTATATAATAGTCTAATGTCAATTGGTGCAAGGGTAAAAACTAATTCATACATTAATGTGATGTATAATATGAGGTAAAAGTAGGGGTTAGTAAATTATATACACGTAGCCAGACCAAGGTGTGGGGTGAAATTTTCTACTTGCCAGACCAAGGAATTAGAGATACATAACTTACCACTTTGCATGTAAAACACTAGAAAAGAATTACTATTACTAGGATTACCATGTTATGAGCTTATGGGGAACATGTACACCCTAGCTTCTCTCTTATCTTGATAACAACTAAAGTTTGAATCTTGCTCACTGATTATTCACATAATTTCCAAAATTTGTTTCACAAATTCCCCCCCACCCCCCCCACCCCTTAATTACTTGTTTCAGAAGTACATTGACTAAACAAATATAATCGTGTATTAAAGTTAAGTCTAAACCATATTCCTTGTGGGATCGACCCCAACCTACAAGTTGGGTTCTTTACTTGATAACGATCGCTTACGCTCTTTAGGGAGGTGTGATTTGAGCGTATCAAATTTTGCGAACTGTCCTATACTTTTTAGTCATATAGGATGCCTTAACTAAGTGGATCCACTAGTCTCTGCTAAAAAGCACTTAAGGATTTATCTAAAAAGTATGATCCTTTACTACCCATGATGGCTACATGGTTTATGGATACTTGAATTAATATGAACTCGCATCCCCATATTGGTGCTCAATACTACTCCCAAAATATACTAAGCTCATATGTTTTAAAACAACATTTCTTTCTTTGGTTTGAGATAATTACTCAAAACTTAGCTTGAAGGCTCTCATGAATATTGGTGTTTCCTTTTCTTGTTCAAATGTGAAAACATTTTAAACTCTTGGGAATACTTAGTTGCCTTATAACTTTTGAAGAAATGAACTCAACTCTTTACTCTTTGCTTAAATCAAAACTTAAGCCTTAGAACAAAGTTAAAACGTTTGTGAAAGACTTTTGAAAAACTTTAATGAACTTTTGTTGACTTGATTCTTGACTTCTAAATTTGACTCTTAACTTTCCTTGAATTGAATTATGGATTCAAGGTTCATGATCTCATGTTTACAGATGATTTCATGATGTTTATATATACCTTAGAGTATTGGAATAAACTAGGAAGTGTTAGTAAACTTTAGAAGGATTTAGACGGGCTAAACGACGAAAAACGGGTAGAAAACGACGATTCGGCTTCATTCCTGGCACGTCGCGCCAGCCCCAACTTACTGGGGCTCCAAAATGGTGCAATGCTGGCACGCCACCCTAGCCTGCCTGGCGCTATCGGGACGCGTCGCGCCATTGTCACGACCCAAACCATCGTGATTGGTACCCATACTAACCCTCTGGTGGGAGAACCATTACTACAACCCAACTAACACAACTTACAAAAAACTTAGGCATTTCAAGATATGGAAGCAGGTTTAAATGACAATAAAAATGGAGTTCCCAAAAACTCTAAAGGTTTAAACAATTAACTAACCAAACTAATTTCGAAGAACAACCCCTAGAACCTGAAAGTCATTGTACCAAAACTCATTGAACAATAAGTCTAAGAACAAGGGGTACAACCCCGAAACTAAGCAAACATCTTTAACAAATAGTCTGAGTCCGAAGAGAGTGGACTTAAACAAGAAAGATCCATGGCATCCTGAAAGAAGTGGCTCACCCTTGAATCTGGTCACGCTCAATAGTCACTTAGCTGAGGTCTATCAATAGCCGCTTGAAGATGTCCTGTACTCAACAAAGAACAAGCAAGTGCAATATCAGTACACAACCACAATGTACTGGTAGTATCACGCAGCTATCCCAATAAGTGAAACACATGCAAGTAACCACAACATTATAAAACAGGCATATATCGAACATATACAATGTTTGTCATCTTTTCAGGATCAATGTAGCATCACACATTCTCAATAATACACATTGGTTATCAATTTAGAGCAACATACAGTCTTTCAATATCAATCATCATTAGATATCAATGTAATCATCAAAAGTAGATACACAACACAATGCAATGATATTCTCATGCCAATTTAACGGTCCTCTCATGGAACCCACACCCAAACTGTTAGCATACCGGAATGTGGTACCTAACCCAATGCTTATGTCGGAATGTGGAAACCGATCCCATATTTATGTCGGAACGTGGCAACCAATACCATGTTTATGCTG
This sequence comes from Solanum bulbocastanum, assembly GCA_037074985.1. Taxonomy (NCBI): domain Eukaryota; kingdom Viridiplantae; phylum Streptophyta; class Magnoliopsida; order Solanales; family Solanaceae; genus Solanum; species Solanum bulbocastanum. Next base: position 14,596,876 of record CM073597.1, on the reverse strand, counting down.
GAACGTGGCAACCGATCCCATGTTTATGCTAGAACGTGGCAACCGGTCCATTCAACAAACCACAATCACAATCACAATGTATATTCTCACAATTATATAACAAGAGGTGATTTATCGCATAAAATTATTCAATTATCCTCATTTACAATTAGGGTGATCAATAATGCAAAATTATCATACATACATGCATCATAATGAGTAATTACAAACATATATCATACCAACATGAAATCACAACAATCACCTACTTCGAATCCAAGCTTGAATCCCCTAAGGAACTTGAATCTTCCCTTTACAGATTCTTCTTACTTGTTCATGGTCTCAAAACATATAATTAACGCAAGGATCAATAAACAAAGCCTAATTACCCAGATTATAATCAACATTATCAACCATAGGCCAACCCAAGATCCCAATACCTAAATTAGGGATTTTTCCACCATTAACTTCAGATCAAAACCTTTCCCCAATGATAATTACCAAGAAACTATGTTCACAGATCGAAATACGAATTTGGGGAGTGAAAACGTTACCTTTAGCCTCAAGAATGGTGAAAAGCGTTCAAGAACAAGCCTGGGGTCGTCTCTTAGCTCTCAAAGTCGAAAAGTACAGAATAAAATGTTTTTTGGGGTTTAATTTCTGACTTAAGTCGCGTCTATCCCGCCACAACGGTCTCATCCCGCTACAATGGATTGCACGAAACAATGAGCAATTTTAATAATTCCAACATCCCCATTTAACAACACACCTTCATCCCATGACACTTAGAAAATACCTGTTCACGCTAAGATCAGCTACTTACCCAAAATCAATTCTGTAAAGTCTTGCGGGTTTCTTAACATCTTATCTATCTACTCATGTAATCAAAATAACAAATAAATCACCCAGTTGTTACCAGCTTTTCCTAGACTTTACTGGCATTGATTCTGTCCAAATTTGGACTAGGTTAGGAAATCAAAAGTTACTACTCAAAAATTTTCTTGCCCCAATTCTTTCCCCATTGACTTGTCTATAACGACAGAAACAGGTCGTTACAATAGTTACCAATTTATTGATCACTCATCCCCTAGTGACTAACTAGGATAAAAGGGCTAAAGCAAGAATAGAGTAGTATTTGAATCATCGAATAACTAGGGATACTTGTCCCACATACTTTTTTGTCAACTCTGGGATGCTAGAAGCTTATATTGGATACTTCTCACCTTAACCTGAACATCTTTCACCAAATCAACACTTAAATGTTTCACATCTTTATACTCAAACTAACAAATTGAACACCTACACATCCTCTCATACTCGAGTGATAAATATTGTTGTATGTAAACTTAACTACAACAAAAGTGATTCCCAACAACCACCAAAGTTGATCGTACACACGTTTACAACATGTTATCAATGACTATGACACAATCATCCGAATGAATCCTTTAGAACTTAAGCATGATAAAATTTCAAGTCAATACTCACTACAAATAAAAGTGAACCTGAATAAACCAACACACACTCATAATACCCAAACAATCATAGTTCTTAACAATATCTCCATCCTACAACATAAATTTTCATAAGCTTAAGTTATAACAAATTTAATCTTTAGAAATCAGACACTCATCATGCGATATGTCCAAGCATACAACCCCTCCAACAATACTATCAAAATGCTAGATTTAGTAATTGTAGATTACCTATTAAGAATAGTAGAATTGGACCCAATGATCCCTACATTCAACCACACATAATCGATACATGACCTCGATGACTAGAGGAATATTAAGACTGTCGGACAACCACAAATACTCATGGTAGCTCTTCTATAAATTCTCATAAGCAAGATGGTACATGTAGAACCACTAAAATACTTTAACAACTTCAAGACAACACCAACTATGTCATTCGAAATAACCAAATCTTCTCAATCTTCCCACTCAACCAAGAGAACATCGTAGGATTTTGTACCCCTAATCCACCACTGGGGATCCACCCATAAAAGTGAAAACACACTAGAGCATAGCTAGTGAATCATACTCACAACACTAACAACCATCATAAACACTCCGACCATTTATCTCACTCTAAACCAACACTTTTACAAGAAAACCTTTCTTAGGTACTTAACAATCAATAGTAATAAACTTTACGACTCAACCCAGGTGTAAGTCCTTTCAAAGGTTCAATACCTGATACAATTGATCATTTCTCACCTTGCCAATTCATACCTTGACAAAATATATTACCACGAATGTAGACTTACAATGAAAGATCTGAATTGTAAATTCAACCGTATAACACAATCCCCTTATCTATCAACATTATCTTGTACCTTGAAGATTCTTTTGAATTCATAGATCTTCGCTTGTTATTGATTTCATCTCCATCGATCTTACTATATCCTTCACTAAAATTCAATCGTACTCATTACTAAACTCAACACAAGAACCAAGCACTTATCATCACACTCGAGCTAATGTCTGTACACTCCGTTCTCAAGTCCTTTCCAATAGATTTTAACCAATCTGAAGGGCTTGTAACACTATTACCATAGCCATAGAAAAACGAATGAAATAACGCGTCTCTGAACCCAATTATCTACCCCACTAAAGATATCTCTTTAGCCTTTGCAATTAATTAAAATATTCTTGCTCTCGCCTCTCTCTAAAGGTTGTACTACATTCTACTATATTTTCCTTCATTATAACTCTATCTCTTTAACATTCTATTCGAGTGGTGTCTTACCATCTCTTATAATTTTCCATACAACCACGTTACTCACCAAGTATTAGAAAACCATGACCTTGGATAGTCGCAAGTCGTAATTACTATACAAAAATTCACTTAACCAACAATTTTATTATATAGTTGCATCCCGTCACAATCAATCACGAACTATTATTGCCATTACGCTCCGTTAGCCTTGACTATCACTACGAAGTCAACCTTTTTCATCAACACAACGCCTCAAACTTAGGTAAACTCATCAAATTCAAAGAACTAACCCAATTTTTTTATACGCACTTGTTACTAACATCTTCAATTGCCTCCACCCAAGTATACTCAATGAGACTTTCTTTATCCATAAGCTTGTCATTCCGGTATTAATCCACTCCCTTATGGATCAAGATAAAATCACCATTCCTCATACTACCCTCCCTCCTCTTAACAACAAAATAGGAGCACCCCACGGCGAAGCACTAGGACTGATGAAACGTTATCAAGAACCTCTTAGATTTGAGCCTTAAGCTCTCTTAATTCTGCTGGAGCCATACGATATGGAGGGATGGAAATGGGGCAAGTGCCAGTTTCCAAGTCAATGCAGAAATCTATATCTCTATTCGGAGGCATACCAGGTAAATCCGTAGGAAATATTTTCTTAAACTCAAACACCATAGGAACTGACTCAATAGACGGAGACTCAACCTCAACCTCCAAAACATGAGCCAAATAAGCCAAACAACCCTGCCCTACTAATTTCCTAGCCCGAATGGAGGATATGATCTTAGCTAGCTTAAGCTTATACACCCCTTCCCACTCTCATTTTCCCCTACCGAGAATCTCTAGAGTTACCGACTTAGTATTACAATTAAGCCCGATATAATAAGGGGACAACCAAGTACAAATACATAATAACATATGATAGGATTAGAACATTATACAGTACTAAACAAATACAAAAAACCACAATGTACTTACACAGAATCATCAACTTGTTGTGGAATGTGTTCATGCTTCATGCAAGCCAAAGGATCCCCTACTGGTTTTTTAGAATAGTATACATTCGTATTCTAGTCAATGTTTTTTCTTAATCCATAGTAATTAGTAGAGACCAAGAACAATGGTATCATTTTTGATACTTTTCGCACCAAACTCATGACTGCCTTAGTATGTTTTGTCCCAAAACCATATAATGAATCATATATGTAAAGACACCTACTTCTAATTGAAAAAACTACAAGAAACCAGTGAAATGCATACTACTGTTGATTGGAATGCAAACATAATCAACATCCACTCATAGAGTATTGGCAAGAATCTTATCACCTCTTATATATTGAGCAACATCATGGTGAATATTAATCAGTCTTTCCTCTTTACCATTTGCCTCCCAAGCATCACGAATTTGTGCAACCCACTTGATGAAAAATGAATCAGGTGTAGTAACTCTCACACTATTGTCAGGACCATAGTTGCAAAACTTACGGAGATAGTACATTATCAAATCAACGTGCTGTAATAATAAATATGTTATCAGATAGCAACCAACAAGATATATATTTAAAAAACTTTATTTAACCAAAACACCAATGATTGTTCAATAACCTAAGAGACTATATATTTAAGGATCTATGTTTGTATACTTTAGTTTTCATCCATATAAATAAACTCTCATATACTTTAGTTACACTTAACAAAACAACAAAATAAACACAAAAAACACCATATACCAAAATTAGTCTACCATAATGTGACAAGGTTAGAAATTTACCAAATCTCCCCAAGGATGTCCTGGAAAAGCCAACGGATAAAAACCAGTCCATCAAATCCACTCTACCGACTCCAAACTCAAAGGGAGGGTCAATTGGGTTTTTGGCAGCTGTGAAGAAAGTAGTTTTCCTTGCAAACAAAATATTCAGTTATAACAAAGATATTGAGAAACAATAAAATAAAACAATACATTGAAATTACTATACATACTTGCCATGTTTTCTGGATAGTTTGTTTATAATCCATTTTTTAAAATGTGAGATCACATCATTGTGCATATTAAACCCTTTGTAATGTACAAAAGGGTGTTTCCATGAACAATAGATCAATGTCTTCCCCAATGTACCACCAGATTCACTTAGGTGAGTGTATGGAGAGTGACCACACTTTCCTGGCAGCTTGGTACGAACATGTTGAGCTGGTGTAACATGTGTGTCTTCAGCTTCAACATTACCCAATGGTTTGACCAGTACATTTTGAACTTCAATAGCACCCAAAGGTGTTACAAATCTGTTTTTAGAGTCAACATCAACCAAAGATGAGACATACGTTTGACCAGTTTCAAGAGCAACCAACTGTGATTCATGCATATTTGATATAACAAAGTCATCCAGTATAGGAGTATTCCTATTTTTACCAAAACACACAACAACATCACCTAAAAAAAAATATAAACATTATTATTTTCAGTAACCATAAAACTATTTCAAATTTTTCTAAATAGAAACAATATTAGCAGTAACCAAAAAACTTACCTATATTATCACCACAATCTTGCAAATGTTCCACTTGAACCTCAACCCTTTCTTTTCTTGGATCCTAAAATAAAATCTTATTATTCTCAATATTCAAAAAAAGTAAAATTTAATTATTTACTAAAATAATTCTCAACAAAAATGTTTGAAACATATTAAAAACCAACACACTATATTATATAATAGAACAATTAACATAAAAACAATATACTTTTCAACACTTAGATAACCAATTATTACACTAACTTTTATCATAATTCATAATTTATCCAACTTTAATCATACAAAAAAAAACAACCCAATATATATTTGCTTCAACCATATGAAAAAACCAAAATAAAATACTTAAATACAAGATAAAATTCATAATGTATACCAACTTACATGCAAGTTATACCATTATACATTCCATTTTTATAATATATATACTTATAAACAATAACACGAACATGCTGCAGACAAACTATTAAAAAAAAAAAAAAAAAATTCACACTATCATATCTATTATAAGCAATCCATCAAACAAATGTAACTAGTGAATATATAAATAAATCGTGAAACATAAATTACCAATAATATGGTACAAACAGTCTTAAACTAATTATATACCAATCAATCTGCGTATAATAACAAACTAAAATATTAACCAAAAATATAAATAAAGGCAATAGAATACTTGCATTGGCATCACCTGCAACTTTCATATTAAACCTCTCTTTCTGAGCTGATCTATTCTCACTGTTGAATGTTTCATTAGCACATTGATCTTTAGATTCTCCGCATAAAATTCCTTTCATCTTACCACTCTGAAAATTGAAATACAAGTTATAATACATGTTGAAACTCAGTAATCCGTAAAAAATTGATTATCTAAAAATTAGTTTTTATGTAAATAATAAGTCCATATATTAATAAGTAGGCCAATTGTCACGCCCCGAGCCTACACCCCAGACGTGACCGGCACTTGAAGACCATCGCTGGCCCCCAAGCGAACCCTTGGCCTGGCTTTCTTAACTCAGCAGAAACTTAACTCAACAGGATAACTCAATGCAATGAAAGGTTATAAAATAACTCAACTGAAAGTAATTTGCCAACAAGGCATCTCGAGTCTCAAAATAGGATATTTAAATATATACATGCATGAGAGACTCCCAACTAACTGACTGACTGTCTATGAAGCCTCTAAATACTGAGATGGATGTTGGGACAGACCCCGCAACATCCTAATAAAACAAAAACTAAGAACACAAAATAATTGAGTCCTCCGGAATGCAAGGAGGCTCACCACTGACTCTGGAGTGCTCAGCTGGATCAACGACGTGCAAGATGCTGATCCGGGGTACCTGTATCTGCATCATAAGACGATGCAGGCCCACTGGCATCAGTACATGGAAGGTACTAGTATGCGAGCTGGAAAACTAAGCAACAAAGGCTAGAAGGAAATTTGAAAGAAACTGAAAAGTTTACCTTGTTCAACTCAACTCAACCTGACTGACTTCTTTCAATATAAGGCAATTTAAAACAAGTGTGATATAAAGAAAGACTGTTTAAAACATGCTATAAAACTCTGTATGTATACAAGGATACAATAAGCCTGAGATGTATATAGAAATACAATTGAACTGATGTATATAAAATACAATAATTTTCGTGTATAAAAAAAATACAATAACTGCTGTGGGAGTTTCTCTAACCGACAACCATCACATAAGAGCTAAAGTGATGATACAGCGATCAACCTCACGCTGCCAGAGCATCCTATACCCGACCAAAGGTATAAGACCTGAACTGCCTAATGGATCCACTAGTCTAATTTGAAAAGGATTCATCTAAAGAGCATGATCCTTTTCTACCCATGGTGGCTAACATGGTTCTATGGGGGCTGTGGGTTCTTTGAACGCTCCCCCAATTCGGTGCTCGATACTACTCCCAAAAATGTACTGGCTCTTATGTTTTTAAAACACATTTCTTCCTGCTGTCATGAGATAATTACTCAAAAAAATACTATCCCGAAGGCTCTTGGAAATTTCAGTTTCCAACCTTATTTAAATGTAAAGACATTTCTTTAAAACTTCTTTGGGAATACATAGTTCCCTAATAACTTTGAGAAAAATGAACTCAATTTGAAACTCTAAACTCTTTTCTTAACTTGACACTTGAGTCTACAAATAAAGTTAAAACGTTCAATAAAGACTCTTGAACAACTTTATAACTAGCTTGACTTACTTAACTTCTAAGCTTAACTCTTAATTTCTAACTTCACTTGACTTCTAACTAACTCTCCTTAAAATGGAATATGGATTCAAGGTGATTGCTCATATGTTACGGATGAATTCTTGACTTTTAGAAGTACCTTGGAGTGTTGGAAACAACTAGGAAACATAGGTATAATACCTAGGAACAAAATAAAATACAAATGGGACTGCTGGCAAGCTTCAACAGGGGCTGCTGGGCACTCTGCATTCTGCCCAGTTGCCAGCCCTTTCCCCAAAAAAAACCGACTTTTCTCCCTCTTTTCTTCAACTCTAAACCACCCTTACTTCAATGGATTTAACCCCAAACACTAAGGATCATCAATCTCCCAACATACAATAAGTTACAACTCAAATACACAACCAAACATGTCCCACAACCAACAATAACTTCAACAACACAACTCACAACATCAACAACAACTAACAACTTCAACAACTTCAACAACAATCCAATCTTTTCTCAAATCATAAAAAAAGAGCTTGGTGTGTGGGGGAAAGGATCAGACCACACAAAGAACTCACATACCTTGATAGGGATCACCCCCGACGAAAATCCACGACGGAACTTGTTGATCTCCTTTCTCCTCTTCTTCTCCTCTTCTTCTCTTCTTCTTCTCTCAAGAACCCTAACTCTTTCTCTTTTAAAATAGGATAAAAATGATCTAGAAATTAGCCTAACACACAATATAACCTCAAAAGAAATGGCTAGGGAAAAGACCAAAACGCCCTTAAAATTTCCGGACGGATTCCCTGCCAACTGCCCAACTTTCAATGGCCATAAATCGCTCATACGAACTCGAAATCGAGCAATCTCAGTGGCGTTGGAAAGATCATTCCACAAGCTTCGCAACCATAACTGGAACTACTCCTAACTCATCCTGATCTAGGAGTTACGACTGCTCAAAGTTGGCCAAAAATCACTGATTTCCACACTTAACCAAATTTTCCAGATTCAGTATTTTTCCAAAAAAATGGCTACTTCCAATTTCAAGCTTCTTCATAGCTATTTCAAATTTACGGATGTTACAATATCTCCCCCTTGGGAACATTCGTCCTCGAATGAGGTGATTCTTACTAAGCTAAGGGTGCAACAACAACTCAAACACCCAACAAGCAACTATGCATCAACAACAACAATATGCCCACTATAATTTAAAGAGCATTAAGAAGGAAATTAATACCTTGATCTGTGGATTCAAAGAGATATGGATATCTCTTCTTCATGTCTTCTTCGGCTTCCCAAGTAGCTTCCTCAACAAATTGGTTCCTCCAAAGGACCTTGACTGAGGCTACATCCTTTGTTCTCAACCTTCGAACTTGTCGATCTAAAATTTGAACAGGAATCTCCTCATAAGATAAGTTATCCTTGATCTTGATACTTTCAGTCGGTAGGATCAATGAAGGATCGCCTATGCACTTCTTCAACATGGAGATATGAAATACCGGATGGACCGCTGCTAGCTCTTGTGGTAGCTCCAACTCATAAGCTACATTGCCAACTCTCTTGACTATGCGATAAGGTCCAATATATCGGGGGTTAAGTTTCCCTTTCTTACCAAACCTCATAACCCCCTTCATGGGTGAAACCTTCAAATATACCCAATCATCTACTTCAAACTCTAACACCCTTCTCCTAACATCAGTGTGGGATTTCTGACGACTCTGTGCCGTTTTCAACCTCTCTTGATCACTTTCACCTTCTCCATAGCTTGGTGAACTAAATCTGGTCCTATCAACTGTGCTTCACCCATTTCAAACCATCCAATAAGAGACCTACATCTTCTCCCATAAAGAGCTTCATATGGGGCCATCTGGATGCTAGAGTGATAACTGTTGTTGTAGGCAAACTCAATGAGAGGTAGGTGATCATCCCAATTACCTTTGAAATCGATCACACAAGCTCTCAGCATATCTTCTAAAGTCTGAATAGTGCGCTCTGCTTGCCCATCAGTCTGAGGATGAAAGGCAGTACTTAAGTTCACATTTGAACCCAAGCCTTTCTGAAAAGATTTCCAGAACTGTGCAGTAAACTATGCACCTCTATCTGAAATAATGGAGATTGGGACTCCATGAAGTCTCACTATCTCTCGAATATACAACTTGGCATAATCTTCTGCTGAAAGGGTAGTCTTTACCGGTAGAAAATGAGCTGACTTTGTCATTCTGTCGACAATCACCCAAATAGAATCATGCTGTCTGCGAGACCTTGGCAACCCTGTGATGAAATCCATATTGATCATCTCCCACTTCCACTCTGGAAGTTCTATCCTCTGAGCCAAACCACCGGGCCTTTGGTGTTCAACTTTCACTTGTTGGCAATTTGGACACTTAGCAACATACTCAGCAATGCCTTTCTTCATGCCATTCCACCAATAAACTTCACGCAAATCACGATACATCTTGGTGGAACCCGGATGAATAGAATATCTGGAGCTGTGAGCTTCCGCCATAATCCTCTCTTGGAGTCCATCTACCATAGGTACGCACAATCTACCCTGAAATCTCAAAACACCATCTCCCCCTTGTTCAAAAGCTAATACTCTTTGCTTTTGAACATTTGCCTTCAACTCAAGCAAAATGGGATCTTGATCTTGCTTCTCTTTGACTTCTGACATTAATGATGACTCGGCCCTGCTCGTCACTGCTATTCCTCCTTCTACGGAATCTGTAAATATGACCCCCAGGCATGCCAGTCTGTGCACATCTTTTGCTAACTCTCTCCTTCCTTCTTCAATATGGGCGGTGCTACCCATAGACAACCTGCTCAAAGAATCAGCAACAACATTAGCCTTACCTGGGTGGTAAAGAATACTCAGGTCATAATCCTTGAGTAACTCTAACCACCTCCTCTGTCTGAGATTAAGCTCCCTCTGAGTAAGCACATATTGAAGACTTTTGTGATCAGTGAATATGTCGACATGCACACCATACAAGTAATGACGCCATATCTTCAAAGCAAATACTACAGCAGCTAGCTCTAAATCATGGGTTGGGTAGTTCTTCTCATGAACCTTCAACTGTCTGGAGGCATAAGCTATAACTTTGCCATTCTGCATTAAGACACAACCCAAACCAACTCTAGATGCATCACAATACACCACAAAACCTTGAGTACCTTCTGGTAGCGTCAAAACTGGAGCTGTAACTAATCTTTTTTTCAATTCCTGAAAGCTTTTCTCACAAGCTTCAGACCATTGAAATTTCACCGTCTTCTGAGTCAACTTTGTCAAAGGAGATGCAATAGTCGAGAACCCTTCAACAAACCTTCTATAATAGCCAGCCAAACCCAAGAAACTCCTAATTTCAGTTGTAGATGTGGGTCTAGGCCAATTCTGCACTGCCTCAATTTTTCGAGTATCAACTTTAATTCCATCACCGGACACAATGTGGCCTAGAAACGCCACAGACTTAAGCCAAAACTCACATTTAGAGAACTTGGCATACAACTCTTTATCTTTCAAAGTTTGAAGAACTATTCTGAGATGGCTAGCATGATCTTCTTCATTCCTTGAATAGATTAGTATGTCATCAATAAAGACAATAACAAACATATCTAAATAAGGTTTGAAGACTCTATTCATCAAGTCCATGAAAGCTGTCGGTGCATTGGTCAAACCAAAGGACATGACTAAAAACTCATAATGACCATACCTGGTTCTGAAAGCTGTCTTTGGGATATCACATTCCCTTACCCTTAACTGATGATAGCCTGATCGGAGGTCAATCTTTGAAAAACAAGTGGCACCCTGAAGCTGATCGAAAAGATCATCAATCCTCGGAAGAGGGTACTTGTTCTTGATGGTAACCTTATTCAACTGGCGGTAGTCTATACACATTCTAAGGGAACCATCTTTCTTTCTCACAAACAAGACCGGAGCTCCCCAAGGCGAGACACTTGGTCGAATGAAACCCTTATCTAGGAGATCTTTCAACTGCTCTTTCAACTCTTTCAACTCTGCTGGTGCCATTCTATATGGCGGAATAGAGATAGGACGAGTATCTGGAATGAGATCTATGCCGAAATCTATTTCTCTTTCAGGAGGAATTCCGGGTAGATCATCAGGAAAAACTTCTGGAAACTCTCTTACAATAGGAACTGACTGGAAATGAGGTATCTCAACACTAGAGTCATGAACTCGGACTAAGTGATAGATACAACCCTTCGAAACTAACTTTTTCGCCTTAAGGTACGAAATGAATTGACCCTTAGGCACTACTGAACTACTACTCCACTCTAAGACTGGCTCATTCGGAAACTGAAACTTGACCACTCGAGTTCTACAGTCTATCGATGCATAACAAGCATGAAGCCAATCCATACCTAGAATGACATCGAAATCTATCATGTCTAACTCAACCAAATCAGCCATGGTGCTCTTGTGACTGATGGAAATAGGACAATCACGATAGACTCTTTCTGCTAGAATAGATTCCCCAACAGGTGTAGAAACACAAAAGGGTTCACAAAGTCTTTCAGGAAGAACCTCAAACTTATTTGCAACATAAGGAGTTACAAAAGATAAACTTGCTCCTGGGTCTAGCAAGGCATACACATCAAAAGTAAAGACTTTGATCATACCAGTGACAACATTTGGAGAATTCTCTTGCTCATGGCGACTGGTGATTGCATAAAGGCGGTTTGCTCCTCCACTGGTACCAGAAGTAGCTCCTCTAGGTGTCGTCCTGTCTGGGGGAACAACTGAAGAAGACTGTGCTTTATTTCCCCCATTACCCTGCCTATTCTTTGGACACTCTCGCATGAAATGTCCATTCTGACCACATTTGAAACAACCATCGGAGCCCTCTCGACAAATACCTGAGTGGTTCCTACCACATTTGGCGCAGGCGGGAGGCTTACTACTCCCTTGCGCCACACTACCCAAAGATTGTGCTGGTCTAGCCCTAAAGTCCTTCGAATTCTGAACATTAAATTCACCTTTGTATCTGGGTGCAGGTGCTCTAACAGATGATGGAGCAGGTCCCTTTTGCCTTTGCTGAAAGGAGGAACGGTTTGAATTACCTCTCTGCTGCCCGGACTCGATCCCGGTCTTTGCTCTCTTATTTCTAAACTCTTCTCTGTCCCTCAGCTTCTCTTCCTCAACCTGCTGCACATAAACCATCAACCTTGATATGTCCATGTCCCCGATAAGCATTGCAGCCCTACCTTCCTTGCTCGACAACCGAGACAACCCAGCAACAAACAAGCTCATTCTATTCCTCATGTCCGCAACCATCTCCGGAGCATAGCGGGATAATTGTGTGAACTTCAGACTGTACTCATGAACACTCAAGGAATCCTGCTTAAGTGTGAGGAACTCACGTACCTTGGCCTCTCTCAACTCTCGAGGAAATAAATGCCCTAAGAAAGCTTCCTCAAAACCGGCCCAACTCGCAGGTGGTGCATTCTCAGCTCTACTTCTTTTCCACTGGTCGAACCAAGTTCTAGCAACATCCTTCAATTGTTATGCAGCTAGTTCAACCCGCTCAATATCTGCTACATGCATCACATCAAAAATCTTCTTCAACTCCTCAGTGAAGTTCTCTGGATCCTCAGTAGTACTTGAACCCATGAAACTCGGAGGATTCATCCCCAAGAACTCACGAATCCTTGAAGTGTCAGCTCCTTCATGTCGAGCTCCTCTTTGCTGACCAATTTGATTAGTCACAGCTTGACTCAGAATTCTAATTGCCTCTCTAAACTCGGCATTAGAATCTTCCCCTTGATCTTGCACTCCCGGGGCATAAGGTAACTCTTGCTCATCAACATAACGTCTAGGAAGACGCCCTCTACCAACTCTTCGTGGAGGCATGATTATCTGAAAAACACGCGCAAGCGCGGATTAGAAAGAAACTTTTTAGAGGTAAACTCTAACGCATGAAATGAGTGTGAAAGAAATGAGAAATCTTCCTAAATGTTGCAGCCTCCCAATTATAGATGTGGCGCGCTTCACACCGATAACTAGGACTCTACAAACACGGCTTCATAGACTCCCTAGGACTCTTGAACTCTATGCTCTGATACCAAGTTTGTCACGCCCTGAACCTACACCCCAGACGTGACCGGCACTTGAAGACCATCGCTGGCCCCCAAGCGAACCCTTGGCCTGGCTTTCTTAACTCAGCAGAAACTTAACTCAACAGGATAACTCAATGCAATGAAAGGTTATAAAATAACTCAACTGAAAGTAATTTGCCAACAAGGCATCTCGAGTCTCAAAATAGGATATTTAAATATATACATGCATGAGAGACTCCCAACTAACTGACTGACTGTCTATGAAGCCTCTAAATACTGAGATGGATGTTGGGACAGACCCCGCAACATCCTAATAAAACAAAAACTAAGAACACAAAATAATTGAGTCCTCCGGAATGCAAGGAGGCTCACCACTGACTCTGGAGTGCTCAGCTGGATCAACGACGTGCAGGATGCTGATCCGGGGTACCTGTATCTGCATCATAAGACGATGCAGGCCCACTGGCATCAGTACATGGAAGGTACTAGTATGCGAGCTGGAAAACTAAGCAACAAAGGCTAGAAGGAAATTTGAAAGAAACTGAAAAGTTTACCTTGTTCAACTCAACTCAACCTGACTGACTTCTTTCAATATAAGGCAATTTAAAACAAGTGTGATATAAAGAAAGACTGTTTAAAACATGCTATAAAACTCTGTATGTATACAAGGATACAATAAGCCTGAGATGTATATAGAAATACAATTGAACTGATGTATATAAAATACAATAATTTTCGTGTATAAAAAAAATACAATAACTGCTGTGGGAGTTTCTCTAACCGACAACCATCACATAAGAGCTAAAGTGATGATACAGCGATCAACCTCACGCTGCCAGAGCATCCTATACCCGACCAAAGGTATAAGACCTGAACTGCCTAATGGATCCACTAGTCTAATTTGAAAAGGATTCATCTAAAGAGCATGATCCTTTTCTACCCATGGTGGCTAACATGGTTCTATGGGGGCTGTGGGTTCTTTGAACGCTCCCCCAATTCGGTGCTCGATACTACTCCCAAAAATGTACTGGCTCTTATGTTTTTAAAACACATTTCTTCCTGCTGTCATGAGATAATTACTCAAAAAAATACTATCCCGAAGGCTCTTGGAAATTTCAGTTTCCAACCTTATTTAAATGTAAAGACATTTCTTTAAAACTTCTTTGGGAATACATAGTTCCCTAATAACTTTGAGAAAAATGAACTCAATTTGAAACTCTAAACTCTTTTCTTAACTTGACACTTGAGTCTACAAATAAAGTTAAAACGTTCAATAAAGACTCTTGAACAACTTTATAACTAGCTTGACTTACTTAACTTCTAAGCTTAACTCTTAATTTCTAACTTCACTTGACTTCTAACTAACTCTCCTTAAAATGGAATATGGATTCAAGGTGATTGCTCATATGTTACGGATGAATTCTTGACTTTTAGAAGTACCTTGGAGTGTTGGAAACAACTAGGAAACATAGGTATAATACCTAGGAACAAAATAAAATACAAATGGGACTGCTGGCAAGCTTCAACAGGGGCTGCTGGGCACTCTGCATTCTGCCCAGTTGCCAGCCCTTTCCCCAAAAAAAACCGACTTTTCTCCCTCTTTTCTTCAACTCTAAACCACCCTTACTTCAATGGATTTAACCCCAAACACTAAGGATCATCAATCTCCCAACATACAATAAGTTACAACTCAAATACACAACCAAACATGTCCCACAACCAACAATAACTTCAACAACACAACTAACAACATCAACAACAACTAACAACTTCAACAACTTCAACAACAATCCAATCTTTTCTCAAATCATAAAAAAAGAGCTTGGTGTGTGGGGGAAAGGATCAGACCACACAAAGAACTCACATACCTTGATAGGGATCACCCCCGACGAAAATCCACGACGGAACTTGTTGATCTCCTTTCTCCTCTTCTTCTCCTCTTCTTCTCCTCTTCTTCTCTTCTTCTTCTCTCAAGAACCCTAACTCTTTCTCTTTTAAAATAGGATAAAAATGATCTAGAAATCAGCCTAACACACAATATAACCTCAAAAGAAATGGCTAGGGAAAAGACCAAAACGCCCTTAAAATTTCCGGACGGATTCCCTGCCAACTGCCCAACTTTCAATGGCCATAAATCGCTCATACGAACTCGAAATCGAGCAATCTCAGTGGCGTTGGAAAGATCATTCCACAAGCTTCGCAACCATAACTGGAACTACTCCTAACTCATCCTGATCTAGGAGTTACGACTGCTCAAAGTTGGCCAAAAATCACTGATTTCCACACTTAACCAAATTTTCCAGATTCAGTATTTTTCCAAAAAAATGGCTACTTCCAATTTCAAGCTTCTTCATAGCTATTTCAAATTTACGGATGTTACACCAATCCGTTCAACAACTAAATCTTTGTTGGTTGAAACATCATTTTGAAGAGATTTCAACTCTTTAATGATATGTTTGAATGCAGAATCCATAAACGCCTTCATTTCAACAAACTTAGCATCAATATTTTTTTCAAACTTCTCCAAGTCATTACGAACCTAACAAAATTAAAATAATATTAATACTTCATCAAACAACATTATGACAGTAAGTAAAAATTATAATTGAACCTTCGTAACTTCTTGAGCAATCTTCTGCAAATCGTTATTGAATGTCATACTTGGATCACTTCCAAAATTGTATGAAGAATTATGAGGCAAATCTTTGTCATTTTTCCGTACAACACTTTAAATCTGTACATTCTCATTTTGCCTTACATAGATATCGTGTTCACGCTTCTTGTTGAATGCTAAATCGGTCAAAACACTAAGGCTTTCCGCCTCAATACAAGCAAGCTCAGCATCCATGAACACAAGATCTTTAAATATAAATGGCACCAGAATAAAAAATTATGATTATAAGCTACTCATATAAAATAAATTTAATTAATAGTACCTAGAGAATTTCTATTACCTGATTGTCATATTTTCTGAACATTCCTTTCTTGAGATGGTCAAAATAGATCTTGTTTTCGAAATATCCCAATTGAATATTTGAGGAGTCCGATTGGATGTACGAATTGCAATTGCAACATCAACTATGTTTCAACATTCATAAAACCAAATTTGCAACGCAAGCGGAAACCCTTCAAACTTCACATAATCTAGATCTTTTTCCATTTGGCTCAATATAGAATGTCGTAGGTTGAAAAAAGAGATATTGCCCCAAGGATACGTAATGTATTGTCAGGACTCAACACATAAAAAATGATCATTTGGGATATGTGAATATTTTGGTGGGAAAGACAATATGAATGTACTAATTAAATAAATCATCGACATATTAAAAAAGTCTTCTTCCAAAATCAGTCCATCTTAATTAAACACTCTTATGAAATAAACTTTCAAAACCTTATCAATGGCATTTGGAAAGTAACGGGAAAGTAGCTTTGATGTACTGCTCGGATCATGGTCAAAACCCATACACCCACCACACTTGAAACCAGTAATTACCCTAAATTCACTAAGCCCAAAATGCAATGCTTTGCCATTTAAGTTAAAAACAAACACGTCATCCCGACTGTTAGATAAATGATTAACCAGGCTTCTAATGATTTGCGGTTGGACTTTCACTTGGAGTAAGTCTAAAATATAACCAAAAGGTGACTCTCTAAACAAATGAACACTGTCATTTTTTCCGAGCAGATTTGTTATATCAACAAAAACATTGATAGTGACATAGGAACACCAACGCGATTGTTTCTTCTTAATCTAAAAAATAATATATTACAAATTAATAAATTATAATAATAAGAAAATGCAAATATTATAATATAAACTAAGAAAACATTACCATCAAACAGTAAAATAATCAATACAGTAATGATAAAGGAAATTAAAAACTTACCTTTGGTGGCTGGGTCGTCCTTTTCCTTTTCTTACTAACCAAACTAACCCCTTTTAGCTTTACACCGGTCACACCTTTGCTCCCAGAAACCCCATCAACTCCTTACGGCAGAAAGAAAATAATTGAATGTTACAAACATCTTTCTAATAATCACAAAATTCACAATTTGCATGTCACCAAAAAAGGGGAAAAAATATATATACCTTTGAACATTGATCATTATTTACTCTTAATCTTTTAGATAGGGGGATTTCATCCTCAAAATCGATGTCGTGAGGATAATGAACTTCTAGCAATTTTTCTTTATCCTTCAACATTATTCCAACATCAGAATCATTATTTGGTTGAACTTTGTAGGATGATGATGAGTTGATAACAATACACCCATTAATTCTATCAGAGAATTCATTGATATCTCAAATACGAACTTTGTCAGGTGATTGAGTGAATGCATTCAACTAAAAAGATGGTCTTAAACATATTTTGGGTGTGCTGTCAACAACAACCACAAATTTATTAAGCCTAGGGCTTTTACGCGGCATCTTCAACATCGAATTGGAATGACAAGCGATTAAGTGGAGAAGATGTAAGGTTAATGAGATATGGATGAAGAAAATTGAAGGGTTAAATCGATATGAAAAAGTAGTTCTAATATTTCTTAGAACTATAACTCAGTTTTTGATAACTGTACCAACTTTATTGGTACCATAAAAATCTTTATATAAAAGGAATACATTAATATTATCCCAATAAAAGACTACAAAACGTAAAAAAGGAAATATAAAAAAATATTGAAACGCGTGAGAAAAGGATTTCTAATATTTATTGGAATTATGACTCAATTATTGATAACTATAGCAACTTTATTGGTACCATAAAAATCTTAATATAAAAGGGAATACATTAATATGCTAACAATAAATGAATACAAAACGTAAAAGAGTAAATAAAAAAAATAAGCAAACGTGTGAAAGTGGGTATGTTTAAGGAGAGAGAATATTTGATAAATTTAATACCTAATTACACTCCACATAATATGGCACAACTACTAAGCGATAAAGAGAGAAAAATTAGATAAAAATAATTAAGTTAAATACAAAAATTAAATGTTTTGCTCTGTATGTAATTTAAAAATCAGTTTGTACTTAAATATAAGTATATTGATATTTTGTTAATAGAAGTCTTAAGTAGTACATTTTTGTAATTTACTCATATAAAATACAAAAAAAAAATATAAGAAAAGACCTTACTATATATTGTAGGAGTAGAATAAACATGTCAACAATTAGGTCTTCACAGCATGCCCCGCTTTGCTTGGAAACATGAAGAGATTTAAAGCAAAGAAAGTGAAGGAAGTGGGTAATTTTTTATTCTTTCAAACTCCATTGAAGCATTTTGAAAAGAATGACCGAACCTTACTTCAGAGGTTGCCTACATATCCTTGATTAAAAGAAAATCAGGTTAGTGTAGTTCGAGAAAATTTGATAGCTGAAACTATCGAACATAGTGGTCAAGAGATTGCTTCTTATTGCTTGTCGCCATCTACTATCTATAGTAAGATAAAAGAAAAGAGCTAGAGAACTATGCTTCTCTACATTATAAGAGTTACAAGATCCCTACTTAATGTTTTTTCTTAAGGTCTTGTCTTGATCTTCAACTTACTTTGTGGGCTATCGATGATATTGATCGTGATGCTCTCTTGGTGGCTTGTGGATCATTCTTAGGTGCATGCGTTGACTTGAGTTGGCGATTGAAAATCAAACTCAAGATTACAAAATGAAGAACTCAAATAGGATGTGTTTCTTTTAAGAAAAGAAAGAGATGAGAATCTTGGATTAGGACATATAATACTAGAAAGAAATAAGAAATGAGGCGTATTGCCCTGAGAGATTCAAAAGGGACGTATTTTCTCTGTGAGTTGACATAAGATTGGGTGTATTACCCAAAATATGAACATAGTGCGTATTGTACCTAAATAGAGAATTAATGCGTATTGCACGTGAATGAATGACTGGTGTGCATTGCACATGAAAGAAAGATTAGTCCGTATTGCACATAAATGAAATACCGATACGTATTGCATGGGATTTAGATTGGTGCGTTTTGTATATGAAAGAAAGACAGGTGTGTTTTGCACATGAATAAAGGATGGGTGCATATTGCATGGAATTCGAACTGGTGCGTACTGCACGTGAAAGAAGACTGGTGCGTTTTGCACATGAATAAAATATAGGTGCGTATTGCACAGAATTCAAACTGGTGTGTATTGCACATGAAAGAAATATCGGTTTATATTACATGGAATTCAGGCTGGTGCGTATTGAACATGAAAGAAATACTGGTGTGTATTGCATGGAATTCAGGATGGTGTGTATTGCACTTGAATGAAAGATTGGTGTTTGTTACCCGAAGCTCTCGAATTGAGAGGCAAGAATGCGAATAGCATGAGATGAAACAACTAATATGTGAAGACATTGGAGAACTTCTTTTTTGTGATGTTTCATTTTTTACTTGTAATCCTGAATTTTCTTTTGTTCCTATGCTAAGCAAAATAAAGAGAAAATTATTCATTTAAAGTGGTGGTTGGTTTGTGGCCTTAATGTTCTGATCACTTGACCATACTCCATACAAATTTTATTCCAAGCCCTTGGCTGAACAACCCTTTGATTCTTTCTCTTTGTCAATCCAGGGACCTTGATATTGTTTGGTACTACCAAATATCATGGTGTGATTTATTTTCCAAAGAATGAATTTTCCTTTGAACATCTGAGGCGTTTTTAGTCCTTGCTCGATGGCATGCCAACTTATATATTCAAGCTTCACTTTGGGTAAACAGCAGTAAGCTATGCAATCTTTTACTTTGTTTTGCCAAGAAGTTATATAGAAAAGACTAGAAAAATATCGAACTTAAGAGTGTGAAAGATTGGATCAAGAAAGACTTATACTTAACAAAGGAAACTCCCTTTGATGAAAAGGAGAAAGAGAACTTATCTGGAGGCATATGTCGACTTTGAGTGAACCATGATATGCACTTTGGAATTGACCCCTGATCCATATGAGTTGTCTAGTTCTTAAAATCTAAACCATTATCAACTTAAATTGATCTTTATATCCTAAAAACTCTTCATGCAGATGTGCTGAGAAATGATACCCTTTCCAGATTTCTTCCACTTAGTCATTTCATGTTGTTCTGTCCCTTTATCTTAAGGTGCTTGTAAGGGTTTTCACTGATAAGATCTTATTCCTTGTTATCTTATGGTGCCTGTAAAGGTTTCACCAATAAGACTTTCTCCTTTTTTTCTGCTTATGGTTCCTACAAGGGTTTTCACTCATAAGTCCATTTTTTCGATGACTAACAATGTTTTCTCCAATGATCAATTTTCCATGCAAGACACATTGAATCTATTGTCCTTATAATTGATCCAGAAGTCAGTTGCTTGAATAGAATCACATTACAATTTTGTCACTATTCCATCAAATCAATAAAAAAAATGCCCTAGTTTCATATGAATACTGGTATATTCAAATCAATAAAAAAAAATTCCCTATTTTCATATGAATACTGGTATATTGATTTTTTTATGGTATGACCAATCCTCAAAAGATTGCCTACGTATCCTTTCAGAATTAGGTCAAACGTAGTTCAAATTTTTAAAGAGAGGATTTTTGGTTTTCTTTTTAAAAAGGTGCCTTTCTTCTCCCAACCATAAACTTGTCACAGTATCTTAGAACACATTATATGTAGTATCTTTTGACTACGTCCGCATTAACAACAATGCCTGTGATTTTTCCCTCTACATCAGTAAGTTGCAAAGCTCCTTTGGACAACACTTCCTTGATAAGATATGGACCTTGCCAATTTTGGGTAAATTTTCCTTTGGCTTCTTCTTGGTGCCGGAGAATGTGTTTTAAGACCAGTTGGCCTACTTCAAAATGTCTTGGGTACACCTTTTTGTTGTATGCATAGTCATCCTTTGCTGATAAAGCTGACCAAAACAAACAGTCGTCAATCATTTTTAATCTATTAATGTGAGCTGCTCTAGTCGAGTTTTGACCCATTCAGTATCTTCAATTTCAGCCTCAACAATAATTCGAACAGATGGAATTTTGACTTCCGCTGGTATCACAGCCTCAGTCCCATACACCATACACCAGTAAATAAGAAGTTGCACCAATCGAGGTGCGCACTGTTGTGCGATATCCTAAAGGTGCAAAAGGCAGTTTCTCATGCCATTGTCTGGTGCCTTGAACCATCTTCATAAGAATATTTTTGATATTCTTTTTGGTAGCCTCCATATCTCGGTTGGCTTTTGGTCGGTGTGGAGTAGAATTGTGATGCATAATTTTGACTTGCTCGCATACCTCCTTCATCAAATTGCAATTAAGGTCTGCAACATTACCTATGATGATAATTCTTAGGATACCAAAATGACAAATGATCATCATGTTGGAGGGTATTCCTCGATGGAGCGGCAAATCACCAAGGGAAAGGCATTGGAGCTGTCTTAGTGTCAGAAATCGGTCAGCACTATCCTTTGGCAGCTAAACTCCGATTTAACTGCACAAACAACATGGCAGAGTATGAAGCTTGCATCCTCGGTTTCCAGATGGCAATCGATATGAACGTTCATGAGTTATTGGTCATTGGAGATTCGGATTTGCTAATCCACCAGGTTCAAGGGGAATGGGCTGTGAAGAACCCAAAGATCACACCATACGTGCAGTATATACAGAAGTTGTGTAAAAGGTTCCACAGAATCGTGTTCAGACATACTCCTAGGATGCAGAATGAGTTGGCTGATGCCCTTGCCACCATTGCCTCAATGATTAAACACCCCGATACAAGTTATATTGATCCTTTGGATATCGAGTTAAAAGAGCAGCCTGTTCATTATTCACATGTCGAAGCAGAACAAGATGGCTTGCCATGGTATTTTGACATCAAGAAGTATTTGGAGACCAGGGCCTATCCTGAGAATGCAACTTTCAATCAGAAGAGGTCGATACGTCGTATGGCCCTCAATTTCTTTGCAAGTGGGGAAATCCTTTATAAAAGGACTCCAAATTTAGGTTTTCTCAGATGTGTTGATGCTAGTGAAGCTGTGAAGCTTCTGGAACAGATACATGCGGGAGTTTGTGGTATTCACATAAATGTACTCACTTTAGCAAGAAAGATCTTCCGAGCTGGTTATTATTGGATGACTATGGAGCACGATTGTTGCAAGTTTGTGCAAAAATGTCATAAATGTCAAGTACATGGTGATTTGATTCGAGTACCGCCCCATGAACTCAATGGTATGAGTTCGCCTTGGCCGTTTGTAGTTTGGGGCATGGACGTCATTGATCCAATAGAGCCAGCCGCCTCCAATGGACACAGATTCATTCTGGTTGCCATTGACTACTTTACCAAGTGGGTGGAAGCAGCTTCATATAAGTCGGTGACCAAGAAAGTTGTAGCTGATTTTGTTCGCAACAGTCTGATATGTAGGTTTGGGGTGCCAAAATCCATCATTACTGATAATGGAGCAAATCTCAACAGTCACTTGATGATAGAGATATGTGAATAGTTCAAGATTACTCACCGAAACTCAACCGCTTATCGTCCCCAAATAAATGGAGCTGTAGAAGCCGCCAACAAGAATATAAAGAAGATTCTGAGGAAAATGGTTGATAATCGCAGAAGTTGGCATGAGATGATACCATATGCTTTGTTGGGTTACAGAACAACTGTCAGAACATCAATTGGAGCCACTCCGTATTTGTTGGTATATGGAACGAAAGCAGTTATACCTGCAACAGTTGAAATACCTTGGTTGAGAATCATCCAGGAGGCTGAGTTGAATGATGCTGATTAGGTCCGCAAGCGGATGGACCAGTTGACCTTGATTGATTAGAAGAGAATGGTTGCTGTTTGTCACGATCAACTTTACCGACGGAGAATGATCCATGCTTTTCACAAGAAAGTAAGATCCAGAATGTTTGAGGTTGGTCAGTTGGTTCTCAAACATATTTTCCCTCATCAAGATGAATATAAAGGAAAATTTGCACCAAATTGGCACAGACCTTACATGGTTCGTAAAGTGTTACTTGGAGGTGCTTTGATCCTGTTGGAGATGGATGGAACGGAATGGCCAAAGCCAATCAACTCAGATGCTGTCAAGAGATATTATGTGTGAAGTCTTAGTTTGTACTTCTGTCATTTCTTTGTGGTCGCTATATTTGCTTGTAATCGCTTTGTTTAGAATTTTATCCCTTTTGTAATGAACTACGTCTGACCTGAATTCTCAAGAATGAGATACGTAGACGGCCTATGTCGGCCTCGGTCACCCCTTTATTCCTTTTTAAAATGTTCTCTTTGTATTTGAACTACGTTCGACCTGAATTCTCAAGAATGAGATACGTAGGCGGCCTATGTCGGCCTCGGTCGGTTCCTTATTTAAATTTTTTATTTTGTTAATCCTTGAGAAGTGGAACTACATTTGACCTGATTCCTGTCTCAACGGGATACGTAGGCGCCACAAGGGCTCGGTCATATTTCCCTTAAGGTTTCTATTTCTCTTTACAATAGAAACTGGGATAGAATTTTTGAGAGGAACTCAGAAATTCTCGAGAAGAATATCTCTCCAGCAAAGTCAAGACTGAAGTCACATTGAGAATCGTAACTGGGACAGAATTTTTTGAGAAAATCCCAAAATTCCATGATTTGTTCATCTAACAGCTCAAAATACGCTACGACAGTCGACTGGGATAGAAATTTTTGAGGACATCCTCAAAAATTTCAATAAGGCTCATCGAAAGTTTGGAACGGCTTTAAATACTTCCCAGAAACTAATCAGATAGACCTCGAGGCATCAACTTCAAAGACATTCACTAAGCTTGACGTGACATGACACTTAGCAGTGACGTTTTCCAAACATTACTTTTTGAAAATCTGTTTTCCTTAAAACTTTTCTTTCGTGTTTTAATTATTTTGTATAACAAATGTCTTGTCTTATCTACCAAGAAGCGGGAGATCAAAGAAATCAATTGGAGATAGCCAGAAAAGGATCAGACAACCAAAAAGGTCGATACAGATCAGTTCATTTTAAACTAACAATTTTTCTGTAGATGCAGGGCTATAGGTTTACCTCAGAATCAGTATATTCTTCTATGCAATGAATACAGAGAGGTCAAAAGGCGAGGATCTCCCCAAAATTAACAGTTTCTCTGTGGATGCAGGAAATATGTTATGCTTCTTATACCAAATAATTGGGAATGGAAATATTATTATTCAATTTCCAGCAAAGCGAAATCTATAACAAACATGCTACTATGTTCAGAGACGGAACAAACAAAAAAGAGAGCAATATTGTTATTTTCCAGCTACCAAGATGCCTGGAAGACATTTATCTGTATTATATTATTAGATATGATAATACTATTACCTTGAAGGTTATCTATATCGCATTGTCAAATGAGATGATACCAATACTCCGAAGATTATTTTATTGTCAAAAAGACAATGCCACCACTATAAGATACCTGTAAGATCACCAAAATTGTTCGGTGAAGCATCATCTCTGTTTTGTATCGGGAGGCATCATCATCACTTTCATGCATTGAGAAAATTCACGCATCGCAAAAAAATTCATGCATTGGGAAAAATTCATGCATTGAAAAAAATTCATACATTGCGAAAAAATTCATGCATCGCGAATATTCATGCATTGAGAAAGATTCATGCATTGCGAAAAAATTCATGCATCGCAAAAATTCAAGCATTGAGAAAAATTCATGTATCGATAAAAATTCATGCATCGCGAAAATTCATGCATTGAGAAAATTCATGCATTGCAAAAAAATTCATGCATCGTGAAAATTCATGCATTTAGAAAAAATTCATGCATTGAGAAAAATTCATGCATCGCAAAAATTCATGCATTGAGAAAATTCATGCATCGCAAAAAATTCTTGCATCGCGAAATTTCATGCATTGAGAAAAATTCATGCATTGCAAAATATTCATGCATCGCAAAAATTTATGCATTGAGAAAATTCATGTATCGCGACAAATTCATGCACCACAAAAATTCACGCGTTACAAGAAAAAATTCATGCATCATGGAGAGCAAATTCATGCATCGCGAAGAGTCATTCATAGAGTATTATCAAACGAGATAATACCATCACCCTGAGGGACATCATCAATAGAATATTCTAAACCTACAGAAGGATCTTCATTATCATTATCCTACCGATGGATCAATATTATCCTACCGATGGATCTCCTTTATCAACATCATCATCCTGACAATGAAACATCATCATCATAATGTCATGTAGCAGCACTACACTACCAATGGATCAACATCATCTTACCAATGGATTATTGTCATCTTACTAATGAATAAACATCATTATTATTTTCATTTGCAAGAACGATGTCAAAAGAATTATCAGCATATTGCATCAGCCTATTTTATTACTTCGACATCAAAGAATAGTGCAGTGAAGATTATATTGCAAATATAATATACAAGCTTTATTTGCTTTACGTCAAACCCGATGAAGTTGACGTCAAAAGTTCAAGGAGAGAAATTAAGAGTCAACACGGTAAAAGACACTATCTCCCCATTTGAATCGCACTTTTATACTAATGAGTTTTATCTCAGTCTTTGTCGAGAGCATCAGAGAGGATGAATTCTCAAAACAAACCACAGGTGTGGACCACATTGAAAAGGATGTAGCACAACGTGGAACTTTTTCTTAGCAGCGAACTGGGACATAGTCCAAAGAGGAGTGCCAAGCTCTTAAGACGCAAGTAGAGGAGCGACTTCCACCACAATCAAACCACACCCCTCTCGAAAAGCATGTGGATTTTTCTTTAAGTTTATTGGTTTCAATTTCACATTTGAAAAATCTTGGTTCCCCCCGGATGCAGCTATCCACTCCGAGTGACAACATACCAAGAGTCTTGGGAAGTATGCCCGTGTAAGTTCTTAATTATGGGTGTGAAGCGCGCCACATTCATGGCTAAGAGGTTGCAAGCCTCCTTTCCATACTCGATTTATTTTGTCACTCCTCCAGAACCAAAGGTTATCTTGCATAATAGATTTCCTTTTCAACCGATCGAGTCGAACTACAAGCAGCCTGATTCCTAAGTTGAGGGATATAACAGCAAATACATCCAGGATATGTACAGGTGTTCGGGAGCAAGAAATGCGTAAAAAGAGCTGATATACATGCTCGTATACACTGATATACAGCCCGTATATACCCAAAATGGGATTGAGCAAAGGTCCAAAATTTTCCGGCGAATTTGGCCCAAATTCAAATTTCTCCCTTACTCCTTAATTATATTGTGATTATTTATTATTGTCGTCTAACTCTAAATTTTTAATTTTTAATTAACTTAATTAAATCCCCAAAGTATGAACTATTTATTTTGCGTTAGTTTACTTTGACAAATTTCATTTTTTATCAACTCTTGCATCTTTATTTTCTTATTCAAATGTTTTCTATTCAAAACTTTCGCCTACTTTTAATTAATTTGAAATGATCTCTTGGTTTATAAACTAAAATGGTGTAAATTATTTTTAAAATAATTCAAACGAATACTAACTAATCTAGTTTCGTTAAATTCTAATTACTTGCAATTTAATTCGAATGTTTCATTTTTAGTCCCTTTCTTTCAAAATAAATAAATAAAATAATGTGTTATCTATTTAATTATTTTCTAAAAGCTAATCATATTGTAAATTGTTATTCCTTTTTTTTTTTTTTATAAATTATAATTAGTCAAATATTTTTTAGTCAAGTCGCAGGTCAACTGCATGTTAGCGGGCACTTCGGATGCCTAAACCCTTCTTGAAGTGTAAATTGAACCCCGAACCCTCTTTGGTATTTTTCAAATGATTTTTTCTGTTTAAATCTTTGAAAGTTAGGTTTTCTTAATTTCTTTAAAAAATTAAGTGGCGACTCTTTCCTAAGTATTTTTCTTAAATTGTTTTATACTTAAAACATTTCAAAAAGTGATTTTTTCTACTGACAGGAAAATTACGGCACAACAGAAAAGCAGTACGAATGGATGAAAAAACCATCGTCGTGGATCGATTTAATGCCGGATACGATGAAACCTACAAAGCATGGTTGAAAGACAATATACAAGGTATCTCCTTCCCCGTTCCAAATATTTATCGCAGTGTGGAGGACAAAGAATCCAAAGCTTTGATAGAATTAAGAGAGGTGAAAAAAGAAGCTCAGAAAATGCACCATGAATTCCTTTGAAAACAGGAAGAAGATAGATATGCCTTTGAGAGCGTAACTCAAGAATTAGAAAGTTTGAGAAGCGATCTGAGAGAGCTTAATTTATGGGTTGGAGATAAGAAAAGTGGGATATGTCACGAAAATTGGGAAGAGAAAGGTCGTCAGAGCGAAGGATACTTGCTAATGATCCAGTACAGACATCAGTATCTCATGGCACAGAACAAGGGAAACAAATCAGAAGCAGGGCCATCGGGGACATCTTAGTGGACTTCGCCCCTGCGTGGGTTTTTTCTATATGTACTTGTTGTTTGCCCCTGCGTGGGCTTGACTTTCCTATATTTTGGTACTCTCGACCCCTGCGTAGGCCTTTCATTTTTGGTGTTTCCTGTTTGTCCCCTATTTCCTCGTTTATTTTCGCTTTTTTGAACATCATTTTATATGCAAAATTTACTTTGGGGTAACAAAATGGTCCAATTCTACACATACATCTTTCAAATACGCTAGGCCTACCCTTCGCACAAAAGGGCCTCCCTATTTGTTTAGGACGCGCGTTAGCCGCTTGTGTGCTTTAACTGCTTATGTGGTATGTTGCTTTGAATGAGGAAATTTTAGCCCATTCTTTTTCTTAAATTGTCTAAATTTGCTAAACATAAGTCACTACTCCAAAATGTTCGACCAAAATTCCACGGGTCTTAAGCTTCTCAGTCAAACATAAAAATCCAACTACCAAATCCTAAGACATTACTCTATCATCTCAGGAAAGGTAAAATCACAGCTAAGATGGAAAAAGGGAAGAGTATCGACATAGAGTTAACCAAAGAAGATTTGAGGATGCAATTTGTCACGCCCCGAGCCTACACCCCAGACGTGACCGGCACTTGAAGACCATCGCTTGCCCCCAAGCAAACCCTTGGCCTGGCTTTCTTAACTTAGTGGAAACTTAACTCAACAGGATAACTCAATGCAATGAAAGGTTATAAAACAACTCAACTGAAAGTAATTTGCCAACAAGGCATCTCGAGTCTCAAAATAGGATATTTAAATATAAACATGCATGAGAGACTCCAAACGAACTGACTGACTGTCTGACTGTCTATGAAGCCTCTAAATACTGAGATGGATGTTGGGACAGACCCCGCAACATCCTAATAAAACAAAAACTAAGAACACAAAATAATTGAGTCCTCCGGAATGCAAGGAGGCTTACCACTGACTCTGGAGTGCTCAGATGGATCAACGACGTGCAGGATGCTGATCCGGGGTACCTGTATCTGCATCATAAGACAATGCAGGCCAACTGGCATCAGTACATGGAAGGTACTAGTATGCGAGCTGGAAAACTAAGCAACAAAGGCTAGAAGGAAATTTGGAAGAAACTGAAAAGTTTACCTTGTTCAACTCAACTCAACCTGACTGACTTCTTTCAATATAAGGCAATTTAAAACAAGTGTGATATAAAGAAAGACTGTTTAAAACATGTTATAACTCTGTGTGTATACAAGGATACAATAAGCCTGAGATGTATATAGAAATACAATTGAACTGATGTATATAAAATACAATAATTTTCGTGTATAAAAATACAATAACTGCGGTGGGAGTTTCTCTAACCGACAACCATCACATAAGAGCTAAGGTGATGATACAGCGATCAACCTCACGTTGCCAGAGCATCCTATACCCGGCCAAAGGTATAAGACCTGAACTACCTAATGGATCCACTAGTCTAATATGAAAAGGATTCATCTAAAGAGTATGATCCTTTCTTTTTTTACCCATGGTGGCTAACATGGTTCTATAGGGGCTGTGGGTTCTTTGAACGCTCCCCCAATTCGGTGCTCGATACTACTCCCAAAAAATGTACTGGCTCTTATGTTTTTAAAATACATTTCTTCCTGCTGACATGAGATAATTACTCAAAAAAAGAAAAAAACTATCCCGAAGGCTCTTTGGAAATTTTAGTTTCCAACCTTGTTTAAATGTAAAGACAATTCTTTAAAACTTCTTTGGAAATACATAGTTCCCTAATAACTTTGAGAAAATGAACTCAACTTGAAACTTGAGACTCTTTACTTAGCTTGAAACTCTAAGCTCTTTGCTTGACTTGACACTTGAGTCAAAAAAAATAAGGTTAAAACGTTCAATAAAGACTCTTGAACAACTTTACAACTAGCTTGACTTGCTTAACTTCTAAGCTTAACTCTTAATTTCTAACTTCACTTGACTTCTAACTAACTCTCCTTAAATTGGAATTTTGGATTCAAGGTGTTTGCTCACATGTTACGGATGAGTTCTTGACTTTTAGAAGTACCTTGGAGTGTTGGAAACAACTAGGAAACATAGGTATAATACCTAGGAACAAAAATAAAATAATAAAATAAAAATGGGAAATTAAGGTAACGGGAAGGATTGGCGTCCTTGGCGCTCTAAGAGGCGCGGGGCGCCAGCCTTCAACTTCAAACGGGACTGCTGGCCACTCTGCTAGGCACCAGCCCTCAGCTTCAAAGGGGACTGCTGGACACTCTGCATTCTGCCAGGTGTCAGCCCTCTTCCCAGAAAAAAAAAAAAAACCGACTTTTCTCCCTCTTTTCTTCAACTCTAAACCACCCTTACTTCAATGGATTTAACCCCAAACACTAGGGATCATCAATCTCTCACATACAATAAATTACAACTCAAATACACAACCCAATCATGTCCCACAACCAACAATAACTTCAACAACACAACTAACAACATCAACAACAACTAACAACTTCAACAACTTCAACACCAATCCAATCTTTTCTCAAATCATAAAAAAAAAATGAGCTTGGTGTGTGGGGGAAAGGATCAAACCACACAAGGAACTCACATACCTTGATAGGGATCACCCCCGATGAAAATCCACGACGGAAACTTGTTGATCTCCTTTCTCCTCTTCTTCTCCTCTTCTTCTCTTCTTCTTCTCTTCTTCACTCTCAAGAACCCTAACTCTTTCTCTTTTAAAAATAGGATAAAATGATTCAGAATCAGCCTAACACACAATATAACCTCAAAAGAAATGGCTAGGGAAAAGACCAAAATGCCCTTAAAATTTTCGGATGGATTCCCTGCCAACTGCCCAACTTTCAATGGCCATAACTCGCTCATACGAACTCGAAATCGAGCAATCTCAGTGGCGTTGGAAAGATCATTCCACAAGCTTCATAACCATAACTGGAACTACTCCTAAGTAATCCTGATCTAGGAGTTACGACTGCTCAAAGTTGGCCAAAAATCACTGATTTCCATACTTAGCCAAATTTTTCCAGATTCTATATTTTATTATTTTGCCATTTTTTCCCAAAAATGGCTACTTCCAATTTCAAGCTTCTTCATAGCTATTTCAAATTGCCAGATGTTACAATATCTCCCCCTTGGGAACATTCGTCCTCGAATGAGGTGATTCTTACTAAGCTAAGGGTGCAACAACAACTCAAACACCCAACAAGCAACTATGCAACAACAACAACAATATGCCCACTATAATTTAAAGAGCACTATGAAGGAAATTAATACCTTGATCTGCGGATTCAAAGAGATATGGATATCTCTTCTTCATGTCTTCTTCGGCTTCCCAAGTAGCTTCCTCAACAAATTGGTTCCTCCAAAGGACCTTGACTGAGGCTACATCCTTTGTTCTCAACCTTCGAACTTGCCGATCTAAAATTTGAACAGGAATCTCCTTATAAGATAAGTTATCTTTGATCTTGATACTTTCAGTCGGTAGGATCAATGAAGGATCGCCTATGCACTTCTTCAACATGGAGATATGAAATACCGGATGGACCGCTGCTAGCTCCTGTGGTAGCTCCAACTCATAAGCTACATTGCCAACTCTCTTGACTATGCGATAAGGTCCAATATATCGGGGGTTAAGTTTCCCTTTCTTACCAAACCTCATAACCCCCTTCATGGATGAAACCTTCAAATATACCCAATCATCTACTTCAAACTCTAACGCCCTTCTCCTAACATCAGTGTAGGATTTCTGATGACTCTGTGCTGTTTTCAACCTCTCTTGAATCACTTTCACCTTCTCCATAGCTTGGTGAACTAAATCTTGTCCTATCAACTGTGTTTCACCCACTTCAAACCATCAAATAGGAGACCTACATCTTCTCCCATAAAGAGCTTCATATGGGGCCATCTGGATGCTAGAGTGATAACTGTTGTTGTAGGCAAACTCAATGAGAGGTAGGTGATCATCCCAATTACCTTTGAAATCGATCACACAAGCTCTCAACATATCTTCTAAAGTCTGAATAGTGCGCTCTGCTTGCCCATCAGTCTGAGGATGAAAGGCAGTACTGAAGTTTACATTTGAACCCAAGCCTTTCTGAAAAGATTTCCAGAACTGTGCAGTAAACTGTGCACCTCTATCTGAAATAATGGAGATTGGGACTCCATGAAGTCTCACTATCTCTCGAATATACAACTTGGCATAATCTTCTGCTGAAAGGGTAGTCTTTACCGGTAGAAAATGAGTTGACTTTGTCATTCTGTCGACAATCACCCAAATAGAATCATGCTGTCTGCGAGACCTTGGCAACCCTGTGATGAAATCCATATTGATCATCTCCCACTTCCACTCTGGAAGTTCTATCCTCTGAGCCAAACCACCGGGCCTTTGGTGTTCAACTTTCACTTGTTGGCAATTAGGACACTTAGCAACAAACTCAGGAATGCCCTTCTTCATGCCATTCCACCAATAAACTTCACGCAAATCACGATACATCTTGGTGGAACCCGGATGAATAGAATATCTGGAGCTGTGAGCTTCCACCATAATCCTCTCTTGGAGTCCATCTACCATAGGTACACACAATCTACCTTGAAATCTCAAAACACCATCTCCCCTTTGTTCAAAAGCTAATACTCTTTGCTTTTGAACATTTGCCTTCAACTCAAGCAAAATGGGATCTTGATCTTGCTTCTCTTTCACTTCTGACATTAATGATGACTCGGCCCTGCTCGTCACTGCTATTCCTCCTTCTACGGAATCTGTAAATATGACCCCCAGGCATGCCAGTCTGTGCACATCTTTTGCTCACTCTCTCCTTCCTTCTTCAATATGGGCGGTGCTACCCATAGACAACCTGCTCAAAGAATCAGCAACAACATTAGCCTTACCTGGGTGGTAAAGAATACTCAGGTCATAATCCTTGAGTAACTCTAACCACCTCCTCTGTCTGAGATTAAGCTCCCTCTGCGTAAGCACATATTGAAGGCTCTTGTGATCAGTGAATATGTCGACATGCACACCATACAAGTAATGACGCCATATCTTCAAAGCAAATACTACAGCAGCTAGCTCTAAATCATGGGTTGGGTAGTTCTTCTCATGAACCTTCAACTGTCTGGAGGCATAAGCTATAACTTTGCCATTCTGCATTAAGACACAACCCAAACCAACTCTAGATGCATCACAATACACCACAAAACCTTGAGTACCTTCTGGTAGCGTCAAAACTGGAGCTGTAATCAATCTCTTTTTCAATTCCTGAAAGCTTTTCTCACAAGCTTCAGACCATTGAAATTTCACCGTCTTCTGAGTCAACTTTGTCAAAGGAGATGCAATAGTCGAGAACCCTTCAACAAACCTTCTATAATAGCCAGCCAAACCCAAGAAACTCCTAATTTCAGTTGTAGATGTGGGTCTAGGCCAATTCTGCACTGCCTCAATTTTTCGAGTATCAACTTTAATTCCATCACCGGACACAATGTGGCCTAGGAACGCCACAGACTTAAGCCAAAACTCACATTTAGAGAACTTGGCATACAACTCTTTATCTTTCAAAGTTTGAAGAACTATTCTGAGATGGCTAGCATGATCTTCTTCATTCCTTGAATAGATTAGTATGTCATCAATAAAGACAATAACAAACATATCTAAATAAGGTTTGAAAACTCTATTCATCAAGTCCATGAAAGCTGCCGGTGCATTGGTCAAACCAAAGGACATGACTAAAAACTCATAATGACCATACCTGGTTCTGAAAGCTGTCTTTGGGATATCACATTCCCTTACCCTTAACTGATGATAGCCTGATCGGAAGTCAATCTTTGAAAAACAAGTGGCACCCTGAAGCTGATCGAAAAGATCATCTATCCTCGGAAGAGGGTACTTGTTCTTGATGGTAACCTTATTCAACTGGCGGTAGTCTATACACATTCTAAGGGAACCATCTTTCTTTCTCACAAACAAGACCGGAGCTCCCCAAGGCGAGACACTTGGTCGAATGAAACCCTTATCTAGGAGATCTTTCAACTGCTCTTTCAACTCTTTCAACTCTGCTGCACATAAACCATCAACCTTTATTTGTCCATGTCCCCGATAAGCATTGCGGCCCTACCTTCCTTGCTCGACAACCGAGACAACCCAGCAACAAACAAGCTCATTCTATTCCTCATGTCCGCAACCATCTCCGGAGCAT
Source organism: Solanum bulbocastanum (assembly GCA_037074985.1). Taxonomy (NCBI): domain Eukaryota; kingdom Viridiplantae; phylum Streptophyta; class Magnoliopsida; order Solanales; family Solanaceae; genus Solanum; species Solanum bulbocastanum. The sequence continues at coordinate 14,562,781 of CM073597.1, read as the reverse complement.
AGCGGGATAATTGTGTGAACTTCAGACTGTACTCATGAACACTCAAAGAATCCTGCTTAAGTGTGAGGAACTCACGTACCTTGGCCTCTCTTAACTCTCGAGGAAAGAAATGCCCTAAGAAAGCTTCCTCAAAACCAGCCCAACTCGCAGGTGGTGCATTCTCAGCTCTACTTCTTTTCCACTGGTCAAACCAAGTTCTAGCAACATCCTTCAATTGATATGCAGCTAGTTCAACCCGCTCAATATCTGCTACATGCATCACATCAAAAATCTTCTTCAACTCCTCAGTGAAGTTCTCTGGATCCTCAGTAGTATTTGAACCCATGAAACTCGGAGGATTCATCCCCAAGAACTCACGAATCCTTGAAGTGTCAGCTCCTTCATGTCGAGCTCCTCCTTGCTGACCAATTTGATTAGTCACAGCTTGACTCAGAATTCTAATTGCCTCTCTAAACTCGACATTAGAAACTTCCCCTTGATCTTGCACTCCCGGGACATAAGGTAACTCTTGCTCATCAACATAACGTCTAGGAAGACGCCCTCCACCAACTCTTCGAGGAGGCATGATTATCTGAAAACACGCGCAAGCGCGGATTAGAAAGAAACTTTTTAGAGGTTAACTCTAACGCATGAAAGGAGTGTGAAAGAAATGAGAAATCTTCCTAAATGTTGCAGCCTCCCAATTATAGATGTGGCGCGCTTCACACCGATAACTAGGACTCTACAGACACGGCTTCATAGACCCCCTAGGACTCTTGAACTCTGTGCTCTGATACCAAGTTTGTCACGCCCCGAGCCTACACCCCAGACGTGACCGGCACTTGAAGACCATCGCTGGCCCCCAAGCAAACCCTTGGCCTGGATTTCTTAACTCAGCGGAAACTTAACTCAACAGGATAACTCAATGCAATGAAAGGTTATAAAACAACTCAATTGAAAGTAATTTGCCAACAAGGCATCTTGAGTCTCAAAATAGGATATTTAAATATAAACATGCATGAGAGACTCCAAACTAACTGACTGACTGTCTGACTGTCTATGAAGCCTCTAAATACTGAGATGGATGTTGGGACAGACCCCGCAACATCCTAATAAAACAAAAACTAAGAACACAAAATAATTGAGTCCTCCGGAATGCAAAGAGGCTCACCACTGACTCTGGAGTGCTCAGCTGGATCAACGACGTGCAGGATGCTGATCCAGGGTACCTGTATCTGAATCATAAGACGATGCAGGCCAACTGGCATCAGTACATGGAAGGTACTAGTATGCGAGCTGGAAAACTAAGCAACAAAGGCTAGAAGGAAATTTGGAAGAAACTGAAAAGTTTACCTTGTTCAACTCAACTCAACCTGACTGACTTCTTTCAATATAAGGCAATTTAAAACAAGTGTGATATAAAGAAAGACTGTTTAAAACATGTTATAACTCTGTGTGTATACAAGGATACAATAAGCCTGAGATGTATATAGAAATACAATTGAACTGATGTATATAAAATACAATAATTTCCGTGTATAAAAATACAATAACTGCGGTGGGAGTTTCTCTAACCGACAACCATCACATAAGAGCTAAAGTGATGATACAGCGATCAACCTCACGCTGCCAGAGCATCCTATACCCGGCCAAAGGTATAAGACCTGAACTGCCTAATGGATCCACTAGTCTAATATGAAAAGGATTCATCTAAAGAGTATGATCCTTTCTTTTTTTACCCATGGTGGCTAACATGGTTCTATGGGGGCTGTGGGTTCTTTGAACGCTCCCCCAATTCGGTGCTCGATACTACTCACAAAAAATGTATTGGCTCTTATGTTTTTAAAATACATTTCTTCCTGCTGACATGAGATAATTACTCAAAAAAAGAGAAAAACTATCCTGAAGGCTCTTTGGAAATTTCAGTTTCCAACCTTGTTTAAATGTAAAGACAATTCTTTAAAACTTCTTTGGGAATACATAGTTCCCTAATAACTTTGAGAAAATGAACTCAACTTGAAACTTGAGACTCTTTACTTAGCTTGAAACTCTAAGCTCTTTGCTTGACTTGACACTTGAGTCAAAAAAAATAAGGTTAAAACGTTCAATAAAGACTCTTGAACAACTTTACAACTAGCTTGACTTGCTTAACTTCTAAGCTTAACTCTTAATTTCTAACTTCACTTGACTTCTAACTAACTCTCCTTAAATTGGAATTTTGGATTCAAGGTGTTTGCTCACATGTTACGGATGAGTTCTTGACTTTTAAAAGTACCTTGGAGTGTTGGAAACAACTAGGAAACATAGGTATAATACCTAGGAACAAAAATAAAATAATAAAATAAAAATGGGAAATTAAGGTAACGGGAAGGATTGGCGTCCTTGGCGCTCTAAGAGGCGCGGGGCCCCAGCCTTCAACTTCAAACGGGACTGCTGGCCACTCTGCCAGGCACCAGCCCTTAGCTTCAAAGGGGACTGCTGGACACTCTGCATTCTGCCAGGTGCCAGCCCTCTTCCCAGAAAAAAAAAAAAACCGACTTTTCTCCCTCTTTTCTTCAACTCTAAACCACCCTTACTTCAATGGATTTAACCCCAAACACTAGGGATCATCAATCTCTCACATACAATAAATTACAACTCAAATACACAACCCAATCATGTCCCAAAACCAACAATAACTTCAACAACACAACTAACAACATCAACAACAACTAACAACTTCAACAACTTCAACACCAATCCAATCTTTTCTCAAATCATAAAAAAAAATGAGCTTGGTGTGTGGGGGAAAGGATCAAACCACACAAGGAACTCACATACCTTGATAGGGATCACCCCCGACGAAAATCCACGACGAAAACTTGTTGATCTCCTTTCTCCTCTTCTTCTCCTCTTCTTCTCTTCTTCTTCTCTTCTTCACTCTCAAGAACCCTAACTCTTTCTCTTTTAAAAATAGGATAAAATGATTCAGAATCAGCCTAACACACAATATAACCTCAAAAGAAATGGCTAGGAAAAAGACCAAAATGCCCTTAAAATTTCCGGACGGATTCCCTGCCAACTGCCCAACTTTAAATGGCCATAACTCGCTCATAAGAACTCGAAATCGAGCAATCTCAGTGGCGTTGGAAAGATCATTCCACAAACTTCCCAACCATAACTGGAACTACTCCTAAGTCATCCTGATCTAGGAGTTACGACTGCTCAAAGTTGGCCAAAAATCACTGATTTCCACACTTAGCCAAATTTTTCCAAATTCTGTATTTTATTATTTTGCCATTTTTTTCCAAAAATGGCTACTTTCAATTTCAAGCTTCTTCATAGCTATTTCAAATTGCCGGATTTTACAAAATTGCGGCAGCTCGGGCAAGAGGTCCAAAAAACCAGAGAAAGGAGAATTGAAGTGGAGATCGCCACCGCAGTCGTACAAGCAGTAAATGTAGCACTAGACGCGGATTTAGCAGCTAAGATGGCGAGATATGCTATCATAAATGAAGAGACGACCACTATGCGGAAGAAACACGATGTCTTCAACAAAGATATAACTAGGAGGCCCCAAAAGATATACGAAAAATGTTCTTTCTTCAATACAGAAGTCAATAGTGGCCCCAGGGACACTCACCCTAGAGTTACTGAAGAAGATACTGGGGAGGAAATTGTCTATAAGCCTCCTTTCAAGGGACAGTGGAGAGAAGAGAATGAAAATAGCCCTTGAAGCATATAAGGTTACACCCCGTGGTTAATGTGACAATTAGAAGAAGAATGGCTTGAATAAAGACAAATTTTATCTTTTAGGAGCTTTATTATCTATCTTTCACTTTTCTTGTAATCGCAAAAAATGAATGAATGAATGAAAATGAAAATTTTGTTTGAATTCGAACTACGTAGGGCCTGAATTCTCTTTATGAGATACGTAGGCAGCCTTTTAAGGCCCGGCCCCTATCTTTTGAAAATTTTCCTTTTCCCTCTTCATTCTACAAGAAAACATCGGATTCAGATTCAATAGATGCCGAAAGACACAACGAGAAGACCTTAGCTCAACGTGATTTAACCTTTCTGAATCGGTAGCCCCAAAATAAAGACTAGTAAATTCCTGCCTGGTCAAAAGTCAGTCTCCAATATTCGTGGGTTAACATGTTCTCAAACAAAGCAACTCTTATGTGTCTACATGCCCTCTATGTGATATTTTGCATTATTTGTCATAAATCAAAACTAACGAATCTGCCTTTGAGTTGTTTCCTCCACAAGTAGTTGGAACTGATCTGTGTTGATAAGCTGGCTAAACATCCCCACTTTACAAGATCAAAAGTGCCTACAGATTCCTTCCCTGGTCAAAGTTCTCAGAAGGGCAAGTCTAAAATGGGTGACAACGTTGAAGATACTAACTTAACAGATGTTGTCGTGGCTCAGCCCGTCGTCGCTGATCAGAATGAGTTGATTATTCAGCTGATGCAACAGATCGCTGAAATGTGGGTTGAAATGCAAAGGAGGCAAGATTCGTCCAATCCAGTTTTCGTGCCGGCAGATGGAAGGCCTCCACTTCACTTTCCTCCTTCAACTACGGGACAGACTTAAAACCCACCCCCCAATCCTGCTCATAATCCATCAATCGTTGACCTAACCACTCAAAACCCCTAGTATGCCTCCGCCTCCTATCAGACACCACCACCTCCTCCAAACACCAACCTCCAAATACCGGTTCCTCCCCAAAATGCCAACCTCCAAACTGGTCCACCCCCTCAAAGCCAACACATTAACAACCCACAAACTTCCTTCCGTCATCCAAACCAACATACCAACCCCCAAAATTTCCCCAAAAACTACCAAGCCACTCCAAATGCCCAAAGTCCCTCCATTGCTCCACCCCTACCTCAAAAGGCCGTTTTCCAAATTCCAGTCCCCAATGAGCATGACGCCAATGGTTCTGAGTTTGACCATTATGAAGAACAGGAAAGAGAGTGGAGGTCAAAGGAAGAGGCCGCCAAGTTGAACATGAAGGAAGAAATCAGGAAAGCCATGAAGGAGTTATAGTGTATTCCTGAAGTCGCCGATTTGAATTATCAAGACTTATGCATTCATCCAAACTTGGACCTCCCAGAAGGATTCAAGGTACCAAAGTTTGACGTTTTCAGAGGAACAGGGAACCCTTTGGCGCATTTAAGGGTATATTGTGATCAACTCGTGGGAATTGGGAGAGATGAAGCTCTACTGATGCGGCTTTTTAGCCGAAGTCTAAGTGGAGAGGCTATGGAATGGTTCACCTCACATGAGACGCGATAGTGGCCTAGCTGGAATGTTTGGCTAAAGACTTTATTGAACGATTCGCTTATAATGTGGAGATCGTTCCTGATCGTTATTCTTTGGAGAAGATGAAGCAAAAGTCAAACGAAAGCTATAGAGAATTTGCATATAGATGGAGAAAGGAGGCAGCTAGGGTTCGGCCTCCTATGTCGGAGACAGAAATTGTTGAAGTATTTGTGCGGATTCAAGAGCCTGAGTATTATGACAGAATCATGTTGGTCGTTGGGGCGAAGTTCGCTGAGATAGTCAAGGTAGGTGAGACTATCAAAGATGGATTAAAAATCGAGAAGATTACCCGTGTTGCTGGATCGCTCTGATCTTCGGGTTTGTTGAAGAAGAAGAGAGAAGATGTGTCTGCTATATCTTTTGAGGGGAAGAAGACCCCAAGAAAATTATTATCATATCAAGGTCGTTCTCGACCTTCACAGAGTTCATACTCGGCCTATCATGCACAAGCCGATTACCAAGATTCACATCCCTTCAGTTATCAAAATACCCCTTCTCCAGTTATCAAAATACCCTTCCCAGCTACCAAATTTCCCCTCCTATCCATCAAACTCCCCCTTCAATTTACCAGACTCCATCTTATCACTACCGAAATGTCACCCCCAACTGTGCCAACCTTCAAGAAAATTACCAAACTCCTCCCCCAGCTCCACTCTACCAAATACCCTCCCGAACTACCAAGCTCCACAACCAAATTATCAAACCAATGCATATTCCAGATATCAAGCCCCCCGTCTAAACACTCTGAATTATTGTCAAATGCCTCCTCCTCTACAAGGCAATTACGATCCCCCCCCCCCCGTCCTAGATTCGAGAAGAAGCCTGCCTGAATTTTTACTCCACTCGTTGAAAGCCCAACAAAGCTGTTGGAGCGACTAAACGCGGCAGGCTATATTCATCCAGTGAGGACAAAATCGGTTGACACCAACTCAAAGTTCTACAGACCTGATCAAAGGTGCGCATATCACTCTAACAATGTTGGGCATAATACCGAGGATTGTATCAACTTAAAGCACAAGATTCAGGATCTGATTGACCAGAAAGTGGTCTCTCTCCAGACAGTCGAGCCTAATGTCAATAGTAATCCTTTGCCGAATCATGGGGGCGTCAGTATCAACATGATAGAGACAGATGAGAATGGGTTCGTAGCAAAGGCAATAGTTTCGATCGCTCTTGATAATCTAGAAAGGGTTGTGGGTTCGTTGAGTATCAAAGAAAAGAAAGAGTTCATGATTTTGACACCTAAGAAGGTTGCTGCCTTGGTGCCATGAGAAACTCTTGCCCGATCGAAGTTTGTGATCGAAACGGCTGTTACCCAGGGTATGACTAGGTCCGACAGGTGCTACACACAAGAAGAGTTATCCTAAGGGACGCAAAAGAAAGAGCAGTATAAAAGGCCGATCAGTGAAGCTGAAGCCAAGGAGTTCTGGAGGAAAATGTAGCCGAAAGACTATTCAATTGTGAAGCATTTGGAGAAGACGCCGACTCAGATTTCTGTATGGGCTTTGTTGATGAGTTCACAAATACATAGGCAAGCTTTGATGAAACCTTTGGATGACAGTTACGTACCCGTGGGTACTAACAGTGGTAACCTGGCTGCCATGATAAATCGGGTTATTCAAGGATACCGAATCAGTTTCTGTGAGGAAGAGTTGCCCTTTGAAGGGAGGATGCACAACAAGGCTTTGCATGCCACCATTATGTGTCGAGAAAAGTTAATAAATCATGTCTTGATCGATGATGGGTCCAGTCTTAATATTTTCCCACTGTCGACTCTGAGGCAGCTGAAGTTTGACTTGGGAAAGCTTCAGCAAAACCAAGTCAATGTGAGAGCTTTTGATGGAGTGCAAAGGGACACATTAGGTGCGGTAAACTTGGATTTTCAGATGGGTCCTGCGGAATTTAAGGTAGAGTTTCAGGTGTTGGATATCAACACTAGTTACAATTTGCTTCTGGGAAGACCATTTATCCACATGGCTGGAGCTGTGCCGTCTACCCTTCACCAACTAATGAAATTTGTTTGGAAGGACTAGGAATTGGTCATTTATGGTGAAGGGAGTCACTCCAATGGGTATGCACCGATTGTTGATAACGTCTCCCGAGGTTGTGATTTCTACACGGTGGAGCTAGTAAATGCCACCGGTGAAGATTTGGCTCCACAGCCCCCTATGCCTTCTGTGCATAAGATGATTGCTACAATTATGCTTCGGAGTGGTTTATAACCGGGTTTTGGATTGGGGAAACACTTTTAAGAAATCATTGAGCCTATCCAAATTCCTGTCAAAGGAGCAAAGTTTGGTTTGGGGTATGTCCCCACTGGTGATGAAGCAGAAATAAAGAACGAAAATGTTGATCAAGCATTGTCCGGGCCAATCCCTCATCTGTACTAGTCATTCCCGATGCGAGAAGATATCGATAATAATGATCTCGGGGAAGGAATCTGCGGCATTTTTGAGGAGATTGATGCGGTCGTTGAAGAAGAGGCTGGGACATCAAGCATCCGTGATGCGGAACCTGCAGAGCAGTTGTAAAATTGGACCTCCACACCAATCCTGTAATATTAATTTAAAACCTGCCAATGTCATGTCATGTCATAAGCCGAATGAACGAAATGAAGCAGGTGATGATGCATGTGAAGAACACGAAGAAGAAAATGAGGTACCAGAACGTATAGCTGAAGAATTTCGACAATTCGAGAATCAACACAAGCCAAATCTTGAAGAAACTGAGAATGTGAATCTTGGAGATAAAGAATGTGTCAAGGAAGTTAGAATCAATGTCCATCTGACTGATGCTCAAGGAAAGGAACTGGTTCATTTGCTTAGAGAATACATTGATGTATTTGCCTGTTCTTCCAATGATATGCCAGGGCTAAGTATGAATATGGTGTCTCACAAGTTGCCAATTAATCCAGACTTCAGTCCAGTGAAACAAAAGGCTCGAAAGTTCAAGCCTAAGTTGAGTTTAAGGATCAAAGAGGAGATTACCAAACAGATCGAGTCTCAAGTAGTGAAAGTGACGCAATATCCAACTTGGTTAGCCAATGTTGTTCCGGTTGCGAAGAAAGACGGAAAGATCAGAATTTGTGTTGATTACAGAGATCTCAACAAAGCTAGCCCAAAGGATAATTTTCCGTTACCAAGCATTCACATTTTCATCGATAATTGTGCTAAGCATGAGATGCAGTCGTTTGTGGATTGTTATGCGGGCTATCATCAAATCCTGATGGATGAAGAAGATGCAGAAAAAACAGCTTTCATTACACCCTGGGGCGTATATCATTATCGGGTGATGCCTTTCGGTCTCAAAAATGTGGGTACCACTTATATGAGGGCTATGACAACTATCTTCCATGATATGATTCATAAACAGATCGAGGTTTATGTATATGACGTCATAATTAAATCCCGCGAGAGTTCGGATCGCTTGGCTCACTTGAGAAAGTTCTTTGATCGTCTGCATCGGTACAATTTGAAGTTAAATCCTGCCAAATATGCTTTTGGCATGCCAGTCGACAAGCTGTTGGGATTTATAGTCAGTAGGAGGGGTATTGAGCTTGATCCTTCCAATATTAAAGCAATCCAGGAATTACCTCCTTCGAAGACCAAGAAGGAGGTACTGAGTTTTCTAGGAAGGTTAAACTACATCAGTCGATTTATAGCTCAATCTACCGTGGTGTGTAAGCCAATCTTCAAGTTTTTGAAAAAAGATGCTTTGACCAAATGGACCGGAGAATGTCAGACGGCTTTCGATGCTATCAAGAACTATTTGTCCAATCCACCAGAAGTATTTGGAGACCGGGGCCTATCCTGAGAAGGCAACTTACAATCAGAAGAGGTCGATACACTGTATGGCCCTCAATTTCTTTGCAAGTGGGGAAATCCTTTATAGAAGGACTCCAAATTTAGGTTTTCTCAGATGTGTTGATACTAGTGAAGCTGTGAAGCTTCTGGAACAAATACATGCGGGAGTTTGTGGTATTCACATAAATGTACTCACTTTAGCAAGAAAGATCTTCCGAGCCGGTTATTATTGGATGACTATGGAGCACGATTGTTGCAAGTTTGTGCAAAAATGTCATAAATGTCAAGTACATGGTGATTTGATTTGAGTACCACCCCACGAACTCAATGCTATGAGTTTGCCTTGGCCGTTTGTAGCTTGGGGCATGAACGTCATTGGTCCAATAGAGCCAGTCGATTCCAATGGACACAGATTCATTTTGGTTGCCATTGACTACTTTACCAAGTGGGTGGAAGCAGCTTCATATAAGTCGGTGACCAAGAAAGTTGTAGCTGATTTCGTTCGCAACAGTCTGATATGTAGGTTTGGGGTGCCAGAATCCATCATTACTGATAATAGAGCAACTCTCAACAGTCACCTGATGATAGAGATATGCAAATAGTTCAAGATTACTCACTGAAACTCAACCGCTTATCGTCCCCAAATGAATAAAGGTGTAGAAGCCGCCAACAAGGATATAAAGAAGATTCTGAGGAAAATGGTTGATAATCGCAGAAGTTGGCATGAGATGATACCATATGCTTTGTTGGGTTACAGAACAACTGTCAGAACATCAATTGGAGCCACTCCGTATTTGTTGGTATATGGAACAAAAGCAGTTATACCTGCAACAGTTGAAATACCTTGGTTGAGAATCATCCAGGAGGCTGAGTTGAATGATGCTGATTAGGTCCGCAAGCGGATGGACCAGTTGACCTTGATTGATTAGAAGAGAATGGTTGCTGTTTGTCACGGTCAACTTTACCGACGGAGAATGATCCATGCTTTTCACAAGAAAGTAAGATCCAGAATGTTTGAGGTTGGTCAGTTGGTTCTCAAACATATTTTCCCTCATCAAGATGAATATAAAGGAAAATTTGCACCAAATTGGCACAGACCTTACATGGTTCGTAAAGTGTTACTTGGAGGTGCTTTGATCCTGTTGGAGATGGATGGAACGGAATGGCCAAAGCCAATCAACTCAGATGCTGTCAAGAGATATTATGTGTGAAGTCTTAGTTTGTACTTCTGTCATTTCTTTGTGGTCGCTATATTTGCTTGTAATCGCTTTGTTTAGAATTTTATCCCTTTTGTAATGAACTACGTCTGACCTGAATTCTCAAGAATGAGATACGTAGGCGGCCTATGTCGGCCTCGGTCGTTTCTTTATTTAAATTTCTTATTTTGTTAATCCTCGAGAAGGGGAACTATGTTTGACCTGATTCCTGCCTCAACGGGATACGTAGGCGCCACATGGGCTCGGTCATATTTCCCTTAAGGTTTCTATTTCTTTTTACAATAGAAACTGGGACAGAATTTTTGAGAGGAACTCAGAAATTCTCGAGAAAATTATCTCTCCAGCAAAGTCAAGACTGAAGTCACATTGAGAATCGTAACTGGGACAAAATTTTTTGAGAAAATCCCAAAATTCCATGATTTGTTCATCGAACAGCTCAAAATACGCCAAGACAGTCGACTGGGATAAAAATTTTTGAGGATGACCTCAAAAATTTCAATAAGGCTCATCGAAAGTTTGGAACGGCTTTAAATACTTCCCAGCAACTAATCAGATAGACCTCGAGGCATCAACTTCAAAGACGTTCACTAAGCTTAACGTGACATGACACTTGGCAGTGACCTTTTCCAAACATTACTTTTTGAAAATCTGTTTTCCTTAAAACTTTTCTTTCGTGTTTTAATTATTTTGTATAACAAATGTCTTGTCTTATCTACCAAGAAGCAGGAGATCGGAGAAATCAATTGGAGATACCAGAAAAGGATCAGACAACCAAAAAGGTCGATACAGATCAGTTCATTTTAAACTAACAATTTTTCTGTAGATGCAGGGCTATAGGTTTACCTCAGAATCAGCATATTCTTCTATGCAATGAATACGGAGAGGTCAAAAGGTGAGGATCTCCCTAAAATTAACAGTTTCTCTGTGGATGCAGAAAATATGTTATGCTTCTTATACCAAATAATTGGGAATAGAAATATTATTATTTAATTTCCAGCAAAGCGAAATCTATAACAAACATGCTACTATGTTCAGAGACGGAACAAACAAAAAAGAGAGTAATATTGTTATTTTCCAGCTACCAAGATGCCTGGAAGACATTTATCTGCATTATATTATCAGATAGGATAATACTATTACCTTGAAGGTTATCTATATCGCATTGTCAAATGAGATGATACCAATACTCCGAAGATTATTTTATTGTCAAAAAGACAATGCCACCACTACAAGATACCTGGAAGATCACCAAAATTGTTCGGTGAAATATCATCTCTGTTTTGTATTAGTAGGCATCATCATCACTTTCATGCATTGAGAAAATTCATGTATCGCGAAAATTCTTGCATCGCAAAAAAAATTCATGCATCGCGAAAAATTCATGCATTGAGAAAAATTCATTCATTGCGAAAATTCATGCATTGTGAAAATTCATGCATTGCGAAAAAATTCATTCATCGCGAAAATTCATGCATTGAGAAAGATTCATGCATTGAGAAAAAATTCATGCATCGCAAAAATTCATGCATCGCAAAAATTCATGTATCGCAAAAAATTCATGCATCGTGAAAATTCATGCATTGAGAAAATTTATGCATTGCAAAAAAAATCATGCATCGCGAAAATTCATGCATTTAGAAAAAATTCATGCATTGAGAAAAATTCATGCATCGCAAAAATTCATGCATTGAGAAAATTCATGCATTGCGAAAAATTCATGCATCGCAAAAATTCATGCATTGAGAAAAATTCATGCATCGCGAAAAAATTTATGCATTGAGAAAATTCATGCATCGAGAAATTCATGCATCGCGAAAAATTCATGCACCGCAAAAATTCACACATTACAAGAAAAAATTCATGCATCACGGAGAGCAAATTCATGCATCGCGAAGAGTTATTCATAGAGTATTATCAAAAGAGATAATACCATCACCCTGAGGGACATCATCAATAGGACATCATTATCATTATCCTACCGATGGATCAACATTATCCTACCGATGGATTTCCTTAATCAACATCATCATCCTGACAATGAAACATCATCATCATAATGTCATGTAGCAGCACTATCCTACCAATGGATCAGCATCATCTTACCAATGGATTATCGTCATCTTACTAATGAAGAATCATCATTATTATTTTCATTTGCAAGAACGATGTCAAAAGAATTATCAGCATATTGCATCAGCCTATTTTATTACTTCGACATCAAAGAATAGTACATTGAAGATTATATTGCAAATATAATATACAAGCTTTATTTGCTTTACGTCAAACCCGATGAAGTTGACGTCAAAAGTTCAAGGAGAGAAATTAAGAGTCAACACGGTAAAAGACACTATCTCTCCATTTGAATCACACTTTTATGCTAATGAGTTTTATCTCAGTCTTTGTCGAGAGCATCCGAGAGGATGAATTCTCAAAACAAACCACAAGTGCGGACGACATTGAAAAGGATACAGCATAACGTGGAACTTTTTCTTAGCAGCGAATTGGGACATAGTCCAAAGAGGAGTGTCAAGCTCTTAGGACGCGAGTAGAGAAGAGACTTCCACCACAATCAAACCACACCCCTCTCGGAAAGCATGTGGATTTTTCTTTAAGTTTATTGGTGTCAATTTCGCATCCAAAAAATCTTGGTTCCCCCCGGATGCAGCTATCCACTCCAAGTGACAACGCGCCAAGAGTCTTGGGAATTATGCCCGTGTAAGTTCTTAATTATGGGTGTGAAGCGCGCCACATTCATGGCTAAGAGGTTGCAAGCCTCCTTTCCATACTCAATTTATTTTGTCACTCCTCCAGAACCAAAGGTTATCTTGCATAATAGATTTCCTTTTCAACCGATCGAGTCGAACTACAAGCAGCCTGATTTCCTAAGTTGAGGGATATAACAGCAAATACATCCAAGATATGTACAGGTGTTCGGGAGCAAGAAATGCGTAAAAAGAGCTGATATACATGCTCGTATACACTGATATACAGCCCGTATATACCCAAAATGGGATTGAGCAAAGGTCCAAAAATTTCTGGCGAATTTGGCCCAAATTCAAATTTCTCCCTTACTCCTTAATTATATTGTGATTATTTATTATTGTCATCTAACTCTAAATTTTTAATTTTTAATTAACTTAATTAAATCCCCAATGGATGAACTATTTATTTTGCGTTAGTTTACTTTGACAAATTTCATTTTTTATCAACTCTTGCATCTTTATTTTCTTATTCAAATGTTTTCTATTCAAAACTTTCGCCTACTTTTAATTAATTTGAAATGATCTCTTGGTTTATAAACTAAAATGGTGTAAATTATTTTTAAAATAATTCAAACGAATGCTAACTAATCTAGTTTCGTTAAATTCTAATTACTTGCAATTTAATTCGAATGTTTCATTTTTAGTTCCTTTCTTTCAAAATAAATAAATAAATAAATAAAATAATGTGTTATCTATTTAATTATTTTCTAAAAGCTAATCATATTGTAAATTGTTATTCCTTTTTTTTTATAAATTATAATTAGTCAAATATTTTTTAGTCAAGTCGCAGGTCAACCGCATGTTAGCGGGCACTTCAAATGCCTAAACCCTTCTCGAAGTGTAAATTGAACCCCGAACCCTCTCTAGTATTTTTCAAATGATTTTTTCTGTTTAAATCTTTGAAAGTTAAGTTTTCTTAATTTCTTTAAACAATTAAGTGGCGACTCTTTTCTAAGTATTTTTCTTAAATTGTTTTATACTTAAAACATTTCAAAAAGTGATTTTTTCTACTGACAGGAAAATTACGGCACAACAGAAAAGCAGTACGAATGGATGAAAAAATCATCGTCGTGGATCGATTTAATGCCGAATACGATGAAACCTACAAAGCATGGTTGAAAGACAATATACAAGGTATCTCCTTCCCCGTTTCAAATATTTATCGCAGTGTGGAGGACAAAGAATCCAAAGCTTTGATAGAATTAAGAGAGGTGAAAAAAGAAGCTCAGGAAATGCACCATGAATTCCTTTGAAAACAGGAAGAAGATAGATATGCCTTTGAGAGCGTAACTCAAGAATTAGAAAGTTTGAGAAGCGATCTGAGAGAGCTTAATTTATGGGTTGGAGATAAGAAAAGTAGGATGTGTCACGAAAATTGGGAAGAGAAAGGTCGTCGGAGCGAAGGATACTTGCTAATGATCCAGTACAGACATCAGTATCTCATGGCACAGAACAAGGGAAACAAATCAGAAGCAGGGCCATCGGGGACATCTTAGTGGACTTCGCCCCTGCGTGGGTTTTTTCTATATGTACTTGTTGTTTGCCCCTGCGTGGGCTTGACTTTCCTATATTTTGGTACTCTCGACCCCTGCGTAGGCCTTTCCTTTTTGGTGTTTCCTGTTTGTCCCCTATTTCCTCGTTTATTTTCGCTTTTTTGAACATCATTTTATATGCGAAATTTGCTTTGGGTAACAAAATGCTCCAATTCTACACATACATCTTTCAAATACGTTAGGCCTACCCTTGGCACAAAAGGGCCCCCTTATTTGTTTAGGACGCGCGTTAGCCGTTTGTGTGCTTTAGCTGCTTATGTGGTTTGTTGCATTGAATAAGGACATTTTAGCCCATTCCCTTTCATAAATTGTCCAAAATTGCTAAACATAAGTCACTACTCCAAAATGTTCGACCAAAATTCCATGAGTCTTAAATTTCTCAGTCAAACATAAAAATCCAACTACCAAATCCTAAGACATTACTCTATCATCTTAGGAAAGGTAAAATCGCAGCTAAGATGGAAAAAGGGAAGAGTATCAACATAGAGTTAACCGAGGAAGATTTGAGGATGAAATTGTGGCTGCTCAGACAAGAGGCCCAAAAAACCAGAGAAAGGAGAATTGAAGTGGAGATCGGCACCGTAGTCGCACAAGCAGCAAATGTTGCGCTAGACGCGAAGTTAGCGGCTAAGATGGCGAGATATGCTATCATAAATGAAGAGAGGACTACTATGCGGAAGAAACACGATGTCTTTAACAAAGATATAACCAGGAGGCCCCAAAAGATACACAAAAAATGTTCTTTCTTCAATACAGAAGTCAATAGTGGCCCCGAGGACACTCACCCTAGAGTTACTGAAGAAGATACTGGGGAGGAAATTGTCTATAAGCCTCCTTTCAAGGGACAGTGGAAAGAAGAGAATGAAAATAGCCCTTGAAGCATATAAGGTTACACCCCGTGGTTAATGTGACAATCAGAAGAAGAATGGCTTGAATAAAGACACATTTTATCTTTTAGGAGCTTTATTATCTGTCTTTCACTTTTCTTGTAATCGCAAAAAATGAATGAATGAAAATGAAAATTTTGTTTGAATTCGAACTACGTAGGGCCTGAATTCTCTTTATGAGATACGTAGGCAGCCTTTTAAGGCCTGGCCCCTATCTTTTGAAAATTTTCCTTTTCCCTCTTCATTCTATAAGAAAACGTCGAATTCAGATTCAACAGATGCCGAAAGACGCAGCGAGAAGACCTTAGCTCAACGTGATTTAACCTTTCTGAGTCGGTAGCCCCAAAATAAAGACTAGCAAATTCCTGCCTGGTCAAAAGTCAGTCCCCAATATTCGTGGGTTAATATGTTCTCAAACAAAGTAACTCTTATGTGTCTACATGCTCTCTATGTGATATTTTGCATTATTTGTCATGAATCAAAACTAACAAATCTGCCTTTGAGTTGTTTCCTCTGCAGGTAGTTGGAATTGATCTGTGTTGATAAGCTGGCTGAACATCCCTACTTTACAAGATCAAAAGGGCCTACAAATTCCTTCCCTGGTCAAAGTTCTCAGAAGGGCAAGTCTACAATGGTATAATCATCAACACCACTCTCAAAACTAAAAAGGATCACTGAAAGTGGTTTAGGGCGAAAGACCGTAATTTGAGATGTCTGATATCTATAACTCTATGGAGTAAGATTGAGATCAATGGGTTAAAGGCTTTGCCCCTCATTATGAAAATTGAGCATAAATGTGAATCTCTCTAAAGTGTATGAGCATAGGTCATGAACACAATTCTGATATAAGAAACATCATCATGATATTGAAATGACTAAACTTTTAGGAATACACTAGAGTATGAATGGAGTGATGTACCTCTAAAACTCATTCGAAAAGCATTACTATCTCATCCTCAACACTTGACTTAGTTTCTCATCTTATCATCTCCCGATTAGGTCTAAAGCCGACACTTGAAAATAATGGATCTATTCCCTTATCTCTAAACTAGTCTACATTCCCTTTAATACTCAGGAAAGGCTTATCTCATGGCTATGGAACTCTCCATAAGCAGGTACTAAGACTCCTTCTAGGACCTCTTTCTAAGATGTTTTTCTTAACCTCCTCTCGTTGGCTTATAAGGCCGCTTCATTTAACTCTTAAAGAGAAAACAATAATCATTACCTCAACCTATTCCACATTGAAATCTCAAATATGCTATCTAGGCACACATGGAAAATCATTAACTTAATTAGAACCTCATCTGATTTCATACAATCTTGGTACACCTCTTAATGCTCTTGTTACTCTTACGACTTAGCCAAACTTCTATGCCCTTATCCAAAAGTTAAGATCTCTCACTTGGAACACTCATATTCATTGCAGCTAACATCTCAATTCCTCACCTACTCTATGTCAAGTCTACGAGATTAGATCTCAAGACTAACATCATCACCCTCATGTTGCCATTCTTTTGATCACGACACTCATCTAAAATTCAAGCTTAATATTTATTACTAAACCCGAATTTAATATGGTTGCTCACTTATAATACCAACTTACAACTACTAAATAAAAATTTAGAAACACTCACCCACTAAAACCTCATGACAAGTAGTCAATCTTTATCTCTCAGTCTACATCCTTACATATTACTGCCATATTCCAGTTCACAACTTAAGTACTATTTACTCATTCACTATACATCATTGCCTTACTAGTTCTATAACACATTGTTATGGGCTCTCCCTCAAAAATCATAAGCCTGGCTTAGATCTATCATCTCATGAATACTTTTACTTTTCTATTCAACACATATACTTGGTCGTTACTAACACAATGACACGTCATCATAGATTCCTTTCTAGTTAAAATATAGTCTAACTCATCCTAATTGGTAACCCTTACTCTACCTCCTATCATGAAATTTACACAAACTCATCACCTCTTAGTCTACATTATAAGGGAAAAATACTCATTAATAACTCACTAGGTGTATGACTGTAACAATATCATTTTCCTCATCACTATCTCCCTTTCTTAGATACTGAACCTCTGCAAGCATTCTTCTAACTTTGGGCACTTTTACTACTACTGCTTATAATCTCATAGCTCATACTATCTTTTCAGGTGCAAATACTACCCATGCTCTAAAACACATTTCCTCATAAGGGCCTCAACTGAAACAACTTTAGGGAAAAGAGTCGTGGAATACATCTCACTTTTAGCTCGAATGTATGAATCATATGGATAAGACTGCATTCTTTCAAAACTCAACACTTAACTCACTTACATGCTTCAAGCCCCTCTACATTCTAATGACTTCCTCAAGACTTTTGCTGAGAGTAACTCATCGATATGGAATTGGCTTTGCTTTTCAACTACCTTGAGTATGAAGAGTAGTTGAATCAATCTGAGAAACACACGAGTTTGAATAAGCTCCTTATGACATAACTATATTGCACAATTTAGAGTATGAAAGAAGAGAAACTTTTCCTAAATGTTTGTAGTATCTTACAACTATAAACAAGATCCTACTGACACGTCTTCATAGACACCCTGGGACACTTGAACTCTATGCTATGCTACCAAGTTTGTCACGACTAGAGTCCACACCCTAGACGTGGCTGACACTCGAGAACCATTTCTGGTCCCCAAACGAACCCTCATCCTTGCTGACTACAAGCGGAAGACTAACTCAAGCATATATAAGCTTAAAACTGAATCACATTCATTAAACTAGAATACTCAACTTTAAAAAAAGTCAATTTGAACGATACTCAATGAGAATACTTATAGTTTGTAAAACAACTCAAAGAATGTAAATAATGAAAAAGTTCTCAACTCTATCTATCTATGAAGCTTCTACTATTACAAAAGGATATCAAGACAAGACCCACGACATCTCAAAACTACTAATTGTAAGGTAAAGCTGAAGACCTCAAGAATATAAGAAGGCTAACCAGAGCTGACTCGAATGTTATATGACCTCAATGAACGCCTATTAATGATTCTTAACACTTGTATCAGCATAATAATATGATGCAGGTCGAATGACATCAGTGCATTGAATGTACGAGTATGTGATAAGGTTAGAGTAAACAATTAACTGGCTTGAATGACTGAAAGCAATAACTAATTGAACTGATAAGGCTAGAAGAAATACTCACCTCAACTCAACTCAATACAAAGAGACCATGATATATGCAATATTTAAAATATTAAACTAGAGATAAAACTCAATGTTGTATAAAAATATAATAAAAATACTCTTTACTCTTATTTGGGAAATTCTTTAACCGACAACCATCACTATGAGCTACGTGATGATACAAGTATCGCTCATGCTCCCAAAACTATCTTATACCTTGCCGAGATATAAAACATCTCAACTAAGTAAATCCACTAAGATTTGCCCAGAGGCACTTAGGATACATCTAAAAAGTATGTTCCTGTACCCATGTTGGCATATATAGTTTATGCGGAATGTGATTTTTCTAAACTCATTCCCATATCAGTGCCCAATACTACTCCTAATAATATTATGCTCAATGTATATAAACATACTCTTCCTCTGCTTTGAGATAATTTCTCAAACAATCCTCTCCAAAGAGGTAATTTCTCTGAATTATTTTTGAACTCATAAACTCTTTTTAGAAATCAAAGTTTCTCTTTTCTCAATGTAAAAACTCATACCTTTGAGAATAACTTGTTCCTTATACTCTTACTCAATTCATATTTGAAAACTCTTTCTCAAAACTCATATTTATTCCCTCAAAACTATTCTTGAAAACTCAAATGTTGGCGTTAAAAGGCTTCTCAAGATTTATAACTCAATTCATAGGGTTCATACGGAGTTATGGACATGAACAACTCAACTTAGGGATCTTAATAGCAATGTGGAAATTTAGTACTCAAAACTGAAGAACTCAAGGTCTCAGGGACTCGAAACTCAAAACTCAACGATACTACTCCTCTCAAGAATACTCAATTCATAGAGCTCCTGCAGAATTATGGGCATAAAATACTTGACTCAAGGATCTCAATACAATGCAGACTTATGAATACAACTCTTCTCATCTCACACTGTTTTACTCAAGACTTAGTTCAAAACTATGATTGATATCAAAAGAATTCTCAAATTTGACTCAAGGACCCTCTTGAACTTTCCACTTGATCTCTCTTTAAATTGAAATGTAATTTAAGATATATTATTAGGATATGTAGGATCTTCAATGATTAATGAAGACTTTAAGAATTCATATCAAGGAAAGAACGATGACACGGTTCAAAGGAACACATACGGAATGAAGAACAAAGAACAAAAAAGGGCAGGCGACCCTGGAGCATCGGTGGAGCGTTGCGCTAACTCCAAAAGTACTGGGAATACTTTGGGGCGCACTGCTGGCGCAAGACGCCAACCCTCCTGCACTATGGGGGTGCATTGCCCCAGCCCTCCTGACACTATAGGGACGCATTGCCCTAGCCGGGACCAGAAATTTGATGAATTTGTGTTAAATTTTGGGTCCTAACTCATCTAGAATCGATTGGTTTCTTCAAAAGTCACTTTGATTGATAAACCCAACATAGAAATTTCAAGATCTCACTCAAAATATATCAATAAACACCACTCATTTGCAAGATCCTCACCTTTAGACCTCAAAACCTCCATTAATAAAGAATGGGGCTAAAACTCATGAACTACTTAAGAATCTTTACATAAACGACTTCATGGATGAATTATTGGAAGAAATACATGATTGACATGAGGATGAAAAAGTCCGTAACTATGCAAAACCTCACATACGTAGAAAGAGCCATGCTCTTGGCGAAAATCAACGAATCTTGAAGAACGCCTAAAAACCTCACTTTTCTTCTATTAAAACTTCGCTCTAAAAACTCTAAGTATTTTGAGAGTGAATAGGCATTTTAGAATCTGATTAAACCCTTAATTGGGTCAGGAAAAACGTATTAAGACAAGTGGGGAAAAGAAAAAGGCCAAAATACCCTTTTCTAAAACGAATGGAAAGCCTTAAATGAAAAGGATTCACTAAAATAGGCATAACTTTTTACTCAAAGCTTGAAATTTAGAAAACTTGGTGGCGCTGGAAAGAGGATTCAAAGACCTTCAATTTGACACCTCATGGGCCACCTAACTTTTTATATGCTAAAAGATATGGTTGATTAAAGTTGACCCAAGAAAAATATCATAGAGAAACTCAATTGTAAGGAAAGTTTTCGAGTCAAATTTATGCTTAGGGAACTCTAGTGACCTTAACATCTAAGAAAATTTAGAATCACTCGGTACAACCTTGTTCACAAATGAAGAATGACTCGAGTCTTAACTTAGAAATTTTTGGGATGTTACACCTTACTATCTTACAAATGGACTTGAGGTTTAGAGGCATCTCAGATATGCTCATTTTTACATATTTAGAGGCATCTGGGATGCACTCACTTTTACAGATTTTGAGGCATCTGGGATGTGCTCATTTTTACTTTACCGATCGAGGAGTTGCCGATCCTTTCTGTACTATTATGGTTAAGTTGATTATCTCTAGTCACACTGACGAAGAGGAAAGTCCTGGATCAGGACCAGTCAAGTATATATGGACACTCCCGAACCCCATTGATTCTCAATCAGTATGATCCATTGAGCAGAAAGAGGAAGGTGCGCATGGGTCCTACTTCACTGTTTGGACCTTAGGGGTAGGTGTATATGTCTTGGCACTATTGGTACTAGTGATTTTATTGCATAACTTACATTCATCATACCTCTCCTATCACCAGCATAATTGAGTGTTGTTTGTACCTGTTGATCATATGGGGGCCGTAAGAGTGTAGTATTGTTGTGTACCTTCTGGGCACACCAGGGATCGAAAGGTTATTGCTTGACTGATTGGTGACTTGTGGTAGTATGCAGGGTGGTCCTTGGTTTGAAGGTAGGTACTGCCCTCGTCCCCCTCTGTTGATACTTGTTGTGCAGATATTGTCTTGGCTCAACCTTTGTAGTTTTTATGTGTATTTGTCGTTGTTCCTATTAGTGTACCTTTGGCTAGTTGTTGCCCTTTGTAGAGCCTTGTCATGTTTAGGTTGATGGGCTAACACATCTAGGTTTGTCCCTTATTTCTCCTTCATTTACTCTCTGTTTTTAACCTCAGTTTGTTGTTATGTTGATATTCATGTTGCTCCTTTAGTTACTTTTTTATATATGCTTCCTTCTTACTTGTTGTTTATGCTTTCTTTATCTTTGGAACTCAGTTGGCTTATACCTACTGAGTGCGACTTGTTGGTATCCAACCCAAGGCGAGGCAGACGAGTACCATATAAACACATGCTTTACAAGTGATCTATGATGAGACAGTGAACTACCACGCAGATAGATTTACTAATGAGAAGCTACATATACAACACATGTCGACTAGCTGAACCAAAACATGTGACAAGTAAAATTATGAATACAGATGATAGCTTTACAATGTCTACAAAGCCTCTACTAGAATCCATGATTGTACCACTATGAAAATATGCATAGCAAAGACTCAAAAATCCCCGAATCAACCTGGAGCTCACCAACAACCACTGAGTATCAAGTGCTTCTATTGGGGAGATCTACTAGTTGACTACCTGTACCTGTAACATGAAGTGAAGTGTCTCTAATAAAGGGCGTTAGTACGAAAGAATGTACTGAATATGTAAGACATAATACAACCATATGTATAATGAGAGCTCAAATGAAACCAAATACAAATAGATAAGGATTTGAGACCACCTTTGCTTATACTTGTGGAATCCTGTATGTTACATTCTTTTCTATACTTTTCTGTACTTTATAATCTTTGTAGGGCATATGATACAAATGACCAGCTGATTAGTGGTAGAAGAGGATGACCCATGCTAGGCATTTTAACCCTTGGAATGTTGTCCTCATAATTACACTAATTGGGATCTGCCAATGCTAGGCTTTCGCCCCTGAGCTGCCACCCTTCTATACCAATTGGGATTGGCCTATGGTAGGATTTTGCCCCTGGGCTGCCACCCATAATTATACAGATTGCTTCACTTAGCTTCTTTAATCTTTGAGATTGTTGTTTTAGGGCTCATAACTCTTTTGAGATTGCTCTTTTGATGATCATAACTCGTTTGAGATGGTTGTTTGGTGGTCATAATCCTTGTTGAGATTTGGAATATGGACCAATAGTAGAAGACATATGAATATGGACTTACGATAATAGCAATAACATATGAAGCAAATGTGACACAAACGTAATACATAGGAGCTTATATGACTCAGTAAGCATTTTGACATCTCAAATTGAAGCACATATCAAGTGAAGACATTTAGCATTCAACCAAGAGATTTGAACTCTATATGATAGTCAAATACTCACTAACTAATATCAAATACAAGGTGTACATGAACGTGGAACCAAGCGGGAACGTGGGCAGATTCAACTTAAGGTCGAATATGTATTCCAAGTAAGTACATATAAAATGTACAATAGAGCAAGTAGTGATCTTGTGAGGTAACATTATAGTGTAACACAATGGGAGTAATAACCAATAAAGGGAACATATGAACATGTGAAAAGATGACATATATGATGGAATAGACAAGTGAAGGAAGTTGTCATGATGTGGGCAGATTGTATATCCAACATATAAACATATGTACCATGTGTAATCTATGATCATTTTGATTTATATAAGGGGAATGCATGACAAGGGTACTTTAACGATGAAACAAGTTTAAACCTTGCATGTTAATACTTGGTAGAGTAAGCGCGTACATTTAGTAAAAAACTCGTATTAGAGTACTCACTTTAGTGCTCTAGGGAGTAGTAACTGCAACTACGGATCAACCACTACCAAGGTCACTTAGAAAGTTTACTTTTAAATACAAATGTTGGATTCATGCCAAGGAAATAGGAAATCGAATAGCCTTACATATGTTATTTTCTGACCAATATAACTATCACGATTCAGCCTCCACTGCCCTCGAGGTTGAGATCCGCCGCCAGCTACACTTCCCGTTCCCAGTGTTCTTAATTTGGTTTTTCGCCACTCTAGGGCATGTAATGAACTATACTTTATTTCTCTTTAGTTTTTCCTTGCATTTCTGTAAGAACATGGATGTTGGTTTTTGTTGTTTTTCACAACTAATAATTAAGGCTAGGTGATTATAACTTCCTATTCTATTGCTTAGTATTGATTGAATCACAACAATTAACCTATGTACGAATTGGGGTCCATATGTGTGACTAGGGAAAGATAGGGGAGACACGACTGATATTCTGTCTCACCCTATCCTACTTTCACGGGAGAAATTTTGCGCTGGCGGTCTCATCCTAGCGGGAATAATCCCGCCCTAACTGCTCAGACGGAGACAATACCCTATGTCAACAATTTCCTAGGGTTTTTCCCATTTCTAAAGTTTTTCATTGATTCCCAAGCTATAACAAAGCATTTAGGACAATCTTCTTAGCTAGGATAGTCATTTCTTACCTGAGTTAATCCAACGGTACATACTCCATAATATACCCATACACTCACACAGTTATAGTAGTTGCAACACACGTCCATATTTTACTTACGAATCACATCGTAGTTTATCTAGACCCTTGCACCTAACTCCGTGATGACTCTCTTTCCGACAACAAGTTCACGAAATTCAGGCAATTGGGACTCGTACAGTTTCAAACATTTAGACTAGCATATTGCACACATGAAAATCCAGATAAGCACTAATATGCACATACTCATATCATAGCATCTAAGTAAATGTACCTTCCAAACCAACAATTATTTTAGATAACAATATGCACACATTCACAGTTTTTAAGCTATAACTCACAGATAAGTCAAAATTATTAATTAATTTGCTCTATTGATGACCATTACTGATCATCCATGCATTTATATAGCCTCTAAGGCTAGATACCAATTGAAACCTTCTTAGTTCCAATTTACCTTGCTTGTATCCCTTCAGTCGTGACTACGACGTCCGATTCACTTTGTTGAGATACCAATTGGACTTAACCCATACCATAAGCGACAACTTGCACAAAAGAACAGAAGAAATAGAACGACTTTCTAGAATGCTTCATAGCATTCTAAAGATTAGATCTGGACGTCAACACACCAATCCGCATGAGTCTATACCACATTTGCTCTTGTACTGGGATACCGGAAACCTAGGATCTGATACTAATTTGTCACGACCCAACCAACCGGGTCGTGCGGGCTCCTAACCTAACACCTAATCAAGAGAACCCTCAATTCCCAAGCATTTAAAAATGCGGAAAATTAAAAAAACTGACGAATAAAGGAAATTCATGTACTGTTTACAAAATAAAGGTTTTAAACGACTAAAAGTTAACTTGTAAAGTAATTAACTTCCCTAAGGATCTAGTATAAACAAGTATAAGAGCTTCTAAGATTAGAAGGTACAATATAATAACAGATGACACAACTCCCACCACATGGAAGGAAGATAAAAGCTATTGGAGATTGTCTTCGTTTTCACCTATGAAACGTCATTGACCCTGCAACCAGACTATGCAAAAAAGGCATAGCAAGAGTAGTATCAGTACAAACCACATGTACTGGTAGGCACCATCGATCAACCCGATACCCACCGCATAATACAAAAAACCGACTAGCAGAAAACATGCAATAAGACTATTCATTCCTCCACCTCTATATCCTCTTGTCCTTACCATTCCCGGATACTTTAACATATACTAAGTACACTTGACTCTAACTCCTTACTCACTCCATCCTTGATCATAGCTCAACCATTCTGCCTCTTAGATGAGGTTCCGGATGTAACTACTACCAACCCAGCCAACTACTCACGACATACCCTTACTTCTCCCACCTCACCACTCAACCCTTGACTCCATAGGATGTTCCACCAAGGCTGGTTAACCGTTTCAATACTAATCACCTTCCGGGGTAATACCTAACAGTTTAACATTTCTACATCCTCCACTTTAGGAACACCGAACGACTCTCTACGGTAACACATAGTAACACTTGGACCCTTAGTCTACACTTACCATACCACACCCCGATTTGGGCCTAACGATTCATATTTTATTTATTAACGAGATATATAATGAGTAACCATAACATAGTACACACACATATACATAATGTATAAATCAATTATCATCTCAAGAGCAACATACAGTTCCCAATATCAATGACAAATAGATATGAACACATTATTCACCAATGGTTCTCTCATGGAACCCACACTCAATCTGTTAGTGTATCGGAACGTGACACCCGATCCAATATACAATTGTTGGAACGTGACACCTGATCCAATATATGTGTCGGAACTTGACACTCGATCTATTGTATATGTCAGAACATGACACCCGATCCAATTTATATGTCAGAACATAACACCCAATCTAGTGAGCACAACCACAATCACAGTTACACCCATAATAACATTACTCATAGTCTTACAATTAAGTATTGGGTTCATAACCTGCAGTTGTTCATTCATAATCATTTTTTAGATTAAGTTCACAACAGGTTCGTGACATGTAACTATACATGCTTAGTCGTTTCACCGAGTTCGATTCATAAACCTTTATGCACATACATGCATGCATACAATGATGCCACTATCCGGCATATATCACACAAACAGGAAATCAAGCAACCTATCCCTAGTTCACAGGATGAGGCTTCCTCCTACGGTATACGTCTAATGTAACAATTAGAAATACATGTACAACCATCTATTTTTTGGTGCACAAAGACCTACATATATGGATTCCACGTCAATTATCAACATACTATGTAGTGAACACAAATTTAGGACTACTCAATTAAATAAAACCTAGCCTACCTGGAGTCAAGCAGCTGCATGGAATTATAGCTCCAATCTTGGTTTTTCGGACATCAAGGTGGTGGATTTGGCTAAGAATCCACAAGCTATCATCCTCCTTGCACTAAACATCTCTTCCTCCTTCTTTCCCAAGCCTAGAGCAGCCTTTTGAGGGTTTTCTGGGGTGATTCTCGCCATTTTTTATATTTTGGAAAAAGGAGAAAATAAACTTCACATTATTTAAGTTTTGTCCCATCCATCTCGCTCTGGCGCGAACTATCCCACTGGAGCGTCGCCGCCCTAGTGGCATCTAGCCCACTCTAGCGGGTTGATGAGCCCAGTTTTTCCTCGATATTTTGCCTTTCCTAAATAATGACGATTCGAGTCGTTACATCCTAGCGTTTGGAGTTGCCTCACTCTCCCTCTGCTTTGGACTAGGACTAGTCTTTATTTTGGTTCCATATATAGTTTTTCATTATTTTATTGTTATTATACTCGTGTTTTTAATTGTTTCTCAAATACCGGGTGATACCATGTCTTGGGTTAGTTTTTGTATTGATTTGATTCTCTTGTTTTCTTTTCCTTCTTCTTCTTATTTTTTTCTTCCGCAATTATTTCTTTCGTACAATATCCCGCTGCTTCTAGTTCTGGGCTTTGGGTTAGGCTTACCTACTAGTGGGACGTAGTAGGTACCATCGCAACCTGAAATTTTGGATTGTGACATTATGCCGATGAAAATTGATTTTGGCAGATGCATAGGCCGATATGTCCCTCATGGATCCCAGTCTAATATTCAATGGTGTGTATTTTGAGGTGTGGGTAGATATGCCCTCCATGTGTCTCGTGATGCTTGTATTGGGCCGGCATACATCATTCTATATGAAATTGTATTACATTGTATTTAAAACTCATTAGCATTTTTTTCCATTTATGAGTGGGTTACTTTATTCATGGTTAAATGAATATGGAGTGTGATATTGATGTGGTATGTGAATTATGATGGATTATTCATATTATACTATTCTCGTATTTGTTAACCATTAGGATCGACAGGTTCTGATTTCTGTGCATGTTGTAGTTGTGGAGGTTCAGATGATATGTCAGGATACTAATGTTCGGTATTGCTTTACTTAGGGTTAGCTTAGGAAGCTTGGTGAGAATTGTTTTTGTTTTTTTTTTTTAACTTATTCCCTTTCTTTGTATACTTGTATAGGTTATGATCCTGGATCATCTTGATCATCCTCTCACATCTTCATTCGAGGCTTGCTTTTGGAGTTCGTGAGGTAGCTACTTGTATTCTCGGCAGACGTCACTTACTCTCTTATTATGTCCTTGATCTATTCTAGATGTGAAGACATTCAAATTTGTATTTTTTTTTTGAATATGTTGTAATACTTAGTGGCTTGTACATGTGACACCAGGTTTTAGGAAATGTTGTGTTATATTATGAGTTCTGCGTGCTTATGTTATGCTTAGTTCTTAATCTCGTCCTTTCTTCCGCATTTACCCTTGTTGAGAGTTGATTAGGGTGATTTGTCTTGAGGATAAGAGAGGTGCCTTCACGCCCGATTTTTGGGTCGTGACAAATAGTTCATGATAAGACTTATAATAGTTGTAGCATACCTAAATTAGTACATAATCAAATGACTGTTATACTAATTTTTTTTTATTTCTCTCAAATCTCTTATAGATGTGAGTTGTGATATTTATCCAATCATATATAATAAATCCTTATATATTTTTATCACATCTTAACACTTTCATTTTTAGGAATGAGTGAGCATTCACGATGATTATCACAAATTGCATTCTCTTAAAAAAAATGGACTATAATTATTTTACATGCAATATTTCATTATAAGTAATTCATTTTCATGCCTTGAAATTTATTTTCTCCCACTTTATATTTTGATAAAAATTATAAAACTTATTAAATTAGGTCACATGATAACTGTGTGCAATGATCTTTCAAGCTATTTATGGGGAAAGAAATACATTCACACAGTTTGAAAAATCATTTGGAGAAACCATAAATTCTTCCTTTTATTATTTTTCTCCTTCTCTATTTGTTATCTCACATTCATTTGTTCAATCACTTATTGCATTCAGACTTATTATGCACTGCTATCACATTTTGTCCTTTTATTTCAAGAAAAATTTATTGAGACTTATTATACTTTAATGTTTATAGTTTAGAAACTCTTGTACTTACAACACTAGATTTTGAAGGTGTATTTTCTTGTTCCGCATGATTTTGGTTATGAGACTCTATTTATAACTTTGATATTGTTTTCACTTTACCTTTCTTCAATAAATGGTTAATGGATTTAAAACCAACTTCTATTTTGCTTATAGGGTTAGGAGTAGGTGTCATTACGACTAATGTGATTTTTGGGTCGTGACAAAATCAATAGAAAGTGGCAATACAAATTTTTATTGTCTACCTATTTTCCGAAGGATGTTAAAATGTTATACATCATCACAATGTTCTCAATAATAATTATACAATAACATGACTCATTATTTGAATTATTATCCTCATTCATAATAATAATAATTATTATTATGTTATATTGTGGCTCGTTATTTGAAGTTTCCTCAATCTTCACATTTAATGGATGAATATTCATTTATTAATAAATTTTGAGGTAGGAACTATTGAGCAAGTCTTGGGCATTAAAGTTTATGTGTGTTTAAGGCGCACATTCGGATAAATAAATTAAAGTGTAAGCTTCACAGAACTAAGCTTCATATGCGAGTCTTAAAATGTTTTACAAGTGCCCCTCTCAGAGGCGAGTCCCAAATAAAAGCCTTCTAAAGTATATAGAACTACATTATAATATAATATTGAACATGATATTCATCCTCACAATGTTCTCAATAATATGACTCATTATTTGAATTATTATCCTCACTATGTTCATAGTAATAATTATGTAATATTACAACTCGTTGTTTGCATTATTCTCAATCTTCACAATTTTATGAATGAATTGAACTTCTATTATTCATTTATACATTAAAGAATTCTGAGGTAGGAACTGTTGAGCAAGTGTCGGGTAGTGAACTTTAGATGTGTTTAGGACGCACAATCAGACACTTAAATTAAAGCTTAAGCCTCACAAAAATAATAAACAGCACACGTGAGTCTTATAACGTTTTAGAAGTGCCCTCTCCGAGATGAGTCCCCAAAAAAAACTTTTTAAATTATATAGAGCTACAATAGTGAACACATTTATTATTTCAAAAAAATCCTTCCAACAATCAACTTTTCTCCCACCATATGCTGCCCTCCCCAAAACATATAAACAAATTAACCACATAAATATTGAACTAATCTCAATCCCTACACACCCTTTTAGTTGTTTTATTTTTACTAGGTTTTTATCAAATGAGTAAATACAACATGCCAAATATATTTATTTTTCTTCTACACCTACCCCCCCCCCCCTCGCACACCCAACAACACACACACCACACAAAATAAGACAGACATTCCATTTCTAGTTATTCTCTTTTTTTCCCATTTCAACAAACCACTTTTGCTCACCAATATGGTTGACAAGACTTTTCTTCTGAGCTTCAACATCCTCAAATAAATCTTCCTCCTCAAATTTGCTTATTAATGACAAGTACTCAATATATTTTCAAAAAAACTTGACAAGAATCAAAGAAAGTGAGAGTGTAAAATTAGTAATTCCAACCAAATACCAACTAAATTGGATATTTACTAATGACTTTGCTCTTTCAACTGCTTCCTTGTTATGACATCTAACCACTTTATGCCCTTCTTCAAAATTGATAAAGTAGCCTTTTGAGATGAATTCTGGAGTCCAAAGCATGATACCTATGACCATCATCCAAATTCCTTGAAACATAATGCTATAAGATCTCACAAAACTATTCAAAAAGCTTTTAGGAAAAGAAATTCCCAAAAGAGTAGTGACGAAAGACGAAAAGATGACAACCTGGAGGAGCCAATGGTATTGTCCTTCAACACCCATATGGTCAGTAGAATGAAGATGGAAACGAAGGAATTCTTGATCAAAGTCAAAAGGTTGGTGTTTTGATGGACCAACGAAGAGTTCCATTGATATGGAGACTAAGGTGCCAAACATAATCACAAAAAGCTCCGCGTACCTAATTTCAAAAGTATAATGAGTTAAAGACTAAGAATTTTAAAACTTGAACTCGTTAAATTTAAATCTTGAAACTGTTTTGAATAATCAAGAAAATCTCTTATCAAAATTACAATGAGTTAAAGCCTAGGAATTTTAAAGTGTTAAGTTTAAATCTTGAAATTGTTCTGAATAATCAAGAAAATCTCTAATCAAAAGTACAATGATTTAAAGACTACGAATTTCAGAGGTTAAACTCGTTAGATTTAATTCTTGAAATTGTTCAAAATAATCAAAAATATCTCTTATCAAAAGTACAATAATGAGTTAAAGCCTAAAAATTTTAAAATTCAAACTTGTTAAATTTAAATCTCGATACTTCTTTAAGTAATCAATAAAATCTCTTATCAAAAGTAACTTGAAGCCTAAGAATTTTAAAGCTCTTACTTGTTAAATTTAAATCTTTAAACTTCTATGAATAATCAAGAAAATCTTTAATATATTGAGAGTACAATGAATTAAAACCTAAGAATTTAAAGGTTGAACTTGTTAAATTTAAATCTTGAAACTGCTATAAATAATCAAGAAAAACTCTAATCAAAAGTACAATATACAAGTGCTAAAAATCTTTAAAGGTGAACATCAAATTTAAATATTTGAAAATGTTGCGATTAATCAAACAAAGCTTTAAATACCTGATTTTTGGAGCTAGGAACCATGGTAAGGAAGTGTAGTATTTTGGGTGGAAAGCATGTAATTTCATGTGGTTGAGCAATTGCCAAATACCAATAAGAAAAAAACCAAACCCTGGTAAAACATGACCTTTCAACGACCCCATTTTTAAAATTTTTTTTAGTATTAACACAACACTTTAGTGTTGTGGTTTTGGAGAAAGCTTAGTGAAGAGGAAAGTTGGTGAAATGAGATAAAATGAGGGAATTTTAGAGGGTTATATATACACGCAATATGCCTTTATTTTAGTATATATACAGTATGGAATGATAATGTGTTAGGATTTGAATAATTATTTGATCAAGCTCCTAAGTTAGCATTGTACTTATTCTATCTATTTTACTCTCTTCATCTTAATTATACTTGTTAAATTTTAACTTGACACATTTATTAAGAAAAAAATGATTGGTGTAGCAAATCTATCATTTTACCCTTATTAATTGATTGGGCGTCAAATACATTTACTCATTGTACTTTTCAAAAGGAAAAAAAAATTGTTCTTCTGTAATTAGTCAAAAATGACAAGTAAAAGTAGAAATCAAATTAAAAATAATTGATAATAAATCGGAACGGAGGGAGTAATTTATTTGGCCTAGATGAAATTTAAGAATTTTTAATTTTTTTTTTAATTCTATACCGGTCATTACATATGTGGTTATAAATATTTTATAACTTATCGGTTCACATATGTCATAATATTTAACACAACAATATAAAAGTACATATAATTTCACAAAGTAGGATTTGAGAAGGATAAACTTTATTTTATCTCTATCTCAGAGATAGAAAGACTATTTCCAATTGACCCTCGGCTCAAAAAAAAATTGTCGTTTAACATTTATAAGAATATAAAAGTTTTTTATTAATTAAATATATATAATTTTTTTTATCAAATTTAAAATTAAATAGTGTCAAATAAAGTGAGACGAAGGTGGTTACTTTTTAGGAAAAACTATCTTCATATATGGAATAGTTTTATAATCCATTCAAAACACAAAACTTGCCTTTTCAAATACTGTTTCAAAAATATATATTTTTGATGATTAACCAAAACCAAATCCAAAGCACTAATTGAGAGTTGAATAATTTTGGTCTTTCTTCAAAGGAAAAGAAGTAGAGGAACCTAAAACAAATGTTTTCTTTTAAACACAACTCTATTATTCGTGTGCAATTAAAACAATTGTAACTTACTTGAATACATATTGTCCTCATACAAATTAATTATTTATTTAGTTAAGAGTCTCAATCTTGCTTGTTCTATAATTTACTTTGTATATATGATAAGCAAGAACATTGCTAATCATATTTAGGGTCGAGTGTCGATTCATATTTTATGAGTTTTAAATATTAGGATAATTGATATTAGAAACTGAGTTTTGAATTTAGTTTCTTCTACATACTTAGTAAGCAAATAAAATACAAAATTGAGACTATAAAGCTATTGATTTTGGCCAAATCAGTCTGTAATCTTTTAGCTCCGCCTCTAATATTGTTTCTGGTTTACTTGATTATTAGCGATTTAGAGTCTTGTTAAAATAAAGCCCTTTCGATTTAAATTATATGTCGGAGTTTGACTAGATATCTAATTTGTATAGTAAAAAAAAAAAGACTTTTGATTGTAGAAATAACTTTATAATTATAAATTATCGTATTAAGAATAAAATTAAAAAATTAACTTAAAATTATTTTTACATATAAAAAATATCATTTTAAGTACACAATAAAAAAGAAAGAGTATCAAATAAATAGACTGAAAGAGTACTAGTTTAATATCAATGGTGATTCTTATATTATGCATGTTTATATATAACTAACTAATGTTAGTATTAGTACATATATAATATATCTATGGCGTAAGGGTAAAATAATTTACATCTCCAAATTTTTCTTTTAGAATTAATGATTTTCCTGAACATTCTCCTCTTCACTTCTCCACTTTTTTAAATGACTATTTTACCCTCTTAACCCAACTCCTCTTAATATAATAATCTATTTCTATATATATATTTCTTCTCTCGAGTTCCACTAGAAATTATGCATTTACATTATGGATCACTAGAAATTTTTCTTTCATGATGAAATATGGTCTAGATCTTATTGTAGACATTGAAATTGTGTGATACTGTACAAGATATGTTCAATTCAAGTTGAGACTCTACAAGATGTGTTCAATTTTAATCAGAATTGTTGGAGGCTACTCAACCCTATATAAAGGACACTATATTCCCTTGAAACACATCTCAAATATTCCTCAAATTCATGGAATATTCATAAAGAGATCAAATCCAAATCATCCTGTTTCGAGAATACGCCACTAACGCCCTGAAATTTGGAATCATGAATCATGGATAAATCTTATGAGAGAGAATCAAGAAATATATCTTATGAGAGAAGACTCAAGGGAGAAACACAATAGTATCCATATTGATTCATGAATAAAACACGTTTCTTCATACTTCATAGTTTATTTGTGATTGTAGTTTCTTTTGTTTGGGATTTAGCATGCAAACTAGTAGAAGACTAGAAGTGCTTATAGAAATGAATCAAATGTTTGAATTTTAATTTATTTATTTTTATTTCCATCCGATGTCTAGTACTCATATTGGAGCTCGACTAAATTCAAATTTGTGTCGGAAAGTCCCACTTTAGAGGGTAAAGTGCTCCCTAACAAAGGCGACTCCAAATGTTTGAAATATTGTCTATCAAGATGGAACAAATATTGATCACCAGCAAAAGTTGGTCGGGATACTAACGTATCTATCACACATGCAAGGTTAGATATAACTTATGAATATTGTGAGTTAACTCTTGCATACATCAAGTGAAGAACCCATAAAATGCACTATACAAAATCTTGAGGTACTCAGAAGGACTAGGTAGTCGATTATTATTCTCAAAAGTCAAAACATAATACACCTTCCGTTTAAAAAGAAATGACATCTTTTCCTTTTTAGTCTATTTAAAAAAGAATGACTTTCTTTTTTGGGAGTTAATATCTTAAAAGGTCATTGGACTATGTAAAATCATCTAACAAAGTCATTAAAATTTGCTTTATATCAATAAAATCACTAAACTTACTAGTTTTATTTCCAAAAATCACTAAACTACATTTTTCATTAAACTATATATATATTTTTTAGTTAACATTGGGCATGGCCCATTAAACTATATTTGACATGACTAGATAAACTATTTTTTATGCCACCTAATCATCACAATAAATAAAATTATAAAGTCAATATTTTTATGTCCTAATATTAGTTACATGTTTTCACGTTTAATTAGGATTTGGGAATCGAATTCCATTTTAGCATATGAGTTTTATAGGATTTGGGAATCTAATTCCATTTTAGCATATGAATTTATACAAATTAGTAAATTTGAATCCTAATTCAAAAAACACTTCAATGCTTTTAAAAGATGCTTAAAAGCCTCAGTTATGCCTCACTGGAACCAGTTACATGACAACCAAGTTGAACTTTGTTTTAATTTTTTTTAAAAGGATAAATTTGACACACAAGTCACATAAACAGATTTTAGAACATAAAATTAATTAGTATAGAAGATTATAAGCCAACCTAGGTGAAGGCAAAGAGAAGTGAAGCAGGAAAATAGTTGGTTTCGCTCATTGAAGCTGCAATTCTCCTAAGACCAAAGAACCTAGAAACGCTACTGATTATTTTGCAAAAAGAAAATCAGGCGAAGGAGGAGAAAAAAGCATAATTACCTGGCATAAAAATAAACAGATTATATAATTTTATTATTTATTTATGAGGTTGTGATTACATGGCATAAAAATAAATATAATTTTATAATTTTGTTGGATTCATGATTGGGATAAAAAGTAATTTAAATTGTATTATCAAATTTATTTTTAATGATAAATATAGTTGAATGATTTTTTAAGATAAAAACCTTAGGTTGAGTGACTTTATTGATACAAGAGAAAAGACATAAAGTCACCATTGAAATTGTCCTGAATTTTTAAAAAAGACACCTTAACACTGCAACCGTCCTATTATCCCATTACACAATTTTGAACAAATATAATTAAGGGAAATCACTTACATGTATACTTTTTAAAAAATATTTACTATATTTGTCAACATTATTTTTTTTAACCATATATGACAATTTGGCTGAATTAAATTAAATTCACTTCATCCTTTCCATCTTTCACTCCCTATTTTCTCTCGCATCCTTTCCATCTTTCGCTCCCAATTTTCTCTCGTTCCATCTGTCACCCCCAATTTTCTCTCCCTGCTGTGATTTTCTGTCGCCACTTCTTACTCACAATTTTCTTCACAAAAAGGGCTATACTACCTTCAGAGATGTGTACACAGTGATCAGTTTTGAGATGAATCAAGTCGACCAGAGAGTTGAGTTTGAAGTTTTTTGAAGTTTGAAAAGTTAGAAGCTTTAAATTCGATTGCATGTCTTAGTTACTTGCTTAATTCAAGCTTAATTATCTTTTTCGGCTATACTTACCTTCAGCGATGTGTATTCAGTGATCAATTTCGAGATGAATCAAGTTCGGGCAGAGAGTTGAGTTTGAAGTTTGTTGAAGTTTGAAAGGTTAGAAGGTTTAAATTCGATTGCATGTCATTAGTTACTTGCTTAATTCAAGCTTAATTCTCTTTCTCGGCTATACTCACCTTCAGCGATGCGTATTCAGTGATCAATTTCGAGATGAATCAAGTTCGGGCAGAGAGTTGAGTTTGAAGGTTTTTGAAGTTTGAAAGGTTAGAAGGTTTAAATTCGATTGCATGCCATTAGTTACTTGCTTAATTCAAGCTTAATTATCTTTGTCGGCTATACATGATCAATTTCAAGACGAATGAATTTCGAGCAATAATGTATATTGAATTACTTGCGAAATTCACAATAGATACAAGCTTAATTCACTAGCTAGTATTTGTGTAATACAACTTTAATTCACTTTTTTGATTCAATTTTAATTCAAGTTAAATTCATTTTTGAGTGTGCTAGATCTTCTGTGGAGAGGTTGTGGGAGTGTTTGAAAAGATATGTTGAATTTATGAATGAGGAGGTTTTGGAGAAGAGTTTTGAAGTTTATAGGTATGTGAGGTCATGTACTGTGCTGTTGTTGAAGGAAACAACTTTCATAATTCACTTTTTTGATTGATTTACTTGCTTAATTCATAATAGATTCAAGTTTAATTCAATCTATAAACACTCTTTCATTGTTTTCTTAGTTGTTTGTTTAATTTTTTTTCTTAATTCACTCTTCTAATTCAACTTTAATACAATGTAAAATACTTTTAATACAAGTTTAATTCATTTTTGCAGTTTGTTGGTTTGATTTGTTATGATTTGATGACTTTTTAAAATTCTTTCTTATTTCACTCTTTTGATTGATTTACTTGCTTCATTCATAATATATTCAAGTTTAATTCAATCTATAGAACACTCTCTCCTTGTTTCCTTAGTTGTTCGTTTAAATTTTTTCTTAATTCACTCTTCTAATTCAACTTTAATACAGTGTAAAATACTTTTAATACAAGTTTAATTCATTTTTGCAATTTGTTGGTTTGATTTGTTATGATTTGATGACTTTTTAAAATTCTTTCTTAATTCACTCTTCTGATTGATTTACTTGCTTAATTCATAATAGATTCAAGTTTAATTTAATCTATAGAACACTCTCTCCTTGTTTCCTTAGTTGTTTGTTTAAATTTTTTCTTAATTCACTCTTATAATTCAACTTTAATACGGTGTAATACACTTTTAATACAAGTTTAATTCATTTTTGTAGTTTGTTGGTTTGATTTGTTATGATTTGATGACTTATTAAAATTCTTTCTTAATTCACTCTTCTGATTGATTTACTTGCTTAATTCATAATAGATTTAAGTTTAATTCAATCTATAGAACACTCTCTCCTTGTTTCCTTAGTTGTTTGTTTAAATTTTTTCTTAATTCACTCTTCTAATTCATCTTTAATACAGTGCAATACACTGTTAATACATGTTTAATTAATTTTTGCAGTTTGTTGGTTTGATTTGTTATGATTTGATGACTTTTTTAAATTCTTTCTTAATTCACTCTTCTAATTGTTTTACTTGCTTAATTCACAATAGATTCAAGTTTAATTTAATCTATAGAACACTCTCTCCTTGTTTCCTTAGTTGTTTGTTTAAATTTTTTCTTAATTCACTCTTCTAATTCAACTTTAATACAATGTAAAATACTTTTAATACAAGTTTAATTCATTTTTACAGTTTGTTGGTTTGATTTGTTATGATTTGATGACTTTTTTAAATTCTTTCTTAACTCACTCTTTTGATTGATTTACTTGCTTAATTCATAATAGATTCAAGTTTAATTCAATCTTTAGAACACTATGTCCTTGTTTCTATAATTGCCATATAAAGTTTTAATTTTGATGACTTTTTAATAATGTGTAGAAAAAAAATATGACTAAATTGGTTGTGTTGCTTTACTTCAATGGACGATGGGATCCTAGCAACAAATATATTAATTACTTGGCAGATGGTGTGTTGATAAATACAGAATCAACGTTTTCCACCCTCATTTCCATAATTGCTACTCAATTGTCAATATCAACAAGTAAAGTTGAAATCAAATATAGAATTGATGAAAGATCTCCTCCAATTCAAATTCATAATGATATGGGGGTAAAAGTATATGTTGAAACCAAAAAGGAATATTGAGCTATGGCAAGATACCCTTTGTGTGTCACAACAACTGAACCAGTCAACTTGGAGACTAATTCTGCACTCATTCCACTATTATGTTCAAACACTTCAGAAGATATGAGGGTTATACAGAATACATACTGCTCTAATACATTTAATGGTATTGGTGAAGCAATAGGGTTTATTGGCTTTGGATCATGTGAGGAAGTTGATGAGCTAGAAGAATTAGTACCAGGCATCATTGTTAATCCAAATCACTCTTTATTTGAGAAAGATCAAGTGTATAAGAATAAATATGTCCTCACGAGTGCACTAAAAAGACATTCCAGTCTTAAGCATTTTCAATTCAAGACCAGAAGATCAAGCTCAATCAGGTAAGACCTAAATTCAAGTCACTTTAAATTATTGATTGTATATTAATTTTTTTTCAACAGTTATTCGATACAGTGCCTAGGAGAAAACTGTAGTTGGAGTTTACGAGCTTCAGCTTGAACAAATCTCAAATGTTCAATATTAGGAAATTTGAAAGCAAACACACATGTTTGTTGCTACATAATTCATTATCGGAAAGGCAAGCAACTAAGAGTGTTGTTGGGAGTATTATTGTGGGTAAATGTGCTGAACCAGATGTTATTTACACACCAAAAGATTGAATTAAAATTGTATCTATTATGAATTATGTACGTTATTCAATAGTAACAATTAACCAACAAACTTCAAAATGAATTACCTCTTCTTTGTACCCGTATAAAGCCACTTAGTGAATGAATTGATCAAATCCGATTCATTATCTCCTCCAGTTGCATATGAAAAAGGATGTTTTGTCTCAAAAAACTGACGTGTTACACATAAAGTTCCTCTAGATTCGAAATGTTGTGTGTAGGGAGATGTTAATAACTTTCCTGGATTTTTCTTTCTACCACATTTCTTTGATGTCACTTTCTTTTTGTTTTGATCAACAGGGGCTCTTTTCTTTAGATAAGACTCTTCAGTCCTATTAATTTGAGAAAGATCTTCATCAAGAAAAATAAAATCATCAAGAGTATGCAAAAGTTTTTGACAATCCTCTGTTGCGTCTGCATACAATAGACATTTACAATCAACAGATGCAACACTTATTTATGTTGGCTTTGTTGACTACATTACCATCAGGTTGTGCCCCAACTGTATTCACATCAGCAACCTTTTGGACTGTAAGCAAAATAAATATTTTAATAATGTTATTAAAATAAAATGAAAGAAGTTTATTTGAAGTTAAGAAAATTAATACCATTTATATCAGCAACAACGTCTAACAAAACTTTTTCAATGGCAATTCCTGCAACATCTTCCTCTGTACATAACAAAAATATTTAAAATAAGAAAGTTGAATTAAAATATATGAAATATGTAATATATTTGTATAAAACCTTTCATTACATATTTTACTTGATACTCTTTCAAAATTTTCAACGTCAGCAAACCTAACTGATGTTTTAAGCACTTGAGATTCTTTATTTTGATTTGATCTCATAACACGATCATCGTGCTCTCTTGATTCATTTACAAATGCATTAACATAGGGAGAGAATGATGTATGTAATTAATACATATTATAAGAAAAAATTATTAAAATTGTGACATGACATCAATTTTGTAATCCACCGAGAGATTAGAAATATGAACTAGAAAATACAATATCGAGTTCCTGTCACTTCTTCATGAATTGGAAGAAGTTACTGGACAAGAAAACAAGAATATAATACACTATATATTAAAAGTATATTATGACAATATCAGATGTGTATTGAAAATATAAACAAACCTCCATTGAAATCTAATCCACCCGAAAACGTCTCATCAACCTGCTTCTTAGATGGTTCCCTAACTTCTCAGATAACAGAGCTGCTACCACCACTCTTAGCAAACAACAAAGAAATATCCTCCAATAATTGTTTGTTAGAATTCATCACTAATTCTTTGATTTGATTAAATCCAAAATCAATCTTCTCTTCAAGTGCTTTGTTATTTTGGTGGAATGCAAGTTTCTTTTCTGTGTTGTGTGCGCCTTCAAGAGGCGCCCAACTTCGCATCGACATTGCACTGTTAAGGTCCACTACTAAAAAACTGCTAAAAAACGACGAAAGTAAAAGCGATGGATGGCGTCGCTCCCAAAAGCAACGGACTAAGCAATGTCGTCCGTCGCTTTTTAATTAAAATATATATTTGTTTATTTTTATTAACAGCGACAAACAGCATCGCCGAGTTCGTTGATTTTTTATTTTACTTTTTATTTTTTTAAAAGCGATGGACTGCATCGCCGAGTCCGTCACTTTTTTTTGCGGATTTTGGACCAACAATCTATATAATAAACAATTAATTATTTTATATCAAAAGAGACGCAGTCCGTCACTTTTTATTAAGAATAATAATTTATTAATTTAAACAAAGTCACGTTGTCCGTCGCTTTTTATTAATTTTAATTGTTTAATTATTTTTTAATTTAGTGACGGACAACATCTTTATGTGCGTCGCTTCTTAGTCAAAATATCTGGTTGGTCAAACGTTTTCCAAAAAAAGCGACGGACATTGAGACTCAATCCGTCGCTTTGAGAAATATTTAGATTTATTTTTATTTAAATTGTCTTCCTGAGTACGATTTTGTGTAAAATATTAAACAAAAAATTTATAATACCAACTTTCGGATGTCGGTAAAATTAAATAGCATGTAGTAAATTAATAGTTTCAATTAACTTTAAATAAATCGTCCTCCGAATGACGGTTTTATATAAGTTAAAAAATAATTTAATATAAAATACAGACCTCCCGATGTCAATATTATTTAATTAACATGATTGCTTTTTATTTATGTTAAAATTTAATGTGATACCGACCTCATGAGGTTGGTATTTTTTATTAAATCTAATTACTTTTAATAAAAATGACATCCGGAGGTCGGTTTGATTAAAATATTCCTATTAATCATAATACTAAAATTTCATTTACACCTACAATTAATTGTTCAAAAAGTGTAACAATTTTGTATGCTTTTATATAAAAAAAGTTAGAATTCGTGGAATAAATAAAAAAATATCTATAATCCATATTTAGAGTATGAAACTACGTTGATATGAATTAGGAGAAAATTATATATACTTATATTTCTAGAGTAATGTACAAATTTTATCAGTCCGTCATCTAATCATGACCTTAATATCTCATCTCATGATGTAGAGGTGAAGAGGTAAAATATAATCCATTCGAGTATGAAATGCAAGATAGTATTATTATATACGTTCAATCTTGAATAGATGTGAAGTGTAGTGATCACCTCTTAATTATGATGACATGTAAAGGATACTTCATTGGAGTATGATATATGTTGATTAATTATATACTCCTCGAATAGTTTAACAAATCAAGTCTTATATACTAGTGGTTCAGATATGAAATACATTATCAACTAAAGAAATACTTATGATCAATACAAGGAGATTTATATATTAAATTGATAAACTTTTGTTGATCAATACAACTAAATTTATATAATTAGAAGGTATATAATTTAAATTTGTAAAATTAACTTGATTGATAAAATAAATTTATTAAATTAAACTTTTGTTGATGTGTAGTTAAATTATATATATATATATGTGTGTGTGTGTGTGTGTGTGTGTGTGTGTGTGTGTAATTTTAATTTATAAAATTAAGCTTCTGTTGATGTGTAATTAAATTATATGTGTGTGTGTGTATGTATATATATATTAACTTGATCGATAAATTAAATTTATTAAATTAAACTTTTGTTGATGTGTAGTTAAATTATATATATATATGTGTGTGTGTGTGTGTGTGTGTGTGTGTATTAATAAAATCAATCTCTCTTGGCGCCACGCCACCATCGCAGCAGCAGCGGCTGGTCGCGAGCAGCAACAGATCTAAGTCACGCCGCAGCAGGTCGCACCAGCAGTAGATCGAGGTCACGCTTGGCGCCGCCTCCATCCCAACCGGCACCGCCTCCATCCCGACCCACTGCCCTTCTCCTTTAATTCAAGGTTAGGATTTCATAATATTATTTTTAATTTCTTTCAATTTGAGTGTTGAATTTGTTAATTAGTGTATTGAATTAGTTTTTTAGTGATTGTTAGTTAATTAGTAAGTGAATGATTTAGGGTTTTTGATTGTTAGTTTGAATTAGGGATTATTTGATTATTAGTTTGGGTTTGTTGATTGTGAATTGAAAATTTTAATGATAGGGTTAGTTTGAATTAGGGTATCTTAGGATTTGTTTGAAATTTGGTATTTCTTGAGTTAATTAGTTTGATTTTGGAATTGTAAAATTAGATTGAATTAGGGTATTTAAGGAGTTGTTTGAATTCGGGTATTATTTGAGTTAGTTTGAATTATTATTGAGATTTTAGGACTAATAGTTTGAATTTGTGATTAGGAATAGCTAGCTAGTTTGAATTTAGGATTTTAGCACTAGTTAGATTTTGGGATTTTAGGACTAGTTTGAATTTGTGATTTTAAGACTAGTTTGAATTTTGAATTTAGGACTAGTTTGAATTATTATTAAGATTTTAGGACTACTAATAGTTTGAATTTGGGATTTTAGCACTATAGTTTGGTTTTTGAATTCTAGGAGTACTTCCAATTTGAGATTTTAAGACTAGTTTGAATTTGAAATTTAGGACTAATAATTTCAATTATATTTGATATTTTAGGCTAATTAATAGTTTGAATTTGGGACACTAGCTAGCTAGTTTGAATTTGAAATTTTAGGGATTTGAATTACTACTTAATTAGAACTCATAATTAATTATAACTTGAAATTACTATAAATTGAACTTAATTAGGAATATGAACTTGAAATTAGAACTTATTAAAACTTGAATATATATATATATATATATATATATATATATATATATATATATATATAACTAATATTCTTGGATTTGAAGTTTATATTTAACTAATTTAAGAACTTTTCGTGCTAGGCAACTGAGGAAGCTCAACATCTAAAAAACTTGATACAAGACTATATTGCTTCTTTCATCTAAGTTGGAGATAAGGTTGGTGCTTCTAAATTTCTTAAGTTCAACTACAATTTCTTTCAATAATGTGTTTGTGTCCATCTAGTGTTGATATTGAGCTTTAATTTAGAAACAATGTGTTTATTAAGCTTAAGCACCAACACTAGTTGATCCTATTGATGACAAAATTGATTTTCTTGTAAGATCGATTTGTGTCCATCTAGTGTTGATATTAAGCTTTAATTTAGGAATAATGTGTTTGTTAAGCTTAAGTACCAACACTAGTTAGTCCTATTGATGACAAAATTAATTTTCTTGCAAGATCAATTTGTGTCCATCTAGTCTTCACACTTAGCTTTAATTTAGGAATAATGTGTTTGTTAAGCTTAAGTACCAACACTAGTTGATCCTATTGATGACAAAATTGATTTTCTTGCAAGATCTATTTGTGTCCATCTAGTGTTGACACTTACCTTTAATTTAGGAATAATGTGTTTGTTAAGCATAAGTTCCAACACTAGTTGATCCTATTGATGACAAAATTGATTTTCTTGCAAGATCGATTTGTGTCCATCTAGTGTTGACACTTAGCTTTAACTTAGGAATAATGTGTTTGTTAAGCATAAGTACCAACACTAGTTGATCCTATTGATGACAAAATTGATTTTCTTGCAGGATCGATTTGTGTCCATCTAGTGTTGACACTTAGCTTTAATTTAGGAATAATGTGTTTGTCAAGCATAAGTACCAACACTAGTTGATCCTATTGATGACAAAATTGATTTTCTTACAAGATCGATTTGTGTCCATCTAGTGTTCACACTTATCTTTAATTTAGGAATAATGTATCTGTTAAGCATAAGTACCACCACTAGTTGATCCTATTGATGACAAAATTGATTTTCTTGCAAGATCTATTTGTGTCCATCTAGTGTTGACACTTACCTTTAATTTAGGAATAATGTGTTTGTTAAGCATAAGTACCAACACTAGTTGATCCTATTGATGACAAAATTGATTTTCTTGCAAGTTCGATTTATGTCCATCTAGTGTTGACACTTAGCTTTAACTTATGATTAATGTGTTTGTTAAGCATAAGTACCAACACTAGTTGATCCTACTGATGACAAAATTGATTTTCTTGCAAGATCGATTTGTGTCAATCTAGTGTTGACACTTGGCTTTAATTTAGGAATAATGTGTTTGTTAAGCATAAGTACCAACACTAGTTGATCCTATTGATGACAAAATTGATTTTCTTGCAAGATCGATTTTTG
This sequence comes from Solanum bulbocastanum, assembly GCA_037074985.1. Taxonomy (NCBI): domain Eukaryota; kingdom Viridiplantae; phylum Streptophyta; class Magnoliopsida; order Solanales; family Solanaceae; genus Solanum; species Solanum bulbocastanum. The sequence continues at coordinate 14,518,562 of CM073597.1, read as the reverse complement.
TCTACCTAGTGTTGATACTTGGCTTTAATTTAGGAATAATGTGTTTGTTAAGCATAAGTACCAACACTAGTTGATCCTATTGATGGCAAAATTGATTTGTGTCCATCTAGTGTTGACACTTACCTATACATTAGGAATAATTTGTTTGTTAAGCTTAAGTACCAACACTAGTTGATCCTATTGATGACAAAATTGATTTTCTCGCAAGATCGATTTGTGTCCATCTAGTGTTGACACTTACCTTTAACTTAGGAATAATGTGTTTGTTAAGCATAAGTACCAACACTAGTTGATCCTATTGATGACAAAATTGATTTTCTTGCAAGATCGATTTGTGTCCATCTAGTGTTGACACTTATCTTTAATTTAGGAATAATGTGTCTGTTAAGCATAAGTACCAACACTAGTTGATCCTATTGATGACAAAATTAATTTTCTTGCAAGATCGATTTGTGTCCATCTAGTGTTGACACTTACCTTTACTTTAGGAATAATGTGTTTGTTAAGCATAAGTACCAACACTAAACTAGTTCAAGTTAAAAAGTTTTTAAGTTATTTAAATAAGGTAAAATAGATAATGTGGTTTTGTTGATGAATTTAGTCGTTGAAATTAAGTCAAAACTAAGCTAGATCAAGTTAAAAAGTTATTAAGTTGTTTAAATATGTTAAAATAAACAATGTGGTTTAGTTGGTGGATTTAGTTGTTGTATTAAGTCAAAACTTAACTAGTTAAAGTTGTTATGTTGTTTAAATAAGTTAAAAATAAATAATATGGTTTAGTTGGTGGATTTAGTTGTTGTATTAAGTCAAAACTAAACCAGTTCAAGTTAAAAAGTTATTATGTTGTTTAAATAAGTTAAAATAAATAATGTGGTTTAGTTGGTGGATTTAGTTGTTGTATTAAGTCAAAACTAAACTAGCTAAAGTTGTTAAGTTGTTTAAAGAAGTTAAAATAAATAATGTGGTTTAGTTGGTGGATTTAGTTGTTGTATTAAGTCAAAACTAAACTAGTTAAAGTTGTTATGTTGTTTAAATAAGTTAAAATAAATAATGTGGTTTAGTTGGTGGATTTAATTATTGTATTAAGTCAAAACTAAACTAGTTAAAGTTGTTATGTTGTTTAAATAAGTTAAAATAAATAATGTGGTTTAGTTGGTGGATGTATATGTTGTATTAAGTCAAAACTAAGCTAGTTAAAGTTGTTATGTTGTTTAAATAAGTTAAAATAAATAATGTTGTTCAGTTGGTGGATTTAGTTGTTGTATTAAGTCAAAACTAAACTAGTTTAAATTGCTATATTGTTTAAATAAGTTAAACTAGATAATTATTTATAATATAATTGAATATCTATATTTTTGTAGATGGATCATCGTTTATGGATTTATAATATGCATTATGAAACTGGTGCTAGTTTGAAACCTGAGTTTATTGACGGTGTTAGAAATTTTATTGAACATACAATGACACTTGACATTTTCTAGAATAATGGATTGGTTAGGTGTCCTTGTAGTGCATATAAGTGCTTAAAATTTTTTAAACCAAATAGAGTTATGGTTCATTTGTACCGTAATGGATTTAAGCCTAGATATTTTGTATGGATTGATCATGGAGAAAGTGATAGATTGGATGGTATGTTTTATAATTCGATGTCTGTGGATGTATATAATATGGTTGTACCACATGGCCAAATTAGGGTTGAACATGATAGGGTTGAATATGATAGGGTTCATGAAATGATCAATGATGTTTTCGGGGTTCAAGGTGGGATGGAACCAGAACAATATTTTGATGAAGCTCCTAATGAAGAAGCAAGACGCTTTTATGATCAATTAGAAGAGTCTAGTCGTACACTATGCGAAGGGAGTCCACATTCTGCTTTGTCAGTTGCGGTTAGATTAATAAATATTAAATCAGATTGAAATGTTCCTAATGCTGCTATAGACTCAATGGTTGATCTTTCGGGTGAACTAGTTAATCCGGAGTTTAACATAACAAAGAACTTCTATTAGGCAAAGCATTTGGTGTCCAAGTTAGGATTGACATATGATAGAATTCATTGTTGTGTTAATGGCTGCATGTTGTTTTACAAGACTGATAATGAATTAGATAATTGTAAGTTTTGTGGACATGCTCGTTATAAGAGGACTCCGGCTGGAAAGATGGTCCCAGTTCAGGAGATGCATTATCTACCTCTTATTTTCTAGGTTAAAGAAGTTGTATGCATCGATGAGGTCTTCCCCACATATGAGATGACATCGTGAATATAGAAGGCCGCGGGTGTCTTATCTCATCCATCTGATGGTGAACCATGGAAGCATTTTGATAATGTATATCCTGATTTTGCTAGTGAACCAAGAAATGTTAGATTGGGGTTGTGTTCAGATGGCTTCACACCATTCTGTAATAATGCTTCGCCTTATTCATGCTGGCCGTTATTTCTTAATTCGTATAATATTCCTCCTGAAATGTGCATGACCAGTCCCTACATCTTTCTAAGTTGTGTTATTTCAAGTCCCCGCAATCCAAAAAGTGTGATTGATGTCTATCGACAACCATTAATAGATGAGCTAAAACAATTGTGGTTTGAAGGCATTTTGACTTATGATATATCAACTAAGTAGAATTTCATTATGCGTGCTTCTTTAATATGGACTATTAATGATTTTCCTACATACGAGATGTTGTCTTGTTGGCTGACAGCTGGAAAGCTAGCATGTCTGTATTGCATGAAAAATAGTAAGGCATTCACTTTAAAGCATGGCAGAAAAATACATGGTTTGATTGTCATCGCCAGTTCTTGCCAATGGACCATGAGTTTAGAAAGATGAAAAATTCATTTAGAAAAATGAGGTTGAAAGTGACCCCCCACCTCCATTACTCACAGGGGATCAAATTTGGGAGAGAGTTTCTCAATTACCTAAAGTTATAGAAGCTTCACCTTCTAGACTTCCTGGATATGGTGTTGAACATAATTGGACCAAACAAAACATATTTTGGGAGTTGCCATATTGGAAGGACAATCTGCTACAACATAATCTAGATGTGATGCACATTGAAAAAAATTACTTTGACAATTTGTTTATCACGGTGATGGATGTTAAGGGTAAGACAAAAGACAATCCAAAAGCTAGAATGGACATAAAGGAATATTGTAGGAGAAAAGAGTTATGGCTACAAGAATTACAGAATGGTAAAATAGTTAAGCCCAAAGCCAGCTTTTCATGCACATTGGATGAGAAACGTGAAATTATTGAGTGGGTTAAAAATTTGAGAATGCCGGAGGGCTATGCTTCGAATTTAGGAAAGCGGGTAGATATGAATGAAGTAAAATTGATAGGTATGAAAAGTCATTATTGTCATGTGTTCATGGAAACTTTAATTCCTATCGCTTTTAGCCATCTACCCGAAAGGATATGGAAACCAATCACAGAGATAAGTTTTTTTTTAAAGATTTGTGTTCTGGAAAGTTGTTGGAGAGTAGTTTAGACAGGATGGAGGAAAATATTCTTGTTACTACTACTAAGTTGGAGAAGATATTTCCATGTGGTTTTTTTGATGTGATGGAGTATCTTCCAATTCACCTTGTACAAGAGGCTCGCCTCGGAGGTCCAGTTCAAACAAGATGAATGTATCCATTTGAGAGGTATCCATTTGAAATATTCACTAAGTTATATATATTCGCCAAGTCTTTTATATATTAAGATATATATACATATATACATGCAGAAAAATTGGTAGTTCGAAGCAAACGATTAAGCAAAGAGGAAGGATCGAAGGATCATTTGTTCAAGGTCATATTGGGAGAGAAACTGGTGATTTTTATTCTTATTACTTTGGTCATGATGTGTTATGTAGGAGAAACAGGCCCAATCGCAATGATGAAGGCGATATTGATCCTTTATTTCCATCGATATCAATTTTTAATCAAAATGGTCGAGGATCTAAAAATCGTGGAAAGCGAGACTTCACTTATATGGAAATGCAATCAACTGTGACACATGTTTTGCTTAATTGTCCAGAGATTCAATCATTTGTCAAGTAAGGTTTAAAAATATTTTATTAAATTACATACTAATAAGTCATCATTAACTAACGAAATACTTGAATGTAAAATGATCAGCTTGTTCGTAAACACATGGGGTAATGAAGCCATCTATACAAAATTTTCCAAATGGCTGAGGAACTATGTAAGTGTGCAATCACTAAGTATTTAATAATATATTTATGTTATACTAAATTATATTACTTAAAATAGCAATCATGTAGGTTTACGATGAATACTCAAGTGTCCAACATTTGCAATTAGTGAAAGAAGTAGCACTTGGACTTGAATCTCAAGTATTGACAATGAATAAGTATTGTGTCAATGGTTTTAAGTTTCAAATTGAAGAAGTTTCTAGGAACAAGAAAACAAATAATAGCGGTGTCTACATACAAGGTAATGTTGATGGTACTAGTCAAACAATTGAATATTATGGTGTCATTCAAGAGATTATTGAAGTGAGGTATTTAGGTTGGCCTAAGAAGAAGATTGTATTGTTTCGGTGTGAGTGGTTTGACCCATCACCTAGAGGCACAAAGATGGACCATTAACATAATATAATTGAAGCTAAGCACACTAGGAAATATAGAAGTTATTATCCTTTTATTATTGCACAAAATGATAAACAAGTGTATTACGCTTCATATCCATTGTGTAGAGACAAAGCTGATTGTTGGGTTGTTATAAAAAGTAAGCCTATGGAAAGAATTGAAATTGACAATGTCTTATATGTGGCGTATCAAAATGATGTTGCAATTGTTCAACAAGAAGTTGACGTTGAATTGGAAACCACACTACAACATCCTTAACACATATTAGAAGAAGTATTTGATGATGACATACTAAATGTTAAGGAAGAAATATCTGAGAATGAGGAAAATGAATCATTTGATGACGAAGAATGGGACAATAATGAAAATGAAACAACTGAGGAGGAAGAATGGGAGAATGATGGAGTTGAAACAATCGAGGAGGAATAGTGTAGAATGAAAGCTAGCTAGTATATATGTAAGTGTATTTTTCTAATTTTATTTAATTTATGATTTTTATAGATATTATACATGTAAATTTGCATACAGATATCATCAGGCGGTGACGGTGATAGACATCGTGAGAATCTTGGAGTTAACCAAACTAAACATGCTAAGAAGAAGAAGTCTATGAGACCAATAGATCCTAAGGATATTGCAGGATCTATTTCTTTTGCGCCAGAGCGCATCAACTATGATACTCATTTATTTGCTGTTCCGTTTGGTACAGCGGATCCTCGAAAATATCATCCTAATTACCGTCGACCAGTCGGCACTTCATCTATTTCACAACCATTGCCTTCACGACACTACGAGGACCTACCTTTACAGGCTATTCGTCGAGCATGACCCTTATCGGTGGGTACTGCATCTCCCATAGGTACATCTCCTCAGTTATCTGCCATGAGGCTTAGAGATTCTAGTAGCGAGCAGTTAGATATTATGGCCGGTATCCCTCCATTGACTCAGCATTTTGTGCATCCTGACATACCACCCTCGTCTACAGCTACACCTAGTGCTACACCACATGATACGATGTTTGCTCTAGCTCCTGGCCAGAAGGACAGACTTGGTAGAGTTATGATTGAGCCGAATGGATCATCGTAAGTTTGTTTTGTTATCTATTTGTTAGTTTATTTTATTTATTTCTTATACTTTAATATATTATTCATGAACTAACATATTTATTATGTGTTTTGCAGGTGCTATCCTACAATGGATGCTGCCCGGGCTTTAAAAGACCATGTTAGAAGACTCTATACACAGGCTTATCACTCTTAGAGCAAGATTCCAAATAGTATACGCCATGCAATGTTTAATAACTTTACGGTATATATTTTTTAGTTAAGTTTAGTATACTTTACTTTCTTTTTTACTATCGATCTAATTAACATTATTCAATTTTTTTTAGACTATGTGTACTTGGGAGTCGAGGTACAATTTGGTCATTGCAACCACATTTGAGAGGAAGGCATCAGCCAAATTATCTATCTGGCTAAAGAATATTCGGGATAGTGGTGTACGTTCCAGTTGGATGTTGCCTCATGTTTTTGATGAATTGGGTCTGTATTGGAAAACATACAAGTTTAAGGTAATATCAGATCAAGCCACAAAGGCTAAAGGCAATCTTAAAGGTGACTCGCTCCACACCGGAGGTGCAAAGAGGTTGGAACAATTGCACGAGAGATGGTAAGTTCTTATTCAAACTCTTAAATAAATAATTAGTTGATTCATATGTATCGTTATAAATTTCAGTTTTTATTTATAAGAAAAAGAACTGGGACACACTCCCATTGAACTAGAGGTTTTCAAGAAGACTCATGTTAGGAAGAAAGAAAATGAGTCGGATCTGGATGTGTGGGTGGAGGAAAGGGCCGAACGAACTTTTGTAAATTATTTAATATGAATAATATATATTAATTGTGAATATATGATATGTATATATATTGATGTCAATTTTTATATTTAATATGCAGAATGACTTTCAGCAGTACGTCGCTGAGAATCTAGATAGTTTGGTCCAATTGACACCTGAACTGTCCACCCAGATTTGGAAAGAAAAAGTGGTAGAGGGGACACACAAGGGTAGATTCTATGGTCTAGGCTCTCGAAATAATGTTAGACGACTCCAGTTAGGCTTAGAAGGTATTGTATCGTCACGTCAAGCCGAGGAACTCGATGGTGTTCAAATTGTTGCTATGTCTGATCAAATAGCTAAACTTACAGTGGCACTAGCAGAGTCGGAGCGGAGAAGAGTAGCTGAACAAGAAAGCATAAATGAGACCGTTCAACAAATCAAAGAACAAGTGATGAACCTCGCTTGTTGACCTACTACTTCGGCTCCCGATGACACCGACGACAAGAGTGATGAGGATGATTATGTAGATATCACTCCCTAGTTTAGATCTCTGGACATTTATGAACTTTTTGAAATGAATTTTAAAAGACTTTATAGTTCTTTAATTTATGATTTAGATACTTTTGAATGTTATTTTATGTTTTGTTTAGATTGTTTACAACTGTGTGTTTGATTGGGCTGAATAGTGTAGAATTGAATTGAATTGTATTTGCAGGTGTGCAGCAGAAACTGCCAGTTTGGCTAGCAAACATATTACAGAAAAAGCGATGGACAGGGTGGTTTTTTCCGTCGCTTTTCTGGATTTTTTTTTAAAAAATCCCATAAAAGCAACGGACACAGTGGTTTTGTCCGTCGCTTTTCTAGATCTTAATTTTTTTAAAAATCCCAAAAAAGCGATGGATAGCGTGGTTCTGTCCGTCACATTTTAGAAATAAAAAAATGAAAATTAAAAAAAAGAGATGGATAGCGTGGTTCTGTCCATCACATTTTATAAATAAAAAAAATGAAAATTAAAATAAAGAGACGGAGTCCGTCGCTTTTATGAAAAAAATTCAAAAAAAAAGGCAAAAAGCGACGCAGTACCCTGTTCATCGCTTTTTAGTGACGTAGTCTGCCGCTTTTTGAAAAGCGTCGAGCTAAAAAGCGACAGAAGTTACTGCGTCACTTTTCTGTCGATTTTGACCAGAAAAGCGACATAGTCCATTGCTTTTTGCCGTCTTTTTTTGACAATTTTTTAGTAGTGGCCATCGAAAAACCACCGTCAACGATCAACGGTGGTCTGCCGGAGTACAAGCCATTAGAATGAAGAAATTTCTTGATGTAGAATATAAGTGGGCAGGGAATAAACCCCAGTGATCAAAACTTCACGAACTTGCCCAGAAATTGGACGAAAAGCCCTATGACAGTGCATCAGGCGATTTTGCCAAAAATTCTCAAAGCTTCGCCGTCATTTTTTTCTCAAATTGTAAGGGAGAATGAATTGAATTTTGGCGAGGGAGTAGATTTGATGATGCTCCATCATCTCTACTGGACGGAATTCCATGAATCAAACCACATGAATTTGTTGTTTTTGTTGTTGGAAAGGTTTTGAATTTGATTTGTAGCTTTATTCAAATATATTCGAATCATTTTAAAAAGGGTTTCGGGTGGGTTTTTTAATTTAGCGTAAAATAAATAAAAAATTGGGTTAGTTGTTGAGATGAAGCCACGTGTCTAGCCGTTATCCTCTAGGGTATATACGACCCAAAATATTGACGATAAGGACATATACAACCTTAAAGTATAACGGATGGTATTGACATACCATTTACGATATTTTAGGGGTATATTTATCCTTTTTCCCTTATATTTTTGGCTTGATAAAGAGCCCCTTCACGCGCTTATATTGAGTGCATTACACTTACCATGCCATGTCAGCGAAAAATATCAAAATGATACATTTAGATAGTATATGAGGTGTCTAAAATGAACATTAGCTAGTTGAGCTGTCTAAGTGAAACTTTGTGCCAACTTTAAGGGGCTACCAATGGGTTTGGCCAAAATAAAAAGTAGGGGGAGACCTACTTTTGGTTTTTGACTTATTTTAAGTCATTTTTTACTTTGCCAAACACTTCATAACTTATTTTAAGTCATTTTTTTTTTTACTTATTTTAAGTTATTTTTTATATTTGTCAAACACTTCCAGAAGTCAAAAACTGACTTCAAAGTAGGTTTGACCAGCTTTTAAGCCAATCCAAACACCTTCTAAGTCACTGGAGGGATGTTAAATGCCTTTTATTCATGTCACAACTTATTTTAAGATATACAATAACAATAATTACTGAGAAATATGATGAATGCAATCTTTCTAGCTATTACAAAATAACATGAATCAATTACGATATTTTGTTAATTTATTGCTAAATAATGCTTTGTAGCTAACATGATACTTAACTAGATACTAACATAATCACCATAACAAACCCGAATTGCTCATTATATTGATAAGAGAACTGAAACGCAATTACAACTTTAGAATAGTAATTGCAATATCCAAACTATTGAATTATAATGAAAATAACAAGTAACTAATGATAGAGATAAGAATGAGGATGAGAACCTTAAAATCTAGAAGAAGAAGAAAATGCAACAATTTTTCTTCGATATGCATAAACCCTAAATCACATACAACTATCTTTTTTTGATGAAATCGTTCTCGCACCCACTACTCAACACAAATTCCAAATTAACCCAGCCCTATTGCTTGTTCTCTACCCAATATCTCTTGTCAGCCTAACAACTAGTTCTGTGACCTTGGTATCCATATTAGGCTAGACTTGGTACATAACAACATCCGTTTCAAATCTTCAAAAAAATGAACAAGTTAAGGGCACCTACAATTGAAGACAAACTAATATTTAATAAAGACCTACTTTCAAAAGAAAATTGAACAAAAGGTGTCAAATAAGTCTTGTTTTTGTTTTTGGTGACATTGACTTAGTCAAAGAGGATTAAATGAAAAGTGGACTTGATTAGAGTAATTAAAAAAATTGGGGTGTGAATTAATATTTTGAATATTTCGATAAGTTTTTCCTTTTTTTTAATTGTTTTTTTTTAAACCTTCCCCCTTCATTATCTTTTCAATCTTTCTTTTTCTTTTCAAATATCTTTCTCTCTCTTCTTTTTTTTCTCTTTCAAGAAGCTCTGGTGTATCTATTGAGAGAAAAATTGAGAGAATCAATTTAATACAAAGCAAACCCAACTGATATATAGAAAACGTTACATTAAAACCTCACTAAATTAATATAATATAGGTAAGATCATGAAATATTATTATTATTTAATTGGTAAACTAATTTTTATTAATTTAAAGAATGTTTTGACACCATAAAATTCATTTGGGAGTGAAATCTCGAAGAATTTGAATAAACCCACTAGTGAAAATGTCATTCATGAACTTGAGGTCATGATTAGTAATTTTGATTATCGCAATAAAATGGACACTACTAACTTGTTGGATGGAGAAAATGATACATGTTTAGAGGTCCAAAGCTTAGAAGAAATTGTGGGTACCATTGGAAAAACAATGTTGATGATAGAGATGAAGATAATACAATACCTTTGGAACTAGTTACGTGTAAGGAAGCACTTATCACATCTAAACTCAGTGGCCTAGCCAAAAATTTCACGAAAGGTGTCCAGAAATTATACATGAGTACATTTTTTCATTTGAATGGATGAGTGCACTAGAGATTTTAAAAATTAAACTATGTAATATACATGAAATTTTTTGAAAAGAAGTATGTAATATAAATGAAAATATTTGAAAAAAGAGGAAAGAGATGAAAGGTGCACTAGAAATTTTAAAAATTTAACTATGTAATATGCATGAAAAATTTTGAAAAAAAGAGGAAAATTTTTGAAAAAAGAGGCTTAAAGGTACTGTTAGCGAGATTTGAACTCACAAATGCTCAAAATCTTCGCTCTTTCAAGACACCTTAAACCACTAAGTCAAAATACTTTGTTGTGTTAAGAGTGTCCAGAATATGTTATTTACACATTTTGTATATTTTTTACTTGTATATACGGGATAATTTCCCGTCTAAAAGTGTTCAGTTGGACACCCTAAAAAGTATGCAGCTATGCCCCTATCTAAACTCTTCACAATTTTATGGAGCAGTTCAAAAGGATAACACCAAAACTTTTGGATGCAATAAGAAAAGTAAGAGATGAACTTTAATTAGATTTAAATCAGTATTAACAAAAAAAAGAGAATAAAATAGAATCATATTCACTAAATTGTCTTAGATATATTTGTACTTTTAGAGCATTATTAATTTACAATATTAATGAGATCATATATTTATATAGGAGTCTTCTGAAAATATATTATCTTATTGAAATTGGTGATTTTTTCCATTGGCTCAAGTCAGGAGTGGAAAAAATATTATCTTAGAGAGATTATTAATTAATCGAGTATTAATTTAGTGAGGTTTGACGGTATTTGTGCTAATTCCTTTTAAAATTAATAATTATTGGTTTAGACATATTTTTTTATTTATTACTCTCTATGTCCCAATTTATGGGGCACTTTTCATTTTTCGAGAGTCAAACATTGTAACTTTGATTGGAAATTTGCATATGAAACATACAAATTTTTTGAAATGAAATTTATATAATTGTAAACTACGTAAAAAGTACTATATGCCACAATAATTAATAATTCAAAATATTAAAAAGATCTATGGAAAACTTACGGTCAAAGATAGACTTGTTTGAATCTCAAAATCCAAAAAGTGCCACATAAAATGGGACGGAGGAAGTACTATTTATAGCAATATATAAATCTATATATGTATTAAAAGTTAATTATGTAAGCAATATAAATGTATTATGTGTTTTATAAATTGTGCCCTATAATATATATTATAAGTGTTAAGTTAAAAAAATATTATTACTATAGATGATAAATATTTTCTTAAATAACATATTTATGCAAGTTTTTTTTACTTATATACAACAATCAATACACTATAAACAAAACAGATAATACACTGTAACACAAATTTTAAAATGAATTATTGCTATATTTTAGTTAAATTATCACTATAATTATTGATTAGAGCTTAAAATACCTAATTCTTCATAGAAACATGTGTTGTCTTTGTAAGAAGGTAACTTTTAAAGTAGAATTATTTGTAAACAGAACTACACATAATTATATCTAAATTGTATTATAAGTGTTTAGTGAAAAATGTCATTGCTATAGATAATAAATATTTTCTTAATATATCTATATAAGTTGAAATGATACAAAATACATAACACACGATATTGCAAGTTTTTCTTAAAGTAAATAATTGCTATGACTCACTATGATTGATAATTAGAGCTTAAAATGTTTATTTTCTTTTAAATATGTGTTGTCTTTCGGAGAAGGTAACCTTTTTTTCTTTCTTTTTTTTTTTTTAAAGTAGAATTGTTTGTAAATAAAACTACACATAATTATGTCTAGCACATTTTCGATCAGTTTATTAATCATTTTTTGAACCACAAAAAATATGAAAAGTTGAACTTTGACTCATTTTTGTCACGAGCGAAACTACCGGGCCATGCGGGCACCTACATACTACCACCTAAGTAGGAGAACTCTCTTACACCAATAATTAAACATGCAGAATTTTTGATAAAATGAAGGAAAAATAAAATAATATGATTTATAAATAAGATCTCTAGACACGCTTTTAGTTAAACTTGTAAAGTGATTTAACAACTCCCATGGATCTAGTCTAAACAAGTACAAGAGCTACTAAGAGTACAATTGGACAATAAAATAAAAGACACAGCTCCCACCATGTTGAAGGAAGAATAAAAGCTGCTAGAGATGTTCTTCGTTTTCACCTAATGAAATATCACCAATCCTGCATCCAAACTATGTCTAAAAGGACATAGCAAGAGCAGTATAAGTACAAACACGCGTACTGGTAGGCATCATCGGTCAACCCAACATCCACCACATAACGTAAGAAACCAACTAGTATGATCATGAAAGAAACCACTCACTTCTCCACCTTATTCTTTATTGGAAACATCTTTAATATACACTAGCACCTTGATTACTAACCCCTTTTTCAATTAATCCCACTTACCAGATTCTTGATCATAGCTTAACCGTTCTAAACACATAAGAATTTTCCCAAGTACAACCACCACTAAATCAACTAACCATATAGGTCCTACCTTACTTCCTCGTCACATTACCAACCATAATCACATAATGCAATGATTCAAGCTTTCTTAACACTAGCCCAACCTCTTTTCCCCTAAGGTGAAATCTACCTAAGCATTTTCCATCGCATTCACTATCTCTACTCTCGCCATTACAACCCGCGAACAACCTACTATAAATCGTCAGGACACGTGTCCACTAAGTACAACATATACAAACCAATACAACACTATACTCACAAGCATATACAATATTATCAATAACCACATGAGTAATGAATAACTCACATTTTATATCACATCATTGGTGCTCTCATGGAACCCAAACCCAACACATTTAGCATGTCGGAACGTGGCAAGCGATCCAAGTTAGTGTGCCGAAACGTGGCAGCCAATACCATGGTTATGCTGGAACGTGGCAACTAATCCCATATTTATGCCAGAACGTGACAATCCAATCCAAGTTAGTTATGCCGGAATATGGCAATCTGATCCCATTCACATACCACAATCACAAACACAAGTACATTATCAAAATTATATATTTAAGTCATGATTTCATGGCAATGATATTCATCTATCTCATTTATAAGAAGTGTGATCAACATTGCAACATTCATACACACAAAAGTATCATAATAAAGCAAGAACAAACATACATCATACAAACATAGATTCACAACCATCACCTACGAATTACTTCTTAGTCCCTATCAAATATATAATAATTGACCATACCCAGCCCTAGTTCGTCATTAGGGTTTCTTATTAGGTTTTAATCACAATTCATCATAAATTCTCAATTTCATCACTTTAATTTACCGGATGTGGAATACATTCATAAATCTAGTTCCACTCTTGATTACATGTCCTTATTCTTGACCCATAAATTCTAATTTCATCACTTTAATTTACCGGATGTGGAATACATTCATAATTCGCAAGATTTTGCCATCCCCACACTAGAAATCTCCTTCCCCTACATTCCTAAGCTTAGAGCAGTTTTTCTGACATTTTTAGGGTATTTTACGACTTATTTGGATATTTTATAAAGATGGAGAAAATAGGATTTCTCATAATTTACGTTCTGTCTTGCCTGTCCTGCTATGGTGCTAACTTATCCCAGCCTGGCGGCATCGTGCCCGCTGTGGAGGGATAGTGGCCCAGATTTCCCTGAATTTTTATTTCTCCTAATTAACGACGGTTCGGGTCGTTACAATAGATACTAATTTACCCCTCATTCTTCTCCGAACGACTAGTGCACGAGACATTACTTGCCCCATTTTGATTCATTTCTAAATTAAAGGATTGGTCCACTATCGGATCACGACGAATCGTGACTTTTCATACAATCGGCACATGAAATGTTTTATACTCAAGGACAAGAAGAAATTAAGGCAACTTACAATGAAAAAATGCGTCCAAATTTTCACAACCTGATCCCGCCAGAGCGACAAGCCTTCTACTAATGTTGAGCCGCTGTAGCGGGACATCTCCCATTGCAGCGGGGGATCGTAGACAATAAAGAGGGGAATGGGGAATGGTTTCCTCATTTCCCCCTTTTATAACTCAAAAGTCCCAAAAACTCTCTCAACTCAAACGCTTAAAACGTCAAATCAAGGTAAAATTCTCGTCTCATACACTCCTTACTTTCTTACTTGATTAATGATAACTACATGACGTTTAACTGATAAAAAATAGATGGTTTTTGGGGTAGTTTTCTGAAAATAAATTGGGTTGCTTGATTTATTAGAAAAACGTAGCATGGTTACTCCCCTTACGTTCCGAATGTTCCTACAATGTCCTGGGCATAAATATTTCGTAAAAACACGGGCAAAACAATACCAAAATGGGTGGGGGGAAGTTGAAGGTCTCTTGGTGTAAAACTCTGATTTAGGCCTCTTTATGGAGTTATTTTGTCGAAATAATTGCTTATTTATGTTCTAGGATAGTTAAATAACTCTAATCTACTAAAATTGTATCGAAAACGGAGGTTTTGGGACAGAGTGGTGCCATTTTCGTGCCTGGTGTTTGTCCCAGATGAAGGCCGCTCTGGTGGGATGCGCCAAGTAGTGGCCTCACCCCTTAACACTAATTTTTCTTCTCTTTTTTCCTTAGCTTCATCTCACTATTCTATTGTGTTCTAACTTATATTCAGCTTATTGCATGCATTCTAAATGGTAGGACAAAACGACGAACATTTACCTTTCATCCAGTTTCCCGATGCCGCAAGTTGAGAAAGGCATTATGACCACCGTAAAACAGGGTTCTATTGCGAGAGAGGTTTTGTGCTGCACGGGTTAGAGAAGAAAAATCCTACCTTCTATGCTAGATTGGTAGAGTTCGGGTGGATCTTGCTGACTGAGGCTCCCCAGATGCACGCTCTACCTGGGTGAGGGAGTTCTATGCTATCCTCCCTACCGTCTGTTGGGATGTTCCTTACCCTGTCATCCGAGTTCGAGGAGTCGACATTCTCTTGAATATCATCACCATAAATGAAGTACTAGAGGTACCTGAGGTCTCAAATGATGATTACGAGGCCAACCTGAGAGAGATGGACCTAGAGTGGTTGAGGGACACGCTGGTTGAGCCCACACGCCGAGATCAGGTTTGCTGGGCTACTGCAGAGGGTATCACTAAGCACGGGTCACTTGATTCCAAGAGGCGGCTACACTTGGTGACTAGAAGGATCCGCCCATCGGCCAACCATACTGACGTGACCTATCCTCGGGCCTTGGTGGTAGGGTGTGCTATACAGGGCAACCAATTATCTGTGGGGGCACAAATCATCTCAGAGTGGAAGATGTTCAATCGGGGTAACAAAAAGTCTTTCTTCCTTCCAGGACTCATCACTGCGCTGTGTAAGCGAGTGGAAGTGCTACTGTTTGATGCTGATGAGGTACTTCTTGTGGATCACCCCCCCCCCCTTCACCTTCTATTGGTTAGGTCAGGTTCTACCTCTAGGAGCAAAAGGAGGAGGACGATCAGGGCTAGCAGCAGCAAGGCGGCCGCAGGTTCGGATGACGAGGACCCATTCTCAGGTGCATAGTTGAGAAAGACTTAGAGGCTGTTCGGGAGAGGATGGGGAGTGCCTATATTGAATTCACTCTAGTTCCACCTAGCACTGCCCTAGAGATCGAAATACTCCTCCGCCAGTTGCGCAAGGAGAGGAGAAAGGGTGTGGTTAGGGATCGTCTAATGATTCAGATGTGAAAGACTATCAAGTCCATGTTTACTTGCGTGGCCCTCGGTGAGGAACTTCCCCGACTCGAGCCGCCAGACTTCAAGGAGTGCTCTATACTGAATGAGGCTTGGTCTGGTGTGACACCCCCATAGAACCTCGATTCAGACACCGACACCACCCAGTCCGAGAGTCCCTAATTAGCTTTACCTTCACCCCTCTTGGGCTTGTAATTTTGAAAACTCTGCTTTTACCTTTCGCTTTACTGTGTTTTTGTATCACATGCATGCTTGTTTTTCTGTAATTTTTGTAGTCTTTCAGTTAATTACTAAATTTGTCAACTCTTTTTTACTGCTGAGATTGCAGGGGTCAATTTGAATATCGTTAGGGGTTGATAATCTGTAACTAAGGGAAACAGGGGAGGCAGGCTGAGATTCTGCCTCACCTTATCCCGCTTTGGCGGGTATAATCCCGCTCTGCCGGCCTCGTTATGGTGGGAATATTCCTGCTCTAGCGGCTTAAATGGGACCAAAACCCAGACCCAAAATTTTGGGTCCCTTTTTGTGCCCCTAAATTTTCCCAATGTTCCCCAGCTTTATCATACCATTAAATTCCAATAATCCTATGACTGGGAGCGATCCTTGGCTATCCCAAATCAAACCATAATACACGAACCAATTTCTTCTTATAACTCAGTATCATAACCCACACATCCCTAGGATACACCCAGACATTTGCATGGTTATTAGTTGGTTGGATAGCACGTCCGAATTTCTAGCATATGAACCACGTCGTAATTTATCTAGACGCATGCACCTAACTAGTCACGACTTTCATTCCATAACAAACTTCATGATACTCAAGCTCTAACGCGCACATAATTTCAATAATTTGGCCAGTACATTAACCATAACTAGGTTCAGACATACATTTATTGCATACAGAAACATACTATCACTTCTGAGCAAGGAATAATTTTCATAATCACAACTAATCCAAACAACAAAGAGCACATATTCACAATTAGAGCATATCACAACAATTTCATCTTATTGATTAGTTCGTTCCATAGATGACCATTACTGAACGTCTATGCCTCGTACAACCCCTAAGGCCAGATACCAATTGGAACCTTCTAAGTTCCAATTAACTTTTGTTTGTATCCTTTTAGTCATATCAACGATGTCCAGTTCACCTCGTTGAGATACAAATTGGAATCGGGAGATACCAATTGAACTCAAGTCATACCACAAGCGACACTCACACAAAAGGAGAGAATAAGTGGAAAAACTTCCTAGAGTGGTTCCTAGCCTCTTGTGGATTAGATATGGACGTCAGTACACCAATCCGCAGGAGTCTAGTCCACATTTTGCTCTTGTACTAGGAAACCAGTAACCTAGGCTCTGATACCAATTTGTCACGATCCAAACCTCTGGTCCGTGCGGGTACCTACATATACCACCTAAGTAGGAGAACCCTCTTACACCAATAATTAAACATGCAGAATTTTTGATAAAACGAAGGAAAAATAACATAATATGATTCATAAATAAGATCTCTAGACACATATTTAGTTAAACTTGTGAAGTGATTTAACAACTCCCATGGATCTAGTCTAAACAGGTACAAGAGCTACTAAGAGTACAACTAGACAATAAAATAAAAGACACAGCTCCCACCATACGGAAGAAAGAATAGAAGCAGCTGGAGATGTTCTTCGTCTTTACCTAATGAAACGTCACCAATCCTACATCCAGACTATGTCTGAAAGGATAGATCAAGAGTAGTATCAGTACAAACACGCATACTGGTAGGCATCATCGATCAACCCGACGCTCACCACATAACATAAGAAACCAACTAGTACGATCATGAAATAAATCACTCGCTTCTCCACCTTACTCTCTTGGAAACACCATTAATATACACTAGCCCCCTGATTATTAACCCCTTTTTCAATCAATCTCACTTACCAAATTCCTGATCATAGCTTCTAAACACATAAGAATTTTCCCAAGTACAACCACTAACAAATCAACTAACTATACACGTCCTACCTTACATCCTCATCACATTACAAACCATAGTCACATAATACAATGATTCAAGCTTTCTTAATACTAACCCAACCTATTTTCCCCCGAGGTGAAATCCACCTAAGCATTTTCCATCGCATTCACTATCTCTACTCTCGTCATTACAACCCGCGAACAACCAACTTCAAATCGTCAGGACACATGTCCACTAAGTACAACATAGGCAAACCAATACAACATTATACTCACAAGCGTATATCAAGCATATATAGTATTATCAACAACCATATGAACAACAAACAACTCACATTTTATATCACATCATTGGTCATCTTATGAAACCCAAACCCAACACAGTTAGCATGTGGGTATGTGGCAACCGATCCCATGGTTATGCCGAAACGTGGAAATCAATCCCATACTTATGCTAGAACGTGACAATCCGATCCAAGTTAGTTATACAGAAACGTGGCAATCCGATCACATTCACACATCACAATCACAAACACAAGTATATTATCAAGATCATACATTTAAGTCATGATTTCATGGCACTGATATTCATCTATCTCATTTATAAGAAGTGTGATCAACATTGCAATATTCATACATACACAAGTGTCACGCCCCCATGTTGAAGAAATGCATGGGCGATCCTTCATTGATCATACCAACTGAAAATATTGAGATCAAAGATAGTTTATCTTATGAGGAGATTCATGTTCAGATTCTAGATTGCCAAATTCACAAGTTGAGGACAAAAGAGGTAGCATCAGTCAAAGTCCTTTGGAGAAACCAATTGAAGAAGCTACTTAGGAAGCTAAGGAGGATATGAAGAAGAGATATCCATATCTCTTTAAATTCGGAGAAAGTGCAGACCAAGGTACTCTCTTCTTAGTACTCTTAGAAATTATGAGTGAGCATGTTGCTTGTTTGCTTTTGCTTGTTAGGTGTTTGAACTTAATATTACCACCCTTAGCCTAGTATGAATAATCTCATTTGAGGATGAATGTTCCCAAGGGGGAGATTTGTAACATCTCGCAATTTGAAATAGCTACGAAGAAGCTAGGAGCTAGAAATAGTCATTTTTGGAAATAATGGAAATTTGGAAATTTGTTTAAGTTAGGAAAAAGTTGAGTTTGGGCCAACTTCAAACAACCATAACTTCTAGCTCAGGGTGAGTTAGTGGTACTTCCAGAAATGGTAGGAAATCTCTTGGAATTATCTTTCCAACGCCGCTGAGTTTGCGTGATTCTGAGTTTGTATGAGTGAGTTATGCCAAATGGAAGTTGGGTTGTTCAAATAAGGAAAGTCCAATCTGGATTTTTAAAGGGCATTATGGTCTTTTCACCACCCAATTAATTAATTTCATTTTTGGTAATTAAGTTGGGGTCTAAACTGATTGGATTCAGTTTATGCTTTTGAGAAATAATTTAAGGTTTTGAGAGAAGATAAAAGAAGAGGAGAAAAGAGGAGAAGGAGCAAGGAATCGTCAAGTTCTTAAATCTAGGCTCATGGATTTCATCAAGGGGTGATCCCTACGAGGTATGTGAGATCACATAGAGTTGGGTTAGTTCACCCACGCACCCAACTTGATTCAATTTCAGCAAAGTATGTTGATTTGAAAGTAAATCCCTTGAATTCTTGATGAAGTTTGTTTGAATCCTTGTGGGTTGTGTTGTTGGAGTTTTCTTGAGATTGATTAACGTTGTTTGGAGAAAGAACCAATGGAGTTTTGAGGGTTTAAAGCTGGAAAACAAAGAAGAGTTTTCGTCGAGCAAATCTGGGTAGTGCCTCCGCGTCGCGGACCTGCTCCCTAGATTTGGGAAAAATCATTTCGCATCATGGAGCTGTCATGGACTATTCTGCCTAAAAAGTTGTTTTTGAACCAAAAATTTAAATACTTCTCCACATCGCGGACCCACCTTCAGACAGTGATTTCTTGATCTTTTCTCATGTTCAGCTATCTAAAATAATTCTGAAACATCATGAGATCTTTCTTCTCACAAATCATAATCCTTGAATTCATAATTCAGTTTAAGGAAAGTTAAAAGTCAAGTCAAGAGAAGTTAAGAGTCAAGTCAAGAGTCAAGTTAAGAGAAGTTCTTAAAGTTTTCAAAAAGTCTTTTACAAATGTTTTAACTTTGTTTTAAGACTTGAGTTTTGAGTTGAGTAAAGAGTAAAGTTTGAAGTGCATTTCTTCAAAAGAGTATATCGGGACTATGAATTCCCAAAGAGTAAATGTTTTCACATTTAAACATGAAAGGAAACTGAGATTTCCAAAAGAGCCTTTGAGCTAAGTTTTCAGTAAAGAGTAAGAGTAAAGTTCATTCTTCAAAGATTATACGGGAATTAAGTATTCCCAAGAGTTAAAAATGTTTTCACATTTAAGCAAGAAAGGAAACTGAGATTTCCAAGAGAGCTTTTAAGCTAGTTTTTGAGTAATTATCTCAAACAGAGTTTTGTTTTTACAAACATATGAGCTAAAGTATATTTTGGGAGTAGTATTGAGCATTAATATGGGGACAAGCTTGAGTTCAGATAACTCACATCTCAATAAACCATGTAACCATCGTAGGTAGTAAACGATCATACTTTTTAGATGACTCCTTAAGATGCTTTTAGCATAAGCTAGTGGATCCACTAAGTTAAGTAGTTCTATATGACGGCAAAGTATAGGACAGTTCTGGCAGCGTGGGTAAGACGTTGAATCACCAGTTACGCTCATAGTGGTGGTTATCAGTTAAAGAATCTCCTACAAAAACTATATTACTTTGATATATGAGTAAAGTTGAGTTTGTTATTACATATATTTAACAAATTGAGTTATTATTTACTGTTCTAAATGCTTTGTATAAATTGCACTATTTTTATGTTGTTTTACACTGCATTTTGAGTTAAGTTATTTAGGAGTTGAGTAAAGCCAAGGTAAGTGTTTCTTTCAGTTTCTTTTCAAGCTTAAGTTATGTTTAGCATTTCAACTCGCATAATCGTACATTTAATGTACTAATGCCAGTTGGCCTGCATCATATGATGATGCAGACGCAGGTAACTAGGATCAACATCCAGTGCCTCGTTGATCCAGTTGAGCACTCAGAGTCAGTTGGTGAGCCTCCTAGCTTTTCAGAGGATCCATTTTATTGCTTTCAGTATTTTAGTTCATTAGAATGTCGTGGGTATTGTCCCGATGTCCATCTCAGTTGTTTAGAGGCTTCATAGACAAAGTTAGTGATGTTATTTGATGAGTCTTTACTTTCCCTTTTCATTTAAGTTGAGACTTGAGTTGCTACTTTGGCAGTGAATGTTATTATAATACATTCTAAGTTATATTTTGAGCATGTCAGTTTACTTGTTTTAAAAGTATTTATCTTGAGTAAAGTCTTCTGCTGAGTAAGTAAGCCAGGCCAAGGGTTCGCTTGGGGCCAGTAATGGTTCTCGAGTGCCAGTCCTGCTCAGGTTGTAGACTCGGGGCTTGACAAATTATTTGTAAGTTCAATGCAATTATTGTTTATGACTATGCGAAGAACGAGAAAATTACCTAGTATATATAAGAATAAAATTCAATACAAATAGATGATAAATTATTGGCAAGACAATGTTTGATATTCTCAAATCCTTTATATTTCCACTCAACTTCCCAACTATTTTGTATGAGATAATCTTTTTGCAAATTCAAAGTTCTAACATTCATAATTTTTATCTCAAGAACTAACTCTAAACACAACAATCAGACGTAAGATAAAAATCATAAAGATGATTTATTTCAAAGATTAAATTATCACACGTACCACATATTTGTATTTATTTCTTTGCATGATGTATTGATATTATGCTCAATTTTTTAAATAAAAAACCACCTTTAGGGTGGGGGTTTACGCATGACCCCATATATTGAATAAACTAGATGGACATAACAAAAGACCTGAGCAAGAGGGATATGATGTCTAACCTCTCCAAAAAGATAGAATGTTATGGACATGCACATAACTATGCAGTTTAATACCAACATATTGCTATTGGCATGAAGTTTAAATTTACAGGGGAAAGACAAATATATACTAACAAAGGGATCCCCTCTAGAATGTTCTTTAGGCTGTGGATTATAAAACCAAGAGAAATTAGCTTAAAACACATCATCATAAGAAATCTCATGGTTCTTTTTTTCCCTCACTCGAATGCTAGGAATTTTATGTTTTTCCATGTTTAGCAAGCCTCACACTAGTTGTGGGATGTTGTCAATGGATAGATATATCCTGTCGCTCTGAAAGCTCAAGTTAGCTAGCTTGTCTGCAACCTGATTTGTTCTATAAGTTATAACAATGGTTAATAGACCAATCTACACCTTGAAGAGTTGCTTGAATCCTCTTGATTAAAGGCGCTATCCGCCATGGAATTTTATAGACGTCTTTAATGCAAGAAACTAGCATTAAAGAGTCATTCTGCTCATTCAACTAAGACATGTTACACAACAAATTTGAAATTAATTCTATGGGATATTATGAAGAACTTATTCTTATCTACCTTGGACTCCATATCAGATATTCAATAATGCTCAAACATGCAATCAATTAGTTGTTGTATTGACGTTGGAACAACTTTTCCTCTTATTTTTAATTGCATAAACTACCGGTATTGCTCCGATTGAAGCGAATGTCCAACTACTCCCTTTAGTTAAATAATCCAACATAAGATTAATAATACTATAGAACGTAATAATAAAAAATATACTACAATAGTGTTTCATAAAATTGTTACTTACAATAGTTTTTCTGATCTTGAGTTTGAAGGAGGACTTTTCTTCCTACCAAATAATAACGATACATGGATAATAGTATCAATGGATTAAAGGCAGACTTGCTACAGTCTCTTTAATTATCCTATTTATAAAATGATAAAATAATTACCATATTATATTGGAGTAGTTATCCTATTCGCTCGAGAAGTCATATTTTTTTGTTTACTTTTAGTATTCTTGAAATTAAGATAAATATATAAAAAAAAATTAGATACCCAATCCGATCCTATTTGAGATGCAGAAGTGTTAATAAAATAATCAAATTTAAATTTTAATATCTTGAATTAAATGCAGGAAATAACTTAATTTTTAAGATGCATAGCTGTATTTGACAGAAAATTCATGCTTTCTCACTCAAATAAATATATGAATAAAATTCTATACGAGGATATGATAGATTATAGGCAAGGATGTGTTTGATTTTCGCAAATCCTTTGTATTCCCACTCAATTTTCATCTATTTTGTATGAGATAATATTTTCCGAAATTCAAAGTCTTTACCTTCATACTTTCTATTTCAAGAACACCAAAAAACAACAATCAAATAAAAAAAAAAAAAAAAAAGACCATAAAGATGATTTGTATTGGAGATTAAACAATTACACGTATCACATATTTGCATTTACTTCTTTGCATGATATAGTGATATTCTCCTCCTTCAACCAAGCCATGTTACTTAGCAATTTTGAAAGTCATTCTATGGAATTATCCGAAGTATTCGTTCTCATCTACCGTGCAGTCCACATTAGACATTCAATAATGCTCAAACATGCCACCAATTAGTTGTTATTTTGACATCAAAATAACTTTTTCTCCTCTTTTAATCGCATAAACTGAAGTTATTGCTTCGGTTGAAGCGAATGTGTCACGCTCCTAGCCTACACCCTAGACGTGACCGGCACTCAAGAATCATTGTTGGTCCCCAAGAGAACCCTTGACTTGGCTCAATACTCAGCGGAAGACTTACTCATCAAAATAGGAACTCAAAATAGTCACTAACTCAATTGTCTTAAAAATAAATGAACGCAAATATTTCTGGAAACATTCATGATTCAACTAGCCAAAGAAGGAAACTCAAGTCTTAAACATTAACAATGGAAATGGAAAAAAGACTCCTAAAAGCACTACTGTCTATGAAGCCTTTAATAACTATGATGGAAGTCGGACAAGAACCACGACATCCTAACAAGACTGAAAGCAATTGTGTAACCCCCTGGAAGCAAAGAGGCTCACCAAAGCAAATCTAGAATTGCAAGTGGCATCAAGATGCGCCTGTTGATGACCCTGAATACCTATATCTGCATCATAAAAAGATGCAAGCCAAATGGCGTTAGTACATTGAATGTACGAGCATGCAAGGTGAATTGTAAAACATGGACATAAGCTTGAATTGATAAAAGGAAGAACATACTCACCTCCTCTCAACTCAACTCAACTCAACCCAAGGATACTCAACTCAATATAAAAGCAACAATAAAGATGCATTATAAGGAAAACTTTTAAAATAGTAGATAATAGCTCAATGTATATAAAAATACAATAACAAACTCTTTACTCTTATTTGGGAGATTCTCTAACCGTTAACCATCACTATGAGTTATGTGATGATACATAATCTCACCCACATTGTCAGAACTGTCCTATACCTTGCCGGAGAATAAGGCATCCTCAACTAAGTGGGTCCACTAACAAATGCTTAAAAGCAATAAGGAATCATCTAAGAAATATGACCGTTTTCCCATGTTGGCATACATGGTTTATGAGGATTTTGAGTTGTCTGAACTCATCCTCATAGCAGTGCTCAATACTACTCCCAATAATATATATAACTCATGCTCGTATGTTTAGAAACATTCCTCATCCTCAAACATGAGATTATTACTCAAAAGATTCTCTTAAAAGAGATAATACTCAAAAACTCCTCATGAACTCATTTGGAAATCAAGGTTTCCACTCGTTCTAAATGTAAAACATTTACACATGGGAATACTTAGTTCCCCTATATTCATTTTGAAAACATGAACTCAACTCTACTCATCCTCA
Organism: Solanum bulbocastanum; assembly: GCA_037074985.1. Classification (NCBI taxonomy): domain Eukaryota; kingdom Viridiplantae; phylum Streptophyta; class Magnoliopsida; order Solanales; family Solanaceae; genus Solanum; species Solanum bulbocastanum. The sequence continues at coordinate 14,493,870 of CM073597.1, read as the reverse complement.
TACTCAAGTACTCAAGTCTTAAACAAATTTTAAAAGATTGTAAAGGACTTCTCAAAATGACTCGAAGGATCCCCTTGAACTTTACTCTTAACTCTATCTTGAATTTGAAATGTAAATTCAAGAATACGATTAGGATATATAGGAATTATCAATGATTAGATGTAGTTTGGATAGTTTAATAAGTAAGAGGGCGAAGATACGTTTTAAAAGAACTCAGACGGAACGAAAGGCAGAAGAAGAATGGGGGCAGGCGACCCTAGCGTTTTCTTGGCCCGGGGAACCAACCCCTGAACTTCAGAACCTCACTTTTGGCATACTGTCGGGTTGTGCGCCAGCCTGCCTGACGCCTCGGTGGTGCGTTGCCCCAAGCTTTACCCAGAAAACCCCACGAATTTTTCCTCTTCAATTCTTGCTCCTAATTCTCCTAGAGTTGATTGATTTCTTCTAAACTTTCTTAGATTCATAAACCCAACATAAACAAACAAAAAACTACTCAAATTTCCTCAGAAAAACCCCCAACTCAAAACCCTCGTCTTAGAAACTCATCAAACTCCATTAATAACGAATGAAGAACAAAACCTCAAGAAAACACATCAAGAACTCAATACACAAAATCAAATTTACGGATTCAATAAGGAAACTCATGATTGGCGTGAGGGTGAACTAAACCATCACTATAAAACTTACATACCTCGAAAGAATCAAATTCTTGGCAAAAATCCTCAAAGCTTGCAAGAGTCTTGAACGTTCTTCTTTTCTCCTCTTGAACTCCTCTCAAAAACCCTAAGCGTGTTTAGGGATGACTAAAATTGATTCCAATCAGTTTAGACCCCTAAAAGATTAACAAAAGGAGCTAGGCTAGTAGGGGTAAGAAAAAGACTAAAATACCCCTCCTTAAAACGGATAAATTGCCTTAAATAGATAGGCTACACTCAAATGGACATATCTCCTTCATCCAAATTTGGAAATTAGCAAATTCAGCGGCGTTGGAAAGATAACTCAATGATCTTTCCTTGATACCTTATGGGTCACCTAAATCATCCTGTACTAAAAGTTATGATTGTTTTAAGTTGACCCAAGACTCACAATTGAAGTGTAACTTGTACCTATTTCAATTTAGCCCTTTCTAATTTAGTTGTTTCTAAATTTAGCTCTTTCTGAGATCGAAATGTTACAGAATTTCCAACTACATTATTTAGTTAAGTAATCCAATATAAGTTTAAGAATACTATTAATAGTAATAATTAAAATAATACAATAATAATGGTTAATAAAAATTGTGACTTACAATAATTTCCCTGATCTTGAGTGTGAAGGAGGACGTTTCTCCCTACCCTAATAATTTTAATACATGAATAATAGTATTAATAAAGTCTACGATCTCTTTAATTATCCTATTTATAAAGTGATAAAATAATAAACCTTATTGAGTAGTTATCCGATTTGCATGAGAAGTCGTATTTTTCTTTTAGTATTTTCGAAATTAAGATAAGTATAATAAAAAAAATTAGATAGAAAATTAAAATTTGCATTGAATATAAATTTTTATATATTAAAAGTGATATTTCATCTTTTTATAATGTTTTAAATAATAGTTTGTGATAAAGCTTAATCCGATCACACTTGAGTTGTAGAAGAAATGTTGATAAAACAATCAAATCTAAATTTTTATATCTTGAATTAAATGCAGGAAATAACTTAATCTTTGGGATGTCATAACTAGTCATATTTCCTCACTCAAATAAATATATGAATAAAATTCTATACGAGAATATGATATATTATAGTCAAGGCTCCGTTTGATTTGCGCAAATTTGTATTCTCACTCACTTTCCCAACTAATCTATATGAATAAAATTCAGTACGTGGATATGATAAGTTATATGTAATTCTACATCTCATTTTTTCCAATTCTTTGTATCCTCACTCATTTCCTCAACTATTCTGTTTGATATAAAATTCTTCTCCATTTTTGTATCACATCAGCTCCTATCAATTCCATTTCTCAATCTTCTTCTTTTCTTTTTCAATTTCTTTAGAAGTCGGTCTCATATAAATATCATAAATTTCAAACAAGAAAGTCATAAATGGTAAGACTCAATCAATTGAAGCATTGATAGAATCAAAAAAGATAAATGCAAACTTGTCCCGTGTATTTGAGTTGACTAAGATAGACAAAAATAACATAAGTAAAATGTTATATTTTCATCCGATTCTCTTTATCTTAAGATTTACTCAATTGATTCATAAAATAGAACTTTTCACATTTTATTCTCTACAATATTTTATATAATGAATACTGAAGTTGTGTTTTGTAGCATCGATCGCAATTACACAAGTATTAAGTAGGCTTAGGGATTTGAGATTCCAATTTCAAGTTTTGACAATATTTATTTATTTATTTTTATGACATTTATCACTTCAAATTTTAAATTTTCCAAAAATAGTATTTTATTTTTGTTATAAAAACAACAGATAATTAATTTAGTTAACTTTTAAATTGTTAAGATATATCAAATTAAAGAAAAATGGCATCCTTACCATCACATGTTGAGTATAAGACGAAAGAGCCTTTGAAGAATAATACCTCAAGAAAAATGATATTCTTACCATCACAAGTCTAAACATAAAATATAATATAGTAAATGAAGTCATGACAACCACCTCCATTGACCTCATAATTGGTGTCTTAAAATCAACTAAGGTAATTTTCACATATAGAAAGAAAATGACAACCCCAAAAAATAGGAAAGGTGCATCTACAACAAACCCTTTCACATTATTGTATAGCTTAAGTGTTGTTTCAGAATAATCTCTCATTGTGAAAGCATTTTTAGGGTCGTTTAAGTAGTTTGAGATCAGATAGTTTTCTAGTGGTTATTTATGCAATAAGTATTATTATTCCTCAATCACAACCACGATGAGATCGGCTATATGAATCCTCGTTGATGATGATGTTTCATTTAAGCTAATCTTATCACTATCAAGTATCAACTATCATATATTCTCTCCATCCCAAAATATAATCATCTTAGCAGAAAATAATAGTCTGAAAAACAAGCGTCATGTTAGAAATTCAAGACAAAAATTAATATACTTCTTCTACTATACCTTTACACTCCACATAAAGTGACATCCGAAGTTGTCTTGAATTTTTAAAAAGACACTTTAACTATGCGAGTGTCCTATTACCCCACAAAACTTTTAAATACCTTTATAAATAGACTATTTTGATCCATTTTCTCTCTATGTTTGTTTTCACGCACATGACGTGTGTGATCATGTGCGTGAATGAAAAATTTTACTTCCAAAAACCGAATTAAAAAGCGTAAGTGTCAGAGCTTTCTTTATTATTTAGTTACTTCTTTTTTAAATACATCATCATCCTCAATTCTATCTCTTTTTGTTTCTTTCTGTGGCTTAACACTCACCTGTGTATTTTGCAAGTGAGGGGCATCAACAAACAACAAAACCAATGAGCTCACTAAAAGTTGGTGATGAAGTTTTACTTCTACTATAGGGAGATGAGTTATTTTCTGTTCATTCACACATACTGTTGTTAGATCAGCCTTAGGCTCTTAAGGATGTTGCAAATGTATCTCTTACTAAATTCTTTAATTTTATACCAAAAAGTTATCAAATAAAACAAGTTCCCCACATCCTAACATACCCAATAGTAAAAGCCCATTCAAAATGGGTGAAGGTATCATAATCGGAGAGAATTTCAGTGATGGAGCTCCGGCAAACTTTCCAAGAAACGAGCAATGCTAAAATGAGCACCATAATGAACTTAACACAACGCAACAAAAACCCCAATTGATAAGCTTCCTAATAGTTCGGATTTGCAAATTAGGGTTAAGAATAAGCAAATTGGGGAAGTCTTAGGTGAAGAAATTTAGATTCAATTTTTGGACAATTTTCAAAACCACTAAGTTCATGATTCTTGAGACCAATGGAAGTTTGAATCAAGTTCATACTATTGAAGTTGCAAGCTCAATGCTTCGGGTCGGGTTAAACCTGTATTTTGTTAATATTAAATTGAAATAATTAATTAAAAGAGAGTGTGCATTGCACACATATTCAAAATCTGAGATTGATGATAAAACAGGGCAAACTGGTCTATATACAAAGGTTTTTAAAAGTTTTGTGAGGGTAATAGGACACTCGCATAGTTAAAGCATTTTTTTTTAAAAAAATTGAGACAACTTCAGGTGTCATTTTTTGTCTTTTCTCATTTCTTAACGAACATTTTAGGCGTTTTGGAGAAACAAATGGAAAAAACAGGTTGGGGATGCCAGGAACTACCCTGAATTAGCATAAAATATTGCAAACTTTGAATCAATCTTTAGGGAAAGCAAAATGAAAATTTAAAAGGTTACCCCGCTCTCTTAATATCTTCCTCTAAATGATTAAAAAAAAAAAGTAGCCTTATAGGGATTCAATATTTCATGTCATACATACTTTTGTACTAATTACCACCAAGCTACTGCTGACTTCACATTAGAGTTGTGCATTTTTAAAATCTTATAAATTTTAAGCATGCCTTAATAAAATAAATAATAAATATAGACGTATGGATTCAATCTTGTACAATTACTTGCCACTATGCTATGGGTCTCCATTAGTTTTGAGGGTGCCAAAAATAATATATATACCACTATAAAGAAGATTTGACCTAAAGAATGTCCCACTGGACACCCAGACACCCCCGTACATAGTTCCGCCCCTGGACTAGATGTATCATTCACTTCATTGCTGAAAGTGAAAACCATGCTATCTTCACTGAAGTTGAATCTCCATCTTCTTCGTTGATCTTAAGTTGATTCAATAGCAATTCATCTGCTATTGACGAGCAATTTTTGATAGAGTGTATTGATTTGCTCTGTATCAAAGGGAATAAACATAGAGGAAATCAATACAATGTAACAAATATACGGGTGAAATAGATATAGCCAATACTCTTGATGTGTGTAATATATAAATTTTTAATACTCCAAAATATGAACCTTTTTGGATAAGAATGTATCTATTTATTATGACACTTAATATGATGACTTTTGGAGTGATTTCTCAACCTATAAATAGGATTGTTCATTCACTACTATAAAACACACACATGAGACTTGAAGACATTTGAATAAGATGATCTCTACATTCTACTCTCCATATCTTTGGTCTATATTATTTGTAGCATATTTGCTTATATTTTATCACATTACATTTATTTTTGGGTCCAATATTGACGGTAACGGATAATCAATTAAATAATATTAAATATTTTTCTTTAAAACATAACGAATAGTTATTGGTTACACTTTAAATTACTTAAAATTAATGAAAAATTTACATGACAAAGCAAACATATACTAGTTAATTATTTATCATAGCTATAGTTTGAAAAAAATATTTTCACCACTAACATATAGCCATATTTACGAGGGTCTCGTCCAAAATTTGTATAATTCTGTTCCTAATGTATAAATCCAGAATTTGTATATGCTTGCCCTATTTACATACGTTTTGTTGATACATTTGGTTTTTTATAAGTTATGAAAAAATCATAACTAGATAAATTCAGAATTTGTTTATAATTATCCTATGATTGTTGCATTGTATGACTGTTTTCGTGATTTTGAAGTGACCATTCAGTAGCTTCACCTTCTTCCATATCTTCATCTTTATCATCACCAATATTAGTCACATTCGATTGAAGTAAAGCTTGACATTTTTGTTCCTTCTTTTCATCAACATATTTTTTCATTTCTTCCCTTACAGCATCCGGGCATTGTTCACACAGTGTGACGTCCTTGAAAGTACCAATCATGTGTTGTTTGTGACGACAGATTCTGCCATTAGTAAATTTTTTAGAAAAGTTACACTCAACTGCGGCCCTATTGGTCTCACTTGTTCTTTTCCCATATTTCCAAACCGGGTCCACAGTTTTTAATCAATGTTAAGATCAAAGAAACATAATCAACAAGATAAACAAAATAATTGAAGTAACAACTTTGGTAGTAAAAATGAATAACAGGGTTAGGAAGAAGATATAGAAAAAATAATGTCAAATGTATTAGATCAGTTGGGATATGACATCTGAGAGGAACTCTACAAATTGGTATACTTCTGGAGGAGGAAAAGTCGTGCTCTGTCAGAGCAACAAATTGGTATTCATCACGACCACTATCGTTTCTGCCAGTTCATATCATTATTTTCTTCAATGTCCCTCCAATTCACCCGCACAATTTTTGATAATTCTAACATTATTCAATCAATCTTCGCATGGAACACAATAATGAGAGCATATTCCCAAGTAGAGTCTCTGAAGCTCTTTAAACAGTTTCAAAAAATCGGATTAAAACTAGATAAATTCACATTCCCTGTTGTGCTAAAGGTTTCTGGGCATTGTTTGATGATTGGAACTGGTGGATCATTACATTCCATGGCTGTGAAGTTAGGTTTCAGTTCAGATTTACATGTGAAAAATACCCTTTTGAGAATGTATGCAAGATTTGGTGTGATCAGGTTTGCAAGATAGGTGTTTGATGAAATGCTTGAGAGGGATATAATTTCTTGGAGTTCAATGATGGCTGCTTATGTTGATTAGTATATAACGACCCTTTCCAATTACCATATGCAAATAAATCACGAGATATTTTTATGCATATATTGGCCCCATGCAAGTAAATAATGATAATAAAAATATTATCAACTTCCAAGTACCCAAACTAATTGGGTTCATGCTTCATACGATCATTCCAAACAAGTAGGAAATGTAACATATTACAAAACTTGGACTTACACACCCCAAATAAACCAAAGATGTAGCCATACTTAGATTACAACCCATGGACATGATACAGTTAGCCCTCAAAATTTCATGCAAATACATCACATAAATTGTGTATAAGTACCAAAATTTATACAAAATATATATGTCTATATGCAAATGTAATCTTCTTAAAAGCTCTCAAAATTACCATCTCCCATGGCCATCTTCATGCCTCCTCTCGATCAGCCCCTAAGATAGAAATAACTATCGCTAAGCATATAGCTTATTGGTGTAAAACCTATAGGTTCGGAGTCCTCAAAATTCACCAAGCTACCTTTTTCAAGTCAATGAGCAGCATACTTGAAACATAATAAATAAATCACATAACAATATATAACGAGTATCAAGTTCGATATTCAAAGATATAAATGTCAAGAACTCTCATAGCATAATTTTCCAAGATATTCAATAACAAGGATCGCCCACTATATACCTCATGTCATCACACTCTACAGAAACAAGTATCAAGAAGTTGCCATCGCCCTATATCAAGAAGGGTCACAACCCAATAGTCAAGAGAACCAACAACTATATTAAAAACGGCTTCCTAGTTCGTACTTAAAATGGACAACTTCCATTCTTAAGACGAACTAAAAATCCAAAGTCAAGAAGGAAAATGATCCGAATCAAGAGGCATTCCAATAGTGACAAAGTCATAGCCACAAGAAGGACAAGGTCCCAACAAGAGTGCCATGTGATCAAACAGTCCGTATAAGTGGACGAGTTACACAAACGTCATACCAACAGGACAATGCAAAGTGACAAGAGGTAACCAAGGTATCGAGATTAACTTTCAAATATACAGCAGTTAAAAGAGTGCAAGTACAAGTTTATACACAAACCTCAATACTTTAGCGTAGCAATAGTCCAATAAAACTGCGCGAGCTCAAACCGTAGACCAACCAACGTATCAAGGTCCTCAACTTGTTCACAAGTATATACAACATTAAAAATACAATTAAATAACTTCTTTAATTCCTAATATCTCAAAAATTTTGAAATAAAACAAGATTATTATCACAAGTAAGCTCAGCCTGCACAGATAGAACTATGTTCCCAAAACTGTGATTCTGGCTAGTCTAGTACCCCATGTTGTAACTTAGATTTGAAAACCAAAACGGCAAAACTAAACTTTATAACCTTCATGAAAGATGTAGATACATCTCTTAAGCTTTCAACTTAACAAGAATTACCGAAAAATACATTTTGTACAAAAAGATATCATCGATACACTAACAGTTGTTCATACAGGATTTCTGAATCCGAAATCTGGACAGAACTTGTCCTGTGTTGCGTTCCATATTTTGAATTCATAACAGCTAAATTAGACATTATAACCTTCATGAAAGATGTTGATACATCTCGTAATATTGCAACGCAACTAGAATCACGTAAAAATACATTTTTTACAAAAAGATATCATTGATACACTAACAGTTGTTCATGCCGGATTTCTGAATCCGAAATCTGGACAGAACTTGTCCTGTGTTGCGTCCCATATTTCGAATCCATAAAAGCTAAATTAGACTTTATAACCTCATGAAAGATATAGATACATCTCTTAATATTTCAACGCAACAAGAATCACTGAAAAATACAATTTGTACAAAAAGATATCATCAATACACTGACAGTTGTTCATACAGGATTTCTAAATCCGAAATCTAGACAGAACATGTCCTTTGTTTCGTCTCATATTTCGAATTCATAACAGCTAAATTTGAGTTTCACATAAACATAAGATTTGTAGGTATGTGAATTAGCTTTCCAAAACATATTTATTCACATAAACTAAACTCTAGAAAACAAGATATACACAAATTACCAACCACTACCTAGCTCAGAAACATATTTCAACACTTACCAACAAAGCAGTGCGTCTCTCGAATTCCAGCCAAAAGAACCAAGTTTTTCTCTTGTGATTTTGATGAACAATTGGTTAATTAAGGTTCTAAGGTTTTTACGCTTTGAAGGAACCGAAATTCTCTAGAGAAGTGTCAATATATGGCCACACAAGTGATGTTTATCACTTGGACAGCTGGCCTTCAAAGGTGCTGCCCAAAAAGTTTTTATACTGCCCAAAAAAACATATATATATATATCCTTCACCTACTTTTAAAAGTATGCATAACTCTAATTATACTATTACGTAAATACCCCAATGCAATTACAATATACTTTTGCTAAACAAGTTAGCCATTATCACCAAAATTTCAAATTCCCAACATAAGAGTAAAACATATTATAGTAATAAGTAACATTCAATCGACAAGAAATTCCTGTTAGCAATTAGGGGTGTTACATCTCTCTCGCCCTTAAAGAAATTTTTTCTAAAAATTTACCTTACATTAGTGCTGAAACAAGTGCGGATGCTGGGTCCTCATGTCTTCTTCTCTCTCCCAGGTAGCTTCTTTTCCCGAGTGGTTCCTCCAAAGTACCTTTACTAAGAGGATTTTCTTGTTTCTAAGTTGCTTCACTTCTCGAGCTTGAATTAAAATAGGTTCTTCATCATACGTCAAGTCAGGATTAACCTCAATAAATTCAACTGGAAGAACATGAGATGGAGAACGATATCTTTTGAGCATAGAAACATGGAAGAGTGGTTCTTGTCTAAGTCAGGTGGCAAAGCCAATCTATATGCAACCGGTCCAACCTTTTCAAGTATCTCATAAGGTTTGATAAATCGGGGACTAAGTTTTCCCTTTTTGCCAAATCTCATAATCTTTTTCCATGGAAACACCTTTAAAAATACTTTATCTCCCACTTGATATTCAATGTCACGCCTTTTAAGATCAGCGTATGACTTTTGTCTATCCGAAGAAATCTTTAGACGATCCTTGATAATTTTTACCTTGTCCTCTGTTTGTTGCACAATTTCAGGACCAATGAGTTTCCTGTCACCAACTTCAATCCAACAAAGAGGGGTCCTACATTTCCTTCCATACAAAGCTTCATAGGGAGGCATTCCAATACTCGATTGGTAACTGTTATTGTAAGAAAATTCTATCAAAGACAAGTGTTTTTCCCAACTACCCTCAAACTCCATAATGCAAGCTCGAAGCATATCCTCCAAAATTTATATCACTCTTTTCGACTGACCGTCTGTCTAAGGATGGAACGAAGTGTTAAATTTCAGCTTAGTACCCAAAGCTTCCTGTAAGCTACCCCAAAATATAGATGTAAACCTTGGATCTCGGTCATATACAATAGACATAGGAATCCCATGTAGTCTTATAATCTCATTAATGTACAATTCGGCTAAACGCTCAAGTGAGTAATCCATCATAATTGCTAAGAAGTGAGGACTCTTGGTTAGCCTGTCCACAATCACCTATATTGCATCATGATTTCTTTGAGTGCGAGGAAGTCCAGAAACAAAGTCCATAGTTATTCTCTCCCATTTCCATTCCAACATCGACAAGGGTTGTAGTAAACCAATTAGGACTTGATGTTCTACCTTTATTTGTTGACAAACCAAACATTTAGAAATAAACTCTGCAATGTCTCTCTTCATACCATTCCACTAATAATTTTCTTTGATAGTCTGGTACATCTTTGTAACCCCAGGATGCATTGCATATGGTGAGGTTTGTGCTTCATTCAATATTTCTCTCCTCAATTTATCATCATTAGAGACACAAAGTCTATCTTAATAAAATAAGACACCATCCTCTGATAATGTAAAATCAAGTTTTTCCCCGTTTTGAACTTCTCAGGTCACTTTGACAAGTTTTACATCCAACTTTTGTGCTTCTTTCACCTGTTTAAGTAATATTAGCTTTACTTGCAAATTAGCAACAACTGAATCAAGTGTGAAACAAACATTCATGGCTCTTAACTCTACAAGCAAAGGCAAAGGACTCAAAGAAATACTTGCAAAGGATTTCCGACTTAAAGCATCTGCAACCACGTTGGCGTTACCTGGATGATAAACAATTGTGCAGTCATAATCCTTGATGAGTTCAAGCCATCTACACTGTCGAAGATTTAGCTCCTTCTGAGTACCCAAGTACTTTAAGCTCTTGTGATAAGTGAATATATGACATTTCACTCCATACAAATAATGCCGCCATATTTTTAAAGCAAACACTACCGCGGCAAGTTCAAGATCATGAGTAGGATAATTCAATTCATGCGGTTTTAATTTCCGAGAGGCATAAGAAATAACCTTCCCTTCTTGCATCAAAACGCATCTGAGACTTTTGTGAGAATCATCACTATATACTACATACTCCTTCCCTTCAGTTGGTAAAGTAAGTATAGGTGCTTGAGTCAATAAGGATTTGAGAGTTTCAAAGCTTTCTTGGCATTTGTCATTCCAATTAAACTTCACTTCCTTCTGCAATAGTTTAGTCAATGGAGAGGCGATAATAGAAAATCCTTTCACAAATCTTCTGTAATATCCTGCTAAGCCCAAGAAACTTCTTACTTTGATTTGACTTTTGGAAGGTCTCCACTCAACGACTGCTTGTATCTTACTTGGATCCACCTTCACGCCTTCGGCCGATTCAACATGTCCCAAAAACTTCACTTCATCAAGCCAAAATTCACACTTGGAAAGTTTTGCATAAAGTTCCCTCTCTTTCAAAATTTGCAAAATAATCCGGAGGTGTTTATCATGATTTTCACTACTTCTGGAAAATATTAAAATATCATCTATACAAACAACCACAAACTGATCAAGATATGGCTTGAATACTCGATTCATTAGATTCATGAATACCGCAGGTGCATTTGTCAACTCGAATGGCATCACCAAAAATTCATAATGACAATACTGAGTTTTGAAAGCAGTTTTAGGAATACCATTCTCTCTAACACACAGTTGGTGATATCCAAACCTTAAATTAATCTTTGAGAATACTTTAGCACCCTTTAGTTGATCAAACAAATCATCGATCCTTGGTAGTGAATATCTATTATTGATTGTTATTCTATTAAACTGTCTATAGTCAATACAAAGCCTGAGAGTGCCATCTTTCTTCTTTACGAATAAAACCAGGGCTCCCCAAGGAGAAACACTAGGTCGAATAAAACCCTTCTCAAGAAGTTCTTGCAATTGAGATTTCAATTCTCTTAATTCTGTCGGAGCCATTCTATAAGGAGTGATAGAAATAGGGGTAGATCCAGGAATAAGCTCAATAGGAAATTCAACCTCTCTTTTTGGGGCCAATCCCGGAAGGTTTTCTGGGAAGTCTTCTGGTAAATCACGTACAACAGGTATGTCCTTGATACCAGGACTCTCCAACCATGTATCAGCTATGTGAGCAAGGTATGCCCCACAACATTGACGCATCAACTTTCTTGCCAAGGCCACACAATTAATACTAGTTGTCGATGATCTTTAACCTTGTACAATGATGTGTGAAAATGTTGGATCTTTAAAAGTCACATGCTTAGACCTACAATCTACTACTACGTGATATTTATAAAGTCAATCCATTCCAATAATAACATCAAAATCCTTGAAGGCCATTTCAATCAAATCAGCAGGGAAGAATAGATTTTGAATCATGAAGGAACAATCTTGATAAAATATATTACACTCAACTTGATAACCCGAAGGACTTTCAACCAGCACATCAAAATTAAGTCTCATAGATTTCATGTTTTTAGGAAGATCAAGTGATGAACAAAGAAAGGAATGTGTAGATACCAGATCAAACAATGTAAACACATATAAGCCAAATAAGTGAAATTTACCAGCAACCACGTAGCGCATGCAGTAGCCTTTGGTCCACTAGCTTTATTCGCTCCACTTGCACCTATTGCTTGTATATTTTTAGGTCTTGCACCTTCATTAGTTCTAGGAGGATTAATAGAAGGCTTATGAACTGAGCCTTCAGTTCTTAAGGAAAGAGCATTATTAGGATTAGGACAATCCTTCACTTTATGATCAAAGCTCCCACAATTGAAACATGCACCAGAAGCTCTCTTACAAGTAATGATTTTTTCCACATTGTGGACAAGTGGGAACAGGAGACCTGCCTTGGCCATAATTTGGAGTGCTAGCTGTAGAAAATTCTAATCTGCTTTGCTTTGGCTGAGGTGGCCTGTTAACACTACCAGCTTTAGAATCATCAAACCTTCCCCTTTTGGATGCACCTCCAAAATCTGATCTAGGCTTTTGGAATTTTTTTTCATTTCGACTAGCTTCTTCTTTATCAAGTCGTTCCCAAGTAGAAGCAGCAGACACTAACTTACAAAAGTTCTCATGTTGCAAGATCGCCACATTCATCCTAATGGAATCATTTAAACCATTTTCAAATTTCCTACACTTGTCTTTTTCCTCTTTAAATAACCTCCAGCATAACGAGAGAGCCTTAGAAATTTTTGTTGATACTCAGCAATAGACATGCCTTGTTGCCTTAAATTCAAAAACTCCTTTCTCTTTGCATCACAATAAGCAGGTGGGACATACTTCATACGAAATTCCCTAAGAAAATCATATCAAGTAAGAACAAGAGGTTTTACCTTGGCATTCGGAACACTTACCCACCAATCATAAGCATCCTTTTGTAAGAGTGAAATAACATACTTAAATTTGGCAACATCTGAACACTCTAACTGCTCAAATACCCTCACCATGCGCTCCATCCATTATTCAGCATTCGTGGGATCAACGGTGCCTTCAAACTCCACTCCACCCATTTTCCTCATTTTCTCAAAGTTAATCACGTTGGGATCATGCATCACATCAGCCATGTGGTGGAAGAATTCAGCCATTTGTTGAAAAGAAGGATTCATGGCTTGAGTACCACGACTCATGAGAGGATGTGAACCAGCTCTTGCACCCTGATGGTTCCCCACTTCATACCCACTAGTGCGGGGAACATAATAATCCGAGAAAGGTTCTCCAACCTTTTCTAGTGTATGAGGTTGGGAAACAGAGGCACCTGAACTGTCGCGAGCAGCTTCCATAGGTCGGTCAGCAGAAGAGGCCATAACTTAATTCCTTCAAAAGGGAAGATCACATTGCATTATGGACATGCATATGATGCATGTGCACACTACATGCAATAAAATATTATAAATCATGTAACTGAACAACTAGTTCAAATAAAACTTTTTTTTTGAAAGAAAACAAGTATACAAGTAATTCACAGCAAATCTCCTAGAAAAACAAACCTAGGCTCTGATACCAAACTTGTAACGACCCTTCCAATTACCATATGCAAATAAATCATGAGATATTTTTATGCATATATTGTCCCCATGCAAGTAAATAATGATAATAAAAATATCATCAACTTTCGAGTACCCAAACTAATTGGGTTCATGCTTCATACGATCATTCCAAACAAGTAGGAAATGTAACATATCACAAAACTTGGGCTTATACACCCCAAATAAACCAAAGATGTAGCCATACTTAGATTACAATCCATGGACATGATACGGTTAGCCCTCAAAATTTCATGCAAATACATCACATAAATTGTGTATAAGTACCAAAATATAGATTCCTATATGCAAATGTGATCTTCTTAAAAGTTCTCAAAATTTCCATCTCCTATGACCATCTTCATGCCTCCTCTCGATCAGCCCCTACGATAGAAACAACTATTGCTAAACATATAACTTAGTGGTGTAAAAACTATAGGTTCGGAGTCCTCAAAATTCACCAAGCTACCTTTTTCAAGTCAATGAGCAACATACTTGAAACATAATAAATAAATCATGTAACAATATATAACGAGTATCAAGTTCGATATTCAAAGATATAAATGTCAAGAACTCTCATAGCATAATTTTCCAAGACATTCAATAACATGGATCGCCCACTATATACCTCATGTCATCACACTCAACAGAAACAAGTATCAAGAAGGGCCATCGCCCTATATAAAGAAGGGTCATAGCCCAATAATCAAGAGAACCAAGAACTATATTAAAAATGGCTTCCTAGTTCGTACTTAAAATGGACAACTTCCATTTTTAAGATGAACTAAAAATCCAAAGTCAAGATGAAAAATGATCTGAATCAAGAGCCATGCCAATAGTGACAAAGTCACAGCCACAAGAAGAACAAGGTCCCAACAAGAGTGCCATGTGATCAAACAATCCGTACAAGTGGGCGAGTTACACAAACGTCATACCAACAGGACAATGCAAAGTGACAAGAGGTAACCAAGGTATTAAGATCAACTTTCCAATATACAACAGTTAAAAGAGTGCAAGTACAAGTTTATACACAAACCTCAGTACTTTAGCGTAGCAATAGTCGAACAAAACTACGCGAGCTCAAACCATAGACCAACCAACGTATCAAGGTCCTCAACTTGTTCACAAGTATATACAACATTAAAAATACAATTAAATAACTTCTTTAATTCCTAATATCTCAATAATGTCGAATTAAAACAAGATTATCATCACAAGTAAGCTCAGCCTGCACAGATACAACTATGTTCCCAAAACTGTGATTCTGGCCAGTCTAGAATCCCATGTTGTGACTTAGATTTGAGAAGAAAAACGGCAAAACTAAACTTTATAACCTTCATGAAAGATGTAGATACATCTCTTAAGATTGCGAACCAACAAGAATCACTGAAAAATACATTTTGTACAAAAAGATGTCATTGATACACTAACAGTTGTTCATACAGGATTTCTTAATCTGAAATTTGGACAGAACTTGTCCTGTGTTGCATCCCATATTTCGAATCCATAACTGATAAATTAGACTTTATAACCTTCATTAAAGATATAGATACATCTCTTAATATTGAAATTCAACAATAATCACGGAAAAATACATTTTTTACAAAAATATATCATCGATACACTAACAGTTGTTCATACAGGATTTCTGAATCTGAAATCTGGACAGAACTTGTCTTGTGTTTCGTCCCATATTTTGAATCCATAACAGCTAAATTAGAGTTTCACATAATCATAAGAGTTGTAGGTATGTAAATTAGCTTTCCAAAACATATTTATTCACAGTAAACTAAGCTCTAGAAAACAAGATATACACAAATTACCAACCACTATCCAGCTTAGAAATAGATTTCAGCACTTACCAACAAAGCAGTGCGTCTCTCGAATTCCAGCCAAAAGAACCAAGTTTTTCTCTTGTAATTTTGATGAACAATTGGTTAATTAAGGTTCTAAGGTTTTTAGGCTTTGAAGGAACCGAAATTCTCTAGAGAAGTATCAATATATGGCCACACTAGTGATGTTTATCACTTGGATAGCTGACCTTCAAAGGTGCTGCCAAAAAAACATATATATACACTTATATATACATATCCTTCACCTCCTTTTAAAAGTATGCATAAGTCTAATTAAACTATTATGCAAATACCCCAATACAATCCCATAAATTACGACATACTTATGCTTAACAAGTTAGCAATTATCACCAAATTTTCAAGTTCCCAACATAAGAGTAAAACATATTATAGTAATAAGCAATGGTCAATCGACAAGAAATTCTTGTTAGCATTTAGGGTGTCACATGGTATGTCTATTTGTTTCATTTATATGTCAAAAACACATGAATTATTTCTTTTACGCGAATTTCACACCCCAATTATCACAATCTATGTATTTGGGATCATATAGCCTACTTTAACTACTTGTGATTCAAGCATTATAGTAGTAATTGTTGTCTTATTATTTATAGTTTCTTCTTATTATTTCTTATTTTAAAAGATTTTTCATGAATCTACTGATTACTCTAGAACTAGGACATTATTTATGATTTGTGAACCCGGCAAGTGTGTAAAGGCTAGGAGATTCTATAGCATTATGTGGTAGTTGTTTAAGATGATTATTATAATGGGAGTGAATAGAGTAGATTTTTAGCATGGCAAGTCAAGTATCGAGGAATTTATAAGGGTTAATAGTCTTTAGATAGGCTTGACACATAATAGGTCAAAATTTTTATGAACAATGCTAGCTTGTAACCTTGTTTGTTATGCTTCAGAAATTTGGTGCCATGGTATTTATGGCTCTATTGAACAGATATTTGTTATCTAATAATCTTGGTGAACTTTTTAAAAGTCATACTAGATGTCTAATGTACATACTTGTTTTGTACCATAAGAAGAAACCAATATTACTATTACTTGGATATATTAGCTTGAATAAGGAGTTCCAATCTTGTTCACTAGTCTAACTTTTTCTCTTTTTCCTTCTTGCTGCAATGCTGCAATAGATTGTTAAACGATGCCTAGGCTTCATATCTGAAAGGATCAATAAGGTGTTGAGCCTTTTAAATTGTGAAAGTTGTATACACTCTTAAATGATCAGGGATTAACAATGATGGAAATTTTCGAGGTTGGAATTTTTTCATTTAAATTCGAAAGGAGCATGTACTCTTGAAAACTAAGGGAGTAAAAATAAAGAAAAATTTCATGGTTTAGATTTCGGTATTTATCTTGGAAAGGTCCCGATGATACTCTTTAAAATGGGGAATTAACAAAGAAGGAAAACTTTCATGGTTGAGATGAGTGCAACACTCCCAGTCTTTTGTATTTAGGTATGCTGGTCTCACTGCTATATTTGTTTACTTTTTCATACATCAGAGCATGTTAGTGTTTTTTTTTTTAATTCTGGAATCTCTATGTATATTCATGTCCAATAAACCACTGAGCTTTGAAACCCAATTTTCGCAAACCAATCTTTGAACTTTTTACCTACAAAACTTTTGGAAAGAGGAACCTAGTTCATGGCTCCAAAGGTCTTGAGTATTCTAAAATTAACAAGCTAAGGCGGATTATGGATAGTAATTTGGTGTAATAGTCTAACATTGTTGCTGTTTAGTTGTCTAGATTGCATATGGATGGATTCCCATGTCAAATTCTGTCTGCAATTTAGACTTAAAAATAAAGAGAAATCCTAAAATTAAGTTTCTTTTGAGATAAACTTTGAATTATACGTTGAAAGGACAACAAGTTTATAATGATCCTAGGGTTAGTTTGTCTTTCCCATGGGAGAGTGTAAGGGGCTTTGCATTTATAAATAGGGAATAGGGAGCAATAGACAAAATATAAGCAGGCTTGACTTTTTCCTGATGAAGTGTCCAAACATTTCCCTATTGCTCCTCATAGTTGAAGTAATGACAACGATTCTACTTGTTCTTCCTGCAGGGTCTCCAACTGTTTTGTCAATACTCTCCTGTCTTATTCAATTTCATTTGATATCATAAAAGTGTGATTCAGGATGTCACCTAAGTGAATTCTATAGTTTTCTTAAGTCAAGTTCCGCTATATGTGATATGCTCATTTTTTTCATATAGTGAATCAACTTTTTTATAGACGTAGAGAACATGAATAGTTTGTACCTGATCATATAGAGGGACCAGTTTAATGGGATTTTGCTCTCTTTTCATCCCTTTTTGGCATGCAAATAAATATTTGCTACCTGGACTTCTCTTTTTGTGTAAGATGTCTATTAATATGATTGTCTTTCCTACTTTCTTTTCCTGTTTAACTTTTACTGTGAGATTTTTGCTTTCTGTCTGGCTTTTCAAAGTCATAATAATCAATGTTTTCCTAGATATCTCAGTAACTTGCATTCAAATGCTCTAATCCTGTTCCAATGTTTGAAGCTAGCAAATGAAAATCCAAATTCTGTCACTGTGGTTAGCTTGCTAGGGGCATGTACTCATTTCCTGAATATCAGATTAGGTAAATGTATTTATTAGCATATTGTTACCAGTGGTATTGAACTACATGCTGAGCTGGAAACAACCCTCCTGGGCATGTATGCAAAATATGGTCGTATACAATAGGCTTTCTATATATTCAATTCGATGGATGACAAAAATCTGCAAACCTGGACCATTATGATTTCTTGTCTTGCTGATCATGGACATGGAGAAGAAGCTGTGTCCTTGTTTGCCATAATGGAAGAATCTGGCTTTAGGTCGGATAACTTATCATTTTCTGCAATCTTCTATGATTGTAGTCATATTCTCTTTGTTGATGCGGGCCGTGAATATTATGAAAAAATGGGAAGTATTTATGACATCAGGCCAACTATGGAACATTACGGATGCATGGTGGATATGTTTGGACAAGCTGGAGAATTAGAAGAAGCTTATGATATTATAAGGAGCATGCCTACAAAGCCTAATTCTGTGATATTGAGGAGGTTCATTAGTGCTTGTAAGCATCATGGTCATATTCCTTGCGCAGAAGAAAATATAAAGGAGAGTCTCCTCAAAATAGAGTCTGATCTCGAATCAAACTATGTACTTGCATCTAGTTTGTCTTATCTTTTTGGTTATTGCAGCGATGCGAACAACCTAAGCTCGGCTATGAAAGCAAAAGGGATAAAGAAATATCCTGGCAGCAGTTGGGTGCAGTCACTTGATCGTCCTTCTGAAGGAAGCAGTTGAAGGATCTGGTAGTAATCTTTCTGTGTATGCCAATAGAAGAGGCAATTCAGATCACAGGAATGAAGGCACTGTTACATTCAAAAGACGTGAGAACACTATCAATGGTGGAGGAAACTAAATTGCTTCTTTTTGGGTAATACCACCAGGCTAAGGTACAAGTTTATGGGAGTTGTTGCTTTGACCATTGAAAGAGGTTCACACTGAAGTTCCTAACATTCTTTCATAATTTTGAATAACTTGAAAAATGAAGATTACATTGTGAAGTGATTTTGATTTGTAGCTCATGGGATATGACATTTGAGAAGAGCTCCACAAATTGGTATACTTCTGGAAGAGGAAAAGCCGTGCTCTGTCACAGCCATAACTATGTTATCCTTCTCAAATTATTTCTAACAGTCAATTGGGATCAGCTTTATGAGTCTCCTATATCCATTCTACCTTATTTGGGGCCATTCTTTTCGATACTGGTAAATGATTTGTGTTCTCCATAAACTACTCTTTCTTTTCAAAATATATGGTTAAGGTCAATCTTAGAATTCTATTCAGAAGTTCGGATGCCCTTAAAGTGGCACTTCATCATGGCCTGAAATTTTGGTTAAAACTATGAGGTATTCCCATGTGGAAACAAATTCAAATTCTTTTAT
The DNA here is from genome assembly GCA_037074985.1 of Solanum bulbocastanum. Classification (NCBI taxonomy): domain Eukaryota; kingdom Viridiplantae; phylum Streptophyta; class Magnoliopsida; order Solanales; family Solanaceae; genus Solanum; species Solanum bulbocastanum. The sequence continues at coordinate 14,474,045 of CM073597.1, read as the reverse complement.
GAATGTCAAGATGTAAGTCCTTTGCTTTGAGCTCTAAAATTTAAATTAAACCAAGTGGTATCTTAATTTATCTGGTAGTTTAACTGTAATTTCTGAAATGAAGGAGAAGAAAGAAGTGAACATGTCATGCTGGAGTAGTTTCTGTTGTAAGTAAAACATGGAAAACAAAGCTTTGGTAGTTGTACTACTCAAACATACAACCAAATATTAAAGAGAAAGTAAATTAAGTTTTTATTAGTACCAACAATTAGTCGTGGTGCGATGTATATGGTCTATCCATCCTTAACCAGAGGTCTTGCATTCGAGCCTTGTCTATGAAGAAAATTTTGTTAGAGAGTGTCCCTCAAAATCTGAATTAGTCAGGATACAATATGCTATATTGAGAACCAAGTGAAAATAATATTAATTAAAATTTAATATTATCATCATATACCTCAAGGAAAACTAGTAAAAAAAATATAATTTAAATTACCTACAATATTTTCCTTTAAAATAATTATTATTATCAACAATAAATTAATATATATTAATAGGATGGAAAAAAAAACATACAGGACGATACTTTATACGTAGAAAAAAATAGATAAAAAGTAAATGTTTTCACTCAGAAGATTGAGAGGTTATTCACTAAAAGATGGAGGATTGATGAGCAGTATTTCATAAACTTTGAGATCACCTTCATATTCTTTTTGAAAAATATCTAATTTTCATAAGTACAATAAGAAAATGTTTCTTAATTTACTTGGTGTCTGACATTCTTATTGGGACTCAATTAGATTCGGATAATTAAAAGTCTGAAATTGAGGATAAAACTCTACAAAATTTATTCATGCCTAAGACTTGAACCTGACACTTTTGGTTAAGGATGAATGAATACTAACTTCTACTCCATGACAATCTTTGTTGGTAGAACAAATAACTCAAATAGAAAACCAAATATTGAAGAGAAAGTAAATTAAGTTGTTATTAGTACCAACAAATAGTTGTGGTGAGATGTATAAGGTCTATTCTTCCTCAACCACAAGTCTCGGGTTTGAGACTTTTCTATGAATAAAATTTTGTTGGAGAGTGTCCCTCAAAATGTGAATTAGTCAGGATTCAATAGGCTATTTTGAAAACCAAGTGAAAATAATATTAACTACAATTCAACACTATCATCTTATACTACAAGGAAAACTAGTAAAAAAAAAAAATATAATCTAAATTACATACAATCTTTACCTTCAAAAATATTATTAGTATCAACAATTAATGAATATTAACTAATAGGATTGGAAAAAACCATACATGACGATACTTTATATGTAGTAAACTTAAAATAGATAAAAAGTGAATGTTTTCACTTAGTAGATTGAGAGGTTATTCACTAAAAGATGGAGAATTGATGAGCCTAATCTCATAAACTTTGAGATCACCTTCATATTCTTTTGGAAAAATATATAATTTTCAGAAGTACAAGAAGATAGAGATTCTTAATTTACTTGGTGTATGACATTCTTATTGGGACTCAATTAGATTCTGATAATGGAATGTCCGAAATTGAGGGTAAACCTCTTTCCTACAAAGTTAATTCTTGCCCAAGACTCGTACCTAAAACTTTTGGTTACGGATGAATGAATACTAACTTCTGCATCACGACAATCCTTGTTGGTAGGGCACAACAAATAAATCAAACATATAGCCAAATATTGAAGAGAAAGTAAATTAGGTTATTATTAGTACCAACAAATAGTTGTGGTGAGATGTATATGGTCTATCCATCCTTAACCAAATGTTTCGTTTTGGAGCCTTGTCTATGAAGAAAATTTTGTTAGAGAATGTCCCTCACAATTTGAATATACAATATGCTATATTGAAAACCAAGTGAAAATAATATTAATTACAATTTAATATTATCATCATATACCACAAGGAAAACTAGTAAAAAAAATATAAATCTAAATTACATAAAATCGTATCCTTCAAAAAAATTATTGTTATTAACAATAAATGTATATTATTTTATAGGTCAAAAAAAGCATACATGACAATACTTTATATGCAGAAAACACAAAATAGATAAAAAGTAAATGTTTTCACTGAGGAGATTCATAGGTTATTCATAAAATATGGAGGATTGAAGAGCCTAATCTCATGAACTTTGAGATCAACCTCATATTCTTTTTGAAAAATATCTAATTTCCATAAGTACAAAAAGAAATATTTTCTTAATTTACTTGGTGTCTAACATTCTTATTGGGTCTCAATTAGATTCGGATAATGGAAAATCCAAAATTTAGGGTAAACTTCTTTCCTACAAACTTAATTCATGCCCAAGACTCGAACCGACACTTTTGGTTAAGGATGAATGAATACAAACTTCTACTCCACATCAATCCTTGTTGGTAGAACACAACAAATAAATCAAACATATAGCCAAATATTTATGAGAAAGTAAATTAAGTTATTATTAGTACCAACAAATAGTTATGGTTAGATGTATATGGTCTATCCATCCTTAACAAGAGGTTTCGGATTTGAGCCTTGTCAATGAAGAAAATTTTGTTAGAGAGTGTCCCTCAAAATTTGAATTAGTCAAGATACATTATCTATAATGCAAATGAAGTGAAAATAATATTAATTACAATTTAGTATTTTCATTATATACCACAAGGAAAACTAGTAAAAGAATATAATATAAATTACATACAATGGTTTCCTTCAAAAAAAATTATTATTATCATCAATAAATGAATAATAATTAATAGGAAAAAAACATAGAGGACGATACTTTATATGTAAAAAACACAAAATAGATAAAAAGTTAATATTTTCACTATGGAGATTGATAGGTTATTCACTAAAATATGGAGTATTGATGAGCCAAATCTCATAAACTTTGAGATTACCGTCATATTCTTTTTGAAAAATATCTAATTTTCATAAGTTTAAGAAGAAAAAATTTCTTAGTTTAGTTGGTGTGTGAGATTCTTATTTGGACACAATTTGATTCGGATAATAAAAATTTGAAATTATTTGGACACAATTTGATTCGGATAATAAAAATTTGAAATTGAGGGTAAACCTCTTTCCTAGAAAGATAATTCATGCCCAAGGCTCGAACCTGACACTTTTGGTTAAGGATGAATGAATACTACCTTCTAATCCACGACAATCTTTGTTGGTAGAACATAACAAATAAATCAAACATATTGTTGAATATTGATTCAAACATAACTAGAGGTTCCTATTTAGTTGGCAAAGTAACTTGTCTGTTAGGAGTGGTAGTTGAGTCTAAGCATATCTTTTGTTAGTTGCTAATACTTAGCTTACTGGATAAGGTTGTGGTTAAGTTAGTGGGTCATGTTTCTCTTAGGTGGTTGAGTGATAATTCCTATTTAAAGTGTCCTATGTGTTTTCTTTAATATATCAGAAAGACAACGTGAAAGTTCTCTGCAACTTTTTTGTTATCTTCTTATACGTTGCTTCTTCTTTCTTTATTCTCCAACAAAATTGGTATCAAGAACCAGGTTAGGTCAAACTTAGAGCAAATCAGTAGCAAGAAGAAAGTGACAATTGAAAGCAAAGAATGGCTACCAATGGAGCATCTACCACATCTCAACAACTAATTCCCATCTTTAATGGGGATAAATACGAATTTTGGAGCATAAAGATGAAGACTTTGTTCAAGTTTCAAGAGTTGTGGGATTTGGCGGAGAAGGGCTACACTGAGGAAGATGAAGCACAAAGGTTGAGGGAGAACAAAAAGAAGGACTCCAAGGCTCTGTTTTACATCGATTAAGCGATGCATGACTCAATTTTTTCCAGAATTGTTGTTGCAGAAACCTCAAAGCAGGCATGGGATATTCTAAAAAAAGAATTCCATGGCTCGAGAAAGGTAATGACTGTTAAAATCGAATCACTCCGATGTGATTTCGAAAATTCATCCATGGAAAGTAGTGAAGCTATGCAAGGCTACTTATCTAGGGTGAGTGCAATTGTTAATCATATGAAGGCATAAAGTGACAAAATTATTGATGAAACTATAGTTTCTAAAGTATCGAGAAGTCTTAATAAAAGATCTGATCATGTTGTAGCTGCTATTGAGGAGTCCTGTGATTTATCTAATTATGGTTTTGATGAATTGATGAGTTCATTGCAAGCTCATGAGGATAGACTGAATGCTTCTCAAGAAAAGGGCGAGGAGAAGGCATTTTAGAATAAGGGGGAATCTTCTTTCAAAGGCAAATCAGAAGTTTCAAATGCCAGAGGGTATGGAGGTAGAGGTAGTTTTCGTGGACGAGGTCGTGGCAGAGGACGAGCTCAATTTGATGGTCAGCACTGGTAATTCAAGAGAAATATGCAGTGTCGCTATTGCAGAAAAGTGGGGTATAAGGAAGCTGATTATTAGACTAAACAGAAGGATGAACAACAACATGCCAATTTCACTGAGCAACAACAAGAAGAGGGTAATCTGTTCATGGCTTACTCCTTAATAGATGTTGGTTCAGATGATGTATGGATCATTGATAGTGGTTGGTCCAACCACATGTCGAGCAGAAGATAACTGTTTAAAGAACTTGATGAATCGAGGAAGCCAGAAGTTTGTCTTGGAAATAACTAGGCAATGACAGTCGACGGGAAAGGCACAATCACTCTGAAAACTTCTCATGGTAATGTCAAACCTCTCCATGATGTGCAATATGTTCCTTGTTTGCCCCATAAATTGTTGAGTGTTGGACAACTGATGAATTGTAGATATTATATTTTGTTTGATGACAATTCCTGTAGCATTCAAGATAAAAATTCTGGACACAGAATTGTTGGCATTCAAATGACTCAAAATAGAATGTTTCCTCTTGAAGTTTCTGATGCTAAAAGTTTTGAATTAATTACCAAAGGAAATACAGAAGCTAATTTGTGGCATTTGCAGTATGTTCACTTGAATGTAAAGGGGTTACAATTATTAGGTTGAAGAAATATGGTTCTTGGTTTGACTAGAATTGATGCTCTTGAATTTTGTGAAGGATGTATGTATGGGAAGAAAAATAGAAATTCATTTCATGTAGGTAAGTCTTGGAGAGCATCTGTTTGTCTTGAATTGGTGCATGCTGATCTATATGGTCCTATGAGTGTTTATTCCTTAGGTGGAAGTCGATATTTTCTAATTTTTACGGATGATATAGTTGGATGAGTGGGGTATATTTCTTGAAATTCAATCATAAACATTTGAAATTTTGAAGAAATATAAGTCTTTTGTTAAGAGACAAACTGGTTTTAAAATTAAGACTTCGAACAGATAGAGGTAGTGAATTTATATCAAATGAATTCAATACCTATTGTGAGGAAAATGATATTCATAGAGAGCTCACAGCACCATATACTCCGAAGCAGAATGGTGTTGCCAAACGAAAGAATCGGACAGTCCTTGAAATGGGTAGAAGCATGATGCAAGCTAGAGGTGTACCAAAATATTTTCGGCTGAAGTTGTTGCTACTGCTGTCTACATGCTGAACATTTCATCCACCAAGGTTGTTCTTAATCAAACACCATATGAAGCATGTAGAGGTAACAAGTCCAAGGTAAGCCACTTACGTGTCTTTGGATGTAAAGCTTATTCTTTGTTGAATTCCCAAGCTAAATATAAGCTTGATGAAAAATCAAAGAAACGTATCTTTGTTGGATATAGCACACAATCCAAACCTTATAAGCTATATAATCCATTGAGTGGAAAAATTGTGATAAGTAGAAATGTTATGTTTAATAAAGATGCTAGCTGGAACTTTGATTTTTAGAATGTTATTTCAAATATTAAATTGCCGCCTACTGATGAAGCTTTTGAGCAAGAACTTGCAACAGTTTCTGTTCCATGGAACGCATCCAGCTCTTCTCCAATAAGAAGAAGCCGTGCTACTCATCAATCAAGAACCTATGCTTCAACAAGTGATCATGGCTTAACCCCCAAGGATGTGGTGGCAGTTCTTCTTCAAGTGATTCTTTTAGTGAGACTCCACCAGCGAAATTCAAATCGTTAAAGGAAATTTATGAAAATTCTTCTTTTTCTTTGTATGTTACTGAACCTAGTTGTTTCAAGAAAGTTGTAGATAGTCAAGCATGGAATAATGCGATGATAGAAGAGATGCAAGCAATTGAGCAGAATCAAACATGGGAATTGGTGAATCTACCGGAAGGAAAGGAACCCATGGGACTCAAATGGGTGTTCAAAATTAAGCTTCATGTAGATGAGAGCATACAGCGATACAAAGCAAAGCTTTTAGCTAAAGGATATGCACAACATCAAGGTATTGATTACGATGAGATGTTTTCACCTGACGCTCGCTTTGAAACTGTGAGAATACTCTTATCTTTGGCTGCTAAACTGAGCTGACCTGTTTATCAATTTGATGTTAAATCTGCATTCTCAAATGGGGATTTGGAAGAAGAAGATTGTGTTTCCCAACCTGAGGGTTTTGGTGTTAGTGTCAATGAGAGAAAAGTACACAAGCTCAAGAAGGCTCTTCATGGGCTAAAACAAGCACCACGGGCATGGTACAAAAAAATTGACTCATACTTCCTGAGGAATGGGTTTGAAAGGATTGAGAATGAGCCTACGTTGTATGTAAAGAAACAAGGTACAAGTGATTTTTTGGTAGTTTGTCTCTATGTGGCTGACATGATCTATATGGGGTCATGTAAAACTTTAGTTGCTGAATTTAAATCTTGCATGATGAAGGAGTTTGAAATGTCAGATTTAGGTATTTTGCAATACTTTCTTGGTCTTCAAGTGAAATAGGTAGAAGATGATATTTTTGTTTCTCAAACAAAGTATGCAAAAGACCTCCTGTTTAAGTTCGGTATGCATAATTGTAAAGCAGCTGCCACACCTATGAATGCAAATGAAAAATTTCAGCTTGAAGATGGCACAGATCACACTGATCCTAGTCACTACAGAAGCTTGACTAGAGGTTTGAACTACCTAACACATACTCGTCCTGATATTATGTTTTCTATTAATATGTTGTCTAGGTATATGCATAGTCCTACCAAAGCAACATCTTGGTGCTGCCAAAAGAGTTTTGCGTTTTGTTGTTGGGACAGTTGACTTTGGGATTTGGTACTCCAAAGATGCATATTACAGCTTGACAGGATCTAGTGGTAGTGATTGGGCAGGAAGTATAGATAATAGAAAGAGTACTTCTGGAAATATGTTCAATTTTGGATCTAGAGCGATTTCTTGGAGCTCAAAGAAGCAAGATGTGGTTGCATTATCATCATAGAAAGCAGAATATGTTGTTGTAGCTCTTGTCAAGCTTTATGGCTACGAAGAATGTTAGTTGGTGTTTTCTATCGACAAGAGGGTGCAATAAAAATATTCTGCTATAACAAGGCAATAATTGCAATGACAAAGAATCCGACATTTCACAGCAGAACAAAGCACATAGACATCCGTTATCATTTCATTCGTGACCACAGAGCAAGAGATGATATAGAGTTGAAGTTTTGCAGTACAAGGGATCAAATAGTAGTTGTTCTCACCAAGGCCCTACCACAAGCCAAGCATGATCAGTTCAGGCAGAAACTTGGAGTTTGTAATTTTGAATCAAGGGGGAGTGTTGAATATTGATTCAAAGGTAATTAGAGGTTCTTATTTAGTTGGCAGAGTAACACATTTGTTAGGAGTGGTAGTTGAGTCAAAGCATATCTTTTGTTAGTTGCGAATATTTAGCTTAGTGGATAAGGTTGTGGTTAAGTTAGTGGGACATGTTTCTCTTAGGTGGTTGAGTATTAATTCCTATTTAAAGTGTCCTATGTATTTTGTTTAATATATCAGAAAGATAACATGAAAGTTCTCTACAAACTCTCTTTTTATCTTCTTATATGATGTTTCTAATTTTCTTTATTCTCCAACATTACATAACCAAATATTCAAGATAAAGTAAATTAAGTTATTATTAGTACTAACAAATAGTTGTTGTGAGTTGTATATGGTCTATCCATCCTTAACAAGACGTCTTGGGTTTGAGTCTTGTCTACGAAGAAAATTTTGTTAGAGAGTGTCCCTCAAAATCTAAAATAGTCACATACAATATGCTATATATAAAACCAAGTGAAAATAATATTAATTACAATTTAATATTATCATCATATAACACAAGGGAAACTAGTAAAAAAACTTTAATCTAAATTACATATAATCATTTCCTTCAAAAAAATTATTATTGTCAACAATAAATGAATATTAATTAATAGGACAGAGAAAACACAAACAGGACGATACTTCATATGTAGAAAACACAAAATAGATAAAAAGTAAATATTTTCACAAAAGAGATTGAGAGGTTATTCACTAAAAGATGGAGGGTTGATGAGCCTAATTTCATAAACTTTGAGATCACCCTCATATTCTTTATGATAAAAATCTAATTTTCATAAGTACAAGAACAAAAAGTTTCTTAATTTGCATGGTGTCTGACATTCTTATTGGGTCTCAATTAGATTTGGATAACGGAAAGTCTGAAATTGAAGGTATTCCTACAAAGTTATTTCATGCCAAAGACTTTAACCTGATACTTTTGGTTAAGTATGAATGAATACTAACTTCTACTCCACTCCAATCCTTGTTGGAAGAAAACAACAAATAAATCAAATATATAGCCAATTATTCAAGAGAAAGTAAATTAAGTTATTATTAGTACCAACAAATAGTTGTGGTGAGATGTAGATGGTTCATCCATCATTAACCAGAGGTCTCGGGTTTGAGCCTTATCTATGAAGAAAATTTTGTTAGAGACTGTCCCTCAAAATCTGAATTAGTCAGGATACAATATGATATATTGAAAAAGAAGTGAAAATAATATTAATTACAATTTAGTATTATAATCATATATCACAAGGAAAACTAGTAAAAGAATATAATCTAAATTACATACAACCATTTCCTTCAAAAAAATTTTATTATCAACAATAAATGAATATTAATTAATAGGAAATAAAAAACATACAGGACAATACTTTATATGTAGAAAACACAAAATAGATAAAAAGTAAATGTTTTCACTAAGGAGATTGATAGGTTATTCACTAAAATATGGAGCATTGATGAGCCTAATCTCATAAACTCTGATATCAACCTCATATTGTTTTGAAAAATATCTATTTTTCAAAAGTACAAGAAGAAAATGTTTCTTAATTGTCTGGGTGTCTGACATTCTTATTTGGTCTGAATTAGATTCGAATAATGGACAGTCCGAAATTGAGAGTAAACCTCTTTCCTACAATGTTAATTCTTTCCCAAGACTCGAACCTGAAACTTTTGTTTAAGGATGAATGAATACTAACTTCTACATCACAACAATCATTGTTGGTAGAACACAACAAAATACTCAAGCATATAACCAAATATTAAAGATAAAGTATATTAAGTTGTTATTAGTACAAACAAATAGTTGTGGTGAGATGTATATGGTTTATCCATCCATAACTAGAGGTCTCAGCTTTGAGCCTTGTCTATGAAGAAAATTTTGTTAGAGAGTGTCCCTCAAAATCTCAATTAGTCAGGATACAATATGCTATATTGAAAGCCAAGTGAAAATAATATTAATTACAATTTAATATTTTCATCATACACCACAAGGAAAACTAGTAAAAAAAAAAAAAAAAAAAAACTAAATTACATACAATCGTTTCCTTCAAAAAAAATTATTACTATCAACATTAAATGAATATTAATTTATAGGACAGAAAAAAAACGTACAAGAAGCTACTTTGTATGTAGAAAACACAAAATAGATAAAAAGTAAATGTTTTCATTTAGGAGATTGAGAGGTTATTCATTAAAAGATGGAGGATTGATGAGCCTAATCTCATAAACTTTGAGATCACCCTCATATTCTTTTTAAAAATATCTAATTTACATAGTACAATATGAAAATATTTCTTAATTTACTTGGTGTCAGATTTTCTTATTGTGACTCTATTATATTTGGATAATAGAAAGTCCGAAATTGAGGGTAAACCTCTTTCCTAAAAAGTTTATTCATGCCCAAGACTCGAACCTTACACTTCTGGTTAAGGATGAATGAATACTAACTCTACTCCGTGACAATCCTTGTTGGTAGAACACAACAAATAAATCAAACATATAACCAAATATTCAAGTGAAAGTAAATTAAGTTATTATTAGTAGCAACAAGTAGTTGGGGTGAGATGTATATGGTCTATCCATCCTTAACTAGAGGTCTCGGGTTTGAGCCTTGTCTATGAAGAAAATTTTGTTAGAGAGTGACCCTTATAATTTGAATTAGTCAGGACACAATATGCTATATTGAAAATCAAGTGAAAATAATATTAATTACAATTTAATATTATCATCATATACCACAAGGAAAACTAGTAAAAAAATATAATCTAAATAACATATAATCGTTTCCTTTAAAAAGTTATTATTACCAACAAGAAATGAATATTAATTAATAGGACAGAAAAAAAAAATACAGGACAATACTTTATATGTAGAAAACATAAAATAGATAAAAAGTAAATGTTCACTAAGGAGATTGAGAGGTTATTCACTAAAAGATAGAGGATTGATGAAACTAATCTCATAAACATTGAGATCACCCTCATATTCTTTTTGAAAATTATCTAATCATCATATCATATCATATCATATATATATATATATATATATATATATATATATATATATATATATATATATATATATATATATATATATATATATAAAAGAACCTTAGGCTCGCCTATGTGGCACCACCACAGATCATAATTCTCTTTTAATTTATTTATTTACAAAACTAGCCTTCCCCTTTTATTAAAAGTTGTGAAATTTATAAACATTTGTGACTTTTATGAAAAGTTGTGACTTTACTAAAGAGTTGCGGCTTTTATGAAAAGTTGTGACTTTTATGAAGAGTTGCAACTTTTATGAAAAGTTGTGACTTTTATGAAAGGTTGTAACCTTTTAAAGGGTTGCAACTTTTTCAAATAGTTGTAACCTTTCCGATAAGGCACAATAAACATATGTTCACACTACTCTTTGTTGTCTATAAATAGAGGGATTTCCACTCATTTTAAAACAACGAAAATTCTTAAGTTCTTCTTCTTCTTCTTCACAATTATATATTTGTGTACTTTGCTCATGATTTTTGGCTCACTAACACTATTGCTCATGTTACAGATCCTGATATGCATTTTACAGTCATTAATTTATGCTTAAGTTATTAAGGATAAATTATAAAATGTAATAATTTTTATTTCCCTTTACATTTTTAACGTTTGTTACTACGTAATCTTGTATGTAAGCAAATATAGTGTTTTAGTTTGAATGATTGATAAGTTTTAAGTATTATTTTATAAATTCCATTATATTAAATTTCCGCGCGAAGCGCGGGTAATTTTACTAGTATATATATAAAAGAGAACTTTAAGTCCGCCTACGTGGTGCTACCACAAAGCAGAATTCCCTTTTAATTTATTTTATTTCCAAAACTAGCCTTTCCCTTTTATGAAAAGTTGTGACTTTTATTAAAAATCGTGACTTTTATGAAGAGTTGCCACTTTTATGAAAAGTTGTGCCTTTTATGAAAGGTTGCAACATTTCGAAGGATTGTAACTTTTCCAAAGAGTTGTGACCTTTCCGGAAAGTTGTGACTTTTATGAAGAGTTGCCACTTTTATGAAAAGTTGTGACTTTTATGAAAGGTTGTGACCTTTCTGAAGGGTTGTAACTTTTCTAAAGAGTTGTAACCTTTCCGATAAGAAAAAATAATCATTTGTTTATACTACCCTTTGTTATCTATTAATAGAGGACTTTCCTCTCATTTTAAAACAACAAAAATTTTGAACTTCTTGTTCTTCTTCTTCTTTTGGACAATTAAATATTTGTATATTTTGCTCCTGTTCAATGACTCACTAACACCATTGTTTTTGTATCAATACACTGGTGAATAAAATCGTTCTTTCTTGAGAGGATCTATTCCTTTTAAACATCGGGTACTAGAGGGGAATAATTTCTTGAAGGGGACACTGTGCATTTAATGGGCTCGATTTTTTCCATTCTATTTCATTTTATTTTTGAAGATCATTGTATGTTTTTTTATAGTCATTAATTTATGCTTATATTATTAATTGTTGTTTTTTAGTACATTCTTTGAATTTTGTTGTTTATGTTTACGCAAAGTTATTGTTATAAGTATTTGTTAGTACAAATTAAATAACAAACGTTAATTGGGTATTTAAGCAAGTTTTTTCTACTGAAATTGTTGAAGATACAATAAAAAAATCCCTTACAAATCTATAGTTTCTTCATCAACAACGTCATTCCTTCACATACAAGGATGTGATTTTGTGTTCTTTAAAAAGTCCTTTGAGAGTTAATAACTTTGCATGCCCATATTTTTTGGTTTTTATGTTGTTGTTATCTTTTTTTACTAAATTTTATCAGTGGATATTATGAGTACATTAAGGATTAAAAGTTGATTGAAGTTTTGGTCAATTTTTTGTGGTATGTTATTCCAAAACATGGGAACTTTTCTAGTTAGAATGATTTGTTATCATCATTGGATATCTCATAGTTTACTCCCTTTAATGTATGTTTTTCCTCCTTGTTTTGTTGTTTTCATAAAATTGTATTGATTATTTTTTGTGGTATGTATATTATCTCACTTGGACAAAACTTTTCATCCTTTTAATGTTTTTTCTTTTTTCCTTCTCATTCGGCTCTTCTAAATATTTTTGTGTGATTTATGACTATTTTTGGCAAATTTAATTTGAAGAATATGAAACAAAACGGACTCCAAATAAAAGTAATATCTTAAACTACAAAAGATATGTCTATTAACATAGATTTGTTGTCCTTCATGTCCCAAGTCATTCCTGAGCGTTTGAGTTATCTACGTTAGACTCATTTTAAAATTTTTAATGTTCGAGAATATTTCTTTAACATGAGTCTAGAATCCAACATTTTTATCTACTTGTACTTTCATAATGCAAAAATTATACATACATATTTCTGAATAAGTCGTAAAGTTGAATTGATGAAGCATCTAGAAGGACCTTCAAGGAAGAAGTTTATTGAAGAGTGAACTTCTAAAAGGGTCAACAATATTATTTTGTCGTTGTTTCAATTTATTTTTCTCCTTCTATAAATTTTGTTAGAGTAACAAAGTAACAATAACGAAAAGTGGTGAACGTTGACCTCAGACAAGTATATTGTCTCTAAAAAAATTATTTATGTTGTTGTGGTGTACATTTTTTTACAGTCTTTAACTTATTTATAACTAATATTGATTATCGAAAATTTTCACATATTTTTTTTTCACAAGGAGTTAATCTAACCATAAAATTATCCGATTCTATATTTTTCTTGTACAAAAAAATAGAAAAAGTGATGTTTAATCGCTACATTAGAACATCACTCAATTTTAACAAGACAATTATATCATCAAACATATATTATGATAAATTATGTAAAAGATAAAAATGATTAGATATCAAGATATTTTTAATCATTAATTATATATTTACAATTCTTGAGATATGTGATAATGTCAAATCATTTATTTCTATTGAAATGTTCTAAAAACCTACTAAAATTTACTCTCTTTTTACTTTTCAGTCGATTATTGGAAAGGTTACTCAAAAGATTAGAAAAATTATTTATGCCCGTGCGAAGCGTGGGTAAATTACATAGTTTTCATAAGTACAAGGAGAAAAAGCTTCTTAATTTACTTGGTGTTTGACATTCTTATTGGGACTCAATTAGATTAGGATAATGGACAGCCCAAAAATGAGGGTAAACCTCTTTCCTACAAAGTTAATTCATGCCCAAGACTCGAACCTGAACGAATGAATACTAACTTCTACCCCACGACAATCCTTGTTGGTAGAACACAACAAATAAATTAAACATATAACCAAATATTCAAGAGAAAGTAAATTAAGTTATTATTAGTACCAAGAAATAGTTATGGTGAGATGTATATGGTCTATCCATCCTTAACCAGAGATCTCAAGTTTGAGCCTTGTCTATGAAGAAATTTTTGTTAGAGAGTGTCCCTCAAAATCAGAATTAGTCAGGATACAATATGCTATATTGAAAACCAAGTGAAAGTTATATTAATTACAATTTAATATTATCATAATATACCACAAGATAAACTAGTAAAAAATATAATCCAAATTACATCCAATCGTTTCCTTCAAAAAAAATTATTATTATAACAATAAATGAATATAATAGGACAGAAAAAAAAAAGCATACATAACGATACTTTATATATAGAAAGCACAAAATCGATAAAAAGTAAATGTTTTCACTGAGGAGATTGAGAGGTTATTCACTAAAAGATGGAGGATTGATGAGCCTAATCTCATAAACTTTGAGATCACCCTCGTATTCTTTTTGAAAAATATCTAATTTTCATAAGTATAAGAAAAAAAAGTTTGTTAAATTTACTTGGTATTTGACATGCTTATTGGGACTCAATTAGATTTGGATAATGGAAAGTCCGTAATTGAGCGTAAACCTCTTTTCTACAAAGTTAATCCATGCCCAAGACTCGAACCTGACACTTTTGGTTATGGATAAATGAATACTAACTTCTACTCCACGACAATCCTTGTTGGTAGAACACAACAAATAAATTAAACATATAACCAAATATTCAAAAGAAAGTAAATTAAGTTATTATTAGTACCAACAAATAGTTGTGGTGATATGTATATGGTCTATCCATCCTTAACTAGAGGTTTCGGATTTGAGTTTTGTCTATGAAGCAAATTTTGTTAGAGAGTGTCCCTAAAAATTTGAATTAGTCAGTATACAATATGCTATATGGAAAACCAAGCCAAAATAATATTAATTACAATTTAAATTTTATTCTAAATTCCTTTTGAACTTTTTTATCTGGAAGAATGATTATTTTTGTAATAATTAGTTGTCACGTTTAATATTCCACTGAGATGTGTTTCTTTTACCTTTCAATATGTGATTAAGATAATTTTAAAAGAACATGTAATTATGACATCAAAATAAATAGAATTTACAGATTAGTAGTGAACTCCTATTGATACTACTATACGTGTCATCGCGTTATGCAGATATATTAATTCATAATTATTTTAAATTCGTAACCATCAAATAGATAAAATAGTTTTACTTATTTTTCCTCTTTTTATATTCATAATTGATAAATAGACCAACTTATATGTTGCACTTTTTCAATTTTTTATCCTTTAATTTTAAAAAAGATGCGTTCATCTTTATTATTATAAAATAAAATTAACTATTTAAGATTAAAAATTGCCTTACTAATTGAGAAGAGATTCTTTACTATTAGGAGTATTTTTAAAATAACGATAGTTCTTAATCAATTACTCAATTTAAAGAATTCACATAAAAATACTCCACACAAATTTAAAACATACCTCAATTATTTAAAAAATTAACTCCAGTAACAATTAGAGATAAATGTATTTACTCTTTTATAATAACCATATTTAATTAGTTTGCAAAAAATTTTAATGTACTTTTATTTTTTATTTATACGTACTCTACCTTTGTATATTTTATTGATTTTTGTTAATAAGTTTCTAGAGTTGGTGCGTGAGAATGTAATGGAAAGTTATAAAACTGCCTATTTAAATTTTAATTGTAATTAAAAATAATAATTTTATGAATAAAATCATGGTAATATTTAGTTTGTTGCTTAATATTTATATTCCTGCTTTATTTAAATAAGGAATTTGACGTTCTTAAATTTGTAAAAATTTAAAATAGATCATTTAATTATTTAATTTTTAAAATATAGATTTCATTAAAAATGGTTATATCATATTAATTTTAATTAAAATTTAATTTTAAAATTTAATTTCAAATTTAGTATAATTACAAATTACAAATAATTAATTTTTCTTAATAAGAATTACTGTTTTTGTGGTGCTGAAACGTGTCGTTATTAGAAAAATAGATTAACCATATTAAGATTTCTAGCCAAAAGAAAATCCTTATAGAATATCCAAGAAAATTGGCAATGTAGCTTATGCAGTGGAGCTACCGTTAGAGTTAGCAGCAGTCCATCTGGTATTTCACATTTCTATGTTGAAGAAGTGTATGATTGATCCTTCACTTATTATACCTACTGAAAATATTGGTATTAAGGACAACCTATCTTATGAGGAGATACCCATTGAGATACTTGATCGTCAGCTTCGCAAGTTGAGAGCCAAGGAGGTTGCATTAGTCAAGGTATTATGGAGGAATTAGTTTGTTGAGGAAGCTACTTAGGAGGATAAGGAGGATATGAAGGACCCACATCTCTTTGCTTCCGGAGAAATTCAAGTCCTAGGTAATGATTTTTGTAAAACACTCTTTTAATTGATATGCTAAGTTGTGTTAAATTGCACGTTGGGTGTTAGATGTTGCCACCCTCAGTTTTATTTAGAGTGATGTCATTCGAGGACAGATGTTCCCAAGGGGGAGATGTTGTAACACCTCGGTCTTAGAAAGGGCTAATTTTAGAAAGAACTAAATTAGAAATAGCCAATTTGATATTAGTTCAAGTTATTCATAAATTGTGAGTTGTGGGTCAACTTCAAACGACCATAACTTTTAGCACATAATGAGTTAGGTGGTCCATGAGAGATCAAATCGAAGGTCGTTGAGTCTTCTTTCCAACGCCGCTGAGTTTGCTAAATTCTGAGTTCGATAAATTCTAAGTTCGAATGAGGGAGATATGACCGTTTGAGTACAACCTATCCAGTTAAGAAAATTCATCCGAATTAAGGAGCGGTATTTTGGTCTTTTCCTTACCCCACTATGCCTACACGTATTGTTCACCCAATTAGGGGTCAAAGCTGATTAAAATCAGTTTTCACTCAAGTCTAAAGCGTTCAAGAAACTAGGGTAAAGTTCAAGAGGAGAAAATAGGAAGCTTTCAAGAAGTTCTTCAAGATTTCGGGAAATTCGGTCCTTTTGGGGCTCTTTTACTTTGTGATGCTGATATACTTCTTTCGTCTTCTTCCCCAAACACTTTTAGCCTTCATTTTATAAATTAAATATGCCCTTTAAGGCTTGCTTTGATTTTAAAAAGTAAATACTAATAATTGAAATTATTTTCATATTCCTCCAACACCACCTATAGTAAAATAGGAGTTATGAGTATTGGTGTACATCATATGAAATACTTAGAACAACAACAAACTTATCGTATAAAAGTTAAGAATGAAGTTAAGGTAGACAACAATGATGATGATAATATATCCTTTAATTTCTCTATTTCTCAAATTCGAACTCAAACTCATGTTCATCCTTTACTACCTAAAATTCCGAAAATAAACTAGTATAATATGAAATACTTTTAATCAAATAAAATGTATAAATATAGTTGAATGTTCAATTTTTGAGTTAAAATATAAGCATAGGATCATGAGTAACAAATAAAGGACATGTTAATTGATTAATTTTTGGATAATTTACTGTAATGCTCCAAATTTTCAAACTATGACCCAAGACATTCTTTAATTGAGTATAGGCTCCAAACCCGATGATTTATATCGCTAGATAGGTATTGAAGACAACTTCTTACTATGAAATGATATTTGTATGTGAATTAAGGTCATAAGGGACTCCTTGAATATTAAGATTTTGTGGCTTAATACCATGAAAATGAAAGGCCATGAAGCATTTGTTCCAACACCTTCAATCGTTCGTCAATCCAAGTTATCTACTAAAGGTTATGCCCATTTTATTGGGCACTATGAGGTCTGTGCGATCCGCCACGTGAAGTGGACATCAACTAAATGTCCACATGGCAAAGTCAATAACACTGTTAAGGTCACACGAAGAAGGCTCCAGCTGCGCGGCCACACACAGGCTCCAAAATTATTCAAGTCTGCTCTTTTCTTCACATTTTAGGAGGGGTGTTTTAGTACTTTCCTCATCCCATAACCCTAACCTATGACTATCAACTTCTCCCAAAATTCATATTTTAAGAGATTCGATAAGTTACCACAAATGGTTCTCCTTTTCTTCTTCAACACTTCAAGAAGCAAGGTCTGAGGTTAAGTCTCAAGGTCTCTTTCCTAAGTTCTTTGTCAAAAGGTATGTTTGAACACTCCTTACTTAAAACTACTCTACAAGATTCCTATTTGATTTTACTATTCATAGTTTCTAAATTACAAATTGAGGTAAGGGTTGAGAAATGATTTCGTGAAAATTGATTAGAAATGTTCCTCTCGTGTTAATTGTGTTCAAAATACTTTTTTATGATTTCAGAATTTGGATTTGTTGGTTTTGAATAGGTGAATCACCTCATATGATTTTGAAAAGGATTTTTTTCTATGAATAATGGCTTTGGAAATCTATGAATCTTTCAAATGCTTTGGTTTAAAATGATGAACAAAGGCTAATTTCCTGTCCTGATTAAATGCTTATGATTTTGCATTTTATATATTGTCTTATAACTTGGAATGGCTTGGATATTGGCATTGAACAAAATTATGATACCTCAAATTTGGAAAATAAGGAAAATGTAGTTTTTGCAGTGGTGCATGTGCCTACGGGTCCTATCTACAGATCATAGATGTCACTCCCTGAGGCTACCCCAGATGCAGCATAAGACCTAGGATCACAAGTGACTCCAAGTTAACCCTGAATCTGGCATATCATAAGAATTCTAAATATATAACTAAGATAGGCAGAAGCATAACTAATAAATGAGTCAAACTAAAGGACTCCAAATGAAAATATATCTGAATATCTAGGGAAACAACCCTAAAACACTTAACACCGACTCTATGTCTAAAAGCCTCTACTACTAATGAGTTGCTGGCACAAGTCCCCAGCTAACTAAAAAAAATACTAAAAGACTGAGAGTAAGCTAACTAAACCAAGCATAAAGAAACACCCTCGAACTAAAAGGACTCGCCTCTGAAGTTGTTGAGTATGGGTTGGAAATCGTACTAAGCGTGATATGGATGCTGAGCATTTGAACCTATATCATAAAATAATGTAGCACAAAGTATGAGTTAGTACTATGAAAGTACTGAGCATGTAGGATATAGATACTAAGTTGAACGATATAAATAGAATAATATAATACTGGCAATATAGACTGAGCATGGAAATAGGTTGTACTGAAGTATAACTAAAAACTGAGCTAGATGCAACGACCAAGTACTACTCATGAAGATAACATGTTGAACTGAATACTGAAGTAAATGTTGATAACATGGTCAATGCATTAAGAGTATGACTGTGGGAGCTACTATTAACCGACATAAACCATGTGAGCGAAACGTGGAGTCCGATGTATACGCCTCATCGAGAGGACCCAATATACGTTGCTAGGGGTATAAAGGCATGACTATGGTGTGATCAGTAAAACTGATGCCCAACAGAGGGGCTTCTGAACTTACGTTGGCACGTAGTTCTGGGACTGTGAGGGTACATTAAACGCTAGTCCAACTCGATGCTAAGTCTACTCCCAACTTAATATGTATATAGCTAAAATGCAACTGAATAGAGTAGCTCAAAATAGCTATCTGAAATGCAACATAAATATATGCAAAGATGTGACATTCGAGTTCTGAAGCATGATTTTTCTGACTGATCTCCATAGCAAGTATAATTCATGAGTAATGATAATTAATATAATCTAGGTTTCTGAATTCTATAAATGGAACTATGAAAATATTCCAAGAAACATGTTATTTAGTATCATGGAACTATAGCAACTAAAGTAACAATGAATCTCTAAGATTATGGAAACCCTAGGTCTGAACAATTGAGGAGAAACTGAAGAACTAACTGAATTCTAGGGACCTAATAGGTGAAAGGAACCCGTTTGTGAAATCCCACATACTTGGTCATAGAAAATACGGAGAAATCCTTTGGATTATAGGGCTAAACTTTGAAGAACACCTCTGTTAGTTCATGGGAGAAACTGGCGCCTCTTTCTTTTCTTTGTATTCTATGTTAGGTGATTTTAGGAGAATTACGGTTCTAGGTTGTTTTTTATTGGATTATTAGGCTTAGACTGAGTAAAACGACGTAGTGTAAGCATCAAAAGATGTATTTTAAGTGCCCAACTCATAGGGGAAATGACCAAAATGACCCTAACTTAAAAGCTGATGGACTTTTTTCAAGGGCCCATTCACGGACCATGTGAAGATCCATGGGCCATATGGGCTACCGTGATTTCCCATAAAAGTTTGGGTGGTACTGGGCCATCTTTCATAGGCTACTTAAATGTCTGTGTGGGTTTCCACAGACCGTTTAGTGGTTGTGGTTGTTCATAGGGGCCTTAGGTGGTTTTGATTTGCTCTCTCGGCTAACCTGACGACCCATGTGGAGTTCCACGGCCTGTGTTGGGGTCTGTGGTTCTCCATATTTTTATTGGGTGTGAATCACGATGATGGTGATGGGTCGTGGTCCTATTCACAACCCGTGGACCCCTTCGTGGTCCACCTTTGTTCAGTCTTAGTTAGATTTTAGAGGTGTTGCAATATCTTCCCCTTGTGATCATTTGACCTCGAATGAAGACTAAGCTAGCTGAGTATGGAGGGAAGGGCTAAAATCCATACTAAGTGGGTACTAGAAATTGATATCTAACTAAACTGAGTTCTATGAACATGCAAAATGCTGAAATACAAGGATAACTGAGGGAACAAGATACTGATACTGAATTTCACAAGATAAACTGAGGGACTGGAGAGGAACTATTACCTCAACCTAAAATTGAATTGGAAGGAAAGAGGTTGGGATACTTGGCCATCATGGGTTCTTCTGCTTCCCAAGTGGCTCTCTCTATGGGCTGAATCCTCCACAAAACCTTTACTGAAGCGATTTCATTATTTCTCAATCTATGAACTTGACAGTCAAGAATCTCAGCTGGAATCTCCTCATATGCGAGTTTATCCTTCACATCCACACTCTCTAAATGACTATCAATGCTGGATCATCCACACTCTTCTTCAACAAGGAAATGTGAAAGACTGGATGAACCACTAGGAGTTCTATTGGCAACTCTAACTCATAAGCCACCTTACCCACCCTTTTAAGGATTCTGTAAGGACCTACATACCTAGGATTGAGCTTTTATTTCTTTCCAAATCTCATCACCCCCTCCATGGATGACACCTTCAGGAAAACCCATTCACTAATTTCAAAATCTAAGTCCCTTTTCCAAACATCTGCATTGGACTTCTGATGACTCTGAGTTGTTTTTATTCTATCTCTAATGAGCTAAAACTTCTCCATTTCCCCATGAACCGCATCTGGCCCAATCAAGTATGCTTCACCTACTTCGAACCAACGAATCTGAGACCTGCATTTACACCCATACAGTGCCTCATAAGGGGCCATCTAAATACTGGACTTTTATTTTAAGAGAAGTCTATGAGAGGTAGGTGATCATCCCAATCACTCCTGAAATCGATCACACTATCCCTCAGCATGTCCTCTAAGGTTTGAAAGGTAAGCTCTTCCTGACCATCCATCTGAGGATGAAATGCTGTATTGAGATTTACCTGAGTACCAAAACCTTTCTCAAACGACTTCGAGAAATGAGATGTAAACTGAGGACCTCTATCTGAGATGATAGACAAGGGAAACCCATGCAATCTAACTATCTCTCTAATGTAGAGTCTAGCATAATCCTCTGTTGAATTTATAGTCTTGACAGCCAAGAAGTGAGCGGACTTAGTGACTCTGTCCACTATCACCCAAACAGAGTCATGCTGTCTGCGAGTATGAGGTAAACTCGTAATAAAGTTCATGTTTATTACTTCCCACTTCCATGTAGGAATGCTACTCTCTTGAGTCACAATTCCTGGTTTTTGATGTTCTACCTTAACTTATTGATAGTTAGGGCATTTAGTCACATATTCAACGATGTCCCTCTTCATGTCGTTCCACAAATAGACTTTCCGTAGATCATGGTACATCTTAGTGGCACTCGAATGAATAAAATATCTGTAATTATGGGCTTCTATAATGATTTTTTGCCTCAAATCACCCATATTTGGAACACATAAGCGACCATGGTAACAAAGCACACCATCTCCCCTTTGGGAGAACACTTCAACTCGCTACTGATGAACTATACCTTTACATTGAATCAATATAGGATCATTATCTTGTTTCTCCTTAACCTCTACTAACAATGAAGATTATGATCTATTTAGAACTATCACACCGCTATCTAACGTGTCTATAAGGCAAACTCCTAAGGGATAAAGCCGGCGAACATCTTTGGCTAATTCTTTCTTCTCTTCCTTAACATGTGCCACACTACCCAAGGTTAGTCTGCCAAGGGTGTTAGCCACTACATTGGTAGAGCACATTCATGTGATAGTCTTTGTGGAATTCAAGTCATCTCTTCTGACAAAGATTCGACTCTTTCTGGGTGAACACATACAAGAGGCTTTTATGATCTATGAACACTATTCAAGTAGTGTCTCCAAATCCTTAGGGTGAACACTATAGTTGCAAGATCGAGGTCATGAGTTAGGTAGTTCTTCTCACAGAACTTAGGTTGTCTGGAAGCATAGGCTATGACCTTACCTTGCTTCATCAACACACAACCTAGGCCGATCTTAGATGCATCACAATAAACCACATGCTCCTATGAACCATATGGTAAAGTCAAGGCATGAGTTGTAGTCAACCTGGTCTTCAATTCTGTGAATTTCTTCTCACACTCATCTAAGCACTAAAACTTAACCTTCTTCTGAGTCAACTTGGTCAATGGGGAAGCTATGGATGAAAATATTTCAACTAGCCTCTGGTAGTAACCGACCAAATCCAAGAAACTTCTGATATCAGTTGGAGAGATGGGTCTGGGATAGTTTTGTACGACCTAAATTTTATGAGAATCTACTCAGATCCCTTTGCTGGATATCATATCACTAAGGAAAGTGACATACTATAACCAAAATCCACAGTTGCTAAACTTAGTGAATAAGTGGCAATCTTTGAGGGTTCGCAAAACAACTCTCAGATGAGTCATATGCTCTTCCTCACTCCGAGAATAAATGAGGATATAATCAATAAAGACAATGATGAACAAGTCCAAATACTGTTAGAACACCTTGTTCGTTAAGTCCATGAAAGTTGCAGGAGCACTTGTTAGTCCAAAAGATATGACTACAAATTCATATTGACCATACCAAGTCCTTAAAGTTGTCTTTGGGATGTCACCATCTCTATCTCTGAGCTGAGGTCTATCTTAGAAAAACAACTAGCACCTTAAAGGTGGTCGAACAAGTAATTAATCCTTGGGATGGGATACTTATTCTTGATTGTGGCTTTTTTCGACTGACAATAGTCAATGCACATCCTGAGAGAACCGTCTTTCTTTCGCACGAACAAAATTGGAGTACCTATGAAGAGATGTTAGGTCGTCTGATGAAGCTCTTATCTAGAAGTTCTTTAAACTATTTTTTCAATTTCTTAAGCTTAGTTGGACCCATTCTTTAAGGAGGAATTGATATAGGCTGGGTATCTGAAAGGAGATTTATTCTGAAGTTGATTTCCATCTCAAGAGGAACTCTGGGAAGATCTTATGTAAACACTTCTAAAAATTGATTCACCATGGGGATTGACTCAAGAGTTGGGGTTTCAGAGTTTCAATCCTTAACCAGAATAAGATGATGGATATACCCTTTGGAAATCATTTTCCTAGCCTTAATGTAAGAGATAAATCAACCTACATGCACAAAGTTACTACCCTTCTACTGTAAGACTGGCTCGTATGAAAGGTGAAACCGAAGGATCCTAGTTCTTCAATCAATTGAGGCATAATAAGAATGTAAAAAATCCATGCCTAAAATGATATCAAAATTTATCATTTCTAACTCTACGAGGTCTGCTGAGGTGACTTTTTGGGAAACTGTGATAGTGCAATTTCTATATACCCGCCTAGCTATAACTGAGTCACCAACTGGAGTAGAGACTACGAAGGCTTCTAAGAGAATTTCTGGAATAACACCAAAATTTACTGCTATATGGGGAGATACAAATTAAAGTGTATCCCCTGGATCTAAAATGCATAAACATCTAAATGGACTGAAGAGCAGACAACATGTTCTGGCGCTGACCACCATCTTTACTAGACGAGGCACCCTTTAAAGTGGGATGACCTGCTAGCACTACTGAAGTTATAAACTGAGCCTTGTTAATGTTACCTCTTTGTCCTTGCCACGCAAAAGGGCAACCCTTCAGCCTATGACCTGACCACACCCAAAACACCCCTCTTTGCCAGCAAGACACTCGTCCGGATAGTTCTTAGCACGCTTTGGACAAGATGGAAAAGTCATGTTACCTAAATCACTCCCCTATGACTTAGTGCTTGATGCCCTTTCTTTATGATATTGTCGAAACCTAGGGGATGGAGCGATTGCTGATGAAGGCGCTAGGGTTGTTAACCTTTGCTAATATTGTGAGCGATTCCCACTGCCCGACTTATGCTGAGAGTATTCATAATTGCCTGTTCTAGCCTTCTTGTGTTATCCTTAGCCATTTCCTTGAGCTTATATCCCTCAACCTGCTGAGCATGGGTCATTAGTCAGGAGATATTCATATCCCCTAATAGCATAGAATTCCTGTAATCGGTCTTTACCAGATCAAATACTCTAAACAAGAACTTTCTCATTTATCCTCTCAGATCGACAACCATATTTGGAGGATAGCCAAAGAGATAGGTGAACTTTATCCCGTATTCTTGGACTGACATCAAACCCTACCTTAACTTCATAAACTCCAGAGCCTTTGCCTCCCTCAACTTTCTCGGGAAGAACCTATCCAAAAATGCTCCAGTAAATAATCCCAAGTCACAGGAGCTGCATACACACCCCTGTTGTCTTTCCAATGTGTGAACCAGATATGAGCTACATCCTTAAGTTGATAGGATGCTATGTTAACTCTATCAGTACCAATAACTTGCATTGCCTCAATATTCCTTTTAACCTCATCAATGAAGTTCTGTGGGTCCTCACAAACCATCGACCAAAGAAACTCTGAAAGATTCATACAAACAAAGTTTTGAACCCTACATGCAGCTGATCCACCAGTGGTATTTGCAGGAACTAGGGCCTGCTAATTGTTCTGGTTGGCTACGGTCTGAGCCAAAAGCTGGATTGCACGAAACTCTACATTCGTAACCTCATTTTTCGGGACTGGAGGATATTTTTTACCATTGCATGCATTATCATTATGTGCATTAGCTCTGCGAGAAGGCATGATCTAAAATTCAGAATGATGGATTAGAAAGGAGAAGTTGAATCACATTTCACACACGAAAAGAATAGTAAAACAAGTGAAGTTTTCTTTGAACACCTTGTAGCTTTCCCCTCATAAGTATGGCACGCTTCACACCCATGAAAGAGACTCTACGTAGTGCAGCTTTCAGACACCCTAGAACTCTTGAAACTAATGCTTTAATACTAAGTTTGTCTCTCCCCGAGGTTACCCACTAGACATAACACAGAATCTAGGATCACAAGTGACCCCAAGCTAATCCTAAGTCTAGCATATCACAAGCATACTTAATATATAAATATGATAAATAGAAGCATAACTAATAAATGAGTCAAAACTAAAGGGCTCCAAATGAAAATATATCTAAATATCTAGGGGAAACAACAGCAAAACGCTTAACCCCGACTCTATGTTTGAAATCCTCTACTACTGATGAGTTGCTGGGACAAGTCTAACTCAAAAAAATAATACTGAAAGAATGAAAGTAAGCTAACTAAACCAAGCATAAAGAAACGCCCACAAATTATGAGGGCTTATAACTGAAGTTACTGCGTATTGGTTGGAAATTGTGCTAAGTGTGATCTGGATTCTGAGATCTTGAACCTACATCACAAAACGTTGTAGCCCAAAGTATGTGTCACTACTTTGAATGTAGTGAGCATGCATGATTTAGATACTAAGTTGAACGATATAAACAGAACAATATAACACTGGCAATATAGACTGAGTAGGGCAATAGATTGTACTGAATTATAATTGAAACTTGAGCTAGATGCAATGACCAAGTACTAATCATGAAGATAACATGCTGAACTGAATGCTGAAGTAAATGCTGATACCATCAGTCTTTACTAGAAGTTATTACAAGTTAGGTATTGTTACACCATGCTTAACTTAAGAGGCTATATAAACATATATTATAATTTTTTTTATTCTGACCAAGCCATAATATATTATTCTATTTCTCTCATCTTAGTATTTTATTATACTTTGTCTTAGAGCTTGTTTGGATAGGTTTATTGCTTTTTATTTATAGGCCAAAAATTATAAGTTAGGATTTTTCTTTTAGCTTATTTTTGTCTTTTTGGCTTAGTAATCATATATCATATCATCATATATTACTAAAAGTGGGAAGAATCTAAGTCAAAGTTGAATTACGAAAATACCCTTCAACTAATACCCTTCAACTATTAATTTATATTCTTGAAATTATTTAAAATATTATTTTTTTCATTTAATATTTATTTTGGGATTCAATGAATTTTGACTGTTTGTATTATGGTAATTAACAATCCTATTTCCAGCTAGACTTACAATTCAATATTCATTATTAAATTATAAGTTATTATTAGCAAGAAAAAACCAACAATCTTTGCATCTTCCATGTAGTAATAGTGATGATTTTTCATAATCATAGTTACTATGAATTTTTTAATAATTAGTCAAAATGATTTTCCATTAAATATTTAATATATTTGAATTCTTTTACATATTTTATCCTTAGATTATAGTTTTATTTCTACATTACATTTGAATGTTATAAATTGTTTGATAAATTAAATATTAAAGATTAAACAGTAAATAGTAAATCATCATATTAGTATACATAAATTACCACAAACTCTTCATTATGTAAATGTATTAAACTCCCATTAATTATATTCATTATGTTTTTAACTCTCATGTCTCATCGATAATCTCAAATAGATTAATATCATATTTATGACAACTCTTTGTGTTCCTCAATGCTATCCTATAAATAGTGGCATTTGACACAATAATGTACACACTTAAACCAATTGGAAATGAAACTTGAGAAAATCTCTATGCTCTCTTCTCTTGTCTCTTTTTATTTGTTTAGTTTAACATTTATGTTTCTTGTTTGTTGTTATTGTACAACTTTCTGTTGTTATGTTGTTATTATTATTGAGAATTTACCATGGTTTGTTCCGTTGTATACATTAGCCTACTATGTGGTATTTTAGTATCCTCATTTGAATATTGAATTTGTGTAATAGTTGTTTATTTTTACTTTATGCACTTTTAGTCAAGTTTATAGTTCAAGGTATATACTTTTTATTAGGAAGATATATGTAGTTCCTATCGAAACAATGATGAATTTTTTTAGTAATGCCAAAGATTTGAAGGACATAAAATATATCATTTGCACTACAAAATTTATATGAAGTATTATGGAATAAGCGTGCAACACACGTTCCCAGATCTAGTCTCTTATAAGCACTTTTAAAATTTACTTAAACATTCTAATAGTGCTTAAAAGCATTTAAAATAAATCAATCAAAATAGGCTCTAAAGTCTCCAAATTGTAAGCATATCTAGGAGTAGTTTCCTAGAGTTAGTTGTACTTCATGTATTTAATGCTGGTACAATTTCAATAAGATTATTGACCTCCTTCTCATCTCAGTCTCTATACAAGTGAACCATATTTAGTGAGGAGATTAAAAACAAGGTCACCATAAAGGGAATCTAGGACAACTTAGCAATCAATGACTAACAAAGAAAGCTTGTACCAACTGTAAAAGTCAAGCCTTGCAGCAAGCTCAAGATGTAAATTTCCAATAGAGGAGAATCTTGAAATTATTACAATTTACGGTCATCTTATCAAGTTTATTACCAATATGCCATCATTGGTCAATGGGAAGATTTAGAGTACCTCCTGCACATCCACTACATTGTCATTCAGAAAGATCATTATTATTGACTCAGTATCTTGGTACTACAAAGATACAAGAGAACAAAAAAAGAGTAAATTCCCTTTTACAACGGAATACAAAATTCCAAAAAGAAGAAGAGTCTCCAACATACCACCCCAATACTAGAAGTATAAGTTTTATATGTGTTGGTATTATATAGAAGATGTTTTGGCTTTGTCCCATTGAAACATCATCTATTCATTTTGCAAGTGAGAAAATGATAATTCCATATCTGATTGATATTGTTGTCAATTCTCCTTCCTTTCCATCTAGCGAGTAAATTAATAGGACTTTACCAAAATCTTCAAAAACATAGCCCATACTCCGCATGCATAGATACAATGAAGCTTAAAATGTAAGTTACCACATCATGTTAATGAATTCCATGTGTTGAGAACAATATAATTCAGAAATGTATGAAATGCAGTTGAGCTCTTTATAGCTCTGCTACTGTGATGCTTAACCAAGCCTCACTAATACTGATATATTGATTTCTCTCTAATATATGGATAATACAAAGCTACCCTTAAAGAAAGCCAACCATGATGGTTTCTATGGATATTCACTATCATAACATTGTTTTTTTGGTGGTGTATCATGTGATGTATTAGGTATGCTCCCCATATAAGGATCAACTGTTTGGTAGCTGATAAAACAAGCCTTGTCCATGTATTAGAGACTGTATAACTTATATGACTTTTGGTAGATGAATAAGAAAAGAATTATCCATGTATATAATTAACATGTTGTTTGGTAGGTGGATAAGAAGCCGTTATTCATGTATATAATTAATACGATGTTTGGTAGGTGGATAAGAAAAAGTTATTCATGTATAAAATTAATACGACATTTGGTTGACAATTTTGAAATTTACATAACTAATACATGCATAAAATATGAGGAAATTTGTCTATTATTTATGCGGAGTAAAAGGTGGAATAATTAATATGTGTATAGCTAATACATGGATAAAAAGTTAAAATGACAATATTACCCTTATCCCTCTCTCTTGACTATTTTCTTCTTTTACATAAAAGGAATGTTTTAATTTAAATACATAGTTAAAAAGGAAAAGGTATAATTGTAAAGAAATGTTTTAATTTAAAAAATATATAATTTTACTAATTTTTAAAATAAAAAAACCACATCTAAAGGAATAATTTCTACATAACTAAGCTCCACATAACTAAAACCCTGCATAGCTAATACTTGTATAACTATACCCACACAACCAATAGCCACATAACTAATACCACATAACTAATACATGAATAACTAATACCCGCATTACTAATATATGCATAACTAATACTCATATTACTAATACATGTATAACTCTATCCAGCTACTAAACGACCCCTAAATACCCTCCCTACATAAAAACCATTTCTTGATTCATCTCTCTCCAAGAGTATTTCTTCATGAGACTTTCTCAGAAAAAAGTAACTTCCCTCGTAATCTCTTTGTCGTCTTCAAGATCGAAGCAAGTGTGCAGGAAAGATAACTTTAAAGTCTTCCATTGGATTGCTTCTTTTGGGTTATTTGATCTTATATCAAATTCATGTAATTTATATATGAATTTTTTGTAATATTCAAATATATGTTTTTATGGGAAAAGGTACAAGTAGCCCCTAAACTATGGCCGAAATCCCAGAGACACACTTTAACTAAACGAAGGTCCTATTAACCTCCCCCCCCCCCCCCCCCTCCTAAACTTTTTTTTTTTTGTAATTTGAATGCCTTTTGTCTTACGTGGCACACTCATTGACTACACGCTGTCCCATTGCCTTAGTAGCAAACAGGTTAGGACCGAGCATGGGAGACCAGGTGGTAAGTGTTAGAGATTACCCATTCCAGAGTGGAAGTAGGATCATATCACCATGGACTTTTAAGTGGGTTTGCCTCAGACTTCTAGAGGTGTTGATAGAATTTAGGGAATCGTTGATCGATTGACCAAGTCAGCACACTTCCTCCATGTTCAGTCTTCATTTATCTTATATCTTGTTATTTTGTGGTCATATTTATATGCCACTATGCTTTGGATTATTCTCTTTTATTTCGAGATGAAGGTTTATCGAAAACAACCTCTCTACCCCAAAAAAGGTAGGGGTAAGGTCTACCTACATCCTACCCTCTCAAGACCCCACTTGTGGAATCACACTGGGTATGATGTTATCTTCATTTACCTACTACATTACAAGGAACAACCTTCACTCTTGCTTTCGTGTTCCTCCTTTCACCTCAACCAAACATTGTGTTTAGTGGAAAATAGGATTTCTGTCATTATATGTCAGCTATACCTCGATGTGTAGAATTAATATAGTCTGGAACTTAACAATTGCATGGATTTTATCAGTCATGCTCACTTATCCTTGGATCGATGTAGGATGGAAGTTATCCAGGGACTGGTAAGATAGATCAAATTAGTTGTGGAAGTGGTGAAGGATAAACACTAAATCTCCCTTTACTTGGAGGATCAGTTGATACAACAACGCTATCAGTTTTTGATGAAGTTATTGTACCATGAGCTCAAAGGTTCAAGCCAGATATAATCCTTGTTTCAACTAGGTAATATTCCCGTCTGTCAAGATAGTCTCAACATTCGGAATATAAAATTGAACATTTGACTTAAACATAGTTCCTTTTACTTTTCTTACTGTTCTGCTACTATGTGGTTCCTTTTTCTTTTGACGTGAATAATGGATCATGTATTATGTTTGTGTTGTCTGCTAATGTAATGATGTCGGTCAGCTCCAACGAAAATTCTCACTATTCAATACAATGGAGCGTTTGATCATCTATTTGCGCTCTCAGCTCTTGTTACTCAAAATAAGTACTTAAATTCAGCTTAACTCAAATAGGCTCTAAAAAAATTATAAGCAATATGCTCAAACAAAAAAATGCTAAGTACCATGTGATGATGAGATTTCACCTCTTTTTATATCCCTCCCTAATATGCTAAGAAAAATAAGAACAAACTTTCATAGGCAGAGTTACAAGGGTCACCTAAACACAAATGTATCAACAAATAAAACTGCAAGAAGGATTACTATTGGTGTTGAAACAAAGCGAGATCATATAGAACTAACAATAAAAACTTTAATAAAACATATTCAACTTAAACACAAAGAACAGAGTCGGGGAAGAACTTGGAAATAAGATGGATTATAGAAAAATAAAATGAGGAGGTAAGGAGGTAAGGTCTACTTACATCCTACCTATCACACCCCTAACCTAAACCTTGGGCGGGAATTTCACTTGAGAAACATTGCTGGCCCCAAGCAAACTCTTGGCCAGGCTTACTTACTCAACGGAAGACTCTAAGCATTATTACAATGATCAAATGCCCTTTACTCAAATGTTTAACAAAATAACTAAGAATGTTTAAAGGTAAAAAAATTCAACTTGGCCAAAATGGCAACTTCAAGTCTTAACATATGAAATGATAATGTAAAGACAACTAAACTACTAACTGTCTATGAAGCATCTAAAACAAAGAGGGATGTCGGGATTAGACCCCCGATCATCCTAACAACTAAAAACTAGAAAGAAAAGTAAAAGGGAGCCCTCCGGAAAGTAAGGAGGCTCACTAATAGACTCTGAGTGCTCAACTCGATCAACGAGGCGCTGGATGCTGATCCTCGTTATCTGTGTCTACATCATAAGATGATGCAGGCCTACTGGCATCATTACATTGAATGTACGAGTATGCGAGTTGGAATACTAAACATAACATAGGCTTGAAAAGGATTTGAAAGGAAACTTACCTTGGCTTTACTCAACTCATGAATAACTCAACTCAAAATGCAATGTAAAATAACAATGATAGTGCAATTTATACAAAGCATTTAGAACATTAAACAACAACTCAACTTGTTAAATGTCTATAATAACAAATTCAACTTTACCAATATATCAAAGTAGTATAATTTCTGTGGGAGTTTCTCTAATCGAAAACCACCACTATGAGCCTAAGTGATGATATATCATCTTGCCCACGCTGCCAGAACTGTCCTATACTTTGTCGTCATATAGAACGCCTAAACTAAGTGGATCGACTAGTCTCTGATAAAAAGCACTTAAGTAATCATCTAAAAAATATGATCCTTTACTACCCATAATGACTACATGGTTTATGGAGACTTGAGTTAATATGAATTCCCATTCCCCTAATGGTGCTCACTACTACTACCAAAATATATCTAGCTCATATGTTTTAAAACAAAACTTGTTTCTTTGGTTTGAGATAATTACTCAAAACTTAGCTTAAAAGCTCTCTTGGAAATCGGTGTTTCCCTTTCTTTTTCAAATGTGAAAACATTTTAAACTCTTGGGAATAATTAGTTCCCTTTTAACTTTTGGATAAATGAACTCAATTTTTTACTCTTTACTTAACTTGAACTTTAAGTCTTCAAACAAAGTTAAAAGCAATCGCAAAAGACTTCTTGAAAGGACTCTAAGAACTTCCTAAAATTGGCTCTAACATTTTCTGGAATTTGAATTTATGGATTGAAGGTTATGATTCATGTTTTTGGATGATTTCTAAATGTTTAGAAGTCATTTAGAGTAGTTAGAATCAATGGAAAGTGTTAGTACACTTGAGAAGGACTTAAATAGGCCAACAACGAAAAACTAGTGGAAAACCACGATCCAGGCGCGTCCCTAGCGCGTCACGCTAGCCCCAAATTTTTGGGACTCATTTTGGTAGCACTGCAGGCATGCCTCGCCAGTCCCTGAGGTGCTACAGGGGCGCTCGCGCCAGCCCCTTCCTAGGGAAACCCGACAAACTTTTCGACTCATTTTCTGACCTTAATTAGATTATTTTCGATTCTTTTTCTCAATATCTCTTTAGATTCAGGTACCCAAAATATATACACAAGAATCTAACTAGAACAATTAAAGGAATCAGTACTTAAATATCAAGAAACTCCTTAATCTCAACTCATGTTCAAGAATGAAAGTAATTCAAGAACAACTATCAAGAACATTCAAATTCCAATACTTTAAGAACGAATTCAGGATAAATCAAACATGTTTGGCATGTGGGTGAACAAACCCAATGTTATGAAAGTCTCACATACCTTGTAGGATCAAATCCTTGATGAAATCCGTAATCAATTCCTTATGAAAATGACGAATCTTGCTTTTCTATGTCTCTTTTCTCTTGAGTTCTTTCCAAAAACCCTAACTCTATTTTTCAAAAGCGTAAATTGAATCCTATCAGTTTAGACCTTAGAATAATAACCAAAAATGAATTAATTAAGGTGGGTATGGAAAAGACCAAAATACCCTTTAAAAATCTGGATTGGACACTTCCTTATTTGAATAGCCCAAATTTGAATGGGCATAACTTACTCATACGAACTCGGAATCATGCAAACTCTGTGGTGTTGGAAAGATCATTCCAACATATTTCCTACAATATCTGGAAACACACCTAACTCTTCTTGAGTTAGGATTTATGGTTATTTGAAGTTGACCAAAAACTCACATTAACATACTTAACCAATTTCCATATTTTTTTTTATATTCTTTTCAAAAATGGTTATTTCTAATTCTTAACTTCTTTCTAGTTATTTCAAATTGTTGAGATGTTACAATATCTCCTCCATGGGAACATTCATCCTTGAATAAGATTACTCTTACTAGGCTAAGGGTGGAACATCTAACATTCAACTCAAACACCCAACAAGCAAAGCAATTTCTACATGCTAATTTATAAATGAAAGGGTACTAAGAATATAATTAGTACCTTGGTCTGGGATTTCTCCGGATTCGAAGAGATGAGGATACGTCTTCTTCATATCTTCTTTAGCTTCCCAAGTAGATATCTCAACAAACTGATTCCTCCAAAGAACTTTGACTGACGCTACCTCCTTAGTCCTCAACTTGCAAACTTGGCGATCTAGAATCTGAACTAGAATCTCATCATAAGATAAGCTATTCTTGATCCCAATATCATCAGTTGGTATGATCAATAAATGATTGCCCATGCAGTTCTTCAACATGGAGATGTGAAAGACCGGATGAACCGCGGCTAACTCTTGTGGTAGCTCCAACTCATAAGCTATATTACCTACCCTTTTTTATATTCTATAAGGGCCAATATACCGGGGACTAAACCTCACCTTCTTAACAAATTTCATAACACCTTTCATGGGTGAAACTTTCAAGTATACCCAATCATCTACTTCAAACTCTAACTCCCTCCTCCTAATATCGGTATAGGATTTCTAATGACTCTGAGTTGTTTTCAACCTTTCTTAAATCACTTTCACCTTCTCCATAGCTTGATGAACTAAATCAGGTTCTATCAACCCAGCGTCACCAACTTCAAACCATCCAATAGGAGATATGCATCTTCTCCCATAAAGCGCTTCATAAAAAGCCATTTAGATGTTAGAGTGGTAACTATTGTTGTAAGAGAACTCGATAAGAGGCAAGTTATAATACCAATTACGTTTGAAATCAATCACGCAAGCTCTCATCATATCTTCTAATGTCTAAATGGTGAGCTCTTCTTGACCATCAGTCTAAGGATGAAAAGCAGTACTCAAGTTCACCTTTGAACCCAAGCCTTTTTGGAATGACTTCCAAAACTATGCAGTAAATTGCGCACCTCTATCTGAATAAATCGAAACACGTACTCCATGAAGTCTTAATACCTCTTAAATATACAACCTGGCATAATACTCTACTGAATGGGTAGTCTTTACAGGCAAAAAGTGGAGTGATTTTTTGGTTCTATTGATAATCACCCAAATCGAATCATGCTGCCAGCGAGACCTTAGTAAACCTATGATGAAGTCCATATTAATCATCTCCCACTTCCATTTCGAAAGTTCTATATTATGAGCCAAACCACCATGCCTTTAATTCTCTACTCTATCTTGTTGGCAATTCAGACACTTAGCAACAAACTCTGCAATGCCCTTCTTAATGCTACTCTACCAATAAACTTCTCTCAAATCGTGATACATCTTTGTGGAACCCGGATAGATGGAGTATTTGGAGGTATAAGCTTCTTCCATGATCCTCTCTTGGAGTTCATCCACACTTGGTACACACAACCTACTTTGATACCTCAACACATCATCTCCTCTTTGTTCAAAAGCCATTACTTTTTGCTTATGAACATTTGCATTCAATTCAAGCAAAACAAGATCATGGTCTTTCTTTTCTTTAACTTCTGACATTAATGGTGATTCAGCCCCATTTATCACCACTACCCCTCCTTCTGTGGAATCCATTAGTCGGACTCCCAAGCATGCAAGTCTATTCATATCTTTCACAAACTCTCTCTTTTCTTCCTCAACATAGACGGTACTACCCATAGACAACATGCTTAAAGCATCAACAACCACATTAGCCTTACCTGGGTGATAAAGAATACTCATGTCATAATCCTTGAGTAATTCTAACCACCTCCTTTGTCTAAGATTAAGCTCTTTCTCAGTAAACACATATTGAAGACTCTTGTGATCGGTGAATACATCAACATGAACCCCATACAAATAATGAAACCATATTTTCAAAGAAAACACTACAGTGGCAAACTCTAGATCATGGGTTGGGTAATTATTCTCATGAACTTTCAGCTCTCTGGAGGCAAAAGCTATAACATTTCCATGTTGTATCAACACACAACCCAAACCAACTTTAGATGCATCATAATACACCACAAAACCTTGAGTACCTTCTTGTAAGATCAACACTGGGGCAGTAATCAATCTCTTTTTCAATTCCTGAAAGCTTTTCTCACAAGCTTCATACCATTGAAATTTCACTGTCTTCTGAGTTAACTTTGTCAAATAGGATGAAATAGATGAAAACCCTTCCACAAACCTTCTATAATAGCCAGCCAAACCCAAGAAACTCCTAATATAAGTTGGAGATGTGGGTCTAGGCCAATTTTGCACTGCCTCTATCTTTTGGGTATCAACTTTAATTCCCTCTCTAGACATAATGTGGCCTAAGAATGCCACAAACTCCAGCCAAAACTCAAACTTAAAGAACTTGGCATATAACTCTTTATCTTCTAAAGTCTGGAGAACTGTTCTGAGATGACTAACATGATCTTCTTCATTCCTTGAATGGATTAGTATGTCATCAGTGAAGACGATAACAAACATATCTAAATAAGGTTTGAATAATCTAATCATAAGGTCCATATACGCTGCAGGTGCATTGGTTAAACCGAACGACATGACTAGAAATTCATAATAACCATCACGGGTCCTAAATGCTATCTTGGGAATATCACACTCCCTTACTTATAATTGATGGTTGCTAGATCTGAGATCTATTTTCAAAAAAGAAAAAAAAAACAAAAAGCACCCTGAAGCTGATCATAAAGGTCATCAATTCTTGGAAGAGGGTACTTTTTCATAATTGTAACCTTGTTCAACTAACGGTAAATATACACATCCTAAGGGAACCATCACAAAAAAAGACCGGAGGGCCCCAAGGTAAGACACTTGGTGGAATAAAGCCCTTATCAAGGAGATCTTTCAACTGCTCTTTAAGCTTTTTTAACTCTGTTGGTGCCATTCTATAAGGCGGAATAGATATAGGACGAGTATCTGGAAGAATGTCCATGCTGTAGTCTATTTCTCTCTTAAGAGGGATTCTGGGAAGATAATCAGGAAAGACTTTTGGAAATTCTCTTACTACTAAAACTTACTAAATAGAAGGTATATCAACACTAGAGTCATTATCTAGGACTAAGTGTAAGACATAACCCTTAGAGACTAACTTTCTTGGCTTAAGGTACGAAATAAAACGACCCTTAGGCACTGCTGAACTACTACTCCACTTTATGACTAATTCATTTGGAATTTGGAACTTAACAATTCAAGTTCTATAATAAATGGTGGCATAACATTCATGAAGCCAGTCCATACCTAGAATGATGTCGAAGTCTACCGTGTCTAACTCAATGAAATCAGCCATGAGGTCTTTGTGATTGATAGAAATGGCACAATAACGAAATACTTGCTCAGCTAGAATAGACTCCCTAACAGGTGTAGAAACACAAAAGGGTTCATAAAGTTTCTTAGGAAGAACATCAAAATTATTTGCAACATAAAGAGTTACAAAAAATAAACTTGCTCATGGGTGTAGCAAAGCATAAACATCAAGAGAAAAGACTTTGATCATACCCATGACAACATCTGGAGAGTTCTCTTGCTCTTGACGACTAGTGATCTCAAAGGTGGTTTGCTCCTCCGCTAGTACCATAAGTAGCTTCTCTAGGTGCAACCCGGTCTAGTGGAGCAACTGAAGAAGACTGTGCTCTATTGCCCCCATTACCACTACCCTGCTTGTTCTTTAGACATTCTTTCATGAAATAACCCTCTAGTCCACACTTAAAGCAACCTGTGGAGCCATCATGAAACTTACCTAGGTGGGTTTTACCATACTTAGCACATGCAGGAGCCCAATTACCTCCTTGTGCCATACTACCCTGAGATTGGGTAGGTATAGCTTTGTAGTTCTACAAATTCTAACCATTATACTCACTTTTGTTTCTGGGTGCAGGTGCACTAGCAGATAATGGAGCATGTCTCTTTTGCTTTTGCTGAAAGGACGAACGGTTCACATTACTTTTCTGTTACCCGAACTCATTCCTTGTCTTAGCTTTCTTGTTTCTAAACTCCTCTCTATCGCTCATCTTCTCTTCCTCAACCTGCTGTACATATACCATTAACCTCGAAATATCCATGTCCCCAATTAGCATCGCTGTCTTGCTCTCCTTGCTTGATAGGCAGGACAACCCATTGAGTCCAAAATTTAGACTCATTTAGGGCTTTATATTAATTCATTTAGGGTCCTCAAATGCATATTTTGTGCCAATAAATGATGTAAACCATTGATTTTCAGGTATTTGGATTAAGGAACAAAGCATGGACACTAGTGAGCAAAAAGGAATAAGGCATCTAAAAGAATGAAGAAAAAAAGGCCTGACGATCACCTAACCCATTGGGCGAGTCCCCGAATGGTCATGGCCTCACCTAATGTTCTAGTGCGCCAAGCCCTGAAGGAGAAAATGAAGTCGACGGTAGGAAGGAGCAGTCGGCAAGCCACCGAACAGTTCTACGATGCAATGCTAGATCACCCAAAGTTACAGAACTTGAAGATATGCTAAAGGCAAAAGCAAAAAGGTGACGGAATTGACCAAAGGACAGATCGCCAAGTGGATCAGCAATCCTGACTTATTGCGCCAAATGGTCCTTCGCAACACATTTTTTTGGCACTATAAATACATTTTTAAATTCTTAGTTAAGTATCAATTTTCATTTGTACTAGATTTTAGTCTAGTTTTATTATTGTTCAGTTTTCAAGTTAGAGAGCTTATAACTGAGTTTGGAGACAATATTTCCCTAACTTTGAAGATTTGAAGAATTCTATTTCTGAGAAATTGGAAGTGGGTGTTGAAGATTCTTCATCTTAGATCTATGTAAAGAAGAAATTAATTATACCACATTAATGGAAACACAATTTGGTAACAATTTCTATCTTTTTATGATGTTTAGCTAAAACCCCAATTCTTGGGGTGTGATTATGTGATTATGGGTTGATTTAGCTATTGCGTATTGTTAATTGATAGTCTTAATGCTATTTAAAAGTGATTTCATTCCGTAATTATGGCATAATCTAAAAGGTTGTAGTTGCAAATGCAACTCTACCTTCGTGTTTTTGGCTTGCTGGAGAGAGAGATTTTAAAATCGAGATTACTAATTTTATAGTCTGTGGTTATTGGGTTGTCATGGGTTCAACACGAGAGAGTGAATCCTAAACTCTTTTCCATACACTCAGCTCGAAAGAGTGAATGGACTAAAATATAGGCGGTTCTTAATTGCTATTTATTGGTGTTTGAGTGAAACCAGTTTGATTCAGGGTAAATTGTTTGAGGGAAAGTTTACCCCACTAAAGTCTAGCTTAGTCACTAATTTACAACTATTCACTATTAATTGCAATCACCCATTTGTCCACCTTAGCCCATAATCCAATCACATCCAAAGAACCCGTCTCTATACTTGTTATTTTCGTATTATTTGTTGTTGTAGTTGATAATTAAAACCAAAATACCCTGTTATTTGACACTTGTGTCACCCCAAACTTGAACCATGCTTTTATTTGTAAAAGTCTTTACCTATGATTGACTTGAACATATTCATGGTTTTCTATTGATTCTCAAATACGTACCACTCCATGTGGGATTCAACCCCAACTCACTTAGTTGGGTTATATTACTAACTAATGATCATTATCATTTAGTATTGAATTAAGTGTCCTTATACATGAAATCAAAATGGTGCCGTTGTCGGGGAGTGGCGTTACTTGAGAATTCTTAGTTAAGTTGGATTTTGTTCTTGTTAGTCATAGTTG
Organism: Solanum bulbocastanum; assembly: GCA_037074985.1. Classification (NCBI taxonomy): domain Eukaryota; kingdom Viridiplantae; phylum Streptophyta; class Magnoliopsida; order Solanales; family Solanaceae; genus Solanum; species Solanum bulbocastanum. Next base: position 14,434,680 of record CM073597.1, on the reverse strand, counting down.
AACTTACTTAATTTTTAGGTTTTGTTTGTGTGTTGCTGTTTTGAGAAGAGAATTGGAGCATATTTGGTAGCAATAGTAACCCAATGGATCACCCTCCTTCGAGATTAATGATTTTTAGGGATAATATCCTAAATTTCAAGCAATCAAAGAGTGAGTCCATTTATGAGTTGTGGCAAAGGTTTAAAATCCTATTCCAGCAATGCCCAACACATGGGATTCTAGATAAACTACTTTTGGAATGTTTCTATCGGGGTCTTGGCCCTAAAAATAGAATAATAGCTGACTAACTCTCTTCGGACTGCTTGATGCGACATTCCTATAAGACCGCAGCCCAACTCTTTGATTGTGTGGCCAAAACCAACAAGGAGAAGATGGAGAAAGATAAGGTCCAAGACTTGACCACTTTGTTCGGTCAGTTGGATGTCTTGGCCCATAAGGTCAATGACTTGGATGTACTGTCCAAAAGAAGGACATGTACATCCCCCCTCACGAGTGTTGAAAGATGAATAAACAAGAGGGCGGGCAAATTTAAGAGGTCCTCTTAGTAATTCTACACAAAGTCGAAGAACATGACAGAGTGTTGGAGGCGATAAGTGAGAATGTCATGATGCTGAACCAGATGATGACCTCTCATTTTATGCTCATTCAGCTACTGGGGTCCCAAATGGACCAGATGTTTTCTTCTCTCTACCCAGAGCCAAAAGAGGGGTGGCCTTATGAAAATGAGGCAAACCCCCACTAATGGACCTTAAGTGGGGAGTTGCATATTGCCTCAAAGTTAACTAAGGCACTTCTTGGGAGGCAACCCAAGTGTTTATCGCTTTATTTTTGTTTTATAAATAATTATGTGTTGATTGTGCAGGTTGAAGTGTCGAAAGTGTTAGAAATACAGGTTGGCAATCTAAAAGTCTAGTAGGCGCAACATCAAAGAGGTCGGTGTGCCTCGACCTAGACCTCCGTTGGACCTATGACATTTTTTATAGTGGAGTCTGTAAAACTCGACGAGCCCAAGAGCAACTTGGCAAATCACTGACCAGGTTGACAATCGTGATCTAGTCTGCTATTTAGACCCCCACATTAATTAGAAGTCCTATAAAACTCGGTGAGGTAAGTGCCCACTCGGAGTGTCGCCGAGTAGGTCGGCAAGCAACACTAATGTCGCTAAATATGCGAGAACTGGATGGTTTATAAGGACAAAGGTTTAAACTTTCAAACTCTTTCATTATCCCTCATTTTTAATCTTCCCAAACTCACACCCACACATTAGTTTCTATATTTCTTGCATTTCTACCATGTTCTAATCGTTGGAATTATGATCGGAGTGGATTACATTTCCGCCAGCATTTCAATATCATTTTAATCGGCATCTAAATTGGTTTTCCAAACCCTGAGACTATTTTTATCGTATTTGTTCTCATTTGCAAGGATCTTATCTTAGTGATATGTGCTGGGCCTTTCTGATCTTAATTGTTTATGTGTATGCCTGTTTTAATTTGATAAGCTTGCCCGTAATGTTTATAATGTTGAATTCCTATAATTTTTATGCCTAAAATTGGTTAGAATTTGTGGGGTTGTGCTTGCATGCTGTTGGGTCTAGTTGGTTGAAGTCTAAGTAACCCGCAGTTGTGCAAAATGACGTAATTTGCCAAATGATAGAGCGGATGACATCATTCTTAAGGGTAGAAATCGTCAAATGGCCAAATTTGGCAAAACCGAGAGAAGTTGAAGTATCATGGGGTAATGGGTCTTGCTTTAATATAATGAGTGCATGCTTTGATTATGTTTTCGGGGGTTGTGGGGTTGAAATCGAGAACTTGGGTTGAAATTAGACACATTGGGTAGTTAGGCGAGCTGGGTCGAGCTCGCCGAACCACTCGGCGGTTTGCCAAAGTTCCCCATCTCGCCTTTAATTTCATGCTATACTTGAAGTCTAATTCAATAACTTTTGGTGAGAAATTTGAGGTTACCGAAGGCACTCGGCGACTCACCGAAAGTCTTCTTGATCGCCTTTTGTCTGCCCCCTAAGCTTCAATTGCACTGCAACTTTTGGTGAGCTAATCCTTGCTCACTGAAAGGCATTCCCATCGTTGATATGGCAAATTTTCTAAGAATTTAAGCCAATTCTTTTGGCGAGCCTGATCTAGCTCGCCAAAGCAATTCGGCGACTCGTCGACTAGTTTGGTGAGTCTGTCTGCAGCTGCTTTTCTATGCTTTTGTTTGAATTGTGTCTAATAATTTTCCTGATGTTTTACAAACATGGCTAGACCGAATGTTGTTGGTAGAAACATGCCACCCCGAAAGAAGGCTAAGGGGATCACAATTAATGAGGATGCAACTGAATCAAAGGCCAAAGACACTAAACTTCCCACAACTGGTGGGAAAGTCAAAGGAAAAGGCAAGGCACCTGCGTCACCGAAAGTCAACTTCTATAGTGATGGTATCAATGCCACACACCTCACTAGTTTTGAGAGTGAGGGTGAGCACCAAGAGCATCAGACTGCAGCTTATGAGGATGATTAGTTAGTGGCAATACAGAGGGTTGAGCTGCGATAAAAAAGGATGAATGATCCATCTAGGATCAGGACTCCTCAACCCACCACTATTTCTCCTTCAGCTCCAGCACAGGCAGTAGTCCTAGCACCACCAGCACAAGGTCGTCCTCCCAAGTCTATGAATAGATTAAAGACTAAAGGGCTGAGGATAATCATAGAGGAGAAGAGACTATCAAATAATGGGGTAATTGACAGGTACCCAGAGATTATGAGCTGTCTAAAGGCTCATAAATTCCAGATCTTCACCAAGCCCTATGGCCCGTATATTCCTAATTGGGTCTAGGAGTTCTATGTTGCTTATGGATCCTTGATACCACAGCGAAAGAAGCAATCACCTGCATTTAAAATGGTTGATTATGTAGTGGTTTGGGGAAAGAAGGTCAAGTTTGATAGTGAGGCTATTTATGTTGTCCTAATGATATTGATGACGACTGCCAACACCTGATCCGAACTACTGCATTAGAAATTATGAAGAAATGGATATCTCCTCTCATATCAGACAGTGCCCCAAAATGGCTTTAAGTTGGAGCACCTATCGAGAAGAATGATCTAAACATATTTGCAAGGTTCTAGTTTGGCTTCATCAATAGTACTATCATGCCATCCCAGAACGAGTCGATTCTCCACCTTGCCAAGGCACCCTGCCTGGGGTGTATCATTGATGAGACGAGGCTTAATCTAGGGATGATTATGGCACAAGAGATGGTCATAAGGGCCAACCAGCGCCAAACCTCACTTTCCTTCCCAGTGTTGATCACCGAACTGTGTAGATGGGCTCGAGTTCCTAGAGATGCAAAGAAGGATGTGGAAGTGATTCCCACATCCTATACTGATATTCGGAGGATTGGGGTGAAATATTTAAAGATAAGGAGGAGAAGAAGAAGGCAGGCCAGTTGGACTCTTCCCTGGTTGTGAACACAGACTCATTACCTGTAGAGGCACCTTTGCCTACTCCGGCCCTTAAGCCTGCATATATTTCTAGTGATGTCCCTTCTGACACCCCTAGTTCTTCTACTACTACATTGCCTCTCAGAGCTGCTGATTTTGTTGTTTCTCGGGCCCCGCTCACTCAGGCTTCATTACTCAGGATGGGGTAGCTTGCCCACTCTACTGATCGTCGTGCTGCCAGACTTGAGGCCTCCATCCTAGGCATGATTCAAACTGCCCTGGCTGATGCTGTGACACCATTGAGCGCTACCATTGATGCCCTTGTGGCTAGGATAGAGGTGTGTGAGCGTGGCCAAGGGACCACCGAGGAGGTGACGACTTTAAAGGTCGATATTGCTGCATTGAGGAGTGATGTGTATAAGCTAAGGTCCACCGACATGTCCATGATTTTTGGGATGGTGGAGGTTCCAGATGTGCCAGATATGCCTCCGGCTACCACCAGAGATAAGGTTAGATTTGAGAAGGCGGTTGATCCCGAGTCTGAGGCAGAGACGAATGAGGAGAGGCTTGAGGTTGCTGAGGAAGCTTCATATGAGGGCCTTACTGAGATTGAGGAGGCCATGGTAAATGCAGTTGTGCAGGCTTATTTGGCGAATACACCCTTGGTTGACTCTAGTAAAGCGGCTATTCCTTCTAAGGTGACTCCAAGCACTGATGCCCAAGTTCAAAGTGATACACTAGGCACTGATGCCTAGACAAATAGAGTGACTGTTTAGACAGGATTCCTCTTTACCTCCCTTTTTGTCTTACTTTTTGACTTTTGGATATTTTTGCTTGCATTTGAGGACAAATGATTTTTATTTGTGGTGGGGTAAGGCCCACCTTTTGTGACTATGGTTTTGTGTATATATTTGAGTTTTTGAGCTATAATTGTGTTTTATACTATTTTTGTGGATGATTGAGCTTGTGGCTCCTTGTTTTTAATTGTAAATGATTTTTGGACCCTTCCGAAAAAAGTTGTGCCACCTCTTGTTTGTGTTTGAATGTGGCTGTTCTCTTGCAAATTGGAGTATTGGTCTTGCTCAATACCGATGACTTGACTAGTGCTCATAATCGAATAAAAATAAATGTGTGGCTACGATGAGGCCAAATGAAATTGCATAGACAATATGTGAACTTTTTGCATCTCGTTGTGACTAGCCAAGTATCAAATCGAGTCTCTTATGATGAACATTACACGCTAGCAAAAGTGTGGAGTATTGTTTGACATCGATGTCAATGCCTTGTATGATGAGCTTTCCGTGAACCATGTGTGATGACACCTAGAATTTGCCTCATTGGTTTGGTTGACTAAGTGATGCAATCTCTTGATATGATCTTAGGCAACTTTGAAGAATGTGAAACAATTTGACATTATACCTCTTTTTATGGCCTACCTTGTGAGAGTGTGAACTCTTCTTGAACACCCTTTGCACCTTAACCTCTTCTTGGAAGAAACTTGATGAAATTTTGACCTTTATTGATCCATTACCCATAATCCTCATGATTTTTGGTTTGTGTCAATATCCAACTTAGGCCAAAAGCCTAAGTTCGAGGTGTGGTGAAAAGAGAAGGTAAATCAAGAAGTGCAAGAAAGTCCCTTTTGACCCATGGTTTTGAGAAAAATGGAACGCCTCCATAAAAAAAAGAGAGAAAAATAAGAAAAGAATGAAAAAGAAAAAGAATGAAAAAGTTGTGGAATAAAGTTATGAAAGTGCGAAAAAATGGGGTTTCAACAGTCCATCGAAAGTGAATAATGGGGTGACTTTTAAGCATGAATGAAAATGATTAAAAAAAGAAAGAAAGTGTTGTTCACACCACATTTCATGAGGATTACATCCATTGAGCTTAAATGACCATATCTTTGCACTCAACCCCGTAACAAGCCATGAAAAAACCTTTTTGATCTTGAGTGAGCAGAAACAATTGTTGATTGAAAAATAAGGGCAACCCTATGGGTGAAATCATGCATTGTGTTCATCTTTGTGAGTGTGAGCGTTGCATTTGATTTCGGACCTTTAAAATATGAACCATTGTGTGTGAATATGGAATCATTCTTTGTGTGAGGGCATTTGAGTACCTTTGTTGATCTTGAACTTGCATTTGAAGCAAGTATTATAAACTTGAGAGTTTTGATAATGGTGAGTCACAACTTGAATCTTTGAGTGCACAATTGATCCTTGTATGAGTCAATTAAGTCTTTTTGTGTGCCTTCATGATTGAGTCTTATGTATCATTGTTTGAGACATCCTTTTTGAACTGCTGAACTTGAGTTTTACTTGAGGACAAACAAAAGTTTATGTTGGGGGTGTTGATGAGTCCACGATTTGGACTCATTTAGGGCTTTATTTTAATAGATTTAGTATCCTCAAATGCATATTTTGTTACAATAACTAATGTAAATACTTGATTTTCAGGTATTTGGATTGAGGAACAAAGCATAGACACTAATGAGCAAATAGGAACAAGAAAGTTGAAAAAACGACGAAAAGAAGGCCTGAGGATCGCCTAACCCATTGGGCGAGTCCCCGAATGGCCATGGTCTCGCCTAATGTTCTAGTGCGCCAATTCTTGAAGGATAAAATTAAGTTGGCGATAGGAAGGAGCAGTCGGCGAGTCGCCGAATGGTTCCGCGATGCAGTGCTAGATCGACCAAACTTACAAAACTTGAAGATGCTAAAGGCCAAAGAAAAAAGGCGATGGAATTGACCAAAGGGTGGATCACTGAGTGGATCGGCGATCCTGACTTATTGCGCCAAATGGTCCTTCGCAGCACATTGTTTTGGCGACTATAAATACATTTTTAAATTCTTAGTTCAGTATCAGTTTTCATCTGTATCATATTTTAGTCTCGTTTTTATTATAGTTCAACTTTCAAGTTAGAGAGAACTGAGTTTGGAGACAATATTTCCTTAGCTTTGAAGATTTCCATTTCTGAGAAATTGGAAGTGGGTGTTAAAGATTCTTTATCTTAGACCTTGTTAAAGACGAAATTAATCATACAAGTTGATAGAAACACACTTTGGTAATGATTTCTATCTTTTTATGATGTCTAGCTAAAATCCCAATTCTTTGGGTGTGATTATGTGATTATGGGTTTATTCAGCTATTGGGTATTGTTAATTGATAGTGTTAATGTTGTTTCAAAGTGATTTCATTTAGTAATTAGGGCATAATCTAAAGGGTTGTAGTTACAAATGCAACTCTACCTTTGTGTTTTTGGCTTACTGGAAAGAGAGGTTTTAAAACCAAGATTACTGATTTTATGGTCTGTGGGTATTGGGTTGTCATAGGTTTAGCTCAAGAAGTGAATCCTAAACCATTTTCCACACATTCAGCTCGAGAGAGTGAATGGACAAAAGCTTAGGTTGTTCTTACTTGCAGCTTATTGGTGTTCGAGAGAAACTAATTTGATTCAGGGTAAATTGTTCGAGAGAAAGTTTATCCCCACTAAAGTCTAGCTTATTCACTGATTTATAGCTACTCACTATTAATTGCAATCACCCATTTGTCTACCTTAGCCCATAATCCAATCACAACCCAACAACCCGTCTCTATACTTGTTATTTTCATATTATTTTTTTTTTGTAGTTGATAATTAAAACAAAAATCCCCTATTATTTGACACTTGTGGCACCCCAAAATTGAACCATGCTTTTATTCGTAAATGTCTTTACCTAGGATTGACTAGAACATATTTATGCTTTTCTATTGATTCTCAAATACGTACCACTCCCTATAGGATTCAACCCCAACTCACTTAGTTGGATTATATTACTGACTAACGATCGTTGGCACTTAGTATTGGAAGAAGTGTCATGATACATAAAATCACAACCCAACAACAAACATACTAATTCTACTCCTCATATCTGCAACCATCTCCGAAGCATAATGGGATAGTTGGGTGAACTTTAACTCGTACTCATGAACACTTAGGGAATCTTGTTTAAGTGTGAGATACTCTCGTGCCTTAGCCTCTTTCAGTTCGCGGGGAAAGAAACGCCCCAAAAAAGCTTTCTCAAAACATGCCCAAATCGTAAGTAGTGCATCCACAGCTCGGTTCTTCTTCCATTGATCGGACCAAATCCTAGCGACACCCTTTATTTGGTATGATGCTAGTTTCACCTTCTTAGTATCATCAGCATGCATGAAATCAAATACCTTTTGCATCTCCTCAATAAAGTTTTATGGATCCTCAGTAGCGCTTGAACCAGTGAAACTTGGAGGGTTTATCGTTACGAACTCACGAATCCTTGAAGTGCCAGCCTCTTCTTGTCGAGCTCCTCTTTATTGCCTTACCTGGTTAGTTAGAGCTTGACTTAGCATCCTTATTGCTTCTCTAAACTCAACATTGGTAACTTCTCCTTGGGGTTGCACTTCAGGTGCATTGGGTACCCCTTTCTCTTTAACATTATGCCTAGTAGGATGACCCTCTGACAGCTCTTCGTGGAGGCATGATTAACTGAAAAACACGCGCAAGCACGAATTATAGAGAAACCTTTTAGAGATCAAACTCTAACACACGAAATGAGTGTGAAAGAACTGAGAAATTTTCCTAAGTGTTGCAGCCTCCTAATTATAGATGTGGTGCGCTTAACACTGATAACTAGGACTCTACAGTCACGGCTTCATAGAATCCCTAGGACTCTTGAACTCTGTGCTCTAATATTGAGTTTTTCACACCCCGAGCCTACACCCTGGGCGAGACTAACACTCGAGAAACTTGCTGGCCCCAAGTGAACCCTTGGCCAGACTTACTTACTCAGCAGAAGACTCTAAGCATTATTACAATGATCAAATGCACTTTGCTCAACTATTTAACAAAATAACTAAGAATGTTTAATGGTCAAATATTCAACTTGGTCAAAATGGCAACTTCAATTCCTAACACATGAAATGAAAATATAAAGACAACTAAACTACTAACTGTCTATGAAGCCTCTAAAAAAAAGGGGAAGTCGAGACAGGACCCCCGATCATCCTAACCACTAAAAACTAGAAAGCAATGTAAATATTAGCCCTACGAAAAGTAAGAAGGCTCATCAACAGACTCTGAGTTCTCAATTGGATCAACGAGGCACTAGATGTTGATCTTAGTTACCCGCGTCTGCATCATAAGATGATGCAGGCCAAATGGCATCAGTATATTGAATGTACGAGTATACGAGTTGGAATGCTAGACATAACATAGTCTTGAAAAGAATCTGAAATGCTTACCTTGGCTTTACTCAATTCATGAAAAACTCAACTCAAAATGCAATGTAAAACAACAATAATAGTGCAATTTATACAAAGAATTGAGAACATCAAACAACAACTCAACTTGTTAAAGGTATGCTATTACAAATTTAACTTTACTTATTTATCAAAGTAATATAATTTTTGTGGGAGTTTCTCTAACTAATAACCACCATTATGAGCCAAAGTGGTGATACAACATCTTGCCGACGCTGTCAGAACTGTTCCATACTTTGCCGTCACATAGAACGCCTTAACTAAGTGGATTGACTAGTCTCCGTTAAAAAGCACTAAAAGAATCATCTAAAAGTATGATCCTTTATTACCCATGATGGCTGCATGGTTTATAGAGACTTCAGTTAATATGAATTCCCATCCCCATATTGGTGCTCAATACTATTCCCAAAATATACTTAGCTCATATATTTTAAAACAAAACTTCTTTCTTTAGTTTGAGATAATTAATCAAAACTTAGCTTAAAAGCACTCTTGGAAATCGGTGTTTCCCTTTCTTGTTCAAATGTGAAAACATTTTAATCTCTTGGGAATACTTAGTTCCCTTGTAGATTTTGGAGAAATGAACTCAACTCTTTACTCTCTACTTAATTTGAACATTAAGTGTTAAAACAAAGTTAAGAGCATTTACAAAAGACTTCTTGAAAGGACTCTAAGAACTTCCTAGACTTGGCTCTAACCTTTCCTTGAATTTGAATTTATGGATTCAAGGTTATGATTCATGTTTCTGGATGATTTCTAGATGTTTAGAAGTCATTTAGAGTAGTTCGAATCAATGGAAAAGTGTTAGTGCACTTTAGAAGGACATAAATAGGCTAACGACGAAAAACTGGTGGAAAACGTCTATGTGGGTATGTCCCCGGTGCATCACGCCAGCCCCAACTTTCTGGGACTCATTTTGAGTGCACTGTAGGTGCACCGCGCCAGCCCTTCGGGTGCTACTGGGGTGCATCGCGCAAGCCCCTTCCCAGGCAAACCTGACAAACTTTTCAACTCATTTTCTGACCTTAATTTAATTATTTTTGATTATATTTCTCAATATCTCTTTAGATTCAATTACCGAAAACAAATACACAAGAATCTAACTCAAAAAATTCAAGGAATCACCACTTAAATATCAAGAAACTCCTTAATCTCAACTCACGTTCAAGAACGAAAGTAATTCAAGGACAACTATCAAGATCATTCAAATTCCAATCTTTTTAGAACGAATTCACGCTGAATCAAACATGCTTGGCACGTGGGTGAACAAACCCAATGTTATGAAAGTCTCATACACCTTGTAGGATCAAATCCTTGATGAAATCCGCAATCAATTTCTTATGAAAACGATAAATCTTGCTTTTCCCCTTCTCTTTTTTGTTGTGTTCTTTCTCCAAAAACCCTAACTCTATCTTTCAAAAGCGTAAACTAAATCCTATACCAAAAAAGAATTAATTAAGATGGGTATGGAAAAGATCAAAGTACCCTTTAAAAATATGGATTGGACATTTCCTTATTTGAATAGCCCAACTTTGAATGGGCATAACTCACTCATACGAACTCAGAATGGCGAAAACTCGATGGTGTTAGAAAGATCATTCCAAGATCCTTCCTACAATATCTGTAAATACACCTAACTCCTCCTGAGTTAGGAGATAAGGTTATTATTAGTTGACCAAAAACTCACATTAACATACTTAACCAATTTCCAGATTTTTATATTCTTTCCAAAAATGGTTATTTCCAACTCTTAACTTCTTTCTTATTATTTCAAATTGGTGAGATGTTACAATATCTCCCCCTTGGGAACATTTTTCCTCGAATGAGATTACTCTTACTAGGCTAAGGGTGTAACATCTAACATTCAACTCAAACACCTAATAAGCAAAACAATTTCTACATGCTAACTTATAAATGAAAGAGTACTAAGAATAGAATTAGTACCTTTGTGTGGGACTTCTCCTGATTCAAAGAGATTAGGATACCTCTTCCTAATATCTTCTTCGTCTTCCCAATTAGCTTCCTCAATAAATTGGTTCCTCCAAAGAACTTTGACTAACACGACCTCCTTACTCCTCAACTTGTGAACTTGGCGATCTAGAGTCTGAACCAGAATTTCATCATGAGATAAGCTACCCTTGATCCCAATATCTTCAGTTGGTATGATCAATGAAAGATCTCCCATGCACTTCTTCAACATGGAGATGTGAAAGATCGAATGAACCGCCGCTAATTCTTGTGGTAGCTCCAACTCATAAGCTATATTACCTACCCTTTTTGATATTCTATAAGGGCCAATATACCAGGGACTAATATTTTCCTTCTTACCAAATCTCATAACACCTTTCATGGGTGAAACTTTCAAGTATACCCAATCATCTACTTCAAATTGTAACTCCCTTCTCCTAACATCGGTGTAGGATATCTGACAACTCTGCACCATTTTCAACCTTTCTTGAATCACTTTCACCTTCTCCATAGCTTGATAAACTGAATCAGGTTCTATCAACCCAGCTTCACCACCTTCAAACCATCCAATAGGAGATATGCATCTTCGCCCATATAGAGCTTCATGAAGAGCCATTTGGATGCTAGAGTGGTAACTATTGTTGTAAGCGAACTAGATGAGAGGCAAGTGATCATCCCAATTGCCTGTGAAATCAATCTTGCAAGCTCTCAGCATATCTTCTAATGATTGAATGGTGCGCTCTGCTTGACCATCAGTCTGAGGATGAAAAGCAGTACTTAAGTTCATTTTTGAATCCAAGCCTTTTTGGAATGACTTCCAAAACTATGGAGTAAATTGTGCACCTCTATCTGATATAATCAAAACAGGGACTCCATAAAGTCTTACTACCTCTTGAATATATAACCTGGCATAATCCTCTGTTGAATGGGTAGTCTTTACCAGCAAAAAGTAGGCTGATTTTGTCAATTTGTCAACAATCACCCAAGTTGAATCATGTTGCCTGGGAGACCTTGTTAAAACTGTAATGAAATCCATATTAATCATCTCCCACTTCCATTCTGGAAGTTCTATATTCTGAGTCAAACCACCGGGTCTTTTATGCTCTACTTTAAATTATTGGCAATTATGACACTTGGCAACATACTCTGCAATGCCCTTCTTCATTCTACTCCACTAATAAACTTCTCTCAAATTATGATACATCTTTGTGGAACCCGGATGGATGGAATATTTGGAGGTATGAGCTTCTTCCATGATCCTCTCTTGGAGTTCATCCACCCTTGGTACACACAACCTACCTTGATACCTCAACACATCATTCCCCCTTGTTCAAAAGCCATTACTTTTTTCTTATGACCATTTGCCTTCAAATCAAGCAAAATGGGATCTTGATCTTGCTTTTCTTTTACTTCTAACACTAATGATGATTCAACCCCATTCATCACCACTACCTCTCCTTTTGTAGAATCCATTAGTCGTACTCCCAGGCGTGAAAGTCTATGCACATCTTTTGCTAACTCTCTTTTTTTTTTCATCAACATGGGCGGTACTACCCATAGAAAACCTGCTTAAAACATCAACAACAACATTAGCCTTACCTGGATGATAAAGAATACTCATGTCATAATCCTTGAGTAATTCTAACCACCTACTTTGTCTAAGATTAAGCTTTTTCTCAGTAAACACATATTGAAGACTCTTGTGATCGGTAAATACATCAACATAAACCCTATACAAATAATGAGGCCATATTCAAAGCAAACACTACAGCGGCCAATTCTAGGTCATGGGTTGGGTAATTCTTCTCATGAACTTTCAACTGTCTGGAGGCATAGGCTATAACCTTGCCATTCTGAATCAACAAACAACTCAAACCAACTCTAGATACATCACAATACACCGCAAAACCTTGAGTACCTTCTAGTAAGGTCAACACTAGGGCAGTAGTCAATCTCTTATTCAATTCCTGAAAGTTTTTCTCCCAAGCTTCAGACCATTGAAATTTCATTGTCTTCTAAGTTAACTTGGTCAAAGGGGATGAAATAGATAAGAACCCCTCCACGAACCTTCTATAATAGCCAGCCAAACCTAAGAAACTCCTAATATTAGTTGGGCATGTGGGTCTAGGCCAATACTGCACTGCTTCTATCTTTTGGGTATTAACTTTAATTCCCTCTCTATACACAATGTGGACTACGAATGCCACATACTCCAGACAAAACTCACTCTTAGAGAACTTGACATATAACTCTTTATCGTTTAAAGTCTGGAGAACTATTCTGAGATGACTAGTTTGATCTTCTTCATTTGTTGAATAGATTAATATTTCATCAATGAAGATGATAACAAACATATCTAAATAAGGTTTGAATATTATATTCAAAAGGTCCATGAGCGCTGTAGGTGCATTTGTTAAACTGAACAACATGGCCCAAAACTTATAATAACCATAACGGGTCCTGAATGTTGTCTTAGGAATATCACACTCCCTTACTTTCAACTGATGGTAGCTAGATCTGAGGTCTATGTTTGCAAAACAAAAAGCACCCTGAAGTTGATCACAAAGGTCATCAATTCTTGAAAGAGGGTACTTGTTCTTGATGGTAACCTTGTTCAACTGACGATAATCCATACACACCCTATGGAAACCATCTTTCTTTCTCATAAATAAGATCGGAGCTCCCCAAGGTGAGATACTTGGTCGAATAAAGCCCTTATCGAGGAGATCTTTCAACTGCTCTTTAAGCTCTTTCAACTTTGATGGTGCCATTCTATATGGCAGAATAGATATAGAACGAGTATTTGGAGAATGTATATATCGAAGTCTATTTCTCTCTCAGGAAGGACTTCAGGAAGATTATCAAGAAAGACTTCTGGAAACTCTCTTACTACTGAAATTGACTGTATATGAGGTATCCCAACACTAGATTCATTAACTCGGACGAAGTGATAGACACAACCCTTAGAGACTAACTTTCTTGCCTTAAAGTACAAAATAAAATGACCCTTAGGCACTGCTAAAATATTACTCCACTCTATAACTGGCTTATTTGGAATTTGGAACTTAAAAATTCGAGTTCTACAATCAATGGAAGAATAACAGACATGAAGCCAATCCATCCTAGAATGACGTTGAAGTCTACCATGTCTAACTCAACTAAATTAGCCATGGTGTATTTGTAATTGATCGAAATTACACAATCCCGATATACTCGCTCAGCTAGAATAGACTCCCCAACAGGTGTAGAAACACAAAAGAGTTAACAAAGTTTCTTAAGAAGAACATCAAAATTATTTGCAACATAAGTAGTTACAAAAGATAAACTTGCGCCTGGGTCTAACAAATCATAAACATCAAGATAAAAGATTTTGATCATACCCGTGATAAAATTTGGAGAGTTCTTTTGCTCTTGACGACTAGTGATCGCATAAAGGTAGTTCGATCCTCCACTAGTGCCAAAAATAGCTCCTCTAGGTGCATCCCTATCTGGTGGAGCAACTGAAGAAGACTAGGCTCTATTGTTCCCATTACCACTACCCTGCTTGTTCTTTGGACATTCTTTCAAGAAATGACTCTCTTGTCCAAACTTGAAGCAACTTGTGGAGCCATCACGACACTTACCTAAGTGGATTCTACCACACTTAGCACATGCAGCAGCCCAGTTACCTCCTTGTGCCACACTACCCTGAGATTGGGCAGGTCTAGCTCTGTAGTTCTACAAATTCTAACCATTATACTCACCTTTATTTCTGGGTGCAGGTGCACTAGTAGATGATAGAGCAGGTCCCTTTTGCTTTTGCTGAAAGGACGAATGGTTCACATTACTTTTCTACTGCCAGGACTTATTCCATGTGTTAGCCTTTTTGTTTCTAAACTCCTCCATATCCCTCAGCTTCTCTTCTTCAACCTATTGTACATATACCATTAACCTCGATATATCCATGTCCCTAATTAGCATCGCTGCATCTACCCTCCTTGCTTGATAGGTGGGACAACCTAGCAACAAACAAACTTATTATATTCCTCATATTCACAACCATCTTTGGAGCATAACGAGATAGTTGGGTGAACCTCAATCCATACTCATGAACCCTTAGGGAATCTTGTTTAAGTGTGAGAAAATATCGTACCTTAGCCTATTTCAGTTCACGGGGAAAGAAATTCCCTAAGAAAGCTTCCTCTAAACATGCCCAACTCGTAGGTGGTGCATCCTAAACTCGGTTCTTCTTCCATTGATTGAACCAAATCCTAGCGACACCCTTAATTTGGTATGCAGTTAGTTCCACCCTTTCAGTATTAGCAACGTGCATGACATCAAATACGTTCTGCAGCTCCTCAATAAAGTTCTCTTGATCCTCAGTGGTGCTTGAACTAGTGAAACTTAGAGGGTTCATCCTCAAGAACTTACGAATCCTTAAAGTGTCAGCCTTTTCTTGTCTAGCTCCTCTTTGTTGCCAAACCTAGTTAGTCACAGCTTGACTTAGCATCCTTATTACTTCTCTGAATTTAGCATTGGTAACTTCTCTTTGGGGTTATACTTTAGGTGCATTGGGTACCCCTTGCTCCTCAACATTACGCCTAGCAGGATGATCTCTGACAGCTCTTCTCTGAGGCTTTATTAACTAAAAAGCATGTGCAAGCACAAATTAGAGAGAAACATTTTAGAGATAAAACTCTAACGCACGAAATGAGTGTGAAAGAACTGAGAAATTTTCCTTACTGTTACAGCCTCTTAATTATAGATGTGGCGCGCTTCACACTGATAACTAGGAATCAACAGACACGACTTCATTGACTCCCTAGGAATCTTAAACTCTATGCTATGATACCAAGTTTTTCACGCCCCGAGCCTACACCCTAGGCGGGACTGACACTCGAGAACTATTGCTAGCCCCAAGCGAACCCTTGGCCTAACTTACTTACTCAGCGGAAGACTCTAAGCATTATTACAATGATCAAATGCACCTTACTCAACTATTTAACAAAATAACTAAGAATGTTTAAAGGTCAAACATTCAACTTGGTCAAAATGGCTACTTCAAGTCTTATCAAATGAAATGATAATGTAAAGAAAACTGAACTAATAACTGTCTATGAAGCCTATAAAACAAAGAGGGATGTCGGTACAGGAACCCCAATCATCCTAACAACTGAAAACTAGAAAGAAATGTAAAAAGGAGCCCTCCGTTAAGTAAGGAGGCTCACCAACACACTATGAGTCTCAACTGGATCAATGACGCTCTAGATGCTGATCCTGGTTTCCTACGCCTGCATCATAAGACGATGCAGGCCAACTGGCATCAGTACATTGAATGTATGAGTTAGGGAGTTGGAATTCTAAACATAACATAGGCTTGAAAAGAATCTAAGAGGAAACTTACCTTAGATTTAATCAACTGATGAATAACTCAACTCAAAAGGCAGTGTAAAACAACAATGATAGTGCAATTTATGCAAAGCATGTAGAACATTAAACAACAACTCAAATGCAATAACAAATTCAACTTTACTTATATATCAAAGTAATATAATTTTTGTGGGAGTTTCTATAACCGACAACCACCACTATGAGCCTAAGTGGTGATACAACGTCTAGCCCATGCTGCCAAAATTGTCCTATACTTTGCTGCCATATAGAACACCTTAACAAGTGGATTGACTAGTCTCTGATAAAAAGCACTTAAGGAATCATCTAAAAAGTATGAGTTTACTATCCATGATGTCTGCATGGTTTATGGAGACTTGAGTTAATATGAACTCACATCCCCATACCGGTGCTCAATACTACTCCCAAAATATACTTAGCTTATATGTTTTAAAACAAAACTTCTTTCTTTGGTTTGATATAATTACACAAAACTTAGCTTAAAAGCTCTCTTGGAAATCGATGTTTCCCTTTCTTGTTCATATGTGAAAACATTTTAAACTCTTGGGAATACTTAGTTCCCTTATCACTTTTGGAGGAATGAACTCAACTCTTTACTCTTTACTTAACTTGAACTTTAAGTCTTAAAACAAAGTTAAAAGCATTTGCAAAAGACTTCTTCAAAGGACTCTAAGAACTTACTAGACTTGGCTCTAACCTTTCCTTGAATTTGAATTTATGGATTCAAGGTTTTGATTCATGTTTCTGAATGATTTCTAGATGTTTAGAAGTCATTTAGAGTAGTTAGAATCAATGGAAAGTGTTAGTACACTTTAGAAGGACTTAAATAGTCTAACAATGAAAAACTAGTGGAAAACGATGATAAGGGTGCGTCGCGCCAGCCCCAACTTTGTAGGACTCATTTTGGGCGCACTGTAGGTGAACCGCGCCAGTCCTTTCCCATGCAAACTGAACGAACTTTTTGACTCATTTTCTCACCTTGATTCGATTATTTTTGATTCTTTTTCTCAATATCTCTTTAGATTAAGGTACACAAAACATATACACAAGAATCTAACTCAAACAATTCAAGGAATCAACACTTAAATATCAAGAAATTCTTAATCTCAACTCATATTCAAGAGAGAAAGTAATTCAAGAACAACTATTAAGAACATTCAAATTCCAATCATTTTAGAACGAATTCACGTTGAATCAAACAAGCTTGCCACGTGGGTGAACAAACCCAATGTTATGAAAGTCTCACATTGCTTGTACGATCAAATCCTTGATGAAATCCGCAATCCATTCCTTACGAAAATGACGAATCTTGCTTTTCCCCTTCTCTTTTCTCTTGCGTTCTTTCTCCTAAAACCTTAACTCTATTTTTCACAAGCGTAAACTGAATCCTATCAATTTAGACCTTAGAATAATTACCAAAAATGAATTAGTTAAGATAGGTATGGAAAAGACCAAACTACCCTTTAAAAATCCGGATTAGACATTTCCTTATTTGAACAACCCAACTTCGAATGGGTATAACTCACTCATACAAACTCAGAATCGTGCAAACTCAGCGGCGTTGGAAAGATCATTGCAAGATATTTCCTACAATATCTGGAAACACACCTAACTCCTTCTGAGTTAGGAGTTATGGTCGTTTGAAGTTGACCAAAAACTCACATTAACATACTTAACCAATTTCCAGATTTTTTTATATTCTTTCCAAAAATAGTTATTTCCAATTCTTAAAATTCTTCCTAGTTATTTCAAGTTAGTGAGATGTTACACTACCCTCCCACACCGCACTTATCTGATCACTTATGGAATTGCGTTGGGTATGATGTTGTTGTCGTACAAGTAGACTGGGAAATTTTGTTGTACAAGTAGACTTGGCTCTGTTCTTTTAGGAAAGACGTGAAGCAAAAAATGAAAGAAGAGTTAGACCAGTACATGAAAATCAATTTTGTCGTACAAGTCAACATATCTCATACAATAATGAAGTTGCATTCTCGAACCCCATGAAGACACAATTTCACAA
The DNA here is from genome assembly GCA_037074985.1 of Solanum bulbocastanum. Classification (NCBI taxonomy): domain Eukaryota; kingdom Viridiplantae; phylum Streptophyta; class Magnoliopsida; order Solanales; family Solanaceae; genus Solanum; species Solanum bulbocastanum. The sequence goes on along the minus strand of CM073597.1, from coordinate 14,416,587 downwards.
CACCTTCAACAACTAAAAATAAATATATAATTCAAAAAGCAGATTGTCCAGTTCTGGAGCTACAAAGTATCTGAACACACAGAGAACTATATGTACCCTAAAATCAATTTTTTACACCAACTCCATCACTACACACATGGAATCAAGTGCTTCTTCAAAATTTCGGGATACTTCGTCTAGATTTGAACTTCCATTAGTCCATGTTTTGAGAAAAAGTATCTCCTTATTTTCCCTAAACTCAAGCTTTATCAAAGCCAAAGGACTATGGCCTAGTGGCGTCTCTAGAACCACCACTGGGGGCCAAAACATCTACTCAGACGAATTCATATTCACTTTTAATTACTACTTTCAATGTGAGATAAGACAAAGAAAGAGGTATCCAACTTATCATAACAACGCAAAATAGAAAGTTATTTCACCCTTATACTTGTAACCTGTTAGAATATTACCTTATAGACCACCTATGTTCAGTAACTGCATTTCATACATATGAGAGCAGACAACTATTTTGAAAACATTTCATTCTTACTCATAGTTAAAACTCGATCACCGACACTACCACCTTAATAGAACACTCATCCTCCAAAAACTGCAAGGTGCAGATAGATTAATAAATTACTTCACATTCTTGGAAAAAGAACATTAGATAGTACTATGCGAGTAAAACACTTGAGTGTAATTGAACATTCACCCACACAAAATAACCAGAAGAACTTGTAATGTTAATCCAAAACAGATATACAAATGCTTTGCAACATGCAAAAAAATGGCTAGAATAGGTCAATGTAAAAACAAAAATCCAAGCGATCATACCAGGACGTTTTTCTGTTTAACATGCTCCACATCATACCAGGTCCTTTTCTATTTAACATGCTCCACAACAACTGACTTACCATCCTCCCAACTTCTCACCTTTTGGAAAGCAAATCCTCTTATATGGAACTAAATTTTTGTATTTAAGCCAAAATAAAAAAAAGTATTCCTTTAATCCTAACGCTATCAAAGTAGCTACAAGTGCTTGAGAGAACAAAGAAACAAAGTTGGATTGACAGTTACTCTAACGCAACATCTTGGAGCTGATAATTCTTGACTAGCAAATTCAGACAACTAGAGCTAAGAGGAAGAGAAGTTTCTCATTCAGAGTTGTTTGGAAATTGAACAACTAGAGCTTAAAAAGAGAAATACCCCACATAAATTATCTCGCAAATTTGATAAACTGGAACTCAGATAAAACAGAAACACCCTATTCAATATTTGAAAAAGAAATACCACAACAAACTGAAGCCAAACCATCCTAGCTGCTTCAAGATGTTAATACCTTCCACAACTATAAAAAATAGTACACTCATCTCTATAGTGTTGTTCGTAAGAGATCCAAATCAGCAAATACAACAAATGCTTTGAAAAAAGGAGTCAAACATTATCAAAACCACTGTAAAAGACTATGACTGACTTCTTCTCAGAAACTCCTTAATCTCATCCTTTCTCATGCTCGATGCATGAACACACCAAACTAATTGGGGGGATAATGCATAAAAACTCCACTACTCTAGCACCTATACTATATTTAAAGCTTATGGGTAGATCAAGAAAACCAGTAGACTTGGGAGGGAGACCTATTCGTGATTTTAAATGAGTCAATCACCTAATAATATGGAATATAGAGAGCAACCTCTACCAGGAAAGGCTCAGAAACTTCTACTGAATAGTGTTCCAAAATAGAAGATGCAAGAAAAGATAATTTGTTGTAGGTACCAGAGATGAGGTTTACTTCGTTACAATGATTATTGGCATCTGACAACAGAAACTGCATGGACTATACCCTTACAATCATTACCCCAATAGAACCAGAAATAAATTGGCATAAACTAAGCAGGAAGTCCCCGGATACCTCAAGAAACCAACAAAAGTGAGAATTCACAGCAAATTCACACTTCAAAATGGATTTTCTAAACCCAGAGATGGATTCTGTGCGCCATAAGCTCACCCTTCAGGTCTCACTTCCAGCACAAAAGGCCAAGCATTCTGATGGACGTTCTTTTCTGCAACTCACAAATTTACTCATTCCATACCTATATAGAAAAATCAGAAAACTTAATGCAACTGCACCAACAAATCCAGACCTATCAAATTCTATAAATGCCCAACAATTGTCAACCATCTCTGGTAACACAAGAATAGTTTCATTATAGCAGAAACATCATAAAAACATCCTTAACCCCTCCACCGAACATTCCAACAGCCACAATCAAGGACCAGAAACCTGCATCCGGGAGAAAATTAAATCCCATCGGATCAAATAAGACAACTGGCAAGAGAAAAGAATTCGAGTTGCCTCTCCTCCCCATTCCGACCAAGCAGGAGTTTTATAGAGGGCAGCGGGATGAAACAAATTAGTACAACATTAAGTAGAGATATCAACTCTAAACCACCAAAGACAGTTACAGCTTTTTGAAACAGGTAAGATCACCATCTACAAATGGATAAGATCCCAACCTAGTCTATACGAGGTTTCAAAAAGAATGTTATCGATAAAACATTCTCATTATCACATTATGCAAGACCTGGTTAAAATCTTGCACATGTTGACCCACCATCAACATCTTTAACCATAAGGCAGAGGCAGCCAACCAACAGCTCTACCTATGTTAAGGGGAGGGGGAGAAAGAAGATAGGTCAAATCAAGACTTGATTACACATAATACCAAGAGAACTCTCAAGAACCTGAATACATGTAACCACCAGTGACGTGCAAATTTATCAGTTAAACTACCTATAAGAAGAGCACCACTTGAAGAGTGTATGGTGAAGAAAGATCATATTGATTAAAGAAGAGAACAGAAAAAAAAAAAACTGAACAGAAAATCGTACACTCATACGACTTGTGCTCATAGGCTTTTCAACCTAAACTCCATTTCACTCAAATGGAGAAATGATTCAGATTACAAACTCTTGAAACCTAGGAATTTAACACTAAATCTTTGGTGCTGTAAATCTAACTTTACAGCTTTAAATCAGCCTGACAAGATAGTTACAAATCTAACTTTACAGCTTTGCACCACTTTGAATCTGGACGGAAGTACTCTGCCAAGAACTAGGTCCCTGCATTTGTGAGGATCATCAAAACACTAGAATATAACATTTTCCCCCTTTTCGATGAAGACACACAAATATCCCTTATGTTGAGTTTATACCTTCATTTCCCTTTCATCAGTCCCAAAACATAAAGACCCTTTCTTGGATCTGGTCCCTTGTTAGATCCCTAAGTTTGTTAAACCATCAAAACTTAACATCAGCTCCAAAGATTAAGTGTTAAATTCCTAAGTCGCAAGAGTTTGTAATCTGAATCATTGCTTCGTTTGAGTGAAATAGAGTTTGGGTTGAAAAGCCTGTGAAGAGAGGTCGTGGTTTTCACTGCCCTTGAGCAAGGGGGTTTCCACATAAAATACTTGTGCAAGATTTTACTTTCAGCCATTTACTTTTTGTATTTATTTCAATTACTATTTTTTTTCTGAGTCAAGGAACATGGTTCGTTGACGTGTAGTGGACACGTACTACTGCTTGTGCTGACATTACTGTTCTTACTGCAACAAGAGACCTGGTCCATTGACCGTTAGTGGAAGCATACATTTCAACACTGCTCTACAAAAAGAGAAAATTTACTATGTTTAGACCACAATTACAAGCACAAAAAGAAGGAAAAATTAACTGCAAAGTTGGCAAACCCCAAAGTGCTTGGGAAATCACTAGAATGGACATAGATAATATTTAGAAACCCCCTTATCTTGAATCCCTAACGATACCAGATTGCAGGGGAAGCACCTAAACTACCAGCTTACCGAACACTAAACTTTTAAATTTCCAAATCTAATCCCCCAATACTGTTCACTATGTGGTATATACATCTTTCCAATAGACAAAACTCAAAAACTGTTGTTACAAGAAAAAAGAAAATGAAAGCAAAGAAGATAAGCAACAAGAAAACAAAAGGTAGATGATGAAACGATCCAAAACTGAGCGAGCATTTACTAGATGTCCACACCATAAGAGAGACCTCACTAGTTGGATGATCGCAAAACAAAAGCATTTGGACTAAAAGCTAAAAATGCACTTGTGGAGAGAGTTATTGTACATGAAACTTCCACTTAACAGCACTTTTAACAACAAGATAAGGGGATCTTTATGACCATGGAAGAAAACTAAATCGAAGAGCTAGATACTAATACGAGGCCTGAACTGAGGAAACTTCAACACTAAGATACATAAGGCTACTCCATCAAAGGAAGACTTTCCTAATCATGAAAGACCCAACAACACCAAGAACAAAAAGAAGGGAGCAGTTAAAGTGCAAGCTGCGAAACCATGCCATATAGGGGATATCACTAGAGATGTCATACAAGATTGCATAACTCCCTTTGCCAATGCCTGATGATATCAAAATTGCAGTGCCAAACCAGATTGCATAACTCTCTTGATAGTGTCTGGTGATATTCAAATTACAGTGCAAACGCAATCTCCAAAATGGCAAAGATACAGGGTGCACAAGGAAAGGACACACATTGAAACCAACATTTGGAATTTCCAAGTCTAATCCCCAAATGATAACCATGTGGTCTACAAACATGCATCCAAGCAAAACAAAATCAAGTGCCATGTTATACATAAAAGCAGTAAGAACACTAAAGTAGAGGAGCTCGTAGGGCCATAAGATCTAAAATTGAGTTTGGGTACTTCTTAGGTGTCCATAAAAATCAGGGATCTCTTCATTTGGATCAGTCAAGAAAATAACCATCTAGACTAAAAACTTTATGGCTGCAAATTACAAACACACTAGAGGAAATTTTTATAATTGTTGATAATTTCCACACAATGATAGTTTTGACAAAAAGAAAAGGGGCCCGTTAATTAGGAAGAAAACTGAAGTTCATGCTCTAGAGGACTCAATGGTTACATGCACAAAGAGAACATAGTAGGTAAGTGAAAACCCATACCACGCAAGATATATCACTAGATATGCAAAACAAGATAAGATAACAAATGCCCCTTTTCCTGGTGATATCCAATATCCAGATTGTAGTGCAAGCACAAAAATGGCAAGAAACATGGTCCATAGGAATGCACACCAAAACAAAACAACAAAATATCCTAATCTCATCCTCTTAATACCACCATGTGGCCTACAAACATTCATCCAACCAACCTAAATCAAATGGTAGGCTAAATGAAATACCACCATGTGGCCTACAAACATTCATCCAACCAACCTAAATCAAATGGTAGGCTAACGAAATAAGAGAAGACAAGTAGCGAGAACACGAAAAGTAGAGGAGTGCATTACAAGGCCATCAAAAGATCCATGATTGAGTTCGATTACACTTATCATTTGTTGTCTATAACTATTAAGATCTCATCAGTTGGATAACCAAAGAACATAAGCATCTGCATTATTAAAAAATAAATATGGAAACAAAATACACACTAGTGAGGCAGTGTCGACAAGAGAGAAGGGAACCATTCTGTTTAGGGAACAAAATTGAATTGATGATCTCAATAATCATTAGAAGCATCACCAAAAACCCTCAACACAAAATTAACAGACCATGCTGCTCTATAAAAGAAGAATCTATGGCTTTGTAAGACCTAGCAGCTGCAAGCACAGAAAGAATGGAATAGTAAATATAGAGCTGGCAAACCAGGTATCACCTTCATTCAAAACCTGATAACCTTCAGATTTTAGTGCAAGCACCGACATGGCCAAGAAACGGGGTGCAAAGGAATGCAAAATATACACAAACCTTCAAAAACAACCAAGTCCTATTCCTCTCAACTGCCACCATAAATGCATCTAACAAACAAAATCAGGCTAGCGTAATACAAGAAAAATGAAGCAGAGAAGATGAGTAGTGAGAACACAAAAAGGGATATGAGATTCTCAAAAGATCCAAAATTGAGCACTTGTCAGGTGTCTATGAGACCATAACCATTAGCCATTAGGAATCTCATCAATTGGATCATTGAAGAAAATAAGCATCCGGACTAAAAACTAAAAATGGTAGTAGAATACAACACACTACCGGAAAAAAAAAAAGCAATTTTAGTTGTAAATGCCAAAACTCATAAAAGCCCAAACCAAGAAAACCTTGACAAAAATGGACAAAGATAACCGCTCCATGAAAAGAATAATTAATTGCGTTATAAGACCCAATGGCTGCAAGCACAAAAAAAAAAAAGGTACAAATCAAGTCCAAAGTTGACAAAACCCATACAATCTAAGAAATCACTAAAGATGCTAGATAGACAAGAATTTAAACTCATTTTTGGTTCAAGCCCTGACCAATATATATATAGATTGTAGTGCAAGAACCAAAAAGACCAAGAGGATATAGAGATACTATATTGGATATCAACCTTTGGAATCTCCAAATGTTAACCTCTATTACAATCACCATATAATCTACACATGCATCCAAACAAAAACTAAGAAGTTTTTGTTTACCAAAAGAAGATGGCAACAAAGAACATATATAGCTATAAGACCAGAAGTAGAGGAGCACTTTATGATGCTATTAAAAGGAAGGTCGGAGTTGGTTGAGTAATTATCAAGTGCCCATAGCCGTAGGAGACATCATCGATTGAATCATTGAAGAACATAGTGTATGGATTAAAAATCTCACAAAAGCAAAACATAATACATGGGTGAAAAATATAATCTTAGTGAGAAACTACCATAGAACAATAGTTTTGATATAGAAAAGGGAGCCATAAGGGAAGAAAACTAAATCAAAAATCTCGATACTCATAAATGACTTAAGCTAAAGAAACCTCAACACAAAAAAAAAAAAAAAAAAAAAAAAAAAAAAAAAAAAAAACATGGCCACTCCATGAAAAGAATAATTCAATGCCCCGTAACCCAATAGTTGCAAGAACAGAAAGAAGGGAATAGTTAAATGCAAATCTGACAAACCCCAAATCACTTAAGAAATAGACGAAACTGAAACTCCATTTTGTCACAACATGGTCTACACATCCATATAACAACAAAAAAACTAGTATGATAACGAAAAATATAAGGAAGCAGAGAAGATAAGTAAGTATCAAGAAGAATAAAAGTAAAAAGGTAGTTTATGATACTATCAAAAGATCTAGAATTGGTTGAGTACTTATCAAGTGTCCATAGCTATAGGAGACCTCATCAATTGTGTCACTGCCCGAGGTGTTAGTCCCAAGCAACACTTTGTCCTAGCTAACTACTAAGCTCAAGACTAAACATACATGTGGAAATCTTATAAAATGAACATTTAAAATCACTCAAAGATATCCCATGCAAAATTCTGAAATAATAACAATAACTATTAGAATAGAATAGGTATACATAATCCTACACAGAATAAGAATAGTTTATAGTCTCCTATTTGGTAAAGAATTGTATCATAGTGTCTATAAATAGGGTTCTCTATGTAATAATTAGAATACAATTTCAATAATATTTTTCTCCTTTGTTTCTCACATGGTATCAAAGCATTAGTGAGAAACCTTTACAGAAATTTCCGGCTATTGCCAAAGATGAATTTTTTCATCATCTCTTTCATCAGTGTTCTGTGAAAACCAACACCACCAGTGGGTTCCTTATTCTCCGGGGACGAAACCCCAGTCAAACCAACCGAAAAATACCACCTCACGCGCCCTCACACGCCGATCAGAAGTGTGAATTTTTCAGCGAGATCTGACAATGCACTGGAGCGTGAGGTCAGTTCTGACCACTTTTTGACAGCTTTTGTCTTTCCAGTTGGATCAGATCTCTTTTTCGAACGTACCCATTCAATTACTTCCTGATTTCGACCATTTTTTGGCAATCAGATTTGATTATTTCAAGATTTCAGTGATTCCAACCAATTTTCTAGCAATTTCAGGTTGTTTCCAGCCATTTTTTCAGCATATATTTTTCCAGTAGGGTTTCCTCGTAATTCCGACCCTACCCACATAATATTTTTATTCTTTCTTTGATTTCTGTCCACTTTTCGGTGGTGGATTTTTTTTTTTTTGGCCTGAATTTACAATGTCTTGCGGGATTGATATTTTTGGCCCGAAAGGTGGAAGTTTCAGCCCTATGATCACTTCAGAACCGTTAATGGGAGCTCAAATTATTTAGCTTAGGCTTCCTCGGTTGAGTTGTAGTGCAAGGTTCAAGGTTTCCAAGATCACTTAACAAATATTGCATCTGTGGTAGATGAAAAGACAAAGGCTAGTGGGGAAGATGCAAAAGCCAAAGCACAACGGGAGAAGGTTGATGCTCAATCATGTAGTCTCCTATGGAAATCTATTGATTCCAAGTTGATGCCCTTGTTCCATCCATTCCAAACATGTTATTCAGTTTGGAATAAGGCTCGTGCTTTATACACTAATGACATATCTCAATTCTATGATGTGATATCTTATATGACCAAATTAATGTAACAAGAATCAAATATATCCACCAACTTGGGACAAGTACCAGTAGTTATGGAGAAATTTGAAACATTGATTCCAGTCACTACGGACGTGCAAAAATAACAAGACCACAGACAAACATTGTTTCTAGTTCTTACACTTGCTGGACTTCCTACTGACCATGATTCAGTGTGTGATGAGATTTTAGCTAGCCCTAATATTCCTACAGTTGATGAATTATTCTCTCATCTACTTCGTCTTGCCGCGCCTCCCAGCCAAAAAGCAATTTCATCACCGACCATTGACTCATCTTCTCTCGCATCTCAAACAATGGAAAACGAAGCATATTATAATTCCTACAGTTGATGAATTATTCTCTCATCTACTTCATCTTGCCGCACCTCCCAACCACAAAGCAGTTTCAACACCGACCATTGGCTCATCTGCTTTCGTATCTCAAACAATAGAAAAACGAGCATATCAATCTTTGGAGAATCGACGAGGAAGATGTCTTCTTGGAAAACCTTGATCCAAGTGTAGTTATTGTCATAAGTTTGGACAAACTCATGACATATGTCATAATTTTCATGGTCCACCACCCAATTATGATCATGCTATTCTAAAGGAATATAATGAGTTCCTTCGTAATTGTGCAAGTAAGCGGATATCTCCACATGAAGCATTTGTTTCTCCACCTGATCGACCATCCCATAATGCTCATATTGCTCAATCAGAAGATGATGAGTTCCTTGAATATCAAGCAAGTAAGAAAATGTCTCCATAAGTAGCTTCGGTTGTTCAACATGATGTTGTTGTTGTAGGTAATTCTTTTGCTTGTGTTTCACAGTCTAATACTCATGGATCATGGGTCATGGACTCGGGCTCTTCTGATCATAATTCTGGTAAAAATCACTTCTATCAGATATTGTTTATTAACAATCTCTTTCTGCTATACTTTGGGCAATGGGATCCAAACAAAACTAAAAGGGGTTGGAAAAGCCACACCTCTATCTTCTGTCACTTTAGACTCCGTTTTTTATGTCCCTGGTTCTCCTTATAATCTGACATGTGTTAGTCATTTGACACGTGCCCTACATTGTAGCATAACATTTTTTGATAATTTTTTCCTTATGCAGGACCGCAGTACGGGACAGATGATTGGCATATGACATGAATCACAAGGCCTTTATTATCTTACCTCTTCAAATTCCTTCATAGTATGCTCTGTTATAGATCCTTCGGACCTCATTCACAAATGTTTGGGACATCCGAGTCTATCCAAACTGTAACAGATGGTGCCTAGTTTATCTAGTTTATCTAAATTAGATTATGAGTCATGTCAACTTGGGAAACACACTCGTGCTACATTTTCAAGTGGTACTGAGGGTCAATCAGAGTTTATTTTTTCATTAGTTCATTATGATATTTGGGGTCCTAGTAAAGTTAGTTCCACCTTAGGATTTCATTATTTTGTTAGTTTCATTTATGATTATTCGAGATGCACTTGAATTTTCTTAATGAAAGACTGTTCTGAGCTATTTTCTATATTCAAAAGTTTATTCACTGAAATACAAAATCAGTTTAGTGTTTATGTTCGTACTTTTCAATGTGATAATGCCTTAGAATACTTGTCATTCCAATTTCAAGAGTTTAAGTCTCAACAAGGAATTATTAACCAAGCATATTTTCCATACACTCCCCAGTAAAATGGTGTAGCATAAAGAAAGAATAGGATTTTCATTGAGACTGCTCGCACTTATCTCATTGATATCCCATGTTCTGCTGCATTTTTGGGGGGATGCAGTCCTTTCATCTTGTTATTTAATTAATAGAATGCCCTCATCTTCTATTCAGAATCAGGTTCCACATCCCATATTGTATCCTCAGTCACATTTCTATTCTATCCCTCTTTGTGTATTTGGGAGCATATGTTTTGTTCATAACTTAGCCCCAGGAAAAGATAAATTAGCCTCTCGTGCTCTTAATTGTGTCTTTCTTGGTTACTCTCGAGTTCAAAAAAGGTATCTTTGCTATTCACATGATCTCTGTCGATATCTTATGTATGCCGATTTAACATTCTTTGAATCTCAACCTTACTACACATCTTCTAATCATCCTGATGTCTCTGAGGTCTTACCCATACCTCAAGTCTTGCCTGTAACGACTTTTGAGGGACCTACGGTTACTTCTCCATCTTCAGTTGTAGTTCCACCACTCCTAACTTAACATCGGCGTCCACGTCCAGCAATAGTCTCAAATGATTCATGTCATACGCCAGACCCTGCTCCCACTGCAGTCTTGCCTCCTGCTAGCTAATCGACTACACTTCAAAAAGGTATACGATGTACTTGAAATACTAATTCACATTATACTTTCTTGAGTTATCAGCATTTATCTTTACCCCATTATGCCTTCGTATCATCATTGTCCTTTATTTCCATCCCTAAGACTACAGGAGAAGCACTTTCTCATTCTAGATAGAGGCAGGCTATGATTGATGAGATGTCTGCTTTTCATTCGAGTGATACTTTGGAGCTTGTCTCTTTTCCTACATGTAAGTCTACTATTGGTTGTTGTTGGGTTTATGTGGTCAAAATTGGTCCAGATGGTCAAGTCGATCGGCTTAAGGCTCGCCTTGTTGCCAAAGGGTATAATCAAATATTTGGGCTAGATTATAGTGACATTTTCGCTCCTGTGGCCAAAATAGCATATGTCCGTCTTTTTCTATCTATGGTTGTCATTCGTCATTGGCCTCTTCTTCAGTTGGACATTAAGAATGATTTTCTGCATGGTTATCTTGAGGAAGAAGTCTATATAGAGCAACCACCTGGTTTTGTTGCTCGAGGGGAGTCTAGTAGCCTTGTATGTCGATTGTGTCGGTCACTCTATGGTCTAAAACAGTCTCCTCGAGCTTGGTTTGGAAAGTTCAACATAATTATTCAGGAGTTTGGTATGAATCGTAGTGGAGCTGATCACTCTGTATTTTATCAGCATTCAGCACCAAATCTGTGTATTTATTTGGTTGTTTACGTTGATGATATCGGTATCACCAGCAATGATCAAGTTGGTATCGCTAATTTAAAGCAGTATCTCTTTCAATATTTCCAAACTAAAGACCTCGATAGACTGAAGTATTTTCTAGGGATTGTGGTTGCTCAGTCTAGATCAGGTATTGTTATCTGTCAACGCAAGTATGCTTTAGACATTCTTGAGAAGACAAGAATAATGGGATGTAAACCCATTGACACTCCTATGGATCCGAATGTTAAACTCCTTCCAGGACAGGGGGAGCAACTTAGAATCTTGAAAGGTATAGACGGTTGGTTGGAAAGTTGAATTATCTCACGGTGACTAGACCAGACATCTCTTTTCCTATGAGTGTTGTAAGTCAGTTTATGACTTCTCCTTGTGATAGTCATTGAGATACAATTGTTCGTATTCTGCGATATATAAAGTCAGCTCCTGGTAAAGGACTACACTTCGAGGATCAAGACCTTGAGCATATCACCGGATATATAGACGTTGATTGGGCAGGATCACCCTTTGATAGATGCTCTACATCCAGATATTGTGTTTTAGCAAGAGGTAATTTGGTGTCATGGAAGAGTAAGAAACAAAGTGTGGTTGCTCGATCCAGTGTGGAAGTAGAATATCGAGCAATGGTCGTAGCAACTTGTGAGCTAGTTTGTATCAAGCAATGCTTGGAAAGCTGAAGTTTGGAGAAACCGTTCATATGGAACTTGTGTGTGATAATCAAGCAACCCTTCATATCGCATCAAATCCAGTGTTTCATGAGAGGACTAAGCACATTGATATTGATTGTCACTTTGTCATAGAAAAGATACTCTCGGGAGATATTGTTACCAAATTTGTGAAGTCAAATGATCAAGTTGCAAATATCTTCACCAAGTCCCTCACCGGTCCTCGTATTAATTACATTTGTAACAAGCTAGGTACATATAATTTTATGCACCATCTTGATGGGGAGTGTTAGAATATAATAGATATACGCAATCCTACACATAATAGGAATAGTTTATAGTATCCTATTTGGTAAGGAATTGTGTCATAGTGTCTATAAATAGGGTTCTCTATGTAATAATTAGAATACAATTGCAATAATATTTTTCTCTTTTATTTCTCAAAATAACAACAACAACAATAACTATAACAATAACTATAACATTAACAATAACAATAACAATAATACTGGAGAAGGGCCTAAAATGCCCCTCAAGTATTTGAATTGGTACGAAATTACCCTCCATCTACCTATCAGTCCTAAAATACCCCCCACGTCCACCTTTCGGCTCAAAAATACCCTTATCTTTAACGGATCATACTCATTAGGTGGATAAAAGGTAATATTGTACTAAATCTCATAGTTTAAGGGCATTTTAGGCCCTTTTCCGTTAAAATAATTTGAAATTACTTAATTTATAAGCTCACATTATTGACTTGATTTTGAATTTCATAGTAAAAATTATAAAAAGATTAGGCATCTCCTCTCTACACTCCTCCCTCCCCGGGCCTTCACTTCCTATCTCTTCCATTATTTTTCTATTTGGATCTTGTCCACCATTTTATTTTATTTTTTAATTTATGACAAACAAGAGAGGAAAAAAAGAGCAAAATAAGGTTGCATTCATATTGATATAATTAGTTCAACAAAAGATGACTTAATTAAGCAAATATGTACAAATATTACTTTTTTGTTTTGTGTGTACCCAAAATTAAAAATAAAAGAATAAAAATAATCATTTCTCTTATCTCCACCCTCATCCCATCATGACGATAATACTTATTAAAAGAATATAAATATGTGAGTTCATTTCAAGTTTGAGTCCTGAATATCCTAATTAAGAATAAGAGATTTAAAAAAAAGGAATAAAACAGAAAATGAACAAGACATTTGGATAATTGAGAGAAAATTTTATATTAATGAAAGTAATATATTTTTTTTAAATGGACAATCAGTCGGGGTACATATGGATTTTAGTTGGATCCTCATTTATGAGTTGGGTTACGTTATAATAAATTGGGGTTGATTTAAAATAGGCTTATAGAAAGATATCATGAAATTAATTATTTTTTCAATATAATTTTCAAGTGTATCGGGTCAAAATATGAATCATAAGTTGTTTTTTATCGAAAAATAGAATTTTTTTAAAACATCATTTATCATTTATTTGAGAAGGGTTTAAATTTGGACTAATCACCTTAAGAAAAATAATAACTAAATATTTAATAATTTACTTTAAGGGAGCTATTAAAAATATGAGTCAAAAGATTAACATCGAGGGTATTTTTGAGCCGAAAGGTGGACGTCAAGGGAATTTTAGGGCTGACAGGTGAATGGAGGGTAATTTTGTACCAATTCAAATACTTGAGGGGCAATTTAGACCCTTCTTTGTAATAATAATAATGATGTTTAAAACTTCTGAATACTAAAGGTTGAACTGACGCCTTAACTTTGACTATTTATGAAGCTTCTACTAACTGAAGATAGGTGTCGGGACAAGACCCACGGTTACTTGGCTACCCATGGAATCTCTATGACCAGGGAAGAAAAACTGAATCGAAGAGTTAGATACTAATACAAAGCCTGAACTAAGACACTTTAACACTACGACGAACAAGGCTACTCCATGAAATGGAGTTCATGGAGACTTCACTGATCTTGAAAGACCCAACGACAGCAAGCACAAAAAGAAGGTAACAGTTAAATTGCAAGATATGAAACCAATACCACATAGGAGAGATCACTATAGATGCTAGAAAAGATTGCACAACTCCCCTGCCATTGCCTGGTGATATCCAAATTGTAGTGCAAGCGCAAGCACCAAAATGGAAAGAAATAGGGTGCAAAAGGGAAGGACAAAACCATAATTCGAAATTACCAAATTCGAACCCCCTCACAGTCACCATGTGGTCTGCAAACATGCATCCAAACAAACATAATCAAGTGGCATGATACACATAAGAAAATAGAAGAAGAGAAGATAACTAATAACATCAAAGTACAGGAACCCTTGGGAAAATTGAGTTTGGGTACATCTCAGGTGTCCATATCAATTAGGGATCTCATCATTTGGATCATCCAAGAAATAAGCATCTAGACTAAACATATTATGGTTGCAGTGTACAACACACACTAGTGAAAAATATTATCATTGTTGAGAACTTCCACACAACAGTAGTTTTAACAAAGAGAAAAGGAACCCACTGATTAGGAAGACAACTGACTTGAAGTACATGCTCTAGAAGACCCAACGGTTACATGCAAAAAAAGAACGTAACAAATGAGTGGAAAACCATACCACGCAGGAGAGATCACTCGATATGCCAAACAAAAGATAAGAATGCAAAGTGCCCTATTCTTGAGGCTTGGTGATATCCAACATCCAAATTGCAGTGCCAGCACCAAAATGGCCAACATGGCCCACAGGGATGCACATCGAAACCAAAACTATAAATTCATCCAACCAGACTAAATAAACTGGTAGGCTAAATGAAATCAGAGAAAAGTAAGTAAAGAGAACACAAAAACTAGAGAAGTGTGTTACAGGGCCATTAAAAGATCCATGACAAGATCCAAGACTGAGCTTGAATACACTTATCATGTGTTGTCCATAACATGGAGATCTCATCAGTTGGATCAACAAAGAACATAAACATTTGGATTATTAAAAACATATATGGCAACAAAATACACACTAGTGAAGTAGTGTTGACAAGGACGAACGGAACCGTTCTGATTAGGGAAAAAAACTAAATTGAAGATCTCAATAATCATTAGCAGCATCAACCAAAAAACCTCAACACAAAATTGGCAGAACATGCCACTCCATGAAAAGAATCTATGGCTTTGTAAGACCCAGCAACTGCAAGCACAGGAAGAATGGAACAATCTAAGTGCAGAGCTTATGAAGCTTGTACCACCTAGGAATTCACTACGAATGCCAAACAATATTGAGAATAGTCTTCTTTCGAAGCCTGATATCTCTAGATTGTAGTGCAAGCACCAAATCGGGTGCACAGGAATGCACACTGGACACCAACCTTCAAAATCTTCCAAGTCGTATTCCTCTCAACTTGTCACCATACAACCATCCAAAGAACAAAATCAAGCTAGCATAATAAAAGAAAAAGGAAGCACAGATGATGAGCAGTGAGAACACCAAAAGAGACTACCATTTTACGAGGCTTTCAAAAGATCCAAAATTAAGTACTTGTCAGATGTCCATGAGACAATAACCATCAAACATCATGAATCTCGTCATTGGATCATTAAAGAAAATAATCATCTGGACTAAAAACTAAACATGCTAGTAGAACAACATATACTAATGAAAAAAAAAACTATTTTACTTGAAAATGTCAGAACTCATAATAGCTTGAACCATGGAAACCTCGACATAAATGGACAGAGAAAGACACTCCATGAAAAGAATGATTCATCACTCTGTAAGACCCAATGGCTGCAAGCATAAAAAAAAGGTCAATCAATTCCAAAGCTAAAAAAACCATACCATCTAAAGAATCACTAGAGATACCACATAGACAAGATTTAAAACCCCATTTTGTTGAAGCCCTGAGCACCAAAAAGAACAAGAGGGTATAGAGATGCCATAATACTGGATAAGGATAAGAAAATTTTTCAAAAATTCCAAAAGGGCAACAAAATTAATTATCAAACCAAAAGGGCAATTTTTTTATGCCGTTTAAATTTGTTTAAATTAGGGTATCCGCCGCAAGGTGCGGAACCCCATGTGACTTGCAAGGCGCGCCCGCCTTTTAGCCTTGTAAGGCTCAGCCACCAAGGCGCATGGGTTTCAAAACTTTGCGGCTTATTTAAAATAAATAAAAAATTGGTCCCCTTTTTTAAAAATTTTTTTGTTCAATACCTTAAAGCTACTGTGACAATTCACTTCTTTAAGTTATCCTACTAATTAATTATACTTTTTTTTTTCTCTCCTAGTCCCCCTAATATTATGTTTGTTATATATTTTGTTACAATTTCTTAATAAAAAAATAACAAAATTATCTAAAGGTGGCCCGAAATTGTGATTCTTGATCCCTGAAATTTTGAATTTCTAGGATTATAGACCTCAAGTAGTATATTGCTAGTATCATATTCCTACTTTTTAAATTTATCGAAAGCAAAAAAATAATAAATAAAACAAAAGGAGAAGCAAAAAGAAATAATAAAAGATTCAATTCCACTAGGTTAAAAAAAACCAAATATTCTATTCTTTTTCCTAATTAAGAAGAACTTACTCACCTTCTCATAGAAATTATTCCCTTCAATTTATATTATTTGTCTTTTAAATCTTTTACGTTTTGTACATGCATTTCCTTTAGAAAAAAAAAATAATAGCATTAGAGTGTGTTTGGTAGAAAAAAGGTTTCATGAAAGTAAATAAATGTGAAATTTTATCTGTGATTTAAAAAAAAAAATTAGTAATATTTGATCACGTTGCATCATTGTGTTGCCTATTTTCTATATTTGAGCAAGAGGGCAACTTGTACAATAAGACTAAGAAACTATATAATTTTTTAAATTGATAAAACACTTCTTATTCTCAGTTATTGTATCTTCCTTTCAGTTGGCCAAATATCAGGTGTATTACTTGTTAGAATTTATTATTTATTGCTAAATTAAATAAATATTAACAATAACAGTATGCTTTTAAAGAAAATAATAATAATAATATATTTAAACACTATTTATAATTAAAAGATTTTACGAATAATCAACTTTTATCATTTATGAAATAATATCAAAATTATAAATTTAAATTATTAACAATACAAAAAAAACATTCATAAAACAATTGGACCAAAAAAAAAAAAAAAGAAAGCCGCAAAGTGCTGAAACCCATGTGCCTTGTAAGACGCATGGCGGTTGAGCCATACAAGGCTAAAAGGCGGCCACGCCTTGCAAGTCTAATGCGGTTCCGCGCCTTGCGGTGGATATCCTAATCTAAACGGCGTCAAAAACGTTATCCTTTTGGTTTGATAATTAATTTTGTTGCCCTTTTGGAATTTTCGCAAAATCTTCTTACCCTTTTGACTCCAGAATCTACTATAGAGGCTGTTCTTGAAAAAGACAAAAATTTGGTGTAGAATTTGAATTATTAAAAGTTCTCAAATAATGACATTTGGTCCAAATACTAGTTTTTTCTAGTATTTGGAAATTTGAGCTATTTGCCAAAAACATTTATCAAACAATGACAAATTATATGGACAAACACTATTTGCCCAATTTTATTTGAGAAATCTATGGTCAAACAGGCTTTAATATTAGTCAAATATGCTTTTAAGCATTTTTTAAAAAATTAATTTGATATTTACTTAACATTTATAATGCTTTTGAGTAGGTGATTTAAAATCAAAATAAGCTAAAATCAGCAAGTTAATCACACTCAGCTTATTACTTTTTTACTAAACAACTTTTTAGTTTGAATAAAATAATTATTTTGTTATTTCATGAGATTTTCTAAAAAAAAGTAACTTTTTTTTAAATACGTCTTAATCTATTCATCATTTTTAAGATAGAAGCAAATATGAAGTAAAGAAAACTTTTAAGCCCTTCCATTGATTAGCTTTCTTTTGGGTATTTGATCTCATACCAAATTCATGTAATTTATATATGATTTTTTTTTTTTAATATTTGAGTATATTTTTTTATTTACAAACTTAAGTCAATTTATAACATATAGTTATTTAAATAAAATCATTTATATTTATCTAAAGAAAATCTTATTCAAAACAATTTATAACTTAAAAGTGAATTGAGTTATATGTTATTTAAAGTTGAAAGAATTAAAATAAGAAACTTATTTTTACTTTAAATAGATTTAAGAAGAAACTACATAAATGAGCCTCAAAACACGAAACAATTTACATTTTCATAACCCAGCCCAAACTAATTCGGCAAACACCCATCGAAATATACTACAACTCATGTCCCCCTTGAGTTAAGGTACAATTTCCCAATCCAAGCCCAACCCCTTTCATCATTAATTTATACTTAAGGAGACTTAATTACATTGTTTAACTAAAGAGACTCTTACACAAAATGCTTTGTTCGTGCTCTTGGTGATTCTCTTCCGGCAATTTCAATTTAAAAAAATAAATAAAAATCTGTCAACTTGTTGTAGTTCTTTCCTTCAATCCACTTCATTATATTCATTTTTGGTTACAATAATCCTAATTTTGATTTTTTTTTTTCAAATTTTCAACTTTGTTTCTTATGGATTTTTGTCGATTTTTCAAACTATTTACAAATGGGTCATAAACACATAGCAACAACTCATTGATGGGGTCGTCGTATTCTTGATTCAAGTATATTTGACAATGATTGTGATAATATAAGTGACGAAGAATCAAGGATTTGTGAAAACCTTGACAATGAGGTTGGTGGAACCCTTGGTGATTTGGAAAAGAAAGGAATGTCACCCATGGTGGATTGTGATCCCATTGATGAATAATTGAATATATATATATATATATATATAGATTGTGATATCATTAAGGTTTCTTGTTCACACCATACTCATTAATCAATGATACTATACAAGTATATATATATATATATATATATACACACACACATATTTGCACAATATCAGTTAAGCAAAATTATTAGTTGAGGCATTTATTGTAATTATTTAGTGAGATATCAATGTAAGGAGGTATATGTAGGGCTGGACGTTCAGTCGATTCGATCCGATTTGTAAATTTTGATTTGATTTTTTGATTTGGTAAAATGTGAAACCAAACTAAATTGAAATAAATTCACTTCAGTTCGATTATCACAAATTCAATTTGACTTAGTGCGATTCGATTTTCAGTTTAGCCTCATTTAATAAACAGTGATACATTTTCAAAATTTAATTGTTTAATTTGTTCAAACTCTCAGGTTCTTACAAGTCATATCCAATTGTACTGCTTTGCAAATGTTTAGACTGTTCTAGAAAAATTTAAAAATTGATGACTTTGAAATATTTTTTTTACAAACTGATACCATTGTATATAAAGCTTATCGTTATCCCTAATAACTTTAACAGAATCTATTTCCGCTCCTTCTTCGTATGTTACCAATGCATCTTTCGCATCAAATACAAACTTCTGGCTTATAATATAAATAGATAATGTTAGGATTGTGGAAGAACTAAAAATAGAAAAGAATTTGCTTGAAAAGGTATCTGCAATGCCTTTTTAGTTTTGCAAGTGAATCAGGAAGCCTTATCAACCTTCCAGGTTCATTGCACTGACTTCTTCTCCTGACCTTAGGACCTGTATATGTATACTCTTGTTTTTCTGTTCCTGTTCATGCCACTTATAATCAACTTCACCATAGACGGCCTAGCCTGAGCACTGAACAATGGCTGATTGAGACTTGAGAGTAAGTCGAGTGTCGATTCAAAGATGAGAGCATACTTTGCCTTAAACTAAAGAGTCGTTAAATTACATGTTGCACTCCCACAGTAAGTCACTATATTAGGGAGCTCCTACATCCAGTGTTGCATCTCACAGTTGTAACATTGTTCAACACAGAAACATGAAGGGACTTATCAGCTAAACACTAACCTGCAGCCACGAACGACCTCACAAACAAAAAGCAAACAGTTGAAAAGAGTATCAACTTGCAATGGATGATCAATCAAGAGAGAAATGCACATTGATGATTCTTGAACAGGCACATCCATGTATTGCATGGCACACATGATTCCTGAATAGGCACATGTCAAGCTTAACAAGAATCCTAGTGCTAAGGTGGATCATAAATAAAATGCAACAGTTGCAAAACTGCAATGCATTTAGTTTCTCACTGAAACTAAGTTGCTACAATTTCTAATTACCAATTGTATGACAAGACCCTGACGCATCTCTTTACATTTCATCCAATGTACATTACTAATAAGTGATAATTGTAATTAGAGATGCCATAATTTTTCATAGGCGACTCTAGAAACATTTCTACTACTTAAAAAATAGACAATTAATTGCAAACTGAAACACCTTCTCCTCCTCCTTAGTTCGGGCTTGGGACCAGCTGATTTAAAAGGCGGAGTTGTAATGGTCATCTAAACAGAAAATGTAGCAACAAATAATCAACACTACTACAAAAGAAACCACAAGGAGAACTACTATTGTTGCCGAAACAATGTGAGATCATATAGAACTAACAAAATAATCTTCAAATAAATGTATTCAAACATAAACACAGAGAAAAGAATTGAGGAACAACTTGGAAATGAAGACAGGGAGGAACAGACTGGGAAGTCACCTCCAAGGTCTACCAGAGAAGCCTTTTTGTCTTTCAAAGTTTAGATGTAAGCTCTTCTTACGTTATTCCCTCCCAGACCCCACTTATGCGATCACTTTTGGAATTGCATTGGATATGTGGTTGTTGTTGCTGCTGTACTAGAAGACTCGGCAGTTAAGTAGACTTGGCACTACCCTTCTAGGAAAGAAGTGAGGGAGAAAATTACAAGTCAAAATTGAAATTCTTAAGCCGTGATGCTAGAAAAGCACTGTATTCCATTATCTTGTAAAATTCTCACAACTTAAAATTGGAGAACCGAACAGACTCATAGTGCTGGTATATTGTTGCAAAGCTCATTGAAGAAAAGTCTCTGTGTTAGAATACTATGGGGCATTCTCATAAATTAATTTGGACAAATAATGAAATTCTCCCACATATGATGTCACATGATAGACAACTTTTGGGACCTGAAGAGCAAAACATGACTTCAAATGACAAGATACTACTTGAGAGATGCATCACAGCTAAAAAAGTAAAAATGTTAAAAGACAACTATCGGGCCCTGACAAGGGAAAACCATGACTTCGAATGACAAGATATTACTTCATAGATTCATAGCAGATGAAAAATAAACATGTCATGGCTCCAACAGGTCCTAGCCTTTTTATGAGATTGCCCAAGGGTAATTGTGCAATGGAAGAAACACTGGACCACTACGTCAAAATCACTTCTATCTTACAACTCAACATACATCTCATACCATGAAGAAGTTGCATTGGTGACGTCCACAATTTCATAGCACCTTCAACAACACAAAATATATATAATATCCAGAAAATAGATTCTCCAGTTCTAGAGCTACAAAGTATCTGCACAAAGAGAGAACAATATGTACCCTGAAATTAGTTTTTTTCACCAGCTCCATCACAACACACATGGAATCAAGTGTTTCATCAATATTTCGGGATGCTTCATCAAGTGCTTCTTCCCGAGTTAAAACTTCCATTAGTCCATGTTTTGAGGAAAAGTATCTCCTTGTTTTCCCTAAACTCAAGCTTTACTAAATCCAAGATACTAATTCCAAATCAAAAGAGACCAAATAAGCATGTGAGATAAGCCAAAGAAAGAGATGCCCAACTCATCATAACAACCCAAAACAGAAAGCTACTTCACACCTATACTTTTTAGAATAGTACCTATATACCACTTATGTAACATCCGACAATTTGAAATAGCTATGAAGAAGCTTGAAATTGGAAGTAGCCATTTTTGGGAAAAAAAAAATACAGAATCTGGAAAATTTGGCTAAGTGTGGAAATCAGTGATTTTTGGCCAACTTTGAGCAGTCGTAACTCCTAGATCAGGATGATTTAGGAGTATTTCCAGTTATGGTTGCGAAGCTTGTGGAATGATCTTTCCAACGCCACTGAGATTGCTCGATTTCGAGTTCATATGAGCGAGTTATGGCCATTGAAAGTTGGGCAGTTGGCAGGGAATCCGTCCGGAAATTTTAAGGGCATTTTGGTCTTTCCCTTAGCCATTTCTTTTGAGGTTATATTGTGTGTTAGGCTGATTCTGGATCATTTTTATCCTATTTTTAAAAGAGAAAGAGTTAGGGTTCTTGAGAGTGAAGAAGAGAAGAAGAAGAGAAGAAGAGGAGAAGAAGAGGAGAAAGGAGATCAACAAGTTTCCGTCGTGGATTTTCATCGGGGGTGATCCCTATCAAGGTATGTGAGTTCCTTGTGTGGTTTGATCCTTTCCCCCACACACCAAGCTCATTTTTTTTAATGATTTGAGAAAAGATTGGATTGGTGTTGAAGTTGCTGAAGTTGTTAGTTGTTGTTGATGTTGTTAGTTGTGTTGTTGAAGTTATTGTTGGTTGTGGGACATGATTGGGTTGTGTATTTGAGTTGTAATTTATTGTATGTTGAGAGATTGATGATCCCTAGTGTTTGGGGTTAAATCCATTGAAGTAAGGGTGGTTTAGAGTTGAAGAAAAGAGGGAGAAAAGTCGGTTTTTTTTTTTCTGGGAAAAGGGCTGGCACCTGGCAGAATGCAGAGTGTCCAGCAGTCCCCTTTGAAGCTGAGGGCTGGTGCCTGGCAGAGTGGCCAGCAGTCTCGTTTGAAGTTGAGGGCTGGCGCCCCGCGCCTCTTAGAGCGCCAAGGACGCCAATCCTTCCCGTTACCTTAATTTCCCATTTTTATTTTATTATTTTATTTTTGTTCCTAGGTATTATACCTATGTTTCCTAGTTGTTTCCAACACTCTAAGGTACTTCTAAAAGTCAAGAACTCATCCGTAACATGTGAGCAAACACCTTGAATCCAAAATTCCAATTTAAGGAGAGTTAGTTAGAAGTCAAGTGAAGTTAGAAATTAAGAGTTAAGCTTAGAAGTTAAGCAAGTCAAGCTAGTTGTAAAGTTGTTCAAGAGTCTTTATTGAACGTTTTAACTTTATTTTTTTTTACTCAAGTGTCAAGTCAAGCAAAGAGCTTAGAGTTTCAAGCTAAGTAAAGAGTCTCAAGTTTCAAGTTGAGTTCATTTTCTCAAAGTTATTAGGGAACTATGTATTCCCAAAGAAGTTTTAAAGAATTGTCTTTACATTTAAACAAGGTTGGAAACTAAAATTTCCAAAGAGCCTTCGGGATAGTTTTTTTTTTTTGAGTAATTATCTCATGTCAGCAGGAAGAAATGTGTTTTAAAAACATAAGAGCCAGTACATTTTTGGGAGTAGTATCGAGCACTGAATTGGGGGAGCGTTCAAAGAACCCACAGCCCCCATAGAACCATGTTAGCCACCATGGGTAAAAAAAAAAAAAAGGATCATACTCTTTAGATGAATACTTTTCATATTAGACTAGTGAATCCATTAGGCAGTTCAGGTCTTATACCTTTGGCCGGGTATAGGATGCTCTGGCAGCGTGAGGTTGATCGCTATATCATCACTTTAGCTCTTATGTGATGGTTGTCGGTTAGAGAAACTCCCACCGCAGTTATTGTATTTTTTTATACACGGAAATTATTGTATTTTATATACATCAATTCAATTGTATTTCTATATACATCTCAGGCTTATTGTATCCTTGTATACACACAGAGTTTATAGCATGTTTTAAACAGTCTTTCTTTATATCACACTTGTTTTAAATTGCCTTATATTGAAAGAAGTCAGTCAGGTTGAGTTGAGTTGAACAAGGTAAACTTTTCAGTTTCTTCCAAATTTCCTTCTAGCCTATGTTGCTTAGTTTTCCAGCTCGCATACTAGTACCTTCCATGTACTAATGCCAGTTGGCCTGCATCGTCTTATGATGCAGGTACAGGTACCCCGGATCAGCATCCTGCACGTCATTGATCCAGCTGAGCACTCCAGAGTCAGTGGTGAGCCTCCTTGCATTCCGGAGGACTCAATTATTTTGTGTTCTTAGTTTTTGTTTTATTAGGATGTTGCGGGGTCTGTCCCAACATCCATCTCAGTATTTAGAGGCTTCATAGACAGTTAGTCAGTTAGTTTGGAGTCTCTCATGCATGTTTATATTTAAATATCCTATTTTGAGACTCGAGATGCCTTGTTGGCAAATTACTTTCAGTTGAGTTGTTTTATAACCTTTCATTGCATTGAGTTATCCTATTTAGTTAAGTTTCCGCTGAGTTAAGAAAGCCAGGCCAAGGGTTTGCTTGGGGGCCAGCGATGGTCTTCAAGTGCCGGTCACGTCTGGGGTGTAGGGTCGGGGCGTGACAAACTTGGTATCAGAGCATAGAGTTCAAGAGTCCTAGGGAGTCTATGAAGCCGTGTCTGTAGAGTCCTAGTTATCGGTGTGAAGCGCGCCACATCTATAATTGGGAGGCTGCAACATTTAGGAAGATTTCTCATTTCTTTCACACTCATTTCATGCGTTAGAGTTGACCTCTAAAAAGTTTCTTTCTAATCCGCGCTTGCGCGTGTTTTTAAATAATCATGCCTTCTCGAAGAGTTGGTAGAGGGCGTCTTCCTAGACGTTATGTTGATGACCAAGAGTTACCTTATGCCCCGGGAGTGCAAGATCAAGGGGAAGTTTCTAATGCCGAGTTTAGAGAGGTAATTAGAATTCTGAGTCAAGCTGTGACTAATCAAATTGGTTAGCAAGGAGGAGCTGACACTTCAAGGATTCGTGAGTTCTTGGGGATGAATCCTCCGAGTTTCATGGGTTCAAGTACTACTGAGGATCCAGAGAACTTCACTGAGGAGTTGAAGAAGATTTTTGTTGTGATGCATGTAGCAGATATTGAGCGGGTTGAACTAGCTGCATATCAATTGAAGGATGTTGCTAGAACTTGGTTTGACCAGTGGAAAAGAAGTAGAGCTGAGAATGCACCACCTGCGAGTTGGGCCGGTTTTGAGGAAGCTTTCTTAGGGCATTTCTTTCCTCGAGAGTTGAGAGAGGCCAAGGTACGTGAGTTCCTCACACTTAAGAAGGATTCTTTGAGTGTTCATGAGTACAGTTTGAAGTTCACACAATTATCCCGCTATGCTCCGGAGATGGTGGCGGACATGAGGAATAGAATGAGCTTGTTTGTTGCTGGGTTGTCTCGGTTGTCGAGCAAGAAAGGTAGGGCTGCAATGCTTATCGGGGACATGGACATATCAAGGTTGATGGTTTATGTGCAGCAGGTTGAGGAAGAGAAGCTGAGGGACAGAGAAGAGTTTAGAAATAAGAGAGCAAAGACCGGGAACGAGTCCGGGCAGCAGAGAGGTAATTTAAATCGTTCCTCCTTTCAGCAAAGGCAAAAAGGGACCTGCTCCATCATCTGCTAGAGCACCTACACCCAGATATAAAGGTGAATTTAATGTTCAGAATTTGAAGGACTTCAGGGCTAGACCAGCACAATCTTTGGGTAGTGTGGCACAAGGGAGTAGTAAGCCTCCTGCCTGCGCCAAGTGTGGTAGGAACCACTCAGGTATTTGTCGAGAGGGCTCCATTGGTTGTTTCAAGTGTGGTCAGAATGTACATTTCATGCGAGAGTGTCCAAAGAATAGGCAGGGTAATGGGGGAAATAAAGCACAGTCTTCTTCAGTTGTTCCCCCAGACAGGACGACACCTAGAGGAGCTACTTCTAGTACCAGTGGAGGAGGAAAGCGCCTTTATGCAATCACCAGTCGCCATGAGCAAGAGAATTCTCCAAATGTTGTCACTGGTATGATCAAAGTCTTTGCATTTGATATGTATAGACTACCGCCAGTTGAATAAGGTTACCATCAAGAACAAGTACCCTCTTCCGAGGATTGATGATCTTTTCGATCAGCTTCAGGGTGCCACTTGTTTTTCAAAGATTGACCTCCGATCAGGCTATCATCAGTTAAGGGTAAGGGAATGTGATATCCCAAAGACAGCTTTCAGAACCAAGTATGGTCATTATGAGTTTTTAGTCATGTCCTTTTGTTTGACCAATGCACCGGCAGCTTTCATGGACTTGATGAATAGAGTTTTCAAACCTTATTTAGATATGTTTGTTATTGTCTTTATTGATGACATACTAATCTATTCAAGGAATGAAGAAGATCATGCTAGCCATCTCAGAATAGTTCTTCAAACTTTGAAAAATAAAGAGTTGTATGCCAAGTTCTCTAAATGTGAGTTTTGGCTTAAGTCGGTGGCGTTCCTAGGCCACATTGTGTCCAGTGATGGAATTAAAGTTGATACTCGAAAAATTGAGGCAGTGCAGAATTGGCCTAGACCCACATCTCCAACTGAAATTAGGAGTTTCTTGGGTTTGGCTGGCTATTATAGAAGGTTTGTTGAAGGGTTCTCGACTATTGCATCTCCTTTGACAAAGTTGACTCAGAAGACAGTGAAATTTCAATGGTCTGAAGCTTGTGAGAAAAGCTTTCAGGAATTGAAAAAGAGATTGATTACAGCTCCAGTTTTGACGCTACCAGAAGGTACTCAAGGTTTTGTGGTGTATTGTGATACATCTAGAGTTGGTTTGGGTTGTGTCTTAATGCAGAATGGCAAAGTTATAGCTTATGCCTCCAGACAGTTGAAGGTTCATGAGAAGAACTACCCAACCCATGATTTAGAGCTAGCTGCTGTAGTATTTGCTTTAAAGATATGGCGTCATTACTTGTATGGTGTGCATGTCGACATATTCACTGATCACAAGAGCCTTCAATATGTTCTTACTCAGAGGGAGCTTAATCTCAGACAGAGGAGGTGGTTAGAGTTACTCAAGGATTATGACCTGAGTATTCTTTACCACCCAGGTAAGGCTAATGTTGTTGCTGATTGTTTGAACAGGTTGTCTATGGGTAGCACCTCCCATATTAAAGAAGGAAGGAGAGAGTTAGCAAAAGATGTGCATAGACTGGCATACCTGGGAGTCAGATTTACAGATTCCGCAGAAGGAAGAATAGCAGTGACGAGCAGGGCTGAGTCATCATTAATGTCAGAAGTGAAAGAGAAGCAAGATCAAGATCCCATTTTGCTTGAGTTGAAGGCAAATGTTCAAAAGCAAAGAGTATTAGCTTTTGAATAAGGGGGAGATGGTGTTTTGAGATTTCAAGGTAGATTGTGCGTACCTATGGTAGATGGACTCCAAGAGAGGATTATGGCGGAAGCTCACAGCTCCAAATATTCTATTCATCCGGGTTCCACCAAGATGTATCGTGATTTGCGTGAAGTTTATTGGTGGAATGGCATGAAGAAGGGCATTGCTGAGTTTGTTGCTAAGTGTCCTAATTGCCAACAAGTGAAAGTTGAACACCAAAGGCCCGGTGGTTTGGCTCAGAGGATAGAACTTCCAGAGTGGAAGTGGGAGATGATCAATATGGATTTCATCACAGGGTTGCCAAGGTCTCGCAGACAGCATGATTCTATTTGGGTGATTGTCGACAGAATGACAAAGTCAGATCATTTTCTACCGGTAAAGACTACCCTTTCAACAGAAGATTATGCCAAGTTGTATATTCGAGAGATAGTGAGACTTCATGGAGTCCCAATCTCCATTATTTCAGATAGAGGTGCACAGTTTACTACACAGTTCTGGAAATCTTTTCAGAAAGGCTTGGGTTCAAATGTGAACTTAAGTACTGCCTTTCATCCTCAGACTGATGGGCAAGCAGAGCGCACTATTCAGACTTTAGAAGATATGCTGAGAGCTTGTGTGATCGATTTCAAAGGTAATTGGGATGATCACCTACCTCTCATTGAGTTTGCCTACAACAACAGTTATCACTCTAGCATCCAGATGGCCCCATATGAAGCTCTTTATGGGAGAAGATGTAGGTCTCCTATTGGATGGTTTGAAGTGGGTGAAGCACAGTTGATAGGACCAGATTTAGTTCACCAAGCTATGGAGAAGGTGAAAGTGATTCAAGAGAGGTTGAAAACGGCACAGAGTCATCAGAAATCCTACACTGATGTTAGGAGAAAGGCGTTAGAGTTTGAAGTAGATGATTGGGTATATTTGAAGGTTTCACCCATGAAGGGGGTTATGAGGTTTGGTAAGAAAGGGAAACTTAACCCCCGATATATTGGACCTTATCGCATAGTCAAGAGAGTTGGCAATGTAGCTTATGAGTTGGAGCTACCACAGGAGCTAGCAGAGGTCCATCCGGTATTTCATATCTCCATGTTGAAGAAGTGCATAGGCGATCCTTCATTGATCCTACTGACTGAAAGTATCAAGATCAAGGATAACTTATCTTATGAGGAGATTCCTGTTCAAATTTTAGATCGGCAAGTTCGAAGGTTGAGAACAAAGGATGTAGCCTCAGTCAAGGTCCTTTGGAGGAACCAATTTGTTGAGGAAGCTACTTGGGAAGCCAAAGAAGACATGAACAAGAGATATCCATATCTCTTTGAATCCGCAGATCAAGGTATTAATTTCCTTCTTAGTGCTCTTTAAATTATAGTGGGCATATTGTTGTTGTTGTTGCATAGTTGCTTGTTGGGTGTTTGAGTTGTTGTTGCACCCTTAGCTTAGTAAGAATCACCTCATTCGAGGACGAATGTTCCCAAGGGGGAGATATTTAACATCCGACAATTTGAAATAGCTATGAAGAAGGTTGAAATTGGAAGTAGCCATTTTTGGAAAAAAAAAATACAGAATCTGGAAAATTTGGCTAAGTGTGGAAATCAGTGATTTTTGGCCAACTTTGAGCAGTCGTAACTCCTAGATAAGGATGAGTTAGGAGTAGTTCCAGTTATGTTTGCGAATCTTGTGGAATGCTCTTTCCAACGCCACTGAGATTGCTCGATTTCGAGTTCGTATGAGCGAGTTATGGCCATTGAAAGTTGGGCAGTTGGCAGGGAATCCGTCCGGAAATTTTAAGGGCATTTTGGTCTTTTCCCTAGCCATTTCTTTTGAGGTTATATTGTGTGTTAGGCTGATTCGGGATCATTTTATCCTATTTTAAAAGAGAAAGAATTAGGGTTCTTGAGAGTGAAGAAGAGAAGAAGAAGAGAAGAAGAGGAGAAAGGAGATTAACAAGTTTCCGTCGTGGATTTTCGTCGGGGGTGATCCCTATCAAGGTATGTGAGTTCCTTGTGTGGTTTTATCCTTTCCCCCACACACCAAGCTCATTTTTTTTTATGATTTGAGAAAAGATTGGATTGGTGTTGAAGTTGTTGAAGTTGTTAGTTGTTGTTGATGTTGTTAGTTGTGTTGTTGAAGTTATTGTTGGTTGTGGGACATGATTGGGTTGTGTATTTGAGTTGTAATTTATTGTATGTTGAGAGATTGATGATCCCTAGTGTTTGGGGTTAAATCCATTGAAGTAAGGGTGGTTTAGAGTTTGAAGAAAAGAGGGAGAAAAGTCGGTTTTTTTTTTTCTGGGAAAAGGGCTGGCACCTGGCAGAATGCAGAGTGTCCAGCAGTCCCCTTTGAAGCTGAGGGCTGGTGCCTGGTAGAGTGGCCAGCAGTCCCGTTTGAAGCTAAGGGCTGGCGCCCCGTGCCTCTTAGAGCGCCAAGGACGCCAATCCTTCCCGTTACCTTAATTTCCCATTTTTATTTTATTATTTTATTTTTGTTCCTAGGTATTATACCTATGTTTCCTAGTTGTTTCCAACACTCCAAGGTACTTCTAAAAGTCAAAAACTCATCCGTAACATGTGAGCAAACACCTTGAATCCAAAAAATTCCAATTTAAGGAGAGTTAGTTAGAAGTCAAATGAAGTTAGAAATTAAGAGTTAAGCTTAGAAGTTAAGCAAGTCAATCTAGTTGTAAAGTTGTTCAAGAGTCTTTATTGAACATTTTAACTTTATTTTTTTTTGACTCAAGTGTCAAGTCAAGCAAAGAGCTTAGAGTTTCAAGCTAAGTAAAGAGTCTCAAGTTTCGAGCTGAATTCATTTTCTCAAAGTTATTAGGCAACTATGTATTCCCAAAAAAGTTTTAAAGAATTGTCTTTACATTTAAACAAGGTTGGAAACTGAAATTTCCAAAGAGCCTTCGGGATAGTTAGTTTTTTTTTTTTTGAGTAATTATCTCATGTCAGCAGGAAGAAATGTGTTTTAAAAACATAAGAGCCAGTACATTTTTTGGGAGTAGTATCGAGCACCGAATTGGGGGAGCGTTCAAAGAACCCACAGCCCCCATAGAACCATGTTAGCCACCATGGGTAAAAAAAAAAGGATCATAGTCTTTAGATGAATCCTTTTCATATTAGACTAGTAGATCCATTCGGCAGTTCAGGTCTTATACCTTTGGCCGGGTATAGGATGCTTGTCACGCCCCGAGCCTACACCCCAGACGTGACCAGCACTTGAAGACCATCGCTGGCCCCCAAGCAAACCCTTGGCCTGGCTTTCTTAACTCAGCGGAAACTTAACTCAACAGAATAACTCAATGCAATGAAAGGTTATAACAACTCAACTGAAAGTAATTTGCCAACAAGGCATCTCGAGTCTCAAAATAGGATATTTAAATATAAACATGCATGACAGACTCCAAACTAACTGACTGACTGTCTGACTGTCTATGAAGCCTCTAAATACTGAGATGGATGTTGGGACAAACCCCGCAACATCTTAATAAAACAAAAACTAAGAACACAAAATAATTGAGTCCTCCGGAATGCAAGGAGACTCACCACTGACTCTGGAGTGCTCAGCTGGATCAACGACGTGCAGGATGCTGATCCGGGGTACCTGTATCTGCATCATAAGACGATGCAGGCCAACTGGCATCAGTGCATGGAAGGTACTAGTATGCGAGCTGGAAAACTAAGCAACATAGGCTAGAAGGAAATTTGGAAGAAACTGAAAAGTTTACCTTGTTCAACTCAACTCAACCTGACTGACTTCTTTCAATATAAGGCAATTTAAAACAAGTGTGATATAAAGAAAGACTGTTTAAAACATGCTATAAACTCTGTGTGTATACAAGGATACAATAAGCCTGAGATGTATATAGAAATACAATTGAACTGATGTACATAAAATACAATAATTTTCGTGTATAAAAAAATACAATAATTGCGGTGGGAGTTTCTCTAACCGACAACCATCACATAAGAGCTAAAGTGATGATACAGCGATCAACCTCACGCTGCCAGAGCATCCTATACCCGGCCAAAGGTAT
The DNA here is from genome assembly GCA_037074985.1 of Solanum bulbocastanum. NCBI lineage: Eukaryota > Viridiplantae > Streptophyta > Magnoliopsida > Solanales > Solanaceae > Solanum > Solanum bulbocastanum. The sequence continues at coordinate 14,385,329 of CM073597.1, read as the reverse complement.
AAAACCTGAACTGCCTAATGGATCCACTAGTCTAATATGAAAAGTATTCATCTAATGAGTATGATCCTTTTTTCTTTTTTACCCATGGTGGCTAACATGGTTCTATGGGGGCTGTGGGTTCTTTGAACGCTCCCCCAATTCGGTGCTCGATACTATTCCCAAAAATGTACTGGCTCTTATGTTTTTAAAACACATTTCTTCCTGCTGACATGAGATAATTACTCAAAAAAAAAAACTATCCCGTAGGCTCTTTGGAAATTTCAGTTTCCAACCTTGTTTAAATGTAAAGACAATTCTTTAAAACTTCTTTGGGAATACATAGTTCCCTAATAACTTTGAGAAAATGAACTCAACTTGAAACTTGAGACTCTTTACTTAGCTTGAAACTCTAAGCTCTTTGCTTGACTTGACACTTGAGTCAAAAAAAATAAAGTTAAAACGTTCAATAAAGACTCTTGAACAACTTTACAACTAGCTTGACTTGCTTAACTTCTAAGCTTAACTCTTAATTTCTAAATTCATTTGACTTCTAACTAACTCTCCTTAAATTGGAATTTTGGATTCAAGGTGTTTGCTCACATGTTACGGATGAGTTCTTGACTTTTAGAAGTACCTTAGAGTGTTGGAAACAACTAGGAAACATAGGTATAATACCTAGGAACAAAAATAAAATAATAAAATAAAAATGGGAAATTAAGGTAACGGGAAGGATTGGCGTCCTTGGCGCTCTAAGAGGCGGGGGGCGCCAGCCCTCAACTTCAAACGGGACTGCTGGCCACTCTGCCAGGCACCAGCCCTCAGCTACAAAGGGGACTGCTGGACACTCTGCATTCTGCCAGGTGCCAGCCCTTTTCCCAGAAAAAAAAAAAACGACTTTTCTCCCTCTTTTCTTCAACTCTAAACCACCCTTACTTCAATGGATTTAACCCCAAACACTAGGGATCATCAATCTCTCAACATACAATAAATTACAACTCAAATACACAACACAATCATGTCCCACAACCAACAATAACTTCAACAACACAACTAACAACATCAACAACAACTAACAACTTCCAACTTCAACACCAATCCAATCCTTTCTCAAATCATAAAAAAAAAAATGAGCTTGGTGTGTGGGGGAAAGGATCAAACCACACAAGGAACTCACATACCTTGATAGGAATCACCCCCGACGAAAATCCATGACGGAAACTTGTTGATCTCCTTTCTCCTCTTCTTCTCCTCTTCTTCTCTTCTTCTTCTCTTCTTCACTCTCAAGAACCCTAACTCTTTCTCTTTTAAAAATAGGATTAAAATGATCCAGAATCAGCCTAACACACAATATAACCTCAAAAGAAATGGCTAGGGAAAAGACCAAAATGCCCTTAAAATTTTCGGACGGATTCCCTGCCAACTGCCCAACTTTCAATGGCCATAACTCACTCATACGAACTCGAAATCGAGCAATCTCAGTGGCGTTGGAAAGATCATTCCACAAGCTTCGCAACCATAACTGGAACTACTCCTAACTCATCCTTATCTAGGAGTTACGACTGTTCAAAGTTGGCCAAAAATTACTGATTTCCACACTTAGCCAAATTTTCCAGATTCTGTATTTCTTTTTTTTTTTTCAAAAATGGCTACTTCCAATTTCAAGCTTCTTCATAGCTATTTCAAATTGTCGGATGTTACAATATCTCCCCCTTGGGAACATTCGTCCTCGAATGAGGTGATTCTTACTAAGCTAAGGGTGCAACAACAACTCAAACACCCAACAAGCAACTATGCAACAACAACAACAATATGCCCACTATAATTTAAAGAGCACTAAGAAGGAAATTAATACCTTGATCTGCGGATTCAAAGAGATATGGATATCTCTTCTTCATGTCTTCTTCGGCTTCCCAAGTAGCTTCCTCAACAAATTGGTTCCTCCAAAGGACCTTGACTGAGGCTACATCCTTTGTTCTCAACCTTCGAACTTGCCGATCTAAAATTTGAACAGGAATCTCCTCATAAGATAAGTTATCCTTGATCTTGATACTTTCAGTCAGTAGGATCAATGAAGGATCGCCTATGCACTTCTTCAACATGGAGATATGAAATACCGAATGGACCGCTGCTAGCTCCTGTGGTAGCTCCAACTCATAAGCTACATTGCCAACTCTCTTGACTATGCGATAAGGTCCAATATATCGGGGGTTAAGTTTCCCTTTCTTACCAAACCTCATAACCCCCTTCATGGGTGAAACCTTCAAATATACCCAATTATCTACTTCAAAATCTAACGCCCTTCTCCTAACATCAGTGTAGGATTTCTGATGACTCTGTGCCATTTTCAACCTCTCTTGAATCACTTTCACCTTCTCCATAGCTTGGTGAACTAAATCTGGTCCTATCAACTGTGCTTCACCCACTTCAAACCATCCAATAGGAGACCTACATCTTCTCCCATAAAGAGCTTCATATGGGGCCATCTGGATGCTAGAATGATAACTGTTGTTGTAGGCAAACTCAATGAGAGGTAGGTGATCATCCCAATTACCTTTGAAATCGATCACACAAGCTCTCAGCATATCTTCTAAAGTCTGAATAGTGCGCTCTGCTTGCCCATCAGTCTGAGGATGAAAGGCAGTACTTAAGTTCACATTTGAACCCAAGCCTTTCTGAAAAGATTTCCAGAACTATGCAGTAAACTGTGCACCTCTATCTGAAATAATGGAGATTGGGACTCCATGAAGTCTCACTATCTATCGAATATACAACTTGGCATAATCTTCTGCTGAAAGGGTAGTTTTTACCGGTAGAAAATGATCTGACTTTGTCATTCTGTCGACAATCACCCAAATAGAATCATGCTGTCTGCGAGACCTTGGCAACCCTGTGATGAAATCCATATTGATCATCTCCCACTTCCACTCTGGAAGTTCTATCCTCTGAGCCAAACCACCGGGCCTTTGGTGTTCAACTTTCACTTGTTGGCAATTAGGACACTTAGCAACAAACTCAGCAATGCCCTTCTTCATGCCATTCCACCAATAAACTTCACGCAAATCACGATACATCTTGGTGGAACCCGGATGAATAGAATATTTGGAGCTGTGAGCTTCCGCCATAATCCTCTCTTGGAGTCCATCTACCATAGGTACGCACAATCTACCTTGAAATCTCAAAACACCATCTCCCCCTTGTTCAAAAGCTAATACTCTTTGCTTTTGAACATTTGCCTTCAACTCAAGCAAAATGGGATCTTGATCTTGCTTCTCTTTCACTTCTGACATTAATGATGACTCGGCCCTGCTCGTCACTGCTATTCTTCCTTCTGCGGAATCTGTAAATCTGACTCCCAGGTATGCCAGTCTATGCACATCTTTTGCTAACTCTCTCCTTCCTTCTTTAATATGGGAGGTGCTACCCATAGACAACCTGTTCAAACAATCAGCAACAACATTAGCCTTACCTGGGTGGTAAAGAATACTCAGGTCATAATCCTTGAGTAACTCTAACCACCTCCTCTGTCTGAGATTAAGCTCCCTCTGAGTAAGCACATATTGAAGGCTCTTGTGATCAGTGAATATGTCGACATGCACACCATACAAGTAATGACGCCATATCTTCAAAGCAAATACTACAGCAGCTAGCTCTAAATCATGGGTTGGGTAGTTCTTCTCATGAACCTTCAACTGTCTGGAGGCATAAGCTATAACTTTGCCATTCTGCATTAAGACACAACCCAAACCAACTCTAGATGCATCACAATACAACACAAAACCTTGAGTACCTTCTGGTAGCGTCAAAACTGGAGCTGTAATCAATCTCTTTTTCAATTCCTGAAAGCTTTTCTCACAAGCTTCAGACCATTGAAATTTCACCGTCTTCTGAGTCAACTTTGTCAAAGGAGATGCAATAGTCAAGAACCCTTCAACAAACCTTCTATAATAGCCAGCCAAACCCAAGAAACTCCTAATTTCAGTTGGAGATGTGGGTCTAGGCCAATTCTGCACTGCCTCGATTTTTCGAGTATCAACTTTAATTCCATCACCGGACACAATGTGGCCTAGGAACGCCACCGACTTAAGCCAAAACTCACATTTAGAGAACTTGGCATACAACTCTTTATTTTTCAAAGTTTGAAGAACTATTCTGAGATGGCTAGCATGATCTTCTTCATTCCTTGAATAGATTAGTATGTCATCAATAAAGACAATAACAAACATATCTAAATAAGGTTTGAAAACTCTATTCATCAAGTCCATGAAAGCTGCCGGTGCATTGGTCAAACCAAAGGACATGACTAAAAACTCATAATGACCATACCTGGTTCTGAAAGCTGTCTTTGGGATATCACATTCCCTTACCCTTAACTGATGATAGCCTGATCGGAGGTCAATCTTTGAAAAACAAGTGGCACCCTGAAGCTGATCGAAAATATCATCAATCCTCGGAAGAGGGTACTTGTTCTTGATGGTAACCTTATTCAACTGGCGGTAGTCTATACACATTCTAAGGGAACCATCTTTCTTTCTCACAAACAAGACCGGAGCTCCCCAAGGCGAGACACTTGGTCGAATGAAACCCTTATCTAGGAGATCTTTCAACTGCTCTTTCAACTCTTTCAACTCTGCTGGTGCCATTCTATATGGCGGAATAGAGATAGGACGAGTATCTGGAATGAGATCTATGCCGAAATCTATTTCTCTCTCAGGAGGAATTTCGGGTAGATCATCAGGAAAAACTTCTGGAAACTCTCTTACTATAGGAACTGACTAGAAATGAGGTATCTCAACACTAGAGTTATGAACTCGGACTAAGTGATAGATACAACCCTTCGAAACTAACTTTTTCACCTTAAGGTACGAAATGAAATGACCCTTAGGCACTACTGAACTACTACTCCACTCTAAGACTGGCTCATTCGGAAACTGAAACTTGACCACTCGAGTTCTATAGTCTATCGATGCATAACAAGCATGAAGCCAATCCATACCTAGAATGACATCGAAATCTATCATGTCTAACTCAACCAAATCAGCCATGGTGCTCTTGTGACTGATGGAAACAGGACAATCACGATAGACTCTTTCTGCTAGAATAGATTCCCCAACAGGTGTAGAAACACAAAAGGGTTCACAAAGTCTTTCAGGAAAAACCTCAAACTTATTTGCAACATAAGGAGTTACAAAAGATAAACTTGCTCCTGGGTCTAGCAAGGCATACACATCAAAAGCAAAGACTTTGATCATACCAGTGACAACATTTGGAGAATTCTCTTGCTCATGGCGACTGGTGATTGCATAAAGGCGGTTTGCTCCTCCACTGGTACTAGAAGTAGCTCCTCTAGGTGTCGTCCTGTCTGGGGGAACAACTAAAGAAGACTGTGCTTTATTTCCCCCATTACCATGCCTATTCTTTAGACACTCTCGCATGAAATGTCCATTCTGACCACACTTGAAACAACCAATGGAGCCCTCTCGACAAATACCTGAGTGGTTCCTACCACACTTGGTGCAGGCAGGAGGCTTACTACTCCCTTGCGCCATACTACCCAAAGATTGTGCTGGTCTAGCCCTGAAGTCCTTCGAATTCTGAACATTAAATTCACCTTTATATCTGGGTGTAGGTGCTCTAGCAGATGATGGAGCAGGTCCCTTTTGCTTTTGCTAAAAGGAGAAACGGTTTAAATTACCTCTCTGCTGCCCGAACTCGTTCCCGGTCTTTGCTCTCTTATTTCTAAACTCTTATCTGTCCCTCAGCTTCTCTTCCTCAACCTGCTGCACATAAACCATCAACCTTGATATGTCCATGTCCCCGATAAGCATTGCAGCCCTACCTTTCTTGCTCGACAATCGAGACAACCCAGCAACAAACAAGATCATTCTATTCCTCATGTCCGCCACCATCTCCGGAGCATGGCGGGATAATTGTGTGAACTTCAGACTGTACTCATGAACACTCAAAGAATCCTGCTTAAGTGTGAGGAACTCACGTACCTTAGCCTCTCTCAACTCTCGAGGAAAGAAATACCCCAAGAAAGCTTCCTCAAAACCGGCCCAACTCGCAGGTGGTGCATTCTCAGCTCTACTTCTTTTCCACTGGTCAAACCAAGTTCTAGCAACATCCTTCAATTGATATGCAGTTAGTTCAACCCGCTCAATATCTGCTACATGCATCACATCAAAAATCTTCTTCAACTCCTCAGTGAAGTTCTCTGGATCCTCAGTAGTACTTGAACCCATGAAACTCGGAGGATTCATCCCCAAGAACTCATGAATCCTTAAAGTGTCAGCTCCTTCATGTCGAGCTCCTCCTTGCTGACCAATTTGATTAGTCACAGCTTGACTCAGAATTCTAATTGCCTCTCTAAACTCGGCATTAGAAACTTCCCCTTGATCTTGCACTCTCAGGGCATAAGGTAACTCTTGCTCATCAACATAACGTCTAGGAAGACGCCCTCTACCAACTCTTCGAGGAGGCATGATTATCTGAAAACACGCGCAAGCGCGGATTAGAAAGAAACTTTTTAGAGGTCAACTCTAACGCATGAAATGAGTGTGAAAGAAATGAGAAATCTTCCTAAATGTTGCGGCCTCTCAATTATAGATGTGGCGCGCTTCACACCGATAACTTGGACTCTACAGACATGGCTTCATAGACTCCCTAGGACTCTTGAACTCTGTGCTCTGATACCAAGTTTGTCACGCCCCGACCCTACACCCCAGACGTGATCGGCACTTGAAGACCATCGCTGGCCCCCAAGCAAACCCTTGGCCTGGCTTTCTTAACTCAGCAGAAACTTAACTCAACAGGATAACTCAATGCAATGAAAGGTTATAAAACAACTCAACTGAAAGTAATTTGCCAACAAGGCATCTCGAGTCTCAAAATAGGATATTTAAATATAAACATGCATGAGAGACTCCAAACTAACTGACTGACTGTCTATGAAGCCTCTAAATACTGAGATGGATGTTGGGACAAACCCCGCAACATCTTAATAAAACAAAAACTAAGAACACAAAATAATTGAGTCCTCCGGAATGCAAGGAGGCTCACCACTGACTCTGGAGTGCTCAGCTGGATCAACGACGTGCAGGATGCTGATCCGGGGTACCTGTATCTGCATCATAAGACGATGCAGGCTAACTGGCATCAGTGCATGGAAGGTACTAGTATGCGAGCTGGAAAACTAAGCAACATAGGCTAGAAGGAAATTTGGAAGAAACTGAAAAGTTTACCTTGTTCAACTCAACTCAACCTGACTGACTTCTTTCAATATAAGGCAATTTAAAACAAGTGTGATATAAAGAAAGACTGTTTAAAACATGCTATAAACTCTGTGTGTATACAAGGATACAATAAGCCTGAGATGTATATAGAAATACAATTGAACTAATGTATATAAAATACAATAATTTCCGTGTATAAAAAAATACAATAACTGCGGTGGGAGTTTCTCTAACCGACAACCATCACATAAGAGCTAAAGTGATGATACAGCGATCAACCTCACGCTGCCAGAGCATCCTATACCCGGCCAAAGGTATAAGACCTGAACTGCCTAATGGATCCACTAGTCTAATATGAAAATGATTCATCTAAAGAATATGATCCTTTTTTTTTTTACCCATGGTAGCTAACATGGTTCTATGGGGGCTGTGGGTTCTTTGAACGCTCCCCCAATTCGGTGCTCGATACTACTCCCAAAAAATGTACTGGCTCTTATGTTTTTAAAACACACTTCTTCCTGCTGACATGAGATAATTACTCAAAAAAAAAAAACTATCCCGAAGGCTCTTTGGAAATTTCAGTTTCCAACCTTATTTAAATGTAAAGACAATTCTTTAAAACTTCTTTAGGAATACATAGTTCCCTAATAACTTTGAGAAAATGAACTCAACTTGAAACTTGAGACTCTTTACGTAGCTTGAAACTCTAAGCTCTTTGCTTGACTTGACACTTGAGTCAAAAAAAAATAAAGTTAAAACGTTCAATAAAGACTCTTGAACAACTTTACAACTAGCTTGACTTGCTTAACTTCTAAGCTTAACTCTTAATTTCTAACTTCACTTGATTTCTAACTAACTCTCCTTAAATTTGAATTTTTTGGATTCAAGGTGTTTGCTCACATGTTACGGATGAGTTCTTGACTTTTAGAAGTACCTTGGAGTGTTGGAAACAACTAGGAAACATAGGTATAATACCTAGGAACAAAAATAAAATAATAAAATAAAAATGGGAAATTAAGGTAACGGGAAGGATTGGCGTCCTTGGCGCTCTAAGAGGCGGGGGGCGCCAGCCCTCAACTTCAAACGGGACTGCTGGCCACTCTGCTAGGCACCAGCCCTCAGCTTCAAAGGGGACTGTTGGACACTCTGCATTCTGCCAGGTGCCAGCCCTTTTCCCAGAAAAAAAAAACCGACTTTTCTCCCTCTTTTCTTCAACTCTAAACCACCCTTACTTCAATGGATTTAACCCCAAACACTAGGGATCATCAATCTCTAAACATACAATAAATTACAACTCAAATACACAACCCAATCATGTCCCACAACCAACAATAACTTCAACAACACAACTAACAACATCAACAACAACTAACAACTTCAACAACTTCAACACCAATCCAATCTTTTCTCAAATCATAAAAAGAAAAATGAGCTTGGTGTGTGGGGAAAAGGATCAAACCACACAAGGAACTCACATACCTTGATAGGGATCACCTCCGACGAAAATCCATGACGGAAACTTGTTGATCTCCTTTCTCCTCTTCTTCTCTTCTTCTTCTCTTCTTCTTCTCTTCTTCACTCTCAAGAACCCTAACTCTTTCTCTTTTAAAAATAGGATAAAAATGATCCAGAATCAGCCTAACACACAATATAACCTCAAAAGAAATGGCTAGGGAAAAGACCAAAATGCCCTTAAAATTTCCGGACGGATTCCCTGCCAACTGCCCAACTTTCAATGGTCATAACTCGCTCATACGAACTCGAAATCGAGCAATCTCAGTGGCGTTGGAAAGATCATTCCACAAGCTTCGCAACCATAACTGGAACTACTCCTAACTCATCCTTATCTAGGAGTTACGACTGCTCAAAGTTGGCCAAAAATCACTGATTTCCACACTTAGCCAAATTTTCCAGATTCTGTATTTCTTTTTTTTTTTCCAAAAATGGCTACTTCCAATTTCAAGCTTCTTCATAGCTATTTCAAATTGTCGGATGTTACAATACTCTGGCAGCGTGAGGTTTATCGCTGTATCATCACTTTAGCTCTTATGTGATGGTTGTCGGTTAGAGAAACTCCCACCGCAGTTATTGTATTTTTTTATACACGGAAATTATTGTATTTTATATACATCAGTTCAATTGTATTTCTATATACATCTCAGGCTTATTGTATCCTTGTATTCACACAGAGTTTATAGCATGTTTTAAACAGTCTTTCTTTATATCACACTTGTTTTAAATTGCCTTATATTGAAAGAAGTCAGTCAGGTTGAGTTGAGTTGAACAAGGTAAACTTTTCAGTTTCTTCCAAATTTCCTTCTAGCCTATGTTGTTTAGTTTTCCAGCTCGCATACTAGTACCTTCCATGTACTGATGCCAGTTGGCCTGCATCGTCTTATGATGCAGATACAGGTACCCCGGATCAGCATCCTGCACGTCGTTGATCCAGCTGAGCACTCCAGAGTCAGTGGTGAGCCTCCTTGCATTCCGGAGGACTCAATTATTTTGTGTTCTTAGTTTTTGTTTTATTAAGATGTTGCGGGGTCTGTCCCAACATCCATCTCAGTATTTAGAGGCTTCATAGACAGTCAGACAGTCAGTCAGTTAGTTTGGAGTCTCTCATGCATGTTTATATTTAAATATCCTATTTTGAGACTCGAGATGCCTTGTTGGCAAATTACTTTCAGTTGAGTTGTTTTATAACCTTTCATTGCATTGAGTTATCCTGTTGAGTTAAGTTTCCGCTGAGTTAAGAAAGCCAGGCCAAGGGTTTGCTTGGGGGCCAGCGATGGTCTTCAAGTGCCAGTCACGTCTGGGGTGTAGGCTCGGGGTGTGACAACTTATATTCGGCATTTCATGATTGTGGGAAGAGACAATTATTCTGAAAACATTCAGTTCTTACTCATAGTTCAAACTCTATCACTGACACTGTCGCCCTAATAGAACAATCATCCTGCAAGGTGCACAATGATTAATAAATTACTACACATTGAGGAGAAAGCACATTAGATAGTATTGAGCGACTATAGTACACTCAAAAGTGTAATTGAACACCCACCCCTACAAAATAACAAGAACTTGTAATGTTAATCCAAAACAGATATTCAAATACTTTCTAACATGCAAAAATGACTAGAACAGGTTAATGTAAAAACAAGAATCCAAGTTATCATACCGGGACATTTATCTGTTTAACATGCTCCACAACAATCGATTTACAATCCTCCCAACTTCTCACCACTTTTGGAGATCAAATCCACTTATATGGAACTGAATTCATTCCCTTTTAATTCTAATGCTATCAAAGTAGCAACAAGTGCTTGAGAGTAAAGAGGAACAAAGCTGGACCAACAATTACTCCAACACAACATCTTGAGGCCGATAACTCTTGGCTAGCAAATTTAGAAAGCTGGATCTTAGAAGAACAGAAGTACCCCATTCAGAGTTATCTGGAAATTGAACAACTGGAGCTTAAAAAAGAGAAATACCCCACTCAAATTATCTCGCAAATTTGAACTGGAGCTCAAAGAAAACAGAAATACCCCATTCAGTGGCCATATTTAGAAAAGAAATATCATGACAAACAGAAGTCAAACTATCCTAGCTACTTTAAGATGCTAATAGCTTCCTCAACTTCAAAAAATAGTACACTCACATCTGTAGTGTTGTTTTAGGTAAGAGATCTAAATGAGCAAATACAACAAACGCTTTAAAAAACAGGAGTCTAACATTATCAAAACCATTGTAAAATACTATAACTGATCGCTTCTCAAAAACTCCTTAATCTCATCCCTTCTCATGCTAGTTGCATGAACCAGCCTAACTAATTGTTGGATAACACAATATCACTGCCAACTAATACTTGTTCATGGTAAATGACACATTAAAATTCCACTACTATAGAACCTATACTCCATTTAAAGCTTATGGGTAGAAATAGAAAACCAGAAGACTTGGGAGGGAAATGAGTCAATCCCCTAACAACATGGAAGATAGAGAGCAACATATACTAGGGAAGGCTCAGAAACTTCTACTGAATAGTGTTCCCGAGGAGAAGATGCAAGAAAAGATGATCTGCTGCAGGTACCAGAGATGAGGTTTACAGCATTGCAAAGATTATTGATATCAAACAACGGAAACTGCATGGTCTATACCTTTACCATCATTACCTCGGGTAGAACCAGAAAGAGATTGGCATAACCTAAACAGGAAGTTCTTGGATGCCTCGAAAAACAAACAAAAGTGAGAATTCATAGTAAATTCAAACAAAATAAAATTCCAAAACCCAGAAGAGATTCCATATGGCATACGCTCATCCTTCAGGTCTCACTTCCACATCACAAGAGGCCAAGCATTCTGCAGACACTCTTTTCTGCAACTCACAGATCTGCTCATACTCCATACCTACATAGCAAAATCAGAAAACCAACAGATACAACTGCACCAACAAATACAGACCTACCAAATTCTATAAATATCCAAAAATCATCAACTGTCTCTGGTAACACTAAACTAGCTGTGTTGATGTAAATAACATAAAGAGTGTACATGACTTGTAACACAAAAAATGAGCCATGCGTTTTACTTGATCTGTTCTAGATTCAATGAATTGACTGTTCAAATGACAATGTTTTATGGCAAAAAGAGTTCAGTTTACACAATGGTTAATAGTGTGAAGCAACTCCGTAAATGATTGTATATCTGAACATAATACACATGTTCCAAAAAAAATATTAATAATAGGGGAGATATCTCCAAAAATAAACAGAGGAGAGATCAGTAGAGAGATGCAAGACAAGATTGCATAGCTCCCTAGCCAGTGCCTGGTGATATCCAAATTGCAGTGCAAGCGCAAGCACCAAAATGGCAAAGGAACAGGGTGCACAAACAAAAGACTCACTGAAACCAAAGTTTGAAATTACCAAATTCCCCTCACAATCACCATGTTGATCTACGAACATGCATCTAAACAAGCAAAATCAAGAGGCATGACAAGTATAAAAGTAGCAAGAACGCCAAAGTAGAGGAGCTCTTAGGGCAATAAGAAGATCTAAAATTGAATTTGGGTACTTCTGAGGTGTAATGAAAATCAGGGGTCTAATTATGTGGATCCTCCAAAAAAAAAAGCATCTAGACTAAAAAACTTTATGGCAGCAGAGTACAACACACACTAGTGCAAAATATAATCATCGTTCAGAACTTCCACATAACCGTAGTTTTGACAAAGAGAAGGGACTCATTGATTAGGAAGAAAACTTGAAGTTCATGCACTAGAATACCCATGGTTACATGCACAAAAAGAACATAACAAGTAAGTGGAAACCCGTACCACGCAGGAGAGATCACTAGAGATGTCAAACAAGATAGGATTGCAAAGCACCTTTTTCTTACTACCTGGTGATATCCAATATCCAGATTGCAATGGAAGCACTAAAATGGCAAGAAACATGGTCCACAGGGTACGCACACCAAAACCAAACTACAAAGTTCCAATTATCGTCCTCTTACTACCACCACGTGGCCTACAGACATTCATCCAACCAAACTAAATCAACTGGTAGGCCAAACGAAATCAGAGAAGGTAAGTAGCAAGATCACGAAAAGAATAGGAGCGCTTTACAGGGCCATCAAAAGAATATGATTGAATTTGAATACACTTATCATGTCTTGTCCATAACCATGGAGATCCTCATCAATTGGATAACCAAAGAACATAAGCATCTGGATTATTAAAAACCAAATATGTAAATAAAATCTTGGATGGCTAGCCTTGTTTTGAACCAAACAACAAACTTGTACTGAAAATAATTCGAATACTGAGCCATTTGGACTGCATCATTTCGTGATGCAGATACATGTATTCAGGGTCATTAACAGGAGCTTTGTGGATACATGTATTCATGAATTACAAATGTGTTTCTTATTTAGGAGAAGATAATAGGTTTTTTTGATCTGTCTTTAAAATTTTAGCCTTTTCAGATACTAAACAGTGTTTTGACAAGAGAGAAGGAACCCACTCTGATTAGGGAGGCTCCATGGTCATATGTAACTCCAGAGACATTTCTATTAATTAAAAAGAACACACAACTAATTTGATACTAACACACCTTCCCTCCTTCCTTGGTCCGGGCTTGGGACTGGTTGATTTAGCAAGCAGAGTTACAAGGATTCCCTAAACACAAAATGTAGCATCAAATAAACCAACACTACGACAAAATCAATTCTATATTACAACTCAACATACATCTCATACCATGAAGAAGTTGCATTCATGAAATCCACAATTCCATAGCAACTTCAACAACTAAAAGTATATATAATATCCAAAAAGTAGATTCTCCAGTTCTGGAGCAACGAAATATTTGCACAAAGAGAGAGTAATATGAACCTGCTATATACTTTTTGCACCAGTAACATCGCTACACATATGGAATCGTGGTCCTTCCATGTTCTTGCATCCGCCAAATTTTGGGATGCTTCATCAAGTGCTTCTTCCAGAATTAAACTTCCATTAGTCCATGTGAGAAAAAGTATTTCCTCGCTTCCCGGAACTCAAGTTTTATCACATCTCATCAAAAACCAGATGGAAGGAGGAGAAGTAAATCAGAAGACAGTTGATGGCTTAATAGGAGAAGATATAATGCTATGATAATGCACAAGAGAGAGGTTATATGTTTTCTCCATTTGAATATCAAGTTCTAGTATAACAATCAACTTAATGCAGTGATTCTAGTACATAAACGATATAGCTACAATGATTTTATGCAGCTTGAAAACAACATTATCAGCTGAGAATTTGCAAAGGACTAATGGGCAATTCTTTAAAAGTTTGAATAGGACTTTCATCCAATATGTTATGTGCAAAGGAAAGAAAACCTTCACATTTGAAAACAGATACTAGATTATATTCAGGAACTTTTAAAATGCTATTAAATTCCAATAGATATGCTATAGTGAATGGGTCAGAGCAAAACTGAATAGGTATCCAGGTAACTTTTCCTTCCCTCCCCCCTACTGTTTCTCAAAATCTTCTTCCTCATATTCAATTCTTTATCTAAATCCCTGTAAAAAAACCAATTGGTAATTATGATATCCAAATCTAAACACCTCGTGCTAACTAAGAAGATGAACATTTTATTCATATTTGAGTGCTCTTTTAGACAAAAGGATTGATCTGTTTGCTCAGTTTCACAAATGAAAAAGCAATGCAAATAGAAGACCTACTCATTAATCAAAAAGAAAGAACTCTGAATGTTAGCTATGCATATAGAACCAACAAATTGGCAGATATCAAAAATTGATCCTATAGTCGAAAATTTAGAGTCCCAATCTATATAACAAAGCGAACAACAAATGTAACAAAATACATATGTTTGAACTACGTGAATAATTTGAATGGACCAAAGATTAGTATTTGTAAGTCATTCATTTAAAACCTCAAAATCTCCCTTTTGAAGATGGCTTCGAGTATCTACATTGTAGCTGATTATATGGAGTTGTCGAAATGAAAATACTACAATACCCCAAGTATTAATCCGAGTGAGACAAAAGGATCGTGATTCCACAATCTAGCGAAAACAAACTGAGAGAGATAGACCAAAAAAATAGGCAGGAGAAAGCTCACAAAAGTTGGGAAAGCATGGCAGTTCATTTGGCCGAATGCTAAAACTATGATTAAAATAATGCTCGAACAACAAAGTCAACCTCCTTCTCCCTGACCAAAATGAAAAGAATTATTAAATAAATTATAGGAGGAGAAAAAAATTAAATGGAAGTGCCAGCCTTTAGCGAGAAAGAACCTTTTTCCAACTTATAATTCTCCATTAGCACCGAGACACTGTAGATACTTCATAGCGAGAAGTAACACTCTTAATAAGATTTTCTTTTGTCAAGTAAAATCTCCATGGTGCAACAATCTAAACGCGCTACTTTTATCGAATTATGAGAAACAGGGGGGAATGCAAAAGCAAATCATCTAAAGTTACACTACACATATGTTGATGGCTTAAGTGGTTGCAGTTGTTTTGTTAAGCTGCAAAAGTGGTTACATATTGCATAAGTAAAGTAACATGACAAGTGTCAACATAACCACGCTGTATGTTGATGTCAAGTGAGGTGAAAAAATAAATGAATGGGGTTATTTCTGTTATTTAGGAGTAGATCCTGGTAGTCATATCTATCACAGATGGGAGAACCAGAGAAGAACTACTTCTGCAGACCTCAAGCAGAGAACTTCATAAAGACAATGTTGATAGAGAACTAAACTATGAAATTCATTAAGGTTTTATTTTTTTTTTTTATAGACAAAACAAAATTCTTAAAATAATTAAAGAAATTAGAAGAGGAACAAAGAGAAACAAAGCACCAACTGTATATACAAGTAAAGTAGTAGTAGCAGCAGCTTAACAAACATTGAAAACATTCCTCAGATATTTTCACAGTGATTAAAACTGAACAAAAAGGTCTTGTACCACAAGAAAAAAACAATACTCATAAGCTTATTCCTATTGAATAGAGAGTATTTCCATTTTCATAGAAGAAAAACAAAGTAACAAATATCAAAGAATACTCAGATTGCCTCATAGACAGACAAGTATGGGAATCAAAGTAAATTTTGTAATATAAAAATCAACAACAACATACCCCGTGTAATTCCACAAAAAGGGGTTTGGGAGGGTAGAGTATATGCAGATCTCACCCTAAGGTAGAGAGACTAAAATATTAGATGGAAATATATCAAGAAGATACAAAATCAATCTGAGATATCTGGCCAACCTAAAGACTATAAATCAAAAGATAAATTGCCTCATTATATTCAGTTTCAAATAGTTATGATCATTACTTTCATTACACATTTTGGGTATTTTTTTAATTTAGGAGATAGTATGCTTGATAAGAGATGTTTATATAGATGTAGTATCTGTCATCAACAGATGTAATAGTTCCCTTCTCAGAAGTATGTATTTTAGTATTTGAGAGGAAAAGAACTCAATAAACAATTATTCTTAATGATAGTGTGTATTTTGTTAGGAGAATCAAGTAGAAGAAGAGATATGATGTGCAAGTTAGAAGGTATAGTTCTTTCTTACTATATAGAAATGTGAACCCAAGGACGACCAAGTCAAGTCATTCATATCTCCGTTGATGTGACCTTGAATCACCGGTGACCACCGCTCGCCGAATCCACCCAGAAATCACCCTCAAAGCCACCTTTTCCCTTTTATGTTTGATCCATTTATACTAACTCAAAATATTATCTCTTCTCAAACTCTCTATTTGTGGAAAATGATTCATGGTGCTATGGATTCTTCAATATTTAATTTGTTTTTGGTAGTCACAATAACATTCCTTTTCTCTTCTGCGTTTCTCTCTCTTGCCTGATCAGTTACTCCATGGCGACCAAGGTAAAATACTAAATTTCTACTTCGATTTCTAAGTAGCCTCTAACACTTCCTTCTTCATGTTCTTCTATTTGTCATGCTTAAGTTTTTTTTTTTTTTTGGTTTCAGGTCTCCTTTTGTCGATTAACCATTCGATTAGCTTGATTTATGTTTCAATTTTTCTACTTTATTTAGTGATTGGGTTGTAGTGTTGTTGCATGCACTGAATTCATGTTTCATGGGTTGTTTCCAAGGGTTGTTGGTCCTTTTGCTCTCCTCATTCTCTCCATCTTCCCTTATTTACGGCTTATTCTTTCAATAATTGTTTTTCCCTTTATTCTTGGTTATTAAAATTTTTAGGATTTCTTTCGTCGATTTATTACTTGCAGATGTGGGCATTTGCATTTACTTTGAGGAGAAAGTAAAGTTGATGAAACTTCATACCCAGAAACCTCTCAATTTCTCAGAGAAATTGTTATACAGTAGGTACACCGAGCTTAATTCAATAGTAAAAGAATATCAAAATAAAAGTACGTTACTATGTGTAATTGTGTTTGATGTATATAATGTTGATTATTTTCTGATGAATATCGTTCTTTTCTTTTTTACCCATGGTGATTTGTTATTTGGTCACATTTCTGTTTTTACTTTTTCGATTGGTAGCAGTGCATTTGAGTTTAATGTGTTTATATGAATTCGAAGATCTCATTCTTAAAAAAATACTTAGCATTCTCATAAAAATATGAAGTTGAAGATCTATTTCTTAGCAGATAACCTTTAAGTTTGAATATGCAACTCTCTAGAATTATGAAGTTTTGATTTTAGTAATTTTATTATTTATTTAAGGGAAATTATCATACATATTGGTTTAATCTTTCTTCCTCTTTAT